>CP125973.1:166069866-167269866 GCA_030063025.1 Avena longiglumis
CTTATCGATCGCCTTGCTAACACTTAACCGAGTCGCATGGCCATGATTTCCAATCATATCTCACGAGAGGGCCCAGAGAATATCTCTCCGAGTGGAGGGCAAAATCCCATCTTGGTTATTCACATCACGCAGCTTGATTCTCAAACCAACCCCCTGCTTTATAACCGCCTGGGCCATTTGATCAGCTTGATGTAACCTAAGTCGGTGATCCTCAACTCGGACTATGCAACAACCTCGTGTCTAAGGATTACATTGATTGAGATATACAAATGACAGCTTAGTTCGTTGTACCTCAATATGGGTCAATCCGACTCGCTAAACTCTTTAGCCTAGTCTGTGTAAGTTGGAATAGCATCTCCATGCCCATGACAAGTGGAACCGAGTCATCAAGCCAACTTTCACATTGGTCTAAGTTGTGTGTCCAGCACAACCTCAATGACCAAGGATATTTAGTACAAACAACATGAATGCATAGTTCCACAACTGAATCACATATTCAATGATACACATCAGATGTTTATACAAGGGCTACTTAATAACTTTATGAATACAATGGGAAATATCATCATACATGATTGCCTCTAGGGCATATTCCCAGTCTCCCACTTGCACTAGAGTCAATCTTCCGACATCACATGTCTAGGCATCTAATGCCCATGGCTCTCAGGTGCGCCTCATGCTTTGGCTGGGGTAACGGCTTTGTCAACGGATCCGCAACATTTGCATCCGTGTGTACCTTGCATAACTTGATATCACCCTGATCCACGAACTGGCGAATTAGGTGGTACCGCATGAGTATGTGCTTGTTCTTCTGGTGTTGTCTAGGTTCCTTGGCTTGTGCAATAGCACCATTGTTGTCACAATACACGTCCAACGGATTGGACGAGCCCTGAACCACACCAAGATCCATGAGGAAATTCCTCATCCAAACAGCTTCCTTTGCTGCCTCCGAGGCGGCAATATACTCAGCCTCTGTTGTAGATGCGCATACGCCTCTTGCTTGGAACTTTTCCAGCTCACAAAGACCTCCGCTTATAATAAACACGATCCGGATTGGCGAACGAGAATCATCGTAGTCGGTGAGATAACTCGCATCCGTGTAACCCTTTACACGAAGTTCATCTTCACCACCATAAACCAAGAACATATCCTTAGTCCTTCTCAAGTACTTTAGGATATTTTTAGCCGTGTCAAAGGATCTCCAGATCACCGTATCCGCCACAACACTTAGAGCATAGGAAACATCCGCCTAGTACAAATCATGGCGTATATGATGGATCCAATCGAAGCATATGGAATCGCACTCATCCGACTTCGCTCATCGCTGTCGAAGGACACCGAGTCTTGCTAAGTTTTACACCATGGGACATCGGTAAGAACCCTTCTTAGACGATTCCATGTTGAACTTTTTCAACACTTTGTCCAAATAAGTACTGACTCAATCCAATGAGCCTCCTTGATCTATCTCTATAGATCCGGATTCGAGGATGTATGTTGCCTCACCCAAGTCTTTCATTGAGAAACTCCTTTCCAATGATTCCTTGGTTTCTTGCAACATCTGGACATCATTTCCAATCAGTAATATGTCATCCACATATAAGATTAGAAAATTTACTTTGTTCCCACTAAACTTCTTGTATAAACAAGAATCATGATCACTCTTGATGAAGCCAAACGATTTGACTACCTCATCAAAGCGAATATTCCAACTCCGAGATGCTTGCTTCAACCCATAAATGGATTTTAGAAGTTTGCATACCTTGTCAGCATTAGCTGGATCGACAAAACCCTCGGGCTGTATCATACACGCCCCGGTTAAATTTCCGCTAAGGAAAGCCGCTTTGACATCCATCCGCCATATCTCATAGTCGAAATAGGCCGCTATAGCTAACATGATCCGAACTGATTTAAGCATCGCCACGGCGAAAGTCTCGTCAGAATCAACTCCTTGAACTTGTGAACCCCTTCGCGACAAGGAGTGCTTTATAGATTGAAACATTTCCATCCATATCGCTTTTCTTCTTAAAGACCCATTTGCACTCGACGGGTCTTGCACCGTCGCGATCAACCAAGTTCCAAACTTGATTTTCATCCATGGACTTTATCTCGGATCTCATGGCTCCAAGCCATGACTCGAATCGATCCCACCATCGCTCCAATAATTTGCCGCTCATCACCGCCTAACAAGAACACATCACGAACACTTCGTAATCTTGCCGATCTTCGTAGTACAGGTGTCATTGCTCGGCCACCGCCACGATCGGCTCAACTTCCAAGGTTTTTGCCGATTCGCCATTAGCCGATTCGCTATTAGCCGATTCCTCTCGAATTTCTTCGAGGTGCACCGTGCTCCCACTTACCCCCCGACTGAGAAACTCTTTCTCAAGGAAGACACCGCCCGAGCGACAAACACTTTGCCCTCTTCTCGGTTGTAGAAGTAGTAACCCAAGGTTTCTGACAATGACGAAAATACATTTATCCGACTTGGCGTAAGCTTGTCCGATCAAGTCGCTGGCAAAGCTTCACAACCCCAAATCTTAAGAAAAGACAAACTCGCTTTTTCCCTGTCCACATCTCATGCGGTGTCTTCTCTACCGATTTTGATGGTACTCTGTTTAGTGCGAACGCCACTGTTTCTAGACAATAAACCCAAAATGATAAAGGTAGATCTGTTCGACTCATCATTGATCGTACCATGTCCAACAAGGTCCGATTCCGCCTTCCAAACACCATTCCTTTGTATGCGTTCTGGCGGAGTAAGTTGAGAACTATTCCACAACTTTTCGATGGTCATCAAACTCATGGCTCATGTACTCGCCTCCTCGGTCCGTCCAAGAAACTTTATTTTCTTGCCGAGTTGATTCTCAGGTTTCATTCTCGAATTCTTTGAACTTTTCAAAGGCTTCGACTTATGTTTCATTAAGTAGATATATCCATACCTACTCAAATCATCGCTGAAGGTAATGAAGTACTCATAACCACCCCGTGTCGTGCTCATTGGTCCACATACATCACTATGTACTAGTCCCAACAAGTCGGACACTTTCGCAACTCTTTGCAAAAGGTGTCTTGGTCATTTTGCCGAGTAGGCAAGATTCGCATGTCTCGAACGACTCTAAGTCGAACGGGTTAGGAGTCCATCATCATGGAGCTTCTTCATGCGTTTCCAACTTATATGACCAAGCCGAAGCTAAAAGTAAGTCATATTCAGATCATTTGGTTTCAACCTTTAACATTTATGTTATAAACCGACTCACCATCAAGATTCAAAATAAATAACCTGCTCAACGGGTGCAAAGCCGTGAAACATATCATTCAAATACAAAGAACAACCATTATTCTTGATATTCGACTCATAGCCTTGCCTCATCAAACATGAAGCGTAAATAATGTTTCGACTAAGCACCGAACATAATAACAATTATTTAGTTCCATAATGAATCCGAAGGTAAATGAAGTTGCATCGCGTCGACTTCCAATGCAAAACTCTTGCTTTGTTGCCGACTAATATCAACCTCGCCTCTTGCTACGCCCTAGTTCTTACCCTCGCAACGAGTTGCAGATGTGAATAATCGATCCGATATCATATACCCAAGAACTATTAGGTGCATCAAGAAGATATATGTCTATAACATTGCGCATAAGTGTACCGAGTCGGAAGTCATACCTCCACTCTTGGCTTTGTCGGCCAAGTACTTGCCGCAGCTTCTTCCAAAGGCCATCCGCCTTGCAAGAGAAGCAAGTGGATCCGGTGAAGGAGATGGCTTAGTCCCCGAGGAAGCGCTTGGGATAGGGTCCCGAGCGCTTTCCTCGACTTAGCCTTCTTCTTAGTCCAAGAACTCTTCTTGAACTTAGCCTTATTCTCGCACCATCAACACTTGACCGGTGCCCTTCTTGAGATCCGCCTCCGCTTGAGCATCCCATGTAATTCAGTGAGCTTCTTATCCATACCATGCATGTGGTAGTTCAAATGAACTGCCCATATGCACTAGGAAGAGAGTTCAATTATATCCGTGGCGAACTCTTCGCTTATGGGGTAGCCAAGCCTCTCGAGACCGCACGTAACCAACCATTTTGATCATATGCGACTCAAGGATCACCATCCTTAAGCTTGCAACTCAAAGAAAGCGAGAGACTTGATACCTCTCGGTCTTGCCGAGCTCGAACATACTTTTGAGGCTTTCGATCATATCGTAGGCCTCAACATGCTCGAACTGCTTTTGCAAGTCCGGTTCCATGTGAGCAAGCATAAGACAGCTAATATCCGTGGACTCATCCTTAGCCCGACGGTAGGCATTGGTGGTCATGCGACGATGATTCTCATTCGGCTCATCCGAAGTGGGTTGTCTAGGACATGGTCCTTCTTTTCTTGTTTGAGAACAATTTCAGATTTCGATACCGCTTGGTAAAATTAGTGTCGCTCAGTTTATCTTTCTCAAGAATGGTTCTCAACGCAAAACCGGATAAATGAGAGTGACTGCTACTTGGTGCCATGATCTACAACAGTAAAATATGCAAAACACTTAAGACATGTATTCATAAAAGAGCATATTAAACATTTTAATATTTTATGCTCCCACTAGAACCAACACCCTCCGATGGTTACTTAGTGATTCAGATCCTAAATAAGCAAGTCGGCTAGTGAGCTTTAGCATCACCGCTAGCCGCCAAGTGATCTAGGTAGACAACTCCTTGTCAATCGCATCCCATGCGACTCTGGACGGGTGGCATCACATGCCCCGGCTCCCATCCGACCTTTCCCGAGTCCCACAACTGCTAGGATAGACCCGCCTAGCTTACCAAGTGTTTCGCAGAAGAGTCCGACTGAACCCACCTAGTCGAAAAGAATTGGCAGCACCTCAATTTTATGAGCCCACTACCAAAAATGTCCGACTTGTGATGGTGCAAACATCATGGAAAACCGACTAGACCTTCTTTGAGGGATTTAATTTTACCGACTATCTAATAGAGGTAAACGAGACATAACAATAACACAAAATAAAGCAATTATGATGTGAATTGGTATGGCTCTCTTCATGGCGATCTCCATCTCCACAAAGCTCGTAATCCGACTCGTACAACTCTTGTCACTTGTCGCCTTACTCCATGTCGCCGACATGTACAACGCCTTGCATGCCTTCCGGTTCTCAAACAGCTACACTAGCTTAGTAAAATAAATTACATAGAGAATCACACGCAGTCGTTATACAATAAAATGACAAAGACCTAGGCTCCAAAGCCCGACAAAAACCGTGATTCGCAGATCACGTATGGATTACACACATACATCACATGCACATGAACCATACCATTCACAACTTCCTGCAAAACAAGTTATGCATAGATACAATATCTACCGCTAGAAACTCAAGCGACATCTAAGGCGCCATTGACGAGGCTTGGCGGTCCCAACATGGATTCCACCATCGTTCGATTCGATCAAACTTTTGATCTTCGATCACCGCTCGGATTTACGTGTCACCTACCCCGGCGGAAGCCGACGGTAGGGTATGTCGCTCCACGACCAGCAGATGATCACGGAAATCAGATCTACCATTCCCGAGTACAGTTGATCCAATCAACTCCATACAAAACCGATCTATTTCATAGATCGACCACCGTAACAGCACATAGATCTCATCTATAGCCTACCGCATATCACATATGCGAGATCTCGAGCCTAAAACCGAAGCTATCGCCTGATACCCTTTGGGCCACGCAGAGATAAAAAAAATTTCCTCTAACGTGGTGATCCCAAGACCGAGCCGAGGTAGAAGGCCACGAGGTTTACCACTAGACGCGGTTGCGGATTACCGATGAAGCGCCGCTTGATGCAAAGGTCCTCACGATCCGATCGCCCCGGTGCTGATCAGACAAAGCACCTCTGCTGGTATCCACACGTACAAGGAGGATCACCGGCGGCGAACTGCTAGGTTCGTTACGGCGGCTGGACTGCTGTGGAGCTAGGGTTTCCAACACATGGAATGACCTAACCGAACAACGATTAACCTTTTTAGGTTATTGTGCTCCACTATATATATAGGGAGTGAACGTGGGCTCTGCTCGCGCGACCCATTCACTAAAGCCCATATAACACTAGTCACCGTGAGTCCAACTCACTAACTCAGTCCTAATCCGGTTTAGGTCCAACCCAACCAGATTATATGATTTGGATCCAATCCGAACCTGCTCCCGCTCTTAAGTGTGTGACCTCAGCTCATGGTTACTTGGACACGATTAGAGTCCGACTCAATCGATCAATCAAGATCGGCTCCTAGCAGAACATGCCGATTCCCAAGTACCAAAGAGTCATGACGACTTGCCTTTCCAATGCGACTTACGTCTGAGTCCCTTTTGCCTCACGATATACCTTGTCAGACTATAGGCGAATATATGTCATCAATTAAATAGTCCAACTCTCTTCTCGATCCGAGATAAGCAATTCACCCGACTAACTCTTAGTCGATCGCCTCGGTTAACACTTAACCGAGTCGCGCATGGCCATGCTTTCCGAATCATATCTCACGAGAGGGCCCAGAGAATATCTCTCCGAGTGGAGGGGCAAAATCCCATCTTGGTTATTCACATCACGCAGCTTGATTCTCAGTCGACCCGAACCCTGCCTTTATAACTGCCCGATTCGGATCAGCGTTGATGTAACCTAAGTCGGTGATCCTCAACTCGGACTATGCAACAACCTCAGTCTAAGGATTACATTGATTGAGATATACAAATGACAGTTAGTTGTACCTCAATATGGGTCAATCCGACTCGCTAAACTCTTTAGCCTAGTCTGTGTAAGTTGGAATAGCATCTCCATGCCCATGACAAGTGGAACCGAGTCATCAAGCCAACTTTCACATTGGTCTAAGTTGTGTGTCCAGCACAACCTCAATGACCAAGGATATTTAGTACAAACAACATGAATGCATAGTTCCACAACTGAATCACATATTCAATGATACACATCAGATGTTTATACAAGGGCTACTTAATAACTTTATGAATACAATGGGAAATATCATCATACATGATTGCCTCTAGGGCATATTCCCAACAGGTAGACGATCCGAGTGTGCACAGCGATCAGGGTTTCGCCGGAGAAAGACCACGAGAACATCGGAATCATATGAGAACTTGCATGTGTCCCTAGCATATGTGTGTGAGTGTGGTGAGAGGTTGGTATAGGTGCTTGCATGTGTCACTACTAGGAAAACGGCTATAGGTAATCAGCACATCCGTGGCTCACATGGTTGAAGTGCCCCACGGCTAAAACAGGCGTGGCTCACCTGTGGGCAGTGCCCTACTAGTAACTAGAACAACCGTGGCGCACATGACCCTAGTGCGCCACAGATATGTGTGGGCCAGGGCCTTGTTGGCCACACGCCAAACTTCTGTAGCGCACCATGCACCCGTGCGCCACGGTTGTTAGGGTCATCTGGCGACTTGTGCATGGTGCGCCACGAATGAGCGCATGCCCACCTCTGCCTCGAGACGGCCACTACTGGTGGCGCACTCCAAAGGCGCCACAGAGAGCATCTGTGGCGCACTCGCATAGTGCGCCACGTGGTTTGTATTCCCCTGTGGCGCATCCTTTGTGCGCCACGGATGTGTCGATTTTTTAAGACAAGACTTTATGTGCACATGTGTGACCACATCCACCACCCCACACTTCACTTTGCCCTTCTTCCTCCTTAGATCTAGTCGGGATCTTCTCCTTCCCACCTCAATTTCTCCACACATTCACCATTTTTAGCATGTAAAACTTGCTTTGGATGTTACATAAGTAATAGAGGAGGTCTCCGGTCTCTCATCTATCCGCTCTCCGTCGTCGACGCCAAGACCTCTCCTTTCCATCTTTCTCGCGACCGGTCTCTCATCTCGGTAAGTTGTCCATGTAAGGATGTGTTCATGTGTATATGGATGATGCATGTGCTCATATGTATGTAGATGATCGATGCTCATGTCATGATGTGTGTATGTGTGGAGAGCTAGGATCGATGGTCATATGTGTGTGTATATGGAGAGTATCGATGATGCTCATGCATGTGTGTATGGAGAGGATAATGATATGTTCATGTGTGTATGGATCAGTCTCTCTCTCTCTCTTGTGTTTGTATGTGAACAAGTTGCCATTGTTTTGCCAAAATGTTGATTCATTTCCATTTTGGCAAGACTTTGGCATTTCGCAAAGGTCCTAATTTTAGGATAGGTCATGCCGAAATTTTCTATCGACCATTGCATGCATGCATTCATTATGTGGTTCTAATAGACTTCAAAATTGTACCGTACATCGTGCGAGCAAAATGGTCCGCATAATGAGCGAAGGCATTGTGGCTAGATTTTGAAATGTGACGGCCGACATGATACGTAAATAACAAGATGTATATAAGATGTCCGTGTAAGATGCAAACTCAACTGGTGATCGACCCAGATTCCGGGAATCTGCGCACTCGCCCGCCATGGTTTCATGGATGGATACACTCGTTGGATAAGCGATGGCGTAGATGATGGACGGTGATCATCATCACGGCAAGAACGGGCGAGATGATGAAGAGGCTCGGAGATGGTGAAGGTACGGAAGGCACCGGATGATGATGATCTAGATGGCGGAGGAGCGGGCACGATGGAACAACGTCGAGAGTCAAGGGACCCTTATGTGCAAGAGCCGCTTCTCAAGCGCATTTAGTAACGCCAGGCTGCCGCTAGAGAGAAAGCCAAGCTTGCGCAACTTGAGAAAGACGGTTACTCCATTGTATGAAGGATGCAGGCCCGATGATACCCGGTTGAATGTAACGCCAAGGCTATGGAGATGAAGGCAAAGCACAAATTGAGCGACGCAAGCTTCGACGATATGATGGCATTCTCGCACGATCGTCTCCGGAGGAACACATGTCCAACTAGTATCGAGGATGCCAAGAAAATCGTCATCTCTCGATCTACCGCACGTTAGATATCACGTATGCATCAACGATTGCATCATTTATCGGGCGAGGACGCGAGAAAACCACATGTCCGTGCGGCGTGAGTCGATACAAGAAAGGGAAGAAAGCACCTCGAAAAGTGGTATGGTACTTTCCTATTACCTCGTCTGCAGCGCTATTTCGCGGACCCTAAGGAGCGAAGCTCATGCGATGGCATGCGGAAAGGAAGAAGCCGAGATGATGATGACCCCGAAAAGGATGAGCTCGACGCACCTTCGGGATCGAGCCGCTGAAAGCATTGGACCTCGAATTCTGCAATTCGTGGAGATTCGAGGAACATCGCTTGGTGCGAGCACCGATGGACTCAATCCGTTCGGTAGCAAAGACGACAAAGACTTGGCCTGTGTTTGTATGGATGTACAACCTCCTCCATGGTTGTGCATGAAGAAGAAGTACATACAAATGAGTATGCTAATTCAAGGGCGAAACAACTGGCACCGACATCAATCAGATCTCGGCTGTTGAAAGAGGAGCTAGCCACGTTATGGGAATCGAGCAATACTACGACGCCAGACAAGATTATTTCACTATGAGAGCCGTTGGTCACTACGGCAAGACTATCCAAAGTTGCGGGTATATCTCGGGCAGGTTATCCAAGGATTCCACGCATGCGTTAGGTGCATGGATAACACAAGCTATCTCCAACTAGAGAAAGATCCAGGTCATCGAAAACCGTGTTCATGGCGCACCGGAGGTGGCTTGGCAAGAATGATCCATGGAGAAAACGTGGAGACCTGTTCGATGGCAAATCGAGACCAGGAATCCCGAGCGTAGGAGCAGAAGAAGTGGAAGAGTTGTTGAAAACTGGAAAGATTGTCCTAAGCACGGAAAGAAGCGAAGAGGCAGAACAAGACAAGCCACCGATGAAGGTATGGAAAACAAGGTCTGCTCGGGAGTTGCCATCTTCGAAGTTTCTCCGACGCCTCATAGCCTCGACATCATGCATATCACGAAAACGTGCGAGTCCGTCGCCACCATAATCAACATGCCGGATAGGACGAAAGATGGTCCGAAAGCAAGGCACGACTGATATGCTTGGGTATCCGGAAGGAGCTTCACGGAGGACGACTACCCTCGATGATCGGGAAGATGACGATGATCATGAGTCGGAGACACAAGGTCGTCGGAAGGGTAAAAAGTTCAAGAAGAACGAATATTACGCCTCCTTCTTGCTTCACTCTAAGCCGTGATGAGATCAAACAGTTTTCAAGTGCCTTCTAGGAGTCAAATTTCCTACGGCCACGCTGGCAAGATAAGCGAGATACCTAGACGAGGCGGGCAGAGGTTCGTGGCATGAAGTCTCACGACCGTGCTAATGACGCAGTACTTCCGGTCGCACTAAGAGGGATAATGGACGAAACGTCCGTGAAACGTTATTTGGCCTGCAAGTTTTTCGACGTCATCTCTAGGAAGTCGATTGGCTTGAATCAGCTCGGAAGGCTACAGGAGGAGATCGTGGTGATACTATGTGAGCTTGAGGTCTACTTCCCACCCGCATTCTTCGACATTATGGTGCATCTGCTAGTCCATGTCGTGGAGGACATCGCAACTCGGGCCGATGTTTCTCGCAGCATGATGGCGTCAAAGGATGAACGGACACATCAAAGGATACGTTCGCAACAGGTCCCGTCCAGATGGAAGCATAGCCAAGGGCTTTCTGGCCGAAGAGTGCATCTCTTTCTGCACGAATTATCTAGACATCGAGAACCCTGTCGGTCTTCCCGTCAACAGACACCTTGGCAAGCTCGACGGATCTGGTCACCGAGAGGGTCGCCGACATCGCATGCGATTTGATTTTCGACGCGCAGACTTTGATCGAGCAAACCTCGTCGCGCTACAGCATTTAGAACTGGTCGATCCTTGGGTACAGAAGCATTTAGAACTCAGATTTCACGCGTTGGTTTAGGCAGACGCTCCTTGATAATCCCCCGCGCTCGCATTCTTCTGACACGGAAAAGATCATATTCACCTTATCGCAGGGACCGATGCAAAACCTGGTGACCTATCAGGCGTATGATATCAACGGCTACACATTCTACACGGAGGAAAAGGACAACAAGTGTGATTATCAGAACTCAGGCGTAACGTCGGAATTCTACACTGATGACAACGTGAAGGAAAGATTCTACGGAAGAATCGAGGAGATCCGGAGCTCGACTATGTGGAGAAAAGGTGCCGATGTTCCGTGTCGATGGGCAAAGAACGCCGAAGAGAAGACCGGTATTTCACAACCATGGTTATACCCGGCAGCCAAATCCAAGGTCACGGCAAACGTGGCGAAAAATGAACCGTGGGTACCGGCTACCAAAGTGGACCAATGTTTTTCATTACCGACGACAAAGCCTAGCCGTGTTGTCGTGAGGAGAGGAAAAGGAACATCATCGGAATGGATGGAGTCGCAATGAGCAAGACTTCACCAGACGGCGATCCAAAGATTGAAGATGACTTTACTACGATGCAAAGAACATACATCACAAGAAGAAAAGGACAACCCTACCCAAAAAGGTAGCCCGCTCGAAAGAAGAAACATTAAAGTGCCGGGCTAAATTATTCAACCGCGACAAAGAAGGGAAAAAGATTGTAAACGCTAGCTCAAAAATATTGTAAAACGCTAGCTCAAAAAATATTGTAAAACGCGTGGTCAAAAAAAGATTGTAATATTTATGGACAAATTATTATGACATATTTGAAGCATATTTAATTTGTACCACTTTTATGACATATATTATCACTTTTGGGCATTTTGGAATATATAAAAGTATTTTAAAACAAAACAAAACTTTTGTAGCATATATCACCACTTTTGGGCATTTTTGAATATTTAAAAGTATTTTTAAAATAAAAATAAAATGGGCACCAGATTCAACCTGGTGCTAACAGGTTTAGAATAGACCAAGGCGAACCAGGGGGTAAGGCAAGGTGCTAGTGTTAGCAAAGGGGTGGCAGCCCTCTTATCTAAGTAGTCGTACCCACTTAGGCGTAGCGCACCCTGGGAAGTGCACTACGGTTATCCGTAGCGCACTTGCCCAGGGTGCGCTACGCCCAAGTGAGTATGACTAGCTAGTCAACAACTCCATCGGCCTTAGCCGCATATCCCATCCCCATCGTCCTCGACACCTGCGACGACGCCACCGCCGCATCTCGACGACGCCACCGCGCCGCATCCCAGCCACGCCAGAGGAGGAGGAGGCCACCTGCCTGCAAGGCTCGAGGAGGAGGCCAGGCGCCGAGGAGGAGGATCCCGCCTGGCCGCCGAGGAGGAGGAGGATCCCGCGCCTGTCGCCGAGGAGGAGGAGGACGCTGCGGCTCGAGGAGGAGGAGGCCGTGGAGGAGACCGCCGTGCCCTCATCTTAGAGGTGAGCCTCGCCCTCCCTCTCTCTCTCTCGCCTCTCTCTCGCATCCATTCCATCTTAGAGGTAACCGCCGCTGCTCGAGGTTAGGGTTCAGAGGATTAGGTTAGGGTTCGACGATTAGAGGTTAGGGTTTAGAGGAGTTCTTGTTCGATGGTCTGTGGCAAGCAAAGGGGTTTTGCTTAGTTGTTTCGCCTATTTTTGGATGGCGTAATGTGAATGAGCAGGAATTTGATATTCAGGTTGTTTTCCTTTGTCAGTGACAAAATTCAGGTGACTTTTAGTGCATTCTCTGAGTCATGTTCAGTTAAATTACCAAGAGCACATCACTGGCCTTCTCCCCCTCTCTCTCCTCAGAGGGTTAGGGTTAGACAAAAATGTGCTCCTAGTTTCAGTACAAGTTTCAGAATATAAGTTTCAGTACAAGCCATGGTGTTGAACTGAAGATAACTCCTAGTTTCAGTACAAGTTTCAGTACAAGTTCATGACGAGGCAGGGCGTCCTCCCGTTCCCTAAGCCGAGCCAGAAGGCTTGATGTTGGCCTAGTTGTAGTTGCAAACTATAGATGACCTTTGTGTGTGTGTACATGGACGACAAGTGTACTTATCTTATTAGGTTTATGTATCACCGCTTACTTATTTTGCTTATTATTATTATATATCAATCAATGCTTGGTTTTTTTGCTTACTCTTTGGTTTTTTTGCTTACTCTTTGGTTTTTTTGCTTACTCTTTGGTTCTCGGACGACAAGTGTGAGTTATTTTTGTCTTTTTCGAGAATATGCCGATGATTGAAATGTCGTGGCACAATATATATGTGAATGTGCTATGACGGATTGTCACCTTGTGATATGCACAAGTCCGAATTGTGCATCCTACTTGGTGACAATCCGTCATAAGCAATCTCGTGTCCAACGACCTAGCTAGTTATGAGGCATGCTTTTCGAGTTATTTTTGTCTTTTCGAGAATATGCCGATGATTGAAATGTCGTGGCACAATATATATGTGAATGTGCTATGACGGATTGTCACCTTGTGATATGCACAAGTCCGTGAATTGTGCATCCTACTTGGTGACAAATTCCGTCATAAGCAATCCGTGTCCAACGACCTAGCTAGTTATATATGAGGCATGCTTTCGAGTTATTTTGTCTTTTCGAGAATATGCCGATGATTGAAATGTCGGCACAATATATATGTGAATGTGCTATGACGGGATTGTTAGTTGTGATATGCACAAGTCCGTGAATTGTGCATCCTACTTGGCTAACGGTCCGTCATAAGCAATTCTGTGTCCAACGACCTAGCTAGCTAGTTATATATGAGGCATGCTTTTCGAGTTATTTTTGTCTTTTCGAGAATATGCCGATGATTGAAATGTCGTGGCACAATATATGTGAATGTGCTATGACGGGATTGTGAGCCTTGTGATATGCACAAGTCCGTGAATTGTGCATCCTACTTGGCTCACATTCCGTCATAAGCAATCTCGTGTCCAACGACCTAGCTAGCTAGTTATATATGAGGCATGCTTTTCGAGTTATTTTTGTCTTTTTCGAGAATATGCCGATGATTGAAATGTCGTGGCACAATATATATGTGAATGTGCTATGACGGGATTGCTAGCCTTGTGATATGCACAAGTCCAGGAATTATGCATCCTACTTGGCTAACAGTCCCGTCATAAGCAATTCCTGTGTCCAACGACCTAGCTAGTTATATATGAGGCATGCTTTTCGAGTTATTTTTGTCTTTTTCGAGAATATGCCGATGATTGAAATGTCGTGGCACAATATATATGTGAATGTGCTATGACGGGATTGTTAGCCTTGTGATATGCAGAAGTCCAGGAATTGTGCATCCTACTTGGCTAACGGTCCCGTCATAAGCAATTCCTGTGTCCAACGACCTAGCTAGTTATATATGAGGCATGCTTTTTGAGTTTGCTCTTTTTGATTTAAGAGTACTTTCTATAAGTGTATCTTCATATGCGACTTTAATTATACATGTTTTTCAATCACCGGTTAGCTATTATTGTCAACTTGTAGATGACGTGGTACGTCGTGTACAAGGGACGGTTCCCTGAGTTCACGATGATTGGGAAGACACGGAGACAGTGCATCGTTTCAGCGGTAATAGCTAAAGGGTACAACACTATGGCGGAGGCGGAAGATAGATACACGCGCTATCTAGCGGGAGTTAGGACAAGGAACCGGATGAAGACCTACACCTTCGTCATGGCCGTGATCATGCTTATCTTCTTTGGGTATTTATCCGCATTTGTGTCTAGCTAGCTAGTTTAGATGTCTAAGCGAGCTCCAGCTCTAACTTGTTCGATCGACACATGTATTCGCATGTCACCAACTACTACTTTGTAACATGATCAAAACAATGTAACTTGGACTATGTATTCATGTATGAGACTTATCTATATGTATTTGTTTCAATCTTGTTTTTCATATCGAGTATTTATATATATAATTGTATATCTTGTATCTGTGTGTGTATATCTGCTGTAATATTGTATATAATCTGTATTGCATATAATCTGGCATGGAAATTAAAAAAAAACAAAAAATACATCTGTGGCGCACATGTTTTACCTTCTGTGGCGCACTACCCCTAAAGCGCACCATGGATGTTTAGTGGCGCACTGGGTAGTGCGCCACAGAAGATAAAAGGGGTAGCGCACCATGCCAAACTTCAGGCGATTACTGGTGCCACGCCTATCTACACAACTGGCAAGATTAGGCAAGGCGCCACTACCGAGAGATAGCCAGAAAGGCCCGTGGCGCACTACTGGTGCGCCACGGATGGGCCTTTCAGGTGCGCCACAAACGACCATTTTCCTAGTAGTGTGTCCCCCTCGCATGCATGCGCTCTAACCTAGAGGCGAAGGTTCCGTACCCGTATAAGGGGGGAATCTCCCCGTTTAGGTGAAATCGGGTAGGATAGTGCCCCAACTTGTGAACCAACATGGTTTTACATCACCCTATGACCTAAACAAACACAAAACAAGAGAGAGCTACGCCGGGCTACCCCTGTCAGAGGAACGTCTAGGGGGGTAGACGATCCGAGTGTGCACAGAGATCAGGGTTTCGCCGGAGGAAGACCACGAGAACATCGAAATCAGATGAGAACTTGCATGTGTCCCTAGCATATGTGTGTGAGTATGGTGAGAGGTTGGTATAGGTGCTTGCATGTGTCCCCCCTCGCATGCATGCGCTCTAACCTAGAGGCGAAGGTTCAGACCAGATAAGGGGGAATCTCCCCGTTTAGGTGAAACCAGGTAGGATAGTGCCCCAACTTGTGAACCAACATGGTTTTACATCACCCTATGACCTAAACAAATACAAAACAAGAGAGAGCTACGCTGGGCTACCCCTGTCAGAGGAACGTCTAGGGGGTAGACGATCCGAGTGTGCACAGAGATCAGGGTTTCACCGGAGGAAGACCACGAGAACATCGGAATCAGATGAGAACTTGCATGTGTCCCTAGCATATGTGTGTGAGTGTGGTGAGAGGTTGGTATAGGTGCTTGCATGTGTCCCCCCTCGCATGCATGCGCTCTAACCTAGAGGCGAAGGTTCCGTACCCGTATAAGGGGGGAATCTCCCCGTTTAGGTGAAATCGGGTAGGATAATGCCCCAACTTGTGAACCAATATGGTTTTACATCACCCTATGACCTAAACAAACACAAAACAAGAGAGAGCTACGCCGGGCTACCCCTGTCAGAGGAACTTCTAGGGGGGTAGACGATCCGAGTGTGCACAGAGATCAGGGTTTCGCCGGAGGAAGACCACGAGAACATCGGAATCAGATGAGAACTTGCATGTGTCCCTAGCATATGTGTGTGAGTGTGGTGAGAGGTTGGTATAGGTGCTTGCATGTGTCCCCCCTCGCATGCATGCGCTCTAACCTAGAGGCGAAGGTTCCAGACCAGAAGGGGGAACCTCCCGCTTAGGTGAAACCAGGTAGGATAGTGCCCCAACTTGTGAACCAACATGGTTTTACATCACCCTATGACCTAAACAAACAACAAACAAGAGAGAGCTACGCCGGCCGAGGAACGTCTAGGGGGTAGACGATCCGAGTGTGCAGAGATCGTGGTTTCACGGGAGGAAGACCACGAGAACATCTAATCCGATGAGAACTTGCATGTGTCCCTAGCATATGTGTGTGAGTGTGGTGAGAGGTTGGTATAGGTGCTTGCATGTGTCCCCCCTCGCATGCATGCGCTCTAACCTAGAGGCGAAGGTTCCGTACCCGTATAAGGGGGGAATCTCCCCGTTTAGGTGAAACCAGGTAGGATAGTGCCCCAACTTGTGAACCAACATGGTTTTACATCACCCTATGACCTAAACAAACACAAAACAAGAGAGAGCTATGCCGGGCTACCCCTGTCAGAGGAACGTCTAGGGGGGTAGACGATCCGAGTGTGCACAGAGATCCGGGTTTCGCCGGAGGAAGACCACGAGAACATCGGAATCAGATGAGAACTTGCATGTGTCCCTAGCATATGTGTGTGAGTGTGGTGAGAGGTTGGTATAGGTGCTTGCATGTGTCCCCCTCGCATGCATGCGCTCTAACCTAGAGGCGAAGGTTCCGTAGCCGTATAAGGGGGGAATCTCCCCGTTTAGGTGAAATCGGGTAGGATAGTGCCCCAACTTGTGAACCAACATGGTTTTACATCACCCTATGACCTAAACAAACACAAAACAAGAGAGAGCTACGCCGGGCTACCCCTGTCAGAGGAACGTCTAGTGGGGTAGACGATCCGAGTGTGCACAGATATCAGGGTTTCGCCGGAGGAAGACCACGAGAACATCGGAATCAGATGAGAACTTGCATGTGTCCCTAGCATATGTGTGTGAGTATGTGTCCCCCTTCGCATGCATGCGCTCTAACCTAGAGGCGAAGGTTCCGTACCCGTATAAGGGGGAATCTCCCCGTTTAGGTGAAACCAGGTAGGATAGTGCCCCAACTTGTGAACCAACATGGTTTTACATCACCCTATGACCTAAACAAATACAAAACAAGAGAGAGCTACGCCGGGCTACCCCTGTCAGAGGAATGTCTAGGGGGTAGACGATCCGAGTGTGCACAGAGATCAGGGTTTCACCGGAGGAAGACCACGAGAACATCGGAATCAGATGAGAACTTGCATGTGTCCCTAGCATATGTGTGTGAGTGTGGTGAGAGGTTGGTATAGGTGCTTGCATGTGTCCCCCCTCGCATGCATGCGCTCTAACCTAGAGGCGAAGGTTCCGTACCCGTATAAGGGGGGAATCTCCCCGTTTAGGTGAAATCGGGTAGGATAGTGCCCCAACTTGTGAACCAACATGGTTTTAAATCACCCTATGACCTAAACAAACACAAAACAAGAGAGAGCTACGCCGGGCTACCCCTGTCAGAGGAACGTCTAGGGGGGTAGACGATCCGAGTGTGCACAGAGATCAGGGTTTCGCCGGAGGAAGACCACGAGAACATCGGAATCAGATGAGAACTTGCATGTGTCCCTAGCATATGTGTGTGAGTGTGGTGAGAGGTTGGTATAGGTGCTTGCATGTGTCCCCCCTCGCATGCATGCGCTCTAACCTAGAGGCGAAGGTTCCAGACCAGATAAGGGGAATCTCCCTTTAGGTGAAACCAGGTAGGATAGTGCCCCAACTTGTGAACCAACATGGTTGTACATCACCCTATGACCTAAACAAACACAAAACAAGAGAGAGCTACGCTACTACCTCGCCGAGGAACGTCTAGGGGTACGATCCGAGTGTGCAGAGATCGTGGTTTCACGGAGGAAGACCACGAGAACATCGGAATCAGATGAGAACTTGCATGTGTCCCTAGCATATGTGTGTGAGTGTGGTGAGAGGTTGGTATAGGTGCATGCATGTGTCCCCCCTTGCATGCATGCGCTCTAACCTAGAGGCGAAGGTTCCGTACCCGTATAAGGGGGAATCTCCCCGTTTAGGTGAAACCAGGTAGGATAGTGCCCCAACTTGTGAACCAACATGGTTTTACATCACCCTATGACCTGAAAAAGACAAAACAAGAGAGAGCTATGCCGGGCTACCCCTGTCAGAGGAACGTCTAGGGGGGTAGACGATCCGAGTGTGCACAGAGATCCGGGTTTCGCCGGAGGAAGACCACGAGAACATCGGAATCAGATGACAACTTGCATGTGTCCCTAGAATATGTGTGTGAGTGTGGTGAGAGGTTGGTATAGGTGCTTGCATGTGTCCCCCCTCGCATGCATGCACTCTAACCTAGAGGCGAAGATTCTGCACCCGTGAGGGGGAATCTCCCCGTTTAGGTGAAACCGGGTAGGATAGTGCCCCAACTTGTGAACCAACATGGTTTTACATCACCCTATGACCTAAACAAACACAAAACAAGAGAGAGCTACGCCGGGCTACCCCTGCCAGAGGAACGTCTAGGTGGGTAGACGATCCGAGTGTGCACAGAGATCAGGGTTTCGCCGGAGGAAGACCACGAGAACATCAGAATCAGATGAGAACTTGCATGTGTCCCTAGCATGTTTGTGTGAGTGTGGTGAGAGGTTGGTATAGGTGCTTGAATATGTCCCCCCTCGCATGCATGTGCTCTAACCTAGAGGTGAAGGTTCCGTACCCGTATAAGGGGGGAATCTCCCCGTTTAGGTGAAACCGGGTAGGATAGTGCCCCAACTTGTGAACCAACATGGTTTTACATCACCCTATGACCTAAACAAACACAAAACAAGAGAGAGCTACGCCGGGCTACCCCTGTCAGAGGAACGTCTAGGGGGGTAGACGATCCGAGTGTGCACAGAGATCAGGGTTTCGCTGGAGGAAGACCACGAGAACATCGGAATCAGATGAGAACTTGCATGTGTCCCTAGCATATGTGTGTGAGTGTGGTGAGAGGTTGGTATAGGTGCTTGCATGTGTCCCCCCTCGCATGCATGCGCTCTAACCTAGAGGCGAAGGTTCCGTACCCGTATCAAGGGGGAATCTCCCCGTTTAGGTGAAACCGGGTAGGATAGTGCCCCAACTTGTGAACCAACATGGTTTGACATCACCCTATGACCTAAACAAACACAAAACAAGAGAGAGCTATGCCGGGCTACCCCTGTCAGAGGAACGTCTAGGGGGGTAGACGATTCGAGTGTGCACAGAGATCCGGGTTTCGCCGGAGGAAGACCACGAGAACATCGGAATCATATGAGAACTTGCATGTGTCCCTAGCATATGTGTGTGAGTGTGGTGAGAGGTTGGTATAGGTTCTTGCAAGTGTCCCCCCTCGCATGCATGCGCTCTAACCTAGAGGCGAAGGTTCCGGACCCGTATAAGGGGGGAATCTCCCCGTTTAGGTGAAACCGGGTAGGATAGTGCCCCAACTTGTGAACCAACATGGTTTTACATCACCTTATGACCTAAAAAACACAAAACAAGAGAGATCTATGCCGGGCTACCCCTGTCAGAGGAACGTCTAGGGGGGTAGACGATCCGAGTGTGCACAGAGATCAGGGTTTCGCCGGAGGAAGACCACGAGAATATCGGAATCAGATGAGAACTTGCATGTGTCCCTAGCATATGTGTGTGAGTGTGGTGAGAGGTTGGTATAGGTGCTTGCATGTGTCCCCCCTCGCATGCATGCGCTCTAACCTAGAGGTGAAGGTTCCGTACCCGTATAAGGGGGAATCTCCCGTTTAGGTGAAACCGGGTAGGATAGTGCCCCAACTTGTGAACCAACATGGTTTTACATAACCCTATGACCTAAACAAACACAAAACAAGAGATAGCTACGCCGGGCTATCCCTGTCAGAGGAACGTCTAGGGGGGTAGACGATCCGAGTGTGCACAGAGACCAGGGTTTCGCCGGAGGAAGACCACGAGAACATCGGAATCAGATGAAAACTTGCATGTATCCCTAGCATATGTGTGTGAGTGTGGTGAGAGGTTGGTATAGGTGCTTGCATGTGTCCCCCCTCGCATGCATGCGCTCTAACCTAGAGGTGAAGGTTCCGGGCCCGTATAAGGGGGGAATCTCCCCGTTTAGGTGAAACCGGGTAGTATAGTGCCCCAACTTGTGAACCAACATGGTTTTACATCACTCTATGACATAAAAAACACAAAACAAGAGAGAGCTACGCGGGCTACCCCTGTCAAAGGAACGTCTAGGGGGGTAGACGATCCGAGTGTGCACAGAGATCAGGGTTTCGCCGGAGGAAGACCACGAGAACATCGGAATCAGATGAGAACTTGCATGTGTCCCTAGCATATGTGTGTGAGTGTGGTGAGAGGTTGGTATAGGTGCATGCATGTGTCCCCCCTCGCATGCATGCGCTCTAACCTAGAGGCGAAGGTTCCGTACCCGTATAAGGGGGAATCTCCCCGTTTAGGTGAAACCAGGTAGGATAGTGCCCCAACTTGTGAACCAACATGGTTTTACATCACCCTATGACCTGAAAAAGACAAAACAAGAGAGAGCTATGCCGGCTACCTGTCGGGAGGAACGCCTAGGGGGTAGACGATCCGAGTGTGCAGAGATCCGGTTTCACGGAGGAAGACCACGAGAACATCTAATCGATGACAACTTGCATGTGTCCCTAGAATATGTGTGTGAGTGTGGTGAGAGGTTGGTATAGGTGCTTGCATGTGTCCCCCTCGCATGCATGCACTCTAACCTAGAGGCGAAGGTTCAGCACCAGATAAGGGGAATCTCCCCGTTTAGGTGAAACCGGGTAGGATAGTGCCCCAACTTGTGAACCAACATGGTTTTACATCACCCTATGACCTAAACAAACACAAAACAAGAGAGAGCTACGCCGGGCTACCCCTGCCAGAGGAACGTCTAGGTGGGTAGACGATCCGAGTGTGCACAGAGATCAGGGTTTCGCCGGAGGAAGACCACGAGAACATCAGAATCAGATGAGAACTTGCATGTGTCCGTAGCATGTGTGTGTGAGTGTGGTGAGAGGTTGGTATAGGTGCTTGAATATGTCCCCCCTCGCATGCATGTGCTCTAACCTAGAGGCAAAGGTTCCGTACCCGTATAAGGGGGGAATCTCCCGGTTTAGGTGAAACTGGGTAGGATAGTGCCCCAACTTGTGAACCAACATGGTTTTACATCACCCTATGACCTAAACAAACACAAAACAAGAGAGAGCTACGCCGGGTTACCCCTATCAGAGGAACGTCTAGGGGGGTAGACGATCTGAGTGTGCACAGAGATCAGGGTTTCGCTGGAGGAAGACCACGAGAACATCGGAATCAGATGAGAACTTGCATGTGTCCCTAGCATATGTGTGTGGGTGTGGTGAGAGGTTGGTATAGGTGCTTGCATGTGTCCCCCCTCACATGCATGCGCTCTAACCTAGAGGTGAAGGTTCCGTAGCCGTATAATGGGGGAATCTCCCCGTTTAGGTGAAACCGGGTAGGATAGTGCCCCAAACTATGAACCAACATGGTTTGACATCACCCTATGACCTAAACAAACTCAAAACAAGAGAGAGCTACGCCGGGCTACCTCGCCGAGGAACGCCTAGGGGGTAGACGATCTGAGTGTGCACAGATCCGGGTTTCACGGAGGAAGACCACGAGAACATCGGAATCATATGAAAACTTGCATGTGTCCCTAGCATATGTGTGTGAGTGTGGTGAGAGGTTGGTATAGGTTCTTTCAAGTGTCCCCCCTCGCATGCATGCGCTCTAACCTAGAGGCGAAAGTTCCGTACCAGATAAGGGGAATCTCCCTTAGGTGAAACCGGTAGGATAGTGCCCCAACTTGTGAACCAACATGGTTTTACATCACCTTATGACCTAAAAACACAAAACAAGAGAGATCTATGCCGGCTACCTCGCCGAGGAACGCCTAGGGGGTAGACGATCCGAGTGTGTGCAGAGATCGTGGTTTCACGGAGGAAGACCACGAGAATATCGGAATCGATGAGAACTTGCATGTGTCCCTAGCATATGTGTGTGAGTGTGGTGAGAGGTTGGTATAGGTGCTTGCATGTGTCCCCTCGCATGCATGCGCCTAACCTAGAGGTGAAGGTTCCACCAGAGCAAGGGGAATCTCCCCGTTTAGGTGAAACCTGGTAGGATAGTTCCCCAACTTGTGAACCAACATGGTTTTACATCACCCTATGACCTAAACAAACACAAAACAAGAGAGAGCTATGCCGGTCTACCCCTGTCAGAGGAACGTCTAGGGGGTAGATGATCCGAGTGTGCACAGAGATCAGCGTTTCGCCGGAGGAAGACCACGAGAACATCGGAATCAGATGAAAACTTGCATGTGTCCCTAGAATATGTGTGTGAGTGTGGTGAGAGGTTGGTATATGTTCTTGCATGTGTCCCTCCTCGCATGCATGCGCTCTAACCTAGAGGCGAAGGTTCCGGACCAGATAAGGGGAATCTCCCCGTTTAGGTGAAACCGGTAGGATAGTGCCCCAACTTGTGAACCAACATGGTTTTACATCACCCTATGACCTAAACAAACACAAAACAAGAGAGAGCTACGCCGCTACCCCCGGAGGAATGTCTAGGGGGTAGACGATCCGAGTGTGCACAGATCGTGGTTTCACGGAGGAAGACCACGAGAACATCGGAATCAGATGAGAACTTGCATGTGTCCCTAGCATATGTGTGTGAGTGTGGTGAGAGGTTGATATAGGTGCATGCATGTGTCCCCCCTCGCATGCATGCGCTCTAACCTAGAGGCGAAGGTTCCGTACCCGTATAAGGGGGAATCTCCCCGTTTAGGTGAAACCAGGTAGGATAGTGCCCCAACTTGTGAACCAACATGGTTTTACATCACCCTATGACCTAAAAAAAGACAAAACAAGAGAGAGCTATGCCGGGCTACCCCTGTCAGAGGAACGTCTAGGGGGGTAGACGATCCGAGTGTGCACAGAGATCCGGGTTTCGCCGGAGGAAGACCACGAGAACATCGGAATCAGATGACAACTTGCATGTGTCCCTAGAATATGTGTGTGAGTGTGGTGAGAGGTTGGTATAGGTGCTTGCATGTGTCCCCCCTCGCATGCATGCACTCTAACCTAGAGGCGAAGGTTCCAGACCCGTATAAGGGGGGAATCTCCCCGTTTAGGTGAAACCGGGTAGGATAGTGCCCCAACTTGTGAACCAACATGGTTTTACATCACCCTATGACCTAAACAAACACAAAACAAGAGAGAGCTACGCCGGGCTACCCCTGCCAGAGGAACGTCTAGGTGGGTAGACGATCCGAGTGTGCACAGAGATCAGGGTTTCGCCGGAGGAAGACCACGAGAACATCAGAATCAGATGAGAACTTGCATGTGTCCCTAGCATGTGTGTGTGAGTGTGGTGAGAGGTTGGTATAGGTGCTTGAATATGTCCCCCCTCGCATGCATGTGCTCTAACCTAGAGGCGAAGGTTTCGTACCCGTATAAGGGGGGAATCTCCCGATTTAGGTGAAACTGGGTAGGATAGTGCCCCAACTTGTGAACCAACATGGTTTTACATCACCCTATGACCTAAACAAACACAAAACAAGAGAGAGCTACGCCGGGTTACCCCTATCAGAGGAACGTCTAGGGGGTGACGATCCGAGTGTGCAGAGATCGTGGTTTCACGAGGAAGACCACGAGAACATCGGAATCAGATGAGAACTTGCATGTGTCCCTAGCATATGTGTGTGGGTGTGGTGAGAGGTTGGTATAGGTGCTTGCATGTGTCCCCCCTCACATGCATGCGCTCTAACCTAGAGGTGAAGGTTCCGTAGCCGTATAATGGGGGAATCTCCCCGTTTAGGTGAAACCGGGTAGGATAGTGCCCCAAACTGTGAACCAACATGGTTTGACATCACCCTATGACCTAAACAAACACAAAACAAGAGAGAGCTACGCCGGGCTACCCCTGTCAGAGGAACGTCTAGGGGGGTAGACGATTCGAGTGTGCACAGAGATCCGGGTTTCGCCGGAGGAAGACCACGAGAACATCGGAATCATATGAGAACTTGCATGTGTCCCTAGCATATGTGTGTGAGTGTGGTGAGAGGTTGGTATAGGTTCTTGCAAGTGTCCCCCCTCGCATGCATGCGCTCTAACCTAGAGGCGAAGGTTCCACCAGATAGGGGAATCTCCCCGTTTAGGTGAAACCGGGTAGGATAGTGCCCCAACTTGTGAACCAACATGGTTTTACATCACCTTATGACCTAAAAAACACAAAACAAGAGAGATCTATGCCGGGCTACCCCTGTCAGAGGAACGTCTAGGGGGGTAGACGATCCGAGTGTGCACAGAGATCAGGGTTTCGCTGGAGGAAGACCACGAGAATATCGGAATCAGATGAGAACTTGCATGTGTCCCTAGCATTTGTGTGTGAGTGTGGTGAGAGGTTGGTATAGGTGCTTGCATGTGTCCCCCCTCGCATGCATGCGCTCTAACCTAGAGGCGAAGGTTCCAGACCAGATAGGGGAATCTCCCCGTTTAGGTGAAACCGGGTAGAATAGTGCCCCAACTTGTGAACCAACATGGTTTTGCATCACCCTATGACCTAAACAAACACAAAACAAGAGAGAGCTACGCCGGGCTACCCCTGTCAGAGGAACGTTTAGGGGGGTAGACGATCCGAGTGTGCACAGAGATCAGGGTTTCGCTGGAGGAAGACCACGAGAACATCGGAATCAGATGAGAACTTGCATGTGTCCCTAGCATATGTGTGTGAGTGTGGTGAGAGGTTGGCATAGGTGCTTGCATGTGTCCCCCCTCGCATGCATGCGCTCTAACCTAGAGGCGAAGGTTCCAGACCAGATAGGGGAATCTCCCGCTTAGGTGAAACCGGGTAGGATAGTGCCCCAACTTGTGAACCAACATGGTTTTACATCACCCTATGACCTAAACAAACACAAAACAAGAGAGAGCTACGCCGGGCTACCCCTGTCAGAGGAACGTCTAGGGGGGTAGACGATCCGAGTGTGCACAGAGATCAGGGTTTCGCTGGAGGAAGACCATGGGAACATCGGAATCAGATGAGAACTTGCATGTGTCCCTAGCATATGTGTGTGAGTGTGGTGAGAGGTTGGTATAGGTGCTTGCATGTGTCCCCCGCGCTCTAACCTAGAGGCGAAGGTTCCGTACCCGTATAAGGGGGGAATCTCCCCGTTTAGGTGAGACCGGGTAGGATAGTGCCCCAACTTGTGAACCAACATGGTTTTAGATCACCCTATGACCTAAAAAAACACAAAACAAGAGAGAGCTACGCCGGGCTACCCCTGTCAGAGGAACGTCTAGGGGGGTAGACGATCCGAGTGTGCACAGAGATCAGGGTTTCGCCGGAGGAAGACCACGAGAACATCGGAATCAGATGAGAACTTGCATGTGTCCCTAGCATATGTGTGTGAGTGTGGTGAGAGGTTGGTATAGGTGCTTGCATGTGTACCCCCTCGCATGCATGCGCTCTAACCTAGAGGCGAAGGTTCCGTACCCGTATAAGGGGGAATCTCCCCGTTTAGGTGAAACCGGGTAGGATAGTGCTCCAAATTGTGAACCAACATGGTTTGACATCACCCTATGACCTAAACAAACACAAAACAAGAGAGAGCTACGCCGGGCTACCCCTGTCAGAGGAACGTCTAGGGGGGTAGACGATCCGAGTGTGCACAGAGATCCGGGTTTCGCCGGAGGAAGACCACGAGAACATCGGAATCAGATGAGAACTTGCATGTGTCCCTAGCATATGTGTGTGAGTGTGGTGAGAGGTTGGTATAGGTGCCTGCATGTGTCCCCCCTCGCATGCATGCGCTCTAACCTAGAGGCGAAGGTTCCGGACCCGTATAATGGGGGAATCTCCCCGTTTAGGTGAAACCGGGTAGGATAGTGCCCCAACTTTTGAACCAACATGGTTTTACATCACCCTATGACCTAAACAAACACAAAACAAGAGAGAGCTACGTCGGGCTTGTTGGAGATATGCCCTAGAGGCAATAATAAATGTAGTTATTATTATATCTTTGTGTTTATGATGAATGTTTACATTCATGCTATAATAGTATTAACAAGGAAACATTAATGCTTGTGTGATTTGTAAACTTAAATTGAAGTCCCTAGTATAAGCCTCTATACATCACTAGCTTGTTGGTTGATAAATGATTGTGGTTTCCCTATCATGGACATTGATATGTTATCGACAACAAGATCGTATCGTTAGGAGAATGATATGGTGGACATACTCCTATAGATAAGCATAGCATAAAGATCAAGTCATTTTAATAGTTCAATTGCTATATGCTTTCTGATACAGAGTAATCTAATTCCTTCGACCATGAGATCATGCATATCACCTTTACCGGATGGATGCTTTGATGACATCAAACACCACACCGTAACTGGGTGGCTATAAAGGTGGCATTGAGTATTCGGAAATTATTGGTTGAAACACATGGATCAAGAGTGGGATTTGTCCATCCATATGACGGATAGATATACTCTGGGCCCTCTCGGTGAAATGTCATCCAATTAGCTTGCAAGCATATGACTGGGTCACAAGGGATCACATATCACGGGAACGAGAAAAGAGTACTTATCGGTAACGAGGTTGAACTAGGTATGCAGAGATACCGACGATCATAACCTCGGATAAGTAAACTATCGTGAGACAAAGGGAAATTGATATCGTATGTAAGTGGTTCATTCTATCGCAAATTAATCGTAGAAATATGTGGGAGCCATATGAATTTCCAGATTCCTCTATTGGTTATTGTTCGGAGAAGTGTCTCGATCATGTCCGCATAATTCACGAACCGTAGGGAGACACACTTAAGGATTCGACGTTGTTTGAGTAGTTATGGAATGATGAGAAAGAGACCGAATGTTGTTCGGAGTCTCGAATGGGATTCGGGATATCACGAGGAGATCCGGAATGGTCCGGAGAATAAGATTCATATAAGGAAAGTCCTGTTTCGGAGATGGAGAATGGTTCCGGTGTTTTCATCGGGAATGTTCTAGAAGGTTCCGGAATGTCCCAAGACCGGGGAAGGGTACATGAATGTGTTGTATCAAGTTGATATGATTGCATCATGTACTCGGTGTCATCGCTGTTCAAAATAGAGGGTTTATTCAAATCCTAGTTTGAAAAGTCAAACGGCTAGTTTGAAAGTCAAACGACAAGTTTTGGAAAGAGGAGGAGGAGTGGGAAACCGAGTTGGGGAGGGTTTCCCTCCTCCAACCGGCGGCGCACCACCCAAGCCGAGTTGGGGAGGGACTCCCCTCCCTCCCCTTGGCCGGCCGGCCCCTCCACCTATATAAGGAGGGGCAGGGCTCCCTCCTAGAGACACACAAGTCCCTTGCCCCGAAAACCCTAACCCTAGCCGCCGCCGCCCTCCAAGCCGCCGCCGCCTAGGGATCTCCTTGCCGCCGACTTGGGCACCACCAAGCCCTAGTCGCCGGCTCTAGCACCTCTTCCTCGGCGTGTCTAAACCCTAGATCGTCGAGGGATTTCTCATAGCCCACCATACTCGCTCCGGCTTAAGGCGAAGCCTCAGAGATCTCCCTCTATTTCCTGTACCATGCCGCCTTGCCCGGAATTGCAGGAGAGTGCTACAACCTCCACCGCCTGGAACAAGGGAGAGGAAGGTCTTCGTCGAACCGAACGTGTGACCGATCAAGGGAGCGCTGCCGAACGCAGCCTTGGGAAGGATCGCTCACGATCTTGAGATCGGGAAGAGTACGACTACATCACCCACGAGAATCCGCTCTTGTTAAACACTTTGGAATCTTCGAGGGTGAGTTATTCCATCGACTCGTTGCTACAATCTAGTAGATAGATGTTGGCTTGTTTGTTTGTATGCGGTAGAAATTTTTGTTTTCCATGCTACGAAACCCTACAAGGGTATCGTAGTCGTGTCTATATGTAGATCTGCTAGAGTAGAACACAATGGTCATTGTGGGCGTTGATGCTTTATTGTCGATTGCTTCTTGTGTACTTTGCATCTTGCGGTATGTTGGGATGAAGCGGCTGCTAACCTTACATGACATCGCTCATGAGACTTGCTCCACGCTTGACATGCAACTTGTATTGCATAAGTGGATTTATGGTGCCTGTTTCTCCTAGCATAGTTAAGATCCAATTTACAACGGGTGATTAACAATACTAGTATGAATGTTGTGGTTCTTGTTCGTAAGTTAGAACGACACTTATTGAAAGCCCCAAACCACGTAAAACATGCAAAGAAAGTAGAGGCGTCTAACTTTGTTTTGCAGGGGTGTGCTGTGATGTGATATGGCCATGATTGTGATTATATTTGATGTATGCAATGTTCCTTATTGTAAGTTGGCAACCGGCAGGAGCCATATGGTTGTCTTTAATTTATGGTAAGACTCGCGTGTCTATTCAAAGTAGTTGTAATAGTTGAAGCCGGTGGACGACAACCATGGAGAAGCGTCATTGACCTTGATGCAATGCCGGTGATGATGGAGATCATGTTTGTGCTAGAAGATGGAGATCGGAAGCACAATGAAGAAAGGCCATATCATATCACATATTATGAATTGCATGTGATGTTAATCCTTTATGCATCTTGTATTGCTTAGTAGACGACGGTATCATTATAAGATGATCCCTCTTGCACATGAATTTCAAGTCATAAAGTGTTCACCCTCAGTTAGCACCGTTGCTAAAGCTTGTTGTTTCGAAGCACCACGTGATGATCGGGTGTGTTAGATTCCGCAAGTGTATACAACGTGAGCAATCCAGATTTGCTCATGCGGAAACTAAGGTTTGATCTTGATGAGCCTAGCATGTACAGACATGGTCTCGAAACACGGATCACCGAAAGGTAAAGCATGAATCATATAGTAGATATGATGAACATGTCGATTGTTCGCCATTGAAACTATATCAACTCTCGTGATGATCGGTGTTGATGTGGTGGATTTGGTTCGTGTGATCACTAAAACAATGTGAGGGATATTGTTTTGAGTGGGAGTTCACCTAGATTAATTTTATTATTAATTTGAACTCAATTTGTCATAAACTTAGTCTAAACTATTGCAAATATGTTGTAGATCAATGGCAGCCCCTACCATCAATTTTAATGCGTTCCTAGAGAAAGAAAAGTTGAAAAACAATGGAAGCAACTTCGCGGATTGGTTCTGCAATTTGAGGATTGTCCTCACAGCTGGTAATTTGACCTATGTGCTGGATGCACCGCTGGGTGACCCACCTGCAGCTGATGCTGCAGATGAAGTAAAGAACGTTTACCTCACTGGGAAGACTCATTACTCCACAGTTCAGTTTTCTATCTTGTATGGTTTAGAATCGGAGCTTCAGAAAAGGTTTGAGAATTCAGACCCATATGATATTGTCGAGGATCTCAAATTGATCTTTGAGACTCATGCGACAATTGAAAGCTATGAGGCTTCTGGAAAGTTCTTTAACTGCAAGATGGAAGAGGGCAGCTCCGTCAGTGAGCATGTGCTTAAGATGTCTAGGCACGCAAACAAACTTCAAAGCTTGGGTATTGTGATTCCTAATGCTTTGGGGATTTACCGTGTCCTCCAATCACTACCACCAAGTTACAAGAACTTTGTGATGAACTACAACATGCAAAACATGAACAAGACGCTGTAACTCTTTGCCATGTTGAAATCTGAAGTGGAGATCAAGAAAGAGCACCAATTGTTGTTGGTCAATAAGACCACCAAATTCAAGAAAGGCAAGTCTAAGCGAAGGACACTTCAAGAAGGGTGGTAAGAAAGTTACCACGCCGAAGAAGACCAAGGCTAGACCTAAGCCGATCGAGTGCTTTTACTGCAAGGGAGAAGGTCACTGGAAGCGGAATTGCCCAAAGTACTTGGCGGATTTGAAGAACGACAACATCAAGAAGAAAGGTATATCTGATATACATGTTATTGATGTGTATCTCACTAGTACTCATAGTAGTGCCTGGGTATTTGATACTGGTTCGGTTGCTCATATTTGTAACTCGAAACAGGTACTGCAGAATAAACAAAAGCTAGCGAAGAACGAGGTGACGATGCGCGTGGGAAACGGATCAAAGGTTGATGTGATCGCGGTCGGCACGCTACCCCTTCATCTACCATCGGGATTAGTTTTATACTTAAATAATTGTTATTTGGTGCCTGCATTGAGCATGAACATTATATCGGGATCTTGTTTATTGTGAGACGGTTACTTGTTTAAGTCCGAGAATAATGGTTATTCGATTTATATGAGTAATATGTTTTATGCACATGCACCTTTGATAGATGGTCTATTCTTATTGAATCTCGATAGTGGAAATACACATATTAATAACATTGAGGCTAAACGTTTGAAATCGAGCGATAACTCGACCTATATGTGGCATTGTCGTCATGGTCACATTGGAGTGAAGCGTATGAAGAAACTCCATTCCGATGGACTTCTTGAATCACTTGATTTCGAATCACTTGATAGATGCGAAGCATGTCTGATGGGTAAAATGACTAAGACTCCATTTTCTGGTATGATGGAGCGAGCCATGACTTATTGGAAATCATACATACCGATGTGTGTGGTCCAATGAGTGTAGCATCGCGCGGTGGTTATCGTTATGTTCTTACCTTCACGGATGACTTGAGTAGATATGGGTATATCTATTTCATGAAACATAAGTCCGAAACTTTTGAGAAGTTTAAGGAATTTCAAAGTGAGGTAGAGAATCAACGTAACAAGAAGATTAAATTTCTACGTTCTGATCGTGGAGGTGAATATTTAAGTTACGAGTTTGGCGAGCATTTGAAGAAATGCGGAATACCTTCACAGATTGACACCGCCAGAACACCACAACGTAATGGTGTGTCCGAACGTCGAATCGAACTCTCTTAGATATGGTTCGTTCTATGATGTCACTTAGATTTACCGCTATCATTTTGGGGTTATGCATTAGAAACAGCCGCATTTACTTTAAATAGGGCACCGTCTAAATCCGTTGAAACGACACCGTATGAATTATGGTTTGGGAAGAAACCTAGATTGTCGCTCCTTAAAGTTTGGGGATGCGAAGCCTATGTAAAGAAGTTACAAAAGGACAAGCTTGAACCCAAAGCGGAAAAATGCGTCTTCATAGGATACCCAAGGAAATCGGGTATACCTTCTATCATAGATCCAAGGCAAAATCTTCGTTGCAAGAATGGATCCTTTCTAGAGAAGGAATTTCTCGAAAGAAGTGACTGGAAGGAAAGTAGAACTCGACGAGGTTGTCGAAACTTCTCTCGAATTGCAGTAGCGCAGACCGGAAGAAGTTCCGTGGTGCCGCACCAATAAGAGAGGAAGCTAATGATGATGATCATGAAACTTCGGTGAAGTTACAGAGCCTCGCAGTCAACGAGAACTCGTACCACTCCATTGGTATGATCCCGTTATGAGTGTCATGTTGGTGGACAACACCGATGACCCCGAGACATATGAGGAAGCGATGATGAGCCCAGATTCCAATAAATGGCAAGAAGCCATGAACCGAGATTTGATCCATGTATGAAACCAAGTGTGGACTTTGGTGGACTTATCGGATGGCCGGAAGGGTCGAGAACAAATGGATTTTCAAGAAGAAATGATCGATGGTAATGTTATCGTCTATAAAGCTCGACTTGTCGCAAAAGGGTTTCGACAAATTCAAGGAGTTGACTACGATGAGACTTTCTCACCAGTAGCGAAGCTAAAGTCTGTGAGGATTATGTGAGCAATCGCTGCATATTATGATTATGAGATATGGTAGATGGATGTCAAAACAGCATTCCTCAATGGAGACATTGATGAAGAGTTGTATATGATGCAACCCAAAGGTTTTGTCGATCCTAAAGATGCTAACAAGGTATGCAAACTTCAAAGGTCCATCTATGGATTGAAGCAAGCATCCCGAAGTTGGAATCAACGTTTTGATAAGGTGATCAAAAGTTTTGGTTTTATACAAACTTATGGAGAAGCTTGTATTTACAAGAAAGTGAGTGGGAGCTCTGTAGCATTCTTAATACTATATGTAGATGACATAATGTTGATTGGGAATGATGTAGACCTTCTTAATAGTGTCATGGAATATTTGAATAATAGTTTTTCAATGAAGGATCTTGGCGAAGCAGCTTATATATTAGGCATAAAGATTTATAGAGATAGATCGAAACGCCAAATATCATTGTCACAAAGTACATATTTGGACAAAGTTCTAAAGAGGTTTGGAATGGAAGATAGAAAGAAAGGGTTCTTGCCCATGTTGCCCAATACGACCTTGAGTAAAACTCAAAGTCCGACATCGGCAGAAGATAGAGAAAGGATGAGTAAGCCTCCCTATGCCTCAGCCATAGGATCTTGTGGCATCCCGCAAAAACCACTACTAGAAAATCGCGTTGTTTTTGTGCATTGCATCATCATGACCGCATGCTCATGTCATCATGCCACATTGCATTTGAGCATCGTCATCATCTTGCATTTGCTTGCATAAAACTATTTTCGGAAAAACCTATTTTTGTTTCCTAAACGCCCCGTCTTTGCTCAAACACAAAACCTGGGTCTCCGGAATATTTGTTTTGTCTACCCGCGGTTTGCAAAAGCCCGGTTTACATTGAATAAAATATTTAATTATTTTTATGGGGCAGCCGAACCGGGCCGATCCGACCTAGCTGGCCACCCCCAGTACAAACAGCCTGTCTAATTCCTATCCCTACCCAAACCCTAATCTATTCCTACCCAAACCTAGTCTACCCACCTATCCTAGCCTGCCACCTCACCTTCCCTCCACCTCACCACACCCACCGCCACCTCACCTATCCACAGCCCCCACCTACACCCCTCTCTCTCTCACCTAGCCCTCACCTACCCCCTCTCCCTGCCAGCCCGGACCCATCCCTGGACCCTCACCCACTCCCTCTCTCACCCCAACCGACCCAACACCCCCGGCCACACACCCACAAACGCACGCCACTCACGCGGGCCCACGCCCCACCCCGCATCGACCCCCTGGCCCCACCCACCCTTACGCGACCCCGCACCTCTCTCCTGTCCCGCACGACGACCCGCCTTCTTTCTCTCCCTCCCGCCCTCCTCCTCCTGCACACCGCCACGGCCTTCTCCTCCTCCGCATGGCCGCCCTCGTCATCTCTCATCCTCCTCTCCTCACGCCAGCCGAAACCACCGCCTCCCGGCCAGCCAGCCCAGCGCCGCCGACCCCACGCCGGCCGCCTCGTCACCAACCAACCACATGGCGCCTCCTTCCGCCGCCAGCCACCGCCAAGTCCGCCCGCCGCTGCCTCCCTGTGGCGCCACCGCCTGGGCTCCTCCTCCTCAACCTCCTGGCGCCTCACCGCGAGCACCCGCCCCTGCCCTCCTCTCCCTCACCATGACCGCCTGCCTCCCGCCCGCGCCTCCGTCGAGCCTCCGCCTCCCACGAACCCGCCCCGCCCATGTCCGTGGTCCTCCGCCCTGCTGCCGGGGCCCTCCTCCGTCGAGCCGACCTCGCCGGGCCACCTTGCTCTGTTCGGGCCCAGGCCTCACGACGAGCCCTCGTTCCCGCAAGGCTCCAACCACTTCCCGTCGCCAGCTGTTCGCCGCCTTGGCCAGCTCTTCTTCGCCTGGCTCCCCGTCCTCGAGCTCGTGAGCGGGCCCATGATGCGGTTTCCCTGCCTCGTTGTTTGTTTGTAGGGAAATCTCCCTATTCTTTTGGCCAACCGAGAACCGTCGTCACTTCTCTGTTCTATGCAACAACAATATCCCTTTTCCGTCCACGTGTTTACCTAGAACTCCGACCCGGAACAGCAAGTTCTCCATCACGTCACGCCAAGGACTTCTCCCCGGATTCGCCATGACCGTCTACATGGGACCATCTACCAAAATTCCCGAAGTCCGACCCCGGCGAGACCGAACCCTGTCGACCCAGAACCAAGATCGGCAAGACCCCCTCGGAACACCAAGATCTCCCAGTACCGAGACCCGAGTCCGACACCGACAATCGAAACCGCGGGACCGACGAGTTCGCCTAACCGGACACCGTGCGACAAGATCTTCTCGGACCGAGGACCATCAAGACTTCCGCTCGAACGCCAAGTACTCCTTCCGGCTTCAAGCCCGACCCGTGGACCGACATGATCTCCTTCACGGATCGACAAGTACTCCCTCGAGGACGCCGAGTACTTCACCGACACCGAGGCCGAACGACAAGTTCTCCTTCCCAAGCATTGACGCCGTGCGGCAAGATATACCTCGATTATCCGAGACCGATCCCCGAACCCCGAGACAACCCGAACCCCTAACCAAGATCTTCCGAACCCTAATGTGTGAACCTTTTCCCGAGCCCTATTTTATAAATGCTTTATATAAAACTTGTTGCATATTAAATTGTCATAATTGCATGCATACTTGTTTGTGGTTTGGGGGCCTTATGCCGATTCACCTAAATTAAATATGGGGCCCATATGCGGGCAAATCTAGTCTCATATTGACCTCATTTAAATTTGTGTAGCGAACCGGTGATATATTCTGCCTTGTTAAACAACATTTAAATTGCGGGGTATCTAAATAACTTGAACCGGTTAATTAATTGTCGGGACCCCCGGTTCCGCTTAATCTTGCCTAATTGCATCGCATCCTTGCCATGTCATACATCCCACATGCATCATGCCCGATCTTTTGCCGTAGTATTAAATAGTGCATCCGGTGTTTATTCTAGTGTTTTGCTTCTTCGCGGATAAGGCCGTTGAGTTGATGCGAGTGTCGACCCGATCTTCGGTTGAACCTTCGACAATGTTTTCAAAGAGCATCTCCCTTTCTACCTATCTTACTTTTATAGTATTTATTCCTCCTGTTGATCTATTGCTATCTCGTGTTGCGATGCTCTAGTTTTCGTGCGTGATATCCCTTGCGCACTTATATCGCCTTGGATACCTCCTATTACCGTTGTTTGGTAGATAGTTGGACTGGCGTCGTAGTCGCTTGCTCAAGTGCTGCTATGCGTGTCGCCCGATTACGCTTGTTGGAGTGTTGCCGCATGTTTAAGGTTGGAGATGATCATGGCTTTAATTATCGTTCACTTTAATTACTGTTTAACAACTAAAATTGAAGTAAGCGAGAGGCACAGGTGGGCAATAGATATTATTTGTTGTTAACCGTCCACTTGTGTCCGTGGGACCCCGAGTACTTGATACCTGCCTTGAATATTCGGCTATCCACATCCGGGAGGATTATGGGACCCCCCGAGTAGCTTGATTCATTCTTATTTCTTGGGGCCACAAACTAGTTTGAGGTTTTATTTACTATCCTGTACCTATGCCATGCTTTACCGCTTTATTACGATTGTCGAGGAGCACCTGTCTGTTTAGGTAAGCGGAGTGTTTTCGCGGTATCGACAAGCCAGCTTGGGTTCCCGATCGTTCTGACCATTGTCGCAAACCTTGAGTCCGTCTCGAGTCAGCTAACTTCGCTATGGTGTACTCAATGGGTGGCCTCAAATATTTCTGAATCATGTGATTGCTTTGTCGTGAAGGCCTCGTTGGGTTTTGATTTGGTTTTTCCGAGGTTGATCGAGTGTGTGTTGCTATTTGTGCACCTGCAGGTAAAACTTTCTGAAAGCCGTGTCCGCGGTTATGGACGACTTGGAGCACAGTATCTCGATCATAGACAACTATAACTAAAGTAGTGCTATAAATTTGACTTTATAATGACTAGTAATCAGCTTCACTATAATGGAATGGCTAAATAAAACTGCCAACAATTGCTTGTGTGGGATGTCTCATGCTAATTGTATCTGACTAGTAAGTATTGCAACTACAACGGAATGGCTAAATTAAAGTACCAACAACTGCTGGGTTTTGGGTTATCTCATGCTAATTGTATCTGACTAGTAAGTGTTGCAACTACAATGGAATGGTCAAATAAAAGTGCCCATTGCTTATTTTATCAGGATGACTATCTATATTTGACTAGTAATTGCTGCAACGATAACTGAATAAATAAAACTTCCAACTGTGTGAGTTCCTCGGTTGACTTCCTCGTTTGGTCTCGAGGGGGAAATACCAGGATGGGTATGTTTGGTGGTAATATCAGGTTGGATCCGAATAGGTCTATCTTATCCCTCTCTGATAGCCGACAGTTATATCGAGTCTCTATAGGTTGTTTAGTGCATGCTGCCGCTGCCGCTTCAGTCCACCATACCTATGTAGGCGAGGACCGCCGAATTCTAGCCTCGCCGTGTACTGGCCTCAGTACTGACCGCTCTCTTTTTTTTCCTTTGCCCTTTGTCGGCACCCCTTTTGTTTAAGCAGGTTTTGAGATCGACGTCGTTAGCGGGGTTACCCTTCCGGCTTGGCCTGGGCAGGGTTATGGATGCCATTGGTTATTCTTCAGGGCTCTTAGTCCCATTTGCATCTTGTCCGTAGTCGGACGCTCCATCTTTTCAAGGTGATTTGGATCTTTGTACCGTATATCTGTATTCTTGACTCATGGAGTCGTGTTGTATATATATCTGTTCTGTGGGTCCCATCAAGGACTGTTGTGTAATGTTATTACTTCGTTTTCCACCCGCACGAAAGTGCCTGGGGGCACCTTTGAATCGTTTCTATGCGGGTTTGGCGGGAATCGCTGAAACTTGCATAGGGTCGATTCTGAGGGTGTTACAGAGTGGTATCAGAGCTCAGCAATTGCGATACCCCACAAGTCCAGCCTGTAGGATAACCTAGCTAACGGCCGAAGTAGAGTGTCCAAAAACTATTTCTGAAAATCGGTTGGATAGTTCTGATTAGGTCTGATTTTACTCCTTACCCCTTTGCTATTCTCCTCTCACCTCTGCGTGTTTTGAATCCGCTCTCTTCTCTCTCTTCGAGTCCAGGATTTCTCGTGGTTGGGTCCCGTCGTACCTTCAGGGTTTCGCTTCCTCCTTTAATAACGGTGTTCTACCATCCGGTGTTCAAGCTGCCTGAGGAATCCGTCTACTGTGGTACCATTCTTTGTTCCTTGTTTGTGCCTTCCGGTGTTTTCCGACACGATGACATCATCTACGCCAGATCCGATGCTGAGTCTGCATCACTCCGTTGCTTCTGAACCTCGTTGGTCGAGATCTTCAGTCTGAATTCCGAGAGTTGGTTGCATAATCCGCCTATTCGTGTGCAGAGTAATGGTTTGAGTGCGGGATGGAGTAGCTACCATACCACTACTCTTATCATTCGCTCTTGTACATTGAATTGGTGAATTAATGTGATTTCACTCATTCCACGGAAGTTAGAAGTGGCCTTTATCTTTTGATACCTCTACCTCCGTCCTTTGTTTCTCCGGAGTGTTCTCTCAATGGACGTGAGCCCCGACCATTGTTGGTGGTGTCGCCAATTTCAAGATGGAGAAGGAACCCTCGTTAGTGGTGTCGCGAGGATCTACACGAAGCGGGGGAGATGCAGATCACCGACCTTCTTTCCGGTACCATGAGGCGGATATCGAGGGCGAGATCCATTGTTAGTGGTGTCGAATTGTGGCATCCCGCAAAAACCACTACTAGAAAATCGCGTTGTTTTTGTGCATTGAATCATCATGACCGCATGCTCATGTCATCATGCCACATTGCATTTGAGCATCGTCATCATCTTGCATTTGCTTGCATAAAACTATTTTCGGAAAAACCTATTTTTGTTTCCTAAACGCCCCGTCTTTGCTCAAACACAAAACCCGGGTCTCCGAAATATTTGTTTTGTCTACCCGCGGTTTGCAAAAGCCCGGTTTTCATTGAATAAAATATTTAATTATTTTTAGGGGGCAGCCGAACCGGGACGATCCGACCCAGTTGGCCACCCCCAGTACAAACAGCCTGTCTAATTCCTATCCCTACCCAAACCCAAATCTATTCCTACCCAAACCTAGTCTACCCACCTATCCTAGCCTGCCACCTCACCTTCCCTCCACCTCACCACACCCACCGCCACCTCACCAATCCACAGCCCCCACCTACACCCCTCTCTCTCTCACCTAGCCCTCACCTACCCCCTCTCCCTGCCAGCCCGGACCCACCCTTGGACCCTCACCCACTCCCTCTCTCACCCCAACCGACCCAACACCCCCGGCCACACACCCACACACGCACGCCACTCACGCGGGCCCACGCCCCACCCCGCGTCGACCCCCTGGCCCCACCCGAGACCCCCCCCCCGCACGCGACCCCCGCACCCTCTCTCCCTGTCCCGCACGACGACCCCGCCCCCTTTCTTCCTTCCTTCCGGCGCCGCCCTCCTCCCGTGCACACCGCCGCCACGGCCTTCTCTCCGGCCGGCCTCCTCCTCCGCCGCATGGGCCGCCCTCGTCGCCGTTCTCATCCCTCCTCTCCCTCACGCGCCGCACCGAAACCACCGCCCCTCCCGGCCAGCGAGCCCCGCCAGCGCCGCCAGCGACCTGGCCCACCCGCCTCCGTCACCAACTAACCATCATGGCGCCTTCCGCTCGCCGCCAGCCCGGCCACCGCCCAGCGTCCGCCGCCTCCTCCCAGGCGCCACCGCCTGGGCTCCTCCTCCTCAACCTCCCCGGGCGCTCCTCACATGAGCACCCCGCCGTCCTCTCCTCACCATGCCGCGCCGCCTGCCTCCTCCGCGCCGCCTCCCGCCGAGCTCCTCCGCCTCCCGAACCCGCCCCCGCCTCGTGTCCGTGGTCCTCCGCCCTGCCGCCAGGGACCCTCCTCGCCGAGCCGACCTCGGCCGGGCCACCTCCTCTGCTCGGCAGTTCCCACGACCGAGCCCTCGTTCCCGCGAGGCTCCAACCACTTCCCGTCGCCAGCTGTTCGCCGCCTTGGCCAGCTCTTCTTTGCCTGGCTCCCCGTCCTCGAGCTCGTGAGCGGGCCCATGATGCGGTTTCCCTGCCTCGTTGTTTGTTTGCAGGGAAATCTCCCTGTTGTTTTGGCCAACTGAGAACCGTCGTCACTTCTCTGTTCTATGCAACAACAAGATCCCTTTTCCGTCCACGTGTTTACCTAGAACTTCGACCCGGAACAGCAAGTTCTCCATCACGTCACGCCAAGGACTTCTCCCCGGATTCGCCATGACCGTCTACATGGGACCATCTACCAAAATTCCCGAAGTCCGACCCCGGCGAGACCGAACCCTGTCGACCCAGAACCAAGATCGGCAAGACCCCCTCGGAACACCAAGATCTCCCAGTACCGAGACCCGAGTCCGACACCGACAATCGAAACCGCGGGACCGACGAGTTCGCCTAACCGGACACCGTGCGACAAGATCTTCTCGGACCCGAGGACCATCAAGACTTCCGCTCGGCAACGCCAAGTACTCCTTCCTGGCTTCGAAGCCCGACCCCGTGGACCGACATGATCTCCTTCACGGATACGACAAGTACTCCCTCGAGGACGCCGAGTACTTCACCCCGGACACCGAGGCCCTGAACGACAAGTTCTCCTTCCCGGAAGCATTGACGCTCGTGCGGCAAGATATACCTCAGTTATCCGAGACCGATCCCGTCGAACCCTGAGACCGAACCCCGAACCCCCGGAACCAAGATCTTCCGAACCCTAATGTGTGAACCTTTTCCCGAGCCCTATTTTATAAATGCTTTATATAAAACTTGTTGCATATTAAATTGTCATAATTGCATGCATACTTGTTTGTGGTTTGGGGGCCTTATGCCGATTCACCTAAATTAAATATGGGGCCCATATGCGGGCAAATCTAGTCTCATATTGACCTCATTTAAATTTGTGTAGCGAACCGGTGATATATTCTGCCTTGTTAAACAACATTTAAATTGCGGGGTATCTAAATAACTTGAACCGGTTAATTAATTGTCAGGACCCCCGGTTCCGCTTAATCTTGCCTAATTGCATCGCATCCTTGCCATGTCATACATCCTACATGCATCATGCCCGATCTTTTGCCGTAGTATTAAATAGTGCATCCGGTGTTTATTCTAGTGTTTTGCTTCTTCGCGGATAAGGCCGTTGAGTTGATGCGAGTGTCGACCCGATCTTCGGTTGAACCTTCGACAATATTTTCAGGCGAGCATCTCCCCCTTTCTACCTATCTTACTTTTATAGTATTTATTCCCTCCTGTTGATCTATTGCTATCTGTGTTGCGATGCTCTAGTTTTCGTACCCGTGATATCCCTTGCAGCCTTATATCGCCTTGGATACCTCCTATTACCTGTTGTTTGGTAGATAGTTGGACCTGCGCGTCGTAGTCGCTTGCTCAAGTGTTGTTGCGTGTCGTCCAGTACCACAGTTGTTGGAGTGTTGCCGCATGTTTAAGGTTGGAGATGATCATGGCTTTAATTATCGTTCACTTTAATTATTGTTTAACAACTAAAATTGAAGTAAGTAAGCAGAGGCACAGGTGGGCAATAGATATTATTTGGTTGTTAACCGTCCACTTGTGTCCCGTAGGACCCCGAGTACTTGATACCTGTTCCTTGAATATTCGCGCTATCCACATCCGGGAGGATTATGGGACCCCCCTGAGCCAGAGCTTGATTCATTCTTATTTCTTGGGGCCACAAACTAGTTTGAGGTTTTATTTACTATCCTGTACCTATGCCATGCTTTACTGCTTTATTACGATTGTGCGAGGAGCACCTGTACTGTTTAGGTAAGCGGAGTGTTTTCGCGGTATCGACAAGCCCAATTTTGGGTTCCCAAATTCTGACCATTGTCGCAAACCTTGAGTCCGTCTCGAGTCAGCTAACTTCGCTATGGTGTACTCAATGGGTGGCCTCAAATATTTCTGAATCCTGTGATTGCTTTGTCGTGAAGGCCTCGTTGGGTTTTGATTTGTTTTTCCGAGGTTGATCGAGTGTGTGTTGCTATTTGTGCACCCCTGCAGGGTAAAACTTTCTGAAAGCTGTGTTCGCGGTTATGGACGACTTGGAGCACAGTATCTCGATCATAGACAACTATAACTAAAGTAGTGCTATAAATTTGACTTTATAATGACTAGTAATCAGCTTCACTATAATGGAATGGCTAAATAAAACTGCCAACAATTGCTTGTGTGGGATGTCTCATGCTAATTGTATCTGACTAGTAAGTATTGCAACTACAACGGAATGGCTAAATAAAAGTACCAACAACTGCTGGGTTTTGGGTTATCTCATGCTAATTGTATCTGACTAGTAAGTGTTGCAACTACAATGGAATGGTCAAATAAAAGTGCCCACTGCTTATTTTATCAGGATGACTATCTATATTTGACTAGTAATTGCAACGATAATCGAATAAATAAAAGCGCCAACCGTGTGAGTTCCTCGGTTGACTTCCTCGTTTGGTCTCGAGGGGAAATACCGGATGGGTATGTTTGGTGGTAATATCGAGTTGGATCCGAATAGGTCTATCTTATCCTCTCTCGATGGCCAAGCTATATCGAGTCTCTATAGGTTGTTTAGTGCATCTTGCCGCCGCTTCTTGATCCACCATACCTATGTAGGCGAGGACCGCCAATTCTAGCCTCGCTGCTTCGCCTCAAGATCGACCGCTCTCTTTCTTTTTCCTTTGCCCTTTGTCGGCACCCCTTTTGTTTAAGCAGGTTTTGAGATCGACGTCGTTAGCAGGGTTACCCTTCCGGCTTGGCCTGGGCAGGGTTATGGACGCCATTGGTTATTCTTCAGGGCTCTTAGTCCCATTTGCATCTTGTCCGTAGTCGGACGCTCCATCTTTTCAAGGTGATTTGGATCTTTGTACCGTATATCTGTATTCTTGACTCATGGAGTCGTGTTGTATATATATCTGTTCTGTGGGTCCCATCAAGGACTGTTGTGTAATGTTATTACTTCGTTTTCCACCCGCACGAAAGTGCCTGGTGGGCACCTTTGAATCGTTTCTATGCGGGTTTGGCGGGAATCGCTGAAACTTGCATAGGGTCGATTCTGAGGGTGTTACAGATCTCTAATGTATGCCATGCTATGTACTAGACCCGACATTGAATATGCTGTTAGTTTAACTAGCAGATATCAAAGTGATCCAGGAGTGGATCATTGGACAGCGGTCAAAAACATCCTTAAGTACTTAAGAAGAACTAAGGATATGGTTCTTTCTTATGGAGGTGATGAACAGCTCGTTGTTAATGGTTACACCGATGCTAGTTGGAACACCGATCCGGATGATTCTAAATCACAATCTGGATACGTATTTATTTTGAATGGTGCAGCAGTTAGTTGGAGGAGTGCAAAGCAAAGCGTTGTGGTGAGATCTTCAACTGAATCGGAATACATGGCTGCTTCGGAGGCTTCACAAGAAGCGATATGGATGAAAGAGTTCATTACAGAGCTAGGTGTGGTTCCTAGTGCGCTGGACCCAATGTCTATCTACTGTGATAACATGGGCGCCATAGCCAATGCGCAAGAACCAAGGTCACACAAGAAGCTGAAGCATATCAAGCTACGTTTTCACGCTATTCGAGAACATATCCAAGATGGGGATATAAAGATTTGCAAAGTACACACATATCTGAATGTGGCGGATCCGTTGACTAAACCTCTCCCGAGGGCAAAACATGACCAGCACCAAACTGCCATGGGTGTTCGGTATATTACCATGTAATCTAGATTAGATGACTCTAGTGCAAGTGGGAGACTGTTGGAGATATGCCCTAGAGGCAATAATAAATGTAGTTATTATTATATCTTTGTGTTTATGATGAATGTTTACATTCATGCTATAATAGTATTAACAAGGAAACATTAATGCTTGTGTGATTTGTAAACTTAAATTGAAGTCCCTAATATAAGCCTCTATACATCACTAGCTTGTTGGTTGATAAATGATTGTGGTTTCCCTATCATGGACATTGAGATGTTATCGACAACAAGATCATATCGTTAGGAGAATGATATGGTGGACATACTCCTATAGATAAGCATAGCATAAAGATCAAGTCATTTTAATAGTTCAATTGCTATATGCTTTCTGATACATAGTAATCTAATTCCTTCGACCATGAGATCATGCATATCACCTTTACCGTATGGATGCTTTGATGACATCAAACACCACACCGTAACTGGGTGGCTATAAAGGTGGCATTGAGTATTCGGAAAGTATTGGTTGAAACACATGGATCAAGAGTGGGATTTGTCCATCCATATGACGGATAGATATACTCTGGGCCCTCTCGGTGAAATGTCATCCAATTAGCTTGCAAGCATGTGACTGGCTCACAAGGGATCACATATCACGGGAACGAGAAAAGAGTACTTATCGGTAACGAGGTTGAACTAGGTATGTAGAGATACCGACGATCATAACCTCGGATAAGTAAACTATCGTGAGACAAAGGGAAATTGATATCGTATGTAAGTGGTTCATTCGATCGCAAAGTAATCGTAGAAAATGTGGGAGCCATATGAATTTCCAGATTCCTCTATTGGTTATTGTTCGGAGAAGTGTCTCGATCATGTCCGCATAATTCACGAACCGTAGGGAGACACACTTAAGGATTCGACGTTGTTTGAGTAGTTATGGAATGATGAGAAAGAGACCGAATGTTGTTCGGAGTCTCGAATGGGATTCGGGATATCACGAGGAGATCCGGAATGGTCTGGATAATAAGATTCATATAAGGAAAGTCCTGTTTCGGAGATGGAGAATGGTTCCGGTGTTCTCATCGGGAATGTTCTAGAAGGTTCCGGAATGTCCGGCACTCCGGGGGGGAAGGGTACATGAATGTGTTGTATCAAGTTGATATGATTGCATCATGTACTCGGTATCATCGCTGTTCAAAATAGAGGGTTTATTCAAATCCTAGTTTGAAAAGTCAAACGGCTAGTTTGAAAGTCAAACGGCAAGTTTTGGAAAGAGGAGGAGGAGTGGGAAACCGAGTTGGGGAGGGTTTCCCTCCTCCAACCGGCGGCGCACCACCCAAGCCGAGTTGGGGAGGGACTCCCCTCCCTCCCCTTGGCCGGCCGGCCCCTCCACCTATATAAGGAGGGGCAGGGCTCCCTCCTAGAGACACACAAGTCCCTTGCCCCGAAAACCCTAACCCTAGCCGTCGCCGCCCTCCAAGCGGCCGCCGCCTAGGGATCTCCTTGCCGCCGACTTGGGCACCACCAAGCCCTAGTCGCCGGATCTAGCACCTCTTCCTCGGTGTGTCTAAACCCTAGATCGTCTAGGGATTTCTCATATCCCACCATACTCGCTCCGGCTTAAGGCGAAGCCCTGCGAGATCTCCCCTCTATTTCCGATACCACGCCGTTGTGCTGCCGGAATTGCGAGGAGAGTGCTACAACCTCTGCTGCCTGCTGGAACAAGGGAGAGGAAGGTCTTCGTCGAGTACCGAACGTGTGACCGATCAAGGGAGCGCCGAGGAGCACTGCCGGAAGGATCGTCTACGCGATCTTGAGATCGGGAAGAGTACGACTACATCACCCACGAGAATCCGCTCTCGTTAAACACTTTGGAATCTTCGAGGGTGAGTTATTCCATCGACTCGTTGCTACAATCTAGTAGATAGATCTTGGTTTGTTTGTTTGTATGCGGTAGAAATTTTTTGTTTTCCATGCTACGAAACCCTACAGAGCTACCCCTGTCAGAGGAACGTCTAGGGGGGTAGACGATCCGAGTGTGCACAGAGATCAGGGTTTCGCCGGAGGAAGACCACGAGAACATCGGAATCAGATGAGAACTTGCATGTGTCCCTAGCATATGTGTGTGAGTGTGGTGAGAGGTTGGTATAGGTGCTTGCATGTGTCCCCCCTCGCATGCATGCGCTCTAACCTAGAGGCGAAGGTTCCGTACCCGTATAAGGGGGGAGTCTCCCCGTTTAGGTGAAACCGGGTAGGATAGTGTCCCAACTTGTGAACCAACATGGTTTTACATCACCCTATGACCTAAACAAACACAAAACAAGAGAGAGCTACGCCAGGCTACCCCTGTCAGAGGAACGTCTAGGGGGGTAGACGATCCGAGTGTGCACAGAGATCAGGGTTTCGCCGGAGGAAGACCACGAGAACATCGGAATCAGATGAGAACTTGCCTGTGTCCCTAGCATATGTGTGTGAGTGTGGTGAGAGGTTGGTATAGGTGCTTGCATGTGTCCCCACTCGCATGCATGCGCTCTAACCTAGAGGCGAAGGTTCCGTACCCGTATAAGGGGGGAATCTCCCCGTTTAGGTGAAACCGGGTAGGATAGTGCCCCAACTTGTGAACCAACATGGTTTTACATCACCCTATGACCTAAACAAACACAAAACAAGAGAGAGCTACGCCGGGCTACCCCTGTCAGAGGAACGTCTAGGGGGGTAGACGATCCGAGTGTGCACAGAGATCAGGGTTTCGCCGGAGGAAGACCACGAGAACATCGGAATCAGATGAGAACTTGCATGTGTCCCTAGCATATGTGTGTGAGTGTGGTGAGAGGTTGGTATAGGTTCTTGCATGTGTCCCCCCTCGCATGCATGCGCTCTAACCTAGAGGCGAAGGTTCCGGACCCGTATAAAGGGGAATCTCCCCGTTTAGGTGAAACCGGGTAGGATAGTGCACCAACTTGTGAACCAACATGGTTTTACACCACCCTATGACCTAAACAAACACAAAACAAGAGAGAGTTACGCCGGGCTACCCTGTCAGAGGAACGTCTAGGGGGGTAGGCAATCCGAGTGTGCACGGAGATCAGGGTTTCGCCGGAGGAAGAGCACGAGAACATCGGAATCAGATGAGAACTTGCATGTATCCCTAGCATATGTGTGTGAGTGTGGTGAGAGGTTGGTATAGGTGCTTGCATGTGTCCCCCCTCGCATGCATGCGCTCTAACCTAGAGGCGAAGGTTCCGTACCCGTATCAGGGGGAATCTCCCCGTTTAGGTGAAACCGGGTAGGATAGTGCCCCAACTTGTGAACCAACATGGTTTGACATCACCCTATGACCTAAACAAACACAAAACAAGAGAGAGCTACTCCGGGCTACCCCTGTCAGAGGAACGTCTAGGGGGGTAGACGATCCGAGTGTGCACAAAGATCAGGGTTTCGCCGGAGGAAGACCACGAGAACATCGGAAACAGATGAGAACTTTCATGTGTCCCTAGCATATGTGTGTGAGTGTGGTGAGAGGTTGGTATAGGTGCCTGCATGTGTCCCCCCTCGCATGCATGCGCTCTAACCTAGAGGCGAAGGTTCCGGACCCGTATAAGGGGGGAATCTCCCCGTTTAGGTGAAACCGGGTAGGATAGTGCCCCAACTTGTGAACCAACATGGTTTTACATCACCCTATGACCTAAACAAAAACAAAACAATAGAGAGCTACGCCGGGCTACCCCTGTCAGAGGAACGTCTATGGGGTAGACGATCCGAGTGTGCACAGAGATCAGGGTTTCGCGGGAGGAAGACCACGAGAACATCGGAATCAGATGAGAACTTGCATGTGTCCCTAGCACATGTGTGTGAGTGTGGTGAGAGGTTGGTATAGGTGCTTGCATGTGTCCCCCCTCGCATGCATGCGCTCTAACCTAGAGGCGAAGGTTCCGTACCCGTATAACGGGGGAATCTCCCTGTTTAGGTGAAACCGGGTAGGTTAGTGCCCCAACTTGTGAACCAACATGGTTTGACATCACCCTATGACCTAAACAAACACAAAATAAGAGAGAGCTACGCCGGGCAACCCCTGTCAGAGGAACGTCTAGGGGGGTAGACGATCCGAGTGTGCACAGAGATCAGGGTTTCGCCGGAGGAAGACCACGAGAACATCGGAATCAGATGAGAACTTGCATGTGTCCCTAGCATATGTGTGTGAGTGTGGTGAGAGGTTGGTATAGGTGCTTGCATGTGTCCCCCCTCGCATGCATGTGCTCTAACCTAGAGGCGAAGGTTAGGACCAGATAAGGGGGAATCTCCCCGTTTAGGTGAAACCGGGTAGGATAGTGCCCTAACTTGTGAACCAACATGGTTTTACATCACCCTATGACCTAAAAAAACACAAAACAAGAGAGAGCTACGCCGGGCTATCCTGTCAGAGGAACGTCTAGGGGGGTAGACGATCCGAGTGTGCACAGATCAGGGTTTCGCCGGAGGAAGACCACGAGAACATCGGAATCAGATGAGAACTTCCATGTGTCCCTAGCATATGTGTGTGAGTGTGGTGAGAGGTTGTATAGGTGCTTGCATGTGCCCCCCCCTCGCATGCATGCGATCTAACCTAGAGGTGAAGGTTCCGTACCCGTATAAGGGGGGAATCTCCCCGTTTAGGTGAAACCGGGTAGGATAGTGCCCCAACTTGTGAACCAACATGGTTTTACATCACCCTATGACTTAAACAAACACAAAACAAGAGAGAGCTACGCCGGGCTATCCCTGTCAGAGGAACGTCTAGGGGGGTAGACGATCCGAGTGTGCACAGAGATCAGGCTTTCGCTGGAGGAAGACCACGAGAACATCGAAATCAGATGAGAACTTTCATGTGTCCCTAGCATATGTGTGTGAGTGTGGTGAGAGGTTGGTATAGGTGCTTGCATGTGTCCCCCCTCGCATGCATGCGCTCTAACCTAGAGGCGAAGGTTCCGTACCCGTATAAGGGGGGAATCTCCCCGTTTAGGTGAAACCGGGTAGGATAGTGCCCCAACTTGTGAACCAACATGGTTTGACATCACCCTATGACCTAAACAAACACAAAACAAGAGAGAGTACGCCGGGCTACCCCTGTCAGAGGAACGTCTAGGGGGGTAGACGATCCGATTGTGCACAGAGATCAGGGTTTCGCCGGAGGAAGACCACGAGAACATCGGAATCAGATGAGAACTTGCATGTGTCCCTATCATATGTGTGTGAGTGTGGTGAGAGGTTGGTATAGGTGCTTGCATGTGTCCCCCCTCGCATGCATGCGCTCTAACCTAGAGGCGAAGGTTCCGTACCCGTATAAGGGGGGAATCTCCCCGTTTAGGTGAAACCGGGTAGGATAGTGCCCCAACTTGTGAACCAACATGGTTTGACATCACCCTATGACCTAAACAAACACAAAACAAGAGAGAGCTACGCCGGGCTACCCCTGTCAGAGGAACGTCTAGGGGGGTAGACGATCCGAGTGTGCAAGAGATCACGGTTTCGCCGGAGGAAGACCACGAGGACATCGGAATAAGATGAGAACTTGCATGTGTCCCTAGCATATGTGTGTGAGTGTGGTGAGAGGTTGGTATAGGTGCATGCATGTGTCCCCCCTCGCATGCATGCGCTCTAACCTAGAGGCGAAGGTTTCGAACCCGTATAAGGGGGGAATCTCCCCGTTTAGGTGAAACCGGGTAGGATAGTGCCCCAACTTGTGAACCAACATGGTTTGACATCACCGTATGACCTAAACAAACACAAAACAAGAGAGAGCTACGCCGGGCTACCCCTGTCAGAGGAACGTCTAGGGGGTAGACGATCCGAGTGTTCACAGAGATCAGGGTTTCGCGGGAGGAAGACCACGAGAACATCAGAATCAGATGAGAACTTTCATGTGTCCCTAGAACATGTGTGTGAGTGTGGTGAGAGGTTGGTATAGTTTCTTGCATGTGTCCCCCCTCGCATGCATGCGCTCTAACCTAGAGGCGAAGGTTCCGTACCCGTATAAGGGGGGAATCTCCCTTTTTAGGTGAAACCGGGTAGGATAGTGCCCCAACTTGTGAACCAACATGGTTTGACATCACCCTATGACATAAACAAACACAAAATAAGAGAGAGCTACGCCGGGCAACCCCTGTCAGAGGAAGGTCTAGGGGGTAGATGATCCGAGTGTGCACAGAGATCAGGGTTTCGCCGGAGGAAGACCACGAGAACATCGGAATCAGATGAGAACTTGCATGTGTCCCTAGCATATATGTGTGAGTGTGGTGAGAGGTTGGTATAGGTGCTTGCATGTGTCCCCCCTCGCATGAATGCGCTCTAACCTAGAGGCGAAGGTTCCGGACCCATATAAGGGGGGAATCTCCCCGTTTAGGTGAATCCGGGTAGGATAGTGCCCCAACTTGTGAACCAACATGGTTTTACATCACCCTATGACTTAAACAAACACAAAACAAGAGAGATCTACACCGGGCTATCCCTGTCAGAGGAACGTCTAGGGGGGTAGACGATCCGAGTGTGCACAGAGATCAGGGTTTCGCTGGAGGAAGACCACGAGAACATCGGAATCAGATGAGAACTTGCATGTGTCCCTAGCATATGTGTGTGAGTGTGGTGAGAGGTTGGTATAGGTGCTTGCATGTGTCCCCCCTTGCATGCATGCGCTCTAACCTAGAGGCGCAGGTTCCGTACCCGTATAAGGGGGGAATCTCCCCGTTTAGGTGAAACCTGGTAGGATAGTGCCGCAACTTGTGAACCAACATGGTTTGACATCACCCTATGACCTAAACAAACAAAAAACGAGAGAGATCTACGCCGGGCTACCCCTGTCAGAGGAACGTCTAGGGGGGTAGACGATCCGAGTGTGCACAGAGATCAGGGTTTTGCCGGAGGAAGACCACGAGAACATCGGAATCAGATGAGAACTTGCATGTGTCCCTATCATATGTGTGTGAGTGTGGTGAGAGGTTGGTATAGGTGCTTGCATGTGTCCCCCCTCGCATGCATGCGCTCTAACCTAGAGGCGAAGGTTTCGGACCCGTATAAGGGGGGAATCTCCCCGTTTAGGTGAAACCGGGTAGGATAGTGCCCCAACTTGTGAACCAACATGGTTTGACATCACCCTATAACCTAAAAAAATACAAAACAAGAGAGATCTACGTCGGGCTACCCCTGTCAGAGGAACGTCTAGGGGGGTAGACGATCCGAGTGTGCACAGAGATCACGGTTTCGCCGGAGGAAGACCACGAGAACATCGGAATAAGATGAGAACTTGCATGTGTCCCTAGCATATGTGTGTGAGTGTGGTGAGAGGTTGGTATAGGTGCTTGCATGTGTCCCCCTCGCATGCATGCGCTCTAACCTAGAGGCGAAGGTTTCGAACCCGTATAAGGGGGGAATCTCCCCGTTTAGGTGAAACCGGGTAGGATAGTGCCCCAACTTGTGAACCAACATGGTTTTACATCACCCTATGAACTAAACAAACACAAAACAAGAGAGATCTACTGGCTACTACCTGTCGGAACGTCTAGGGGGGTAGACGATCCGAGTGTGCACAGAGATCAGGGTTTTGCCGGACCCGTATAAGGGGGGAATCTCCCCGTTTAGGTGAAACGGAATCAGATGAAAACTTGCATGTTTCTTCTATAATAGTAGACACCAAATAATATATTTTAATTTGTTATATTAGTAGACACCAAATAAATTTTTTTTATTAATAACTAAAAAAACCTTACGCCGGCTGCCCTCGGCGTCACGCCGTCGGCGTGTAGCCTTATCCTTCTTCTACCTCGCGGCCCACCCCGGGCCACCCAAGACACACTCACACACCCCTTTCTTCCCCTACGCCGACCCGACCCCGCCACACTGGCCAACCGCCGCCTCCCTCCCCGACCCTCCCTCCCTCCTCCCTGCCTCCTCCCTGCCTCCAACCGCCGCCTCCCTCCCTCCTCCCTCCCCGAGACTCCCTCCCTCCTCCCTGCCTCCTCCCTGCCGCCAACCGCCGCCTCCCTCCATCCCCCTCCCTCCCCGAGCCTCCCTCCACCAGCCTCCTTCCCGCCGCCTCCCTCCCTCCTCCCCGCCGCTAGCCGCCGCCTCCCTTCCTCCTCCCCGAGCTCGGCCCCCTCCTCCCCAACCTCTCCTCCCCCTCCCCGACCTTCCCCCCCCCTCCCCGACCTTGCCCACTCCTCCCCGACCTCGCCCCCTCCTCCCCGAGGTCGGCCCCCTCCTCCCCAAGCTCTCCCCCTCCTCCCCGAGCTCGGCCCCCTCCTCCCCAAGCTCTCCCCCTCCTCCCCGAGCTCGGCCCCCTCTGCAGGTACCTCCTCCACTCCCCTGTAGAAGCAAATATTGTTGTTAGAGTTAATTTTGTTAGATTAAATCTTGTTGTTAATCTTGTTAGAATTTATTAGTTGCATCTATTAGTAGTTTATATCATTTGTTAAGTGATATGCATGCACGAGTTGCTAGGATTAGGCCGTTGGTTAGTGGCAAGCTAGCTTGGTCATATGGCCGTTGAAGAGAGAAGCCACACTAGGGCCGTGAGTGCGTTGCATGTTTACTAAGGTGTTATCTTTATGTCAATGTACAGACTTTGTAGTGTTTCGGGAGTGACCATCCTTGGCGGACTGACTTTCGTTGCGGGAGATGGTGTAGGTGACACCTCAATCCCGTCTCCGAGTTTTGTCACCGACCTCGACACTCGGTTGATCGACTACTTCCTCTACCGCCGAGGGTGAGAATCCGTTCGCCTCTCTTGTACCTAGGTTTATTTTCGTGTCTAGATCACCAAGTATGTCGCGTCACCTAGGCGTCATCCCGACCGTAAGTGTTACGCGACTTAATATGCATTAGTGGTCTCGCATATTTTGGACCGTAACGCTTATGGCTTTTATCGGGCAGTCGGCGGATTTGTAGTTGGGTTTGGTTCTCCCTGGCTCTACCTCGATTCGAGACAGGATTTCGGTGGCGCCTCCTCGTTGTTCTCCGGATGCACATCCTCTTGGCTTTTTGTCGAGACGTGTATCGGGAGAGCAGCGGGGAGGTGCTGCCGAAATTTTGCTTGGATCGGGGTAGAACCAGGGAGAACTTACCCAATCTATGGATCCGGCGGCTGGTTAGGACCCTCTTTTCCTATTGGACATGTAGGTTGATGAATGCGTAAAAATATGAAGCATTTAATCTCCTGTTTGATATAAAATGTTATATTTGTTGTTTGTCTCCCAACAAAGCAGAAGAGGATGGCTGATAATGGGTGGATATACAGTGGCCGTATTAGTGCGACTAATAAAACAGACGATTGGGTACGGAACACTCATTTGTTAGTGAATGAGTTAGCGCGTGGTTCGAAGGCAATGGTTCGGGCACTTTGTCCCTACGCTCATTGCACTAAGCGTCATCGTCAGGGAAAGGATGAAATGTACAAACACCTTCTGCAATATGGGTACATGTCTAACTATGTCACGCAAGTCGACTTTGCTCGGTAACGAGCGTGGCAGGTGAGGTGATGCGTCAGCGGCTCAATGGCAATGAGCACGATGGGATTAGAAACATGCTAGATGATCTTATCGATGCCGACCAGCCGAATTCGCCACCTCCACGGGAGTAATCACCAGAACCGGAGGAACCGCTAGAACCGGAGCCAACCGCGAAGGCCTACCTTGATATGATGGCCGCGGCTAAGAGGCCTCTGTACGAGGGTGCAAAGATTTCTCAGCTCGATGCCATCTCTCAGTGTCTAGCCGACAAGTGCCAAGATTACTCACCCGTTCTCACTTTGAAGCTAATCGAGAACATGTGGTAACATGTTGCCGAAGGGCATTGTCCGCCTAAAACCTTTCACGAACGAAGAAACTCATGAAGGAGCTCAACATGGATTATGAAAAGATAGATTGTTGTCCAAAAGGCTGCCTTTTGTTTTGGAAACAGTTTGAGGGTGACAAGTACTGCTCCATTTGTAAGGCCTCTAGATATGAAGAGATAAAGGGAAGGATGGTCGTGAGGCAATGAAGGTCGCTAAGAAGATACTTTAGTATCTCCCATTCATAAAAAGAATCCAAATGCTTTACTTGAGCGAGGAGGCGCCAAACAGATGACGTGGCACAAGAAGGGAAAATATACGAGGGAGACGCACGACGGAAGAAGATGGGACATCCATCGATGGTAAGGCATGGAAGAACTTGATGACAAATACCCCGGTGTAAGAGGCTCGGAATGTTAGAATTGCGATAGCAACAGATGGCTTCAACCCATATGGTATGTCGACGGCCTCGTACAGCTGCTGGCCGGTGTATGTTATTCCGCTCAATCTCCCTCCCGGAGTATTAATGGAACGGAAGACCATGTTTTTGTCGCTGATAATTCCAGGACCTGAGTATCCGAGGAAGAACTTGAGTGTCTACATGCAGCCGATTGTGGATGATTTGAACCACTCTTGGATACACGGGATGTTGACATACGACCGAGCATCAAAGAGAGACTTTTTGATGAAAGTTTGGTTACAATATACTATGCATGACATGCCCGGGTACGCCCTAACGTGCGAATGGTGTACAGCTGGTAAGTGGCCATGCCCAGTGTGCAGGCACCGACTTGAGTTCCTTTGGCTAAAGTCGGGTCGCAAATATGTTGCGTTTGACACGAATCGACAGTACCTCAAAAGAAATCATTAGTTCAGAGAAGATAGAAAGAACTTCAATAAGGGAAAAGTTGTGCATGAAGTAAAAGAGGTACCAAAGTTCGAGGGTGCAGCTGTTGATGCCGAGATACGTGCTCTCGTGCCCGTGGCGCCGGGAACTGGCCATCAATTTGCGTGATATGGTGTAACGCATAATTGGACTCACGTGGCAGCCCTAACGAATCTCGTGTATTACAAGGACCTCGAACTTCCCCATAACATCGATGTGATGCACACCGAAAAGAATGTCGGGGAGTCCCTTTTTCGCACAGTCCTGAACATTCCTGGGAAGTCAAAGGATAATGTCAAGGCTAGAGTCGATGTTGAGAAGCTTTGTGATAGGAAGAGATTACACATGCAGCCTCCTACTGTCCGTCGAAAGAATTGGTTCAAGCCGCATGCCTACTACTGCCTTAATAATGTCCAAAATAAGGAGTCATTTAGGTGGCTCAAATACGTCGTGATGTTCCCTGACGGTTATTGTTCGAATATAAGTAAGGGAGTCAATCTTTTGACGGGACAAGTCAACGGGCTCAAGAGTCACGACTATCATATATGGATTGAGCGGCTGATGCCGGTGATGGTTCGAGGGTATCTCCCCGAAAAAGTATGGCGAGTGCTTGCGGAGTTGAGCCATTTCTTCCGCACCCTCTGTGCTAAGCAGATATGTCCTCTGGTGATTGAGAAGCTGCAAGTTCAGGTGCCGGAGTTGCTATGCAATTTGGAGATGATCTTTCCTCCAGGCTTCTTTACTCCGATGGCACATCTCATTATGCACCTAGCAAACGAGGCACTCTTGGGGGGGCGGTGCAATTTCGTTGGCAATTTTGTATTGAGAGAGAGTTTAAGTATATTCGAAAGATAACTGGAAACAAATCCAAGATTGAAGCATGCATAGCTGAAGCAACATGCCTCCGGAGATGGCGGAGACGCGACAACCCATCGCCCGATGATGTTCCCACTATGCATAACCCAGTCTCGTTACAATGTCGACCTGCCCAAGAATGACCCCAATCTCGAACTATTCCAATTTCCTGGCAAGGCTTAAAGGACTAAAATATAGGTTGCCGAAGGAAGAGAAGGATTGCATAATGCTCTATGTGCTTACGAACATGAAGGAAGTGGTTGATTTCATTAGGTAAAATGGTGAACACCCTATTTCTCTATGCAGCTAGTAACTCGGTCTCCGTCTAATGCTTATTTTCTCCTTCTTAGCGATTTCACGGATGAACAGTGGCCGAGACCGACGGATCCCTCTCCCATGGAGTTGGACACTCTACTGAAAGAGGGTGCTCCCGGAAATAAAAAAACTTTGTGTCCTGGTTTATGGAAAAAGTAATTTCTAACCTGTCCCTCTTACCTTGCAATATGTGACTTGTCGCTCTTATTCCAGGTAACTACTGAACGCAACAAATTCCTCTTGTACCTGTAGGGAGCTGATCCCAACGTTGAGATGTCAGATGAGATGAAATGTGTTTCCTAAGGTTGTAACAGTGTCATCATTAAGTATGAGAAGTATGATGTGAATGGGTTTTGCTTCCATACAGAGACGCACCAGAAAGGGCGACCGAATGCAAAAACGGTAAATACTGGGGTGTTCACCAAAGGAGCCGATTCCCTTGATTACTACGGAAGGTTAGAGAATGTATACGAGCTGACCTTCAATCGTACGAATGTCGAACTCAATCTTGTTGTGTTCAAGTGCCACTGGTTTGACCCAAGGGGTGGACTGAGAAGTACCCCTTCCATTGGGTTAGTTGAAGTTAGGCCTTCAACCACCTATAGCGGAGCCGACGTCTTTGTTGTTGCTCACCAAGCCAACCAAGTTTATTATTTTCCCTAACCATGACAGAAAGCGGAACTCCAGGGCTGGGAAGTCGTGTTCCAGGTATCGCCACATGGTAACCTACTGATTCCCTTCGAGGACGATTACAACATCATTAACCCTATAACGTACGAGGGAATTTTCTATCAAGAGCAAGAGGACTTCGGACCCTTTGATTTAGAACCGGTTGATCTTGAGGACCTTGGGAATGATGTAGAAACTCGGGGTGAGTCAGTGGTGAATCTACATGACATAAGTATGCTCGAGAAGCTCCATACCGAGAATGACAACGATGATGAGCCTACACCCTTCGATAAGAATCCATATTTCTACTCAAAAGATAGTGATAGTGAGAATGAGAATGAGAATGAAAATGATAGTGAGTATTTATTTTTTAATGCATTTTATTTTGTCTTTGTGCTTAACTATTTTCTTAATTGCATTATGCCTTTATTCTTTGTGTATACATTTTATTATGTCTTTGTGCTTAACTGTTTTCTCTTACTTAATGTAGGTGATTGAACAATATGAGAAGCGGCAAGGCAACCAGTTCATCCTTGCTTAATGCGCTGAAGCAGCGCAAGAAAAGAGCTACACGGAGTGGGAGACAGCCAAATCCCAATCCGCGTTACCCCGATCTTGCTCCTGCTGGCGGAGGACGGGGTCGAGGCCGAGGTCGATGAGGACGAGGACGAGGTGCCACGGGAGGAGGCGTGGACTTTGACCCACCACCCTCTGCTTCTGGCGACGTGGCTCCTGAGTTGTTCCTGACAGAGAAGCCTTTCAGGGCCGAGAGGGAGGCAGAGTTCGAGAGGGAGGCAGAGTCTGAGAGGGAGGCGAGGACCGAGAGGGAGGCGGGGACCGATACAGAGGCGGACACTAGCCGCGAGTTGGTGGGGCCGAAGAAATTGCGGAATCATGGGGAATCGGAGTCCCTGACGAGAAGTTTGAGCCTAGGACTCAGGAGGCGAAAGCCCTTATTATTCCAGATGGTCTTGAGTAAGTGTACTAATTTGGCAATTTAAAACATTTTATTTCATGTTGGTCATAAATAATTATTGTGTACTAATGTTTATTATTATGCAGCAATTGGACATTTCCTCCGGGGACCAAGGCTCGCCTTCCTAACAGCCTCGTTGGAGCTCTGATTAGGAAGTTTTGGACGGGCTATCACATTACACACGAGGGTGACAGGAATCTAGCTACTACTTGGGCGGACTACCAGACTACCCGTGTCCCGGGCTTTACGATAGCTGGTGATGCTGTCATCACAAAGTTTTGGGTAAGGCATATTTCTCGAGTTATGTTCATACTTGATGACCCCACCGTGCTAACTCATGACTCTTATGCATGATTGAAGTGCTTTTACCATGTGGCCGAGGAGGACCAGGAGAAGGCGCAAAGGACTTTGCTTGGTGCTTGTGTGAAGTTGACCCCCCAGGTGTGGTACAACCAGAAGTTCACGGCCGCTAGCCACTTCTAGGCTGACAGGGGCGTGAGGGTCAGGAAGGAAGACATTGTCGGTAGGAACCTTAATCCTGAGTACTCGATGACGCCAGAAGAGTACATGTCGGTGAGTAAAATGTCAATGATATTCTACATTGCTTCTAAGTTTCCATTGCATTGTCTGGAGTTGAGTATTGCATTTTCAGGTTATCCCCGATTGGGCCGAGCCGCATCGACTCGCATGGGAGGAGCTGGTTAGGACGAGGTGGCTCAGAGAAGATGAGGAGTTTGCAGCCTTGTCGAGGCAGAACGCGGATAACCGAGGTGATGGTGGAACGCACTGCGCGGGAAACCGCAACTTTGACCGCTTCAAAGGGAAGGTGGTACGTATATACATGGAACGACCTGCGTGTATTTCTCGTCATGTTTGTACTTCATATGCATAATATTTCTTTTCGCGATACAGGTGGCCGAGGCACAACCCGGGAAGGTGATTCATGACGTCGCCGTCTATGAGATGATGCGGCGAAAGAAGCCCAATTACTCGGAGCCTCAACCCTCGTTGCCCGTGTACTTCGGCACTGCCCAGAACGACTTGGGGAACTACGGCACGATGGTGAAGGCTCGTCATCCCCATGTGGATGACCCCATTCACGCGGAGATCGACGAGGAGTCGTTGGTCCTGTCGGGGCACGAATTGCAGCATGGACGCCTCAAGATTCTGAATAAGAAGGTCAAGCCTACCCTCAGCACGAGCTTCAGCCGTCTCAAGGCTACCTACCCTGCCGACGGCCCCCTATCCCGCCTCGTGGCCAGCCTCGTCGCTCCGCCGAGGATGTAAGTTTTTCTCGTTCTCATCATCTTTATGACTTTTGTTCCTGCATGGCTAACCACTGACGAGATTCCTTGTATTTGAAATTGTAGCCTGAGTTAGACGCGGCCTACGATACCGTTTATGAGGAATATCAGGTGGCCTTTCGGCAGCATCAGGAGGCGCTTGCGATCTACATGCAATACGTAAATGTAAGTCCGAACCTTTATTTTTGCAAAAGATACAAGTCCCACTTCCCCTGTTTGTTGTACTACGGCCTGACTTCTAAACTATCTTGCAGGACATGATGGTGAATATTCAAACTGGCCAGAATAGAGAATTAGGGCTCGTGCCTCCCATGCCAGGTCCGGCGCCATTTTTACAATCGAAGGAAACCTTCGCTAGGACCTACTACGCATCGACGCCGGTAAGTTCTTTTCTAACCCACTGGTTATCGCTTTACTTTGCCTCGCAAGTTGCTAACACGTAGGCAACATGTAGGGAACGGGAGCTTCTGGGAACCGGCACTTTGGCCACGCCTCGCCGGATGGGCGTCAGCTCACACCGCTTCATGACAATGGTCCATCTCCTGGCCATTCTGCAGGTGGTTCTCCCGAGCTTCACACTTCTCCTACTCCCTCGCCAGGTGGCTCTTCTGCTGCTTCTACTGGATGCAACCCTCGGCAGAGGTCGCCACTTTTCACCAGGGGAGATCTCGGGTACACCCCGTCTCCTCCAGGGTTGTAGGTTGTTATTGTCTATGCATGTGCGATGATGTTGATACCCCTGTATGAATGGTGTGATCTTGTTTGATACATGTTTGAATAATGTATGAATGATGTGATATTTGTTTGACACATGTATGGCATATGTGATGTTGTTTGAATTGCTATGGAATATATTTCCACATATTGCTGTGAGTATTGCTGTGAAAATTGGTACATATTGCTGTGAAACAAAACTGTGCCATTTGGTATATCGCTGCGGAGCAGAAAAAAATTTCTGGGCAGGTGATACGCCGAGGGGCAGGGCCTTGCTGTGTGCCATTTGGTCTGCGCTACGCCGAGGGCCTGGCCGTCGGCGTATCAGTGGGCCATACGCCGAGGGCCGTGGCTGTCGGCCTAGCGTCGGCCTGGGAGGCCCAGGCGCCTGCCACGTGCTCCCCTACGCCGAGGGTTGGGGCCGTCAGCGTACGTCGCCTCCTGGGAAGGCCCAGCGCGCGCCACGTGTCGACCCTACGCCGAGGGCGCGGCCGTCGGCGTACGTGCCGCGCCGTTAGCCGGCCGTGTAACGGCGAGGATGTCGTGCGCCGACAGCTAATACGCTGACGGGCCGCCAACGGCCGTCGGCAAAGCTATACGCCGACGGTGAGTGGATACGCCGACGGCCAGTGTTGCTCCGCCGAGGGAGATATGCCGACGGCAGCCCTCGGCGTAGCGTACGCCGACGACGAAAGGGGCTACGCCGAGGGCTTTTTGCCGTCGGCCTATCAGTCTGTTCCTGTAGTGACTGCGGTACAAGAATACGAAAAGTTATGTAGATAGTTATGTGCATGCATGCACGTCCTTCTTTATTTATTTCCAGTTAGACAGCTTTACACTTTGGGTGCAGATGACAGTTGACGTAGCTATCCACTTATCTGCATGATTTTTATTTTTATGAATGCAAATTTGGGTGCAGATGACAATTTGGATCTTGGTGGACTGAGTTACGACCTAAATACGTTGAGAATAAATGGATTGTTGAGAATAAATAGATTTTTAAGAAGAGAACCGATATTGATGATAACATGATTATCTATAAAGATCGACTTGTCGCAAAGAGATTTCGACAAATTTAAGAAGTTGACTACGATGAGACATTCTCTCCAGTAGCGATGCTAAAGTCGGTTAGGATTATGTTAGCAATTGTTGTATTTTTTAATTATGAAATTTGGCAGATGGATGTCAAAACCGTGTTCCTCAATGGTAATATCGAGGAAGAGTTATATATGGTACAACCAAAAGTTTTTGTCGATCCTAAGGATGCCAGCAGGGTATGCAAACTTTAGCGTTCATCTATAGACTGAAGCAAACATCCCGTAGTTGGAATCTCCGTTTTGATGAAGTGATCAAATGGTTTGGATTTGTCCAAACTTATAGAGAAGCTTGTATTTACAAGAAAGTGAGTGAGAGCTCTATGACATTTCTAATATTATATGTGGATAACATATTGTTGATTGGAAATGATATAGATATTTTAAATGAGGTTAAAAGTTATCTACATAGCAAATTTTTGATGAAGGACCTTGGTGAAGCATCATATATATTAGGCATCAAGATCTATAGGGATAGATCAAGACGTCTAATTGGGCTATCGCAAAGTACATACCTTGATAAGATTTTAAAAAAGTCTAAAATGAACAGAAGTAAGACAGGATTCTTACCTATGTTGCAAGGCAAGACATTGAGTATGACTCAATGTCCGTCTACGGCGGGAGAAAGAGAGATAATGGATAGAATCCCCTATGCTTCAGCCTTACGCTCTATAATGTGTGCCATGCTATGTACAAGACCGTATGTGGCACATGCTATTAGTTTAACTAGTAGGTACCAATCTGATCTAGGTTCGGAACACTGAATAGCGGTCAAGAATATCCTTAAGTACTTAAAAGGACTAAGAATATGTTTCTCGTGTACGGAGGTAAAGAAGAGCTCGTCGCTAAGTGTTATGTCGACTCTAGCTTCGACACCGATCCGGATGACTCTAAGTCTCAATCCAGATACATATTTATAATGAATGGAGCAGCAATTAGTTGGAGGAGCTCCATACAACCCGTCATGGCAGGATCAACAATGGAGGCGGATTATGTTGCTGCTTCGAAAGCAGCACAGGAAGCAGTTTGGATGAAGGATTTCATAACGAAACTAGGTGTAGTTCCTAGAGCATTGGACCCAATGGCGATCTATTGTGACAACAATGGAGCCATAGCCAATGCCAATGTCTCAGAAGAATTCCAAGCATATCAAGCGCCGGTTTCACTCCATCCGCGAGTATGTCAAGGATGGAGATATAGAGATTTGCAAGGTACACACGGATCTAAATATGGCAGTTCCTTTGACTAAAACTCTCCCTAGAGCGAAACATGATCAACACCAAAACTCCATGGGTGTTAGATTTATCACAATGTAAACTAGATTATTGACTCTAGTGCAAGGGGGATACTAAAGGGAATATGCCCGAGAGGCAATAATAAAATTGTTATTATCATATTCCAAGTATATCATAGATTTTTATTTTACACGCTATAATTGTATTAATAGGAAACATTAATACATGTGTGTTTAATGGACAAATGAAGTGTTCCTAGTTATACCTCTCATATAAATTAGCTCATTGATTAACAGGATGATCAAGTTTTCCTGATCATGGACATTGGATGTTGTTAATAACAAGGTCACATCATTGGTGGAATGATGTGATGAACATTTATCCAAAGTATAGTAATACCATCAAAGTCATTATGTTTATATTGCTATAACATCATTACAAGTGACTTTAGTCCTTAGACCATGAGATCATGTCAATCACTAACATATGAAAAGTAGCTTGACAACATCAAACATCACACCATAACAAGGTGAATATAAAGGTGGGTTCAGATACTCCGATAATATTATGTATAGGCTCATGGATTAAGGGTGGGATTTGTCCATCCAAATGACAGAGAGACATACTCTGGGCCCTCTCGATGATATCATATTAATATAGCTTGGAAGCAAGTGATGGAGATCACTAAAATGTTATATCACGGGAACAAGAAAAGAGTACATGTCGGTAACGAGATCAAACTAGGTATGGGGATACCGATGATCGAAGCTCGGACATGTAAAATATCACAAGACGAAAGGATCTAGTTGCAATGTTAAGGTTCTCACGATCACAAGAAGTCATCGTTGAATGTGTAGGAGTCAATACGGATCTTCAGGTCCCGCTACTGATTATTGATCGGAGAGGGGTATCGATCATGTCTGCATTATTCGCGAACCGTAGGGTGACACACGTAAGGGATGTTGACACCATTTGGAGCAAATAAGTTCCCAGAAAAAGAATATCAAAACGCTGGAATTATTTCAATGGACATTGGAATTGTTTCGGGTGAAATTGCTGAAATTGGTTTTGCATGTGAAATTTAAAAGTACCAAGGGGTTTTATGTAAATGTTTGTTAATTAATGTAATTTATAAAATTCTGAATAAATAAAAGAGATTTATTTAATGAGAGTTTATATTAAATTTGGTGAAAATTTAATGAAAATTAAGTGGGATTTTGAGTGGAGGAAATGGAGAGTCATTTTGTGAGTGGGAGCTCCACTCACATGAATGGAGGAAGGGGTGGGGGCAACCACCATGGCCGCCAGCCATGACCCTTGGGATGCCCCCTCCTCCTATAAAAGGCCCCCTTTCCCTCTCTCTCTCACTCATACCTCCTTGAATGGTGTCTCTCCCTCTCTCATACTATCTCCTATGGTCTTGGCTTAGAGAGATACATGTTTCCGGTGGATTTTTATGGAGCGTGGATTTGCTGCTTCTGCTGCACTACTAGACGAGGTTGCGGAGGTTGTCGGGGTCCCGGACGTGTGTACGGTCACGGATGCTCCACTTAGTTGCGGTGCTAGTGGACTTCCACATGATCTTGAGACCGGCAAGAGATCGACTACATCACCAACGAGTCCATACTCGTAAAGCTTTGTCAGCCTTCAAGGGTATGTATTCTGGATGTATATCCACCCATTGATTGTATCTAGATAGATGGATCGTGGCGTATACAGTTTCCATCATAGGATTTTTTTCTTTTCTATGCTGCGAACCCAATAGGCGGCTCAATCAAACCTTCACCATTCTCATCCACCACATAATCTTCTTCGCCATTTTCTTCATTTCCTTCCTTGGCGGCGAAAGACGAGCCAACATCCACATTCATGTGTGCCATGATTGTCTCATCGTCAACACTACAATGTAATAGAGTGACCATATATGAATATGCCAACACTAGAATCCATGGCACATGCATCTACCACGTCGAAAAGATGAGATTTTACCTTGTTGTCAATTCATTGAGCAGTTGGCGCGCGCTCATTTGCGGGGCGGACGGCCGCTGCCGGGGAGCTGGCGCTGGCACCTATGCACGCGTCGCTGCAGGAGGCCTAGTGGGGCGTTGGCGCGAGGCCACCTTATTGGCCGGCTTTTGGGCGCCGGCCGTCATGTCCGTGGTCGGGCACTTGCTGGTGTTGCCCATTCCTTTCTACGCGGGCGACAACGGAGGCGGGCGGTGCCAGTCGAGGTAGGGCGCGGCGGTATGAAGTTGAGTTGGCGCGCGCTGGAGCTCGCGGTGGCGGCAGAGGTAAGGTTAGGGTTTGCCGCCGCCAAAACTCCTGCGCCGGCACCGACGATGCCGGGGATCGAGTACTGCGGTGAGGACGACTCCATAGCCAGAAGGTCGGCGTGCACGCAGAGACGAGCTGGAAATCGTGGCAAGGGCACGGGGAAGTTTCAACTCGGCGGTTGGGCGTTCACGCTTGGCCGGGCACCAAATTTGGAGCATGCGTGAGGGCAAATTGAGGGACAAAAGATATTTCTTTTGCTGCGCATACTATTATCGCCTACTACTGGATAAGGATGACAATGGGCATGGTATGGGCAGGGTAGAGAAATACCATATCCATACCCGTGTAGCCAATGAGTACAAAGCTTACCCATATCCGTATTCGTGGTATAAAACTTTACCCATACCCATACCCGGCGGGTACCCATACCCATTGGGTACCCGACGGGTATATCCAATAGTATACAGGTTTTTCAAAATTTTACTTGTATCAATAGAATATTTGAAAAAAGACAATAATCTCTACTTACTAATAGTAAATGAGTACATGAAAGTATCAAATTAAAGTTAGAAGTGGCAATCTCATACTCGTCCCTAGGCTTCTCGGCCGCATAGGTTCAAACTCTATAGGTAAGTTTGACATGTCAGTTTAAACGGGTAGGGTATGGGTACAACCATAGGTACAAGTCTATATCCGTGCTTATACCCGTGATTTAACGGATATGATATGGATATTATCAATGGGCATAAACGCGTGTCTATATCCTACCTATACGGATGCGATAGCCGCGGGTATCCGTAACCATGTATAAAATTGTCTTAGTGCTGAAGGAGTAAAATAAGCCGCGCTAAATCAACATTTATTTTTAACACGCCGCGATATCGCTCGGATTTTTCTACAAATATACCCCTCTGCACATAGGCATTGCCAAAAATACACCCTTGCAAAACTGATTGCCAAAACTACCCTGGCGGGATGTGTAAAAAGTGAAACGTGGCAGATCCCGCCACCGGACCTGGCGGAGCAGAGATACTGCCACCGAGACTGGCGGAAGGGTCGTCCCGCATGTGGGAATGGCGGAAAAAGGTGGGCCACATCGACTGTCCCGGCGGGAGGATGGAGGAAAGGCCTACCGCCGTGGCCTTTGGCGGAAAGGTTGGAGAGACGTGGTGCATGATTATTTGTAGCTGTGGATTTCCTATCACCGCAGGTTCGGTCACATCCTTGTTTCGTCCTTGTCGGCAGCGCATTAGTTTTCTATGGGCTAGGTGTAGAAACTAGTAGTACTAGAAAGCCTTGTTTTTAATTCTGTAGTTTATAACTTTCTTGATAGCAGTACTTAATGAACTAATATGACATTATATACTTCCTCTGTCTAAAAAAATTAGTGACTCTATAGACATGCTTTAGTGTGCAGATACATACAAATTTAACAAATCAAAGTCACTTATTTTTGGGCGATGGAAATAACTAATTTCGAGCTATTGATACAATTTAACTACATCGATAATATATTCCCTAACCGCTACGGGAGAATAGAGAGAGGCGCTCCTGGCGGCTAAAATCCATCTAGGGTTCCTTTCCTCCGCCGGCAACGACACCGGTCCGTCCCGCCTTCGGCTCCCTTAAGACGTTGGCGGCATGGTGGATCACGTCCCCTCGCTCTGGTGGTGTGTCTAGCATCAGGGGATGGCGCCTGGATTCGTGCGTTCCACGCATACCTTGATATCCAATCTTTTTCGTATTCGTTGGTGCGGTTTGAGGTCAATCTCTTTTGATATACGTTTGTCATCTTCGGCGATGATTGTTGCTCTGGTGCGATGGTCCTTTGAGACCTTAGCACGATGATTTCCTGTCATCTACTACAATGAACACTACTACGACAATCCTTGTCCAACTTCGGCGATGGAGGGAAGAGGACGGCGGGCTCATGCTAGTGTTTGTAGTCGTCGCTAGGTGGTCTAATGACCTATTTATAATTTTTATTACTTTTAAGATTCTTTATACTGTTATTGTTGATTATTAATAGATCGGTGTAATTTTGTAAAAAAAACTATATCGATAATATTTTTCTAAAACAACATACTCCGAAAATGCTAACCTCGATCTATCTTTTATTTCACTAGTTCAGCTCCTAAATCAAACTACTTATGCATGCAACGGGAGATACTCTTATGCATGCAATGGGAGAGAGAGGACACAGACAAAGAGAAAAGTGAGCCATGTCGCTATGGAATCATGCAGGTGTGGCACATGGCAGCCCTGTCCCAAGCTTTCCGCCAAGCAATCGTGGCGGGAACATTCTTTCCAACGGGTCTAGGCTCCTTCCGCCAAAGCAATTGTGGCAGTGTTCCAGCCCGTCGACGTGGTACACCCTCTTCCGTCATTGCCCAAGGCGGGAAGGCCTTTCCGCCATTCTCCATAACGGGATCTTTGCGCCGCCAGCTCCTGCGGCGGGAGGCCTCCCGCCAGGGTAGTTTTGACAATCAATTCTAGAGGTGGGTATTTTTGACAATGCCAATATACAGAAGGGTACATTTGTAAAAAAATCCTCGTTGGAATTGCTCTTACATAGCTATAGCACCTCCAACTGAGTAGTATAAAATAAGTATACTATTGGCATGCAAGAAATGCTCAAAACATGGTGAGTGAGGTGATCCACAGTCGACCACAGATCCGGCCGTACCGACAGCCGAGTCACCAACAGGCAGACTCCATTGGGCGCCACGTACGGATAGACACAGAGAGAGACGCGGGCGTACACGGCTCTTGATGAGGAGGAGATCGGGGCCAGGGGTACTCCTGCTGCTTGCTTGCCTGCTTCGACAACAACAACAATAATCTGCATGCGGCGACCTGCACGGGGACAAGCTGCTGATTTAAAGGCGTGCTCCTCGGTCGCATCGCTATGCGCCTGAGCTCGTCGGTAACTTTTTTTAAAAAATCGGACAAAGGAGCTCGTCGTCGTCGGTAGCTATACCGAGTATACGAAAGAAAGGAGGTAGTACACCTAGCAGCAGCAGTAATCTGGAGTGAGTCCAAATCAACGACTGAGCAAGGGGCACAACCGACATCCACCTGGCTGAATCGCATGCGCCTATCTGGAGTCGTATCTGTTTCTCTGGATGTTATTTTGAGAGACGAGAGTCGCATTCAAACGTGTGTCACGATACTCCCTACTCGAGTACTCGAATGATAGGTACTCCCTCCGTCTCGGGTTTAAATGACATAATTTGCAATTTTCTAAACTCTAGGTGTTCATTAATTAGTCCATTTAATAGTATATGAAGAAGGACATGTATGAAGAGAAAAAAAACAAAACGTTCACATTGTTCACACATGTGTATGCAACATTTTGTTATTTTTACACAAAAATAATTACAGAGATTAAATGCTTTTGTGCATAAATATTTTAAAATTGCATGGTTTTTAAATTTACTCGATTCTCCGTTATAAAACCATGTCGGGAGGAACATTCCGTCATCCCGTGAACGGGAGGAACATCCCGTCACCCCGTGGTGGGAGGTGACACATATGGCCTTTTCAGCCTTTCGCCAGGGTATTTTTGACTTTTGCACCGATGGGGATATTTTTGGCGATGGACAGTTGCAAAGGGTCATGTTTGTAAAAAAATCGTGCTTTTGAAGCTCTGAACCCGCGATCGGGGCTGTGAAAACAGCAGCCAGGCTTTACCTTTACCCCACCATCATCCCTTCCGCGAAGCTTCCCGCCGTGGACACGCGTGCATGCGCGAGGCCGACGGGAAGGAGAGACGTGGTGGCTTTGATCGGCGCACAGCACCGTGCACCCACATGCATCAGTGGCAGAGGCAGCAGTGCGTCTCGGCGACGACACGCAGGGGGCAGAGATAAGACGCGAGCCCGGCAGGAACAGAGATCGACACAGAGGTGAAAATAAACCCTGGACTTTTGAGGCCACGGAAACAACAGAGGGCATTCAATGCGGGACCAAACTCTCGCCTTCCGTAGCAGCGGAGCCGGCGAGATGTGGCCGAAATCCGGACCTTTTACCAGCCGGACCAAGTTTTCGGTCTAGGTATGTTCAGTTTCCCATTTGGCTATCTATGCCGAATACCTAGGCGGACATAAAACGGCTATATATTTTGAATCTACATAGTTTTTGCCGGCGAGTGTTTGGCCACAAGGTGTTCGACAGATCCGTCTACATGTTCAGCGACATATTTTTATTACATAACAGGGGAGACAACGATCAGTCGTCGATGGGGATGGGCTCCTGCGGCGTGGCCGACGCGACGTTGTCGTCCATCTCGCCGGTGAAGGCCCCCGGGTTGGAGGAAGTCGAAGCAGAGCTCGGCATGGGAGCGTTTAGCGCAGAGGAAGGGGAAGGGGAAGCCGTGGTCATGCCCTCCAGGATGGCCTGACGTTGCGCCATGTACCAGGCCTTGACCGGCGAGCTCATCTTCGACGTGTCCTCGCCGCCTATGAGGAACTTGAGGTCCGTGTGGCGCTTCTTGGCGGCGTAGTTGGCCTTTTTTCTCGGCGAGGCTAGCTTTCTTCTCGGCGAGGCTGGCCTTGATGAGGGCCACCTTTTCCCCTTGTGTCTCCATCAGCTTCTTCCAGCGCTCCTCGCTCTTCTCAGCCCTCTTCTCGGCCTTCGCCCTCGTGTCGGCGAGGCATTTCTAGATCGAAGCCTGGAGACGCTCGGCGGGAGGTCCGGCGGCCTTGAGCATCTTCGCCTTCTTCTTGCCGAGCTCAGGTCTTCCTTCGCTTGCAGCAGCAGCCGGGGCCTCGGGGTTGTAGACGCCGTCCTTGCTCTTGGAGAGACTCAGGCGAGTGTCCCGCCACTTCTCGCAATGCTCGATTTTCTCGAAGACATGATGGAACTTGAACTCCATCTTCATGTCCTCTCGAAACAGATCAAGTGCACGGCGCAGCTACAAAATGGAAGTGTGTCAAGTTCTCCATGTTCGCGAGTGTGTCAAGAGAGTGCACGACAAAGATAGTATTCGCGAGTACCTTGTTGTCCATGTTCTCCCCACTGGCTTGTGTGTGGTCGACTTCTTCCACGCAGTTGTGCCACTTGCTGCACGCAGTTTGGATGATCGCCCAGTGGTTCGTTATTGCCTTCTCCCCTCGCTCCATGTGGATCTTGCGATACTTTGGGTCGCACATGCTTCGCTCGTTGAATGCTGCCTTCACGCGTCGCCAATAATTGTCGGAATTTTGGTTCGCACCCTTTATCGGATCCATGCTCACCGTCTTCCATGCTTCGACGAGGCAGGTGTCTTCGGCCACGGTCCATTTGAGCCGAGCATCCGCCGTCTTCTTCCCCTTCTTGCCTTTCGCCTTAGTCTCGGCGTCCTCTGGCTGCGTCTGCTCGGCCTGGGTCTCCTCGGCATCGACGTCGACGAGATCCTGGGACTCGATGCTGCGCTCGGCGTCGGCCCGGGTCTGCTCTTCCATGAAGAAGGAGGGGTGGTTCGTCGCCGAGCCTGTTGCAATCAGGTCCTCCATGTACGCCTCGGCCGTCATGCCGGCCGGAAGGGCGCCCGACATTGAACAGGTTGCGCGCGTCGGCCTCGCCGAAGGGCGCCGAGCTTCCGCTGAAGGGCAGCGGTCCGCGGCGCAGAGCGGGGCTTGCGGGGAGAGGCGGAGTAGGGGATGTTGATGTCGACGCCGAAGGCGGAAGGAGGGCGAGGCGCCGGGCAGGGAAAGAGCACGTTGGAGATTAAGCCGACGTCGAACTCCGGCGACGAGGAGTACCTCTTCCGAGCAGCCGCCTGGCTCTCCTGGAAGCTGGCCGGAGAGATCGGCGAGAAGCCGGGGGGGCGAGCCGACGCTGGCCTGGCTCCCCCAGTACGGCACGGCCATCAACGCCGAACGCGTCGCCGCCGCCTGATTTGTTGGAATTATGCCTTAGAGGCAATAATAAAGATGTTATTATTATAATTCTTGTTCATGATAAAGTTTATATTCCATGCTAGAATTGCATTAAGCGGAAACTTTAATACTTGTGTGGTTTGTGAACAACACCGTGTCCCTAGTACGCCTCTATGGACTAGCTCATTGATCAATGATGGTTAAGGTTTCCTAACCATAGACATGAGTTGTCAATTGATAATGAGATCATATCATTGGAGAATAATATGATGGACAGACCCAAACTAAGCGAAGCAATTAGATCGTATCATCGTGTTCATCTTTGCGAAGCTTTTCCTATGCCAAATATTGTATTTCTTAGACCATGAGATAATACAACTCCCTGGTATCGGAAGAAAGCTTTGAGGTCATCAAACGTCATCCTATGAGAGGGTGATCATAAAGGTGTCTCTCAGGTGATCGGAAAGTATCTGTTGGGTTGTATGTATCGAGATGGGATTTGTCCCTCCCAAGTCGGAGAGATATACTTGGGCCCTCGTGTCGATATCAACACCGCTTGCAAGCATGTGGTTAAGGAGTTAATCACAAAGTGATATCGGATTACGAACGAGTAAATTACTTGATGTGAACGAGATTGAACTAGATATGACGGCAAACGATCGAATCTCGGGCAAGTAAAATATCGCGAGACGAAGGGAATATATATATGGGATTGATTGAATCCTGGCATCGTGGTTCATCCGATATGATCATCGATGAATGTGTGGAGTCAATATGGGTGCCCAGACTGTTGATTATTGATAGAAGATCATGTCTGCATATTCTCGAACCCGCAGGGTCACACACTTAATGTGTCTCGACGCTAGGATAGATTGGATAATTGGTTTATGAGTTTTTGTTCGGAGTCTCGGATGGGATCCGGGACATCACGAGAGGTTCCGGAATGGTCCGGAGAATAAGATTCATATAAGGCAGTGCAGTTTTTGGAGTTCGGAATTGTTCCCGGTTAATCGGTATTGTACCGGAAGCTTCTAGAACCTTCCGGAAGGGGACCAACGTGGCCCCACCTTCCGGGAGGGGAAATGGGCCTATGAGGGAGTGTCCTGGCCACTTTGGGCCAAGGGCACAAGGCCCCATAGGGCCCAGCCGATTCTATAGGGTTTAAATCGTTTAAACTAGGGATAGAATTTCTAGAAGGAGGGAGAGTCCTTGCCCCCTACTCCTCCCTCCCTTGGCCGCCGGCCCAAGGCTTGGAGGAGGGGCAAGGGCTGGCCGCCCCCCCTATATATATAGAGGGCTGGTGCGCTCCCTCCCCCCTACACCTTGCCTCCAACCCTAGTTGCCCTGCTACCCTCCTCTCTCCCTCCCGACTGTTTGTAGGCGAAGCCCTGCAGCAGAAATTATCCACCATATACACCACGCCGTCGTGTTGTAGATCCAATCTATCTCTTCACCATACTTGCTGGTCCGAAGAAGGAGGAGACGTCGAGGTGCTGCACGTGTGCATCTCACGGAGGCACCGCCACTTGTGGTGCTAGATCGGATCGGATCGCGAGGAGGAGAAGCGAGTACGACTACATCACCCACGTTCCGACGAACGTTCACGTCTGTAATCTTCAAGGGTATGAAGATCTGATCCAATCTCTCTCGTTGATTGCATCTCCTAGATTAGATCTTGGCTTTCCTTATCGCATCCGTAGAAAATTTTGATTTACTATGCCGAAACCCTTGATGGTATCGAGCTAGATCTATGCGTAGATGTGTTTCACGAGTAGAACGCAACATGGTTGTTGCGGGCGTTGGTGTTTTCTGTTGCAAGCCTCTTGTTTGTGTTCTTCTTATGGCGGGATAGTGAGATTGAAGCGGTCCAGCCAACCTTACGCGACGTCGTTCATGAGACCGGCTCACTTGACGTGTGGCTTGTACCACACATGCGGTGGTGGATGTCAGTTTCTCTCACTATAGTTGTCATGGGATTAACACGGAGTTTGGCAACCATAATATCACCGTTGTGGCTTTCCGTAGGTAAGAATCGTTCTTAGCTTCTACTCCCATAAGCCACGTAAAACATGCAACAACAAAGTAGGCGTCTAACTTGTTTTGCAGGGAGTGTTCTGTGATATGGTATGGCCCAAGATGTGATGTGTATATTGTATGCGATGATCATGTTTTGTAATGTTTCACGACTTGAATGTCGATGAGTACACAACCGGCGAAGCCATATGGTTGTCTTTATAATTGTGTATGACCAGAGTCAACTTCTTACGCCATGTAATAGCTTTACTTTATCGCTAAGTAGTTAGCAATAGTTGTAGTTGCTATTCGTGGTGGAGGCAATCATGGTGGAGTGATGGAGATCATGCCGAACGCGCACAAGATGGAGATCATTCTTGCGAAGATTGGCTATACCATGTCACATAAAGTTATATGCATGTGATGTTTATCCTTTTATGTATCTTATTATGCTTAGATCGCGACGGTAGCATTATAAGATGATTCCTCACTTAAAGATCAAGATAAAAGCTGTGTTCTCCCCGAGTATGCACCGTTGCGAAGTTAAATTCGTGTCCAAGCATCACATGATGATCGGGTGCTATAGACTCTACGCTCACATACAACGGGTGCAAGCCAGTTTTTTGCGGAAATACTTGGGTCTAGCTTGACGAGCCTAGCATGTACAGACATGGCCTCGGAACACAAGAACCGAAAGGTTAAGCGTGAGTCATATGAATGATATGATCGACACTTTGTTGTCCACCATTGAAACCACATCTCTTCTCGTGATGATCGGATTAGGTGTGGTGAATTTGGATCGTGTTCACTAAACAACTTGAGGGATGTTGAATTTAGTGGGAGTTCATCTAGTAATTTGATTAAGTTGAACTATTTATCATGAACATAGTATAAATTGTACTTGCAAATACTGTAGATCACATGGCCAAGTCCAACTTCAACTTCAACGTTTTTGCTGAGAAAGAAAAGCTTAGGAACAATGGGTCTAACTTCACCAATTGGTTCCACAATCTAAGAATCATTCTGTCTGGCGGACAAAAGGACTATGTCCTTGGGAAAGCGTTAGGTGACCCCCCTATGCAACTTGCGCGGTGATGAGAAAGCATCTCGATCGCACAAAGATGATTACGGTGTGATTAAGAGCACCATGTTGTTTGCTATGGAACCGGAACTTCAAAATCGTTTTGAAACCTATCCCGGGCCCTTTGAGATTATCGAGGAGCTGAAAACCATGTTTCAGACTCAAGCCCGTTCTGAGAGATATGAGATCTCTGAGAAGTTCTTTAACTGCAAGATGGAGGAAGGGAGTTCCGTTAGTGAGCACGCCATAAAGATGTCGGGCTACACTCAGCATGAGCAAACTGGAATGCACGATTCGGAGGAGCTCAAGATTGATGAGTTCGCAATCACTCCTCCCAGCTACAAAAGTTTTGTAGTGACTCACAATCAGATTGGTTCCATCACGATCACGAGCTCTTCGCAAAGATGAAGGCCGCGAGTGGACATCAAAAGGATAATCATGTGTTGATGTTCAACAAGCCCTCCTTTAAGAAAGGTAGGGTGCAAAGAAGCCCTTCAAGAAGGGCGGCGACAAGCGATGCCCTGGAGAAGAAGCTCAGTCTGGTCCCAAGCCGGACCAGAGTGCTTCTATTGCAAGGACAAGGGTCCTTTGGGCATCGTCCGAAGTACTTAGCGGACAAGAAGGCTGGCACCATCAAAGGTATATTTGATATACATGTTATTGATGTTTTCCTTACTAGCCCTCGTTGTAGTGCACAATTTGATACCGGTTCGATTGCTAATATTTGTAACTCAAAGCAGAGCTACGGAATGACGGCGGCTTGCGAGGATGAGGTGACGATCTTGGCGTTGGCACAGATCAAGAGTTGATGTGATGGCGTCGACGCTCTCCTTAGTTTTACCTTCGGGATTAGTTTTAAACCTTAATAAATGTTATTATGTGCTGCGTTGAGCATGAACATCATTTCGGATCGTGTTTATTGCAAGACGGTTATTCATTTAAATCGGAGAATAATGGTTGTTCTATTTATATGAGTAACATCTTTTATGGTCATGCACCTCTTGTGAATGGTTTATTTCTTCTAAATCTCGAAAGGGATGAAACACACATCCATAACATTGAGGCTAAGAGATGCAAAGTAGATAGTGATAATACTACTTATTTGTGGCACTGTCGTCTAGGTCATATTGGTGTAAAGCGCATGAAGAAACTCCATTCTGATGGACTTTTGGAGTCTCTTGATTTTGAATCATTTGACACATGCGAACCATGCCTCATGGGCAAGATGATCAAAACCCCGTTCTCCGGAATGATGGAGCGAGCAATGGACTTGTTGGAAATCATACATACCGATGTATGCGGACCGATGAGTATTTCGACGCGCGGTGGATATCGCTATTTCCTCACTTTTACCGATGACTTAAGTAGATATGGGTATGTCTATTTAATGAAACATAAATCTGAAACATTTGAAAAGTTCAAAGAATTTCAGAATAAAGTGGAGAACCATCGTAACAGAAAGATTAAGTTTCTACGATCCGATCGTGGAGGTGAATATTTGAGTTATGATTTTCTCACGCATCTTAAAGCAAGTGGAATCGTTTCACAACTCACGCCACCCGGAACACCACAGCGCAATGGTGTGTCTGAACGCCAGAATTGAACCCTATTAGATATGGTCCGATCAATGATGTCTCTTACTGATTTGCCGTTATCATTTTGGGGTTATGCATTACAAACCGCTGCATTCACTTTAAATAGGGCTCCATCTAAATCCGTTGAGACGACACCGTATGAACTGTGGTTTGGTGCTAAACCTAAGTTGTCGTTTCTCACTACAAGAAGAACACCTATATAGCAACAAATACTTGGCAACGCCATTTGTATGGGTTGCAAAATATTATAGTAGATATAGATAAATGTGTTGTAGTTAGACTCGTTGCAGAAATTTTCCTTTCCCCAAAAATAATGCCCAAACAGCCCCACGACTCCCACTTCTTTTATAAAACGCTCCCGCGTGCATAATTATCGGTGTGCACAAGGAACCGTCCGCGTCTTCTTCTTTAATTCCCCAACCCCAACACTTCGATTTAGATCTGAGAAAAAAGAGTCAGCTGCCGCCGCGCTCATGTGGTTGCAGGACCTCCAGTGCTGGCCGGTTACACGCTAGAGACAAGTGGGTACAGTCCACCAGCTAGATGACGAAGCCAAGGATTTCATGGACAACTGCGCCATGTCGACCTCGCCGGAGGCCAGCCACCCTCGCCATGTATGTAGGTAGTCGAACTTCTCTCTTATCCCTTCAATTTTCTGTGCAGTTCTCCTTGAAAACCTGTGGCTGATAAATGTTCTTTGATTTGTCTCGTCAAAAAGAACTTAGATCTGCAATCATTGCGATGTTGTCGGTCTGCCCTAGTCTCTTTTTATCTCTTTGGCGTTGGTTGCTCAACAAGTGCGGCCACTTTGCATTGCTGCCAGGTGCCTAACTAGCTCCGCATATCCAAGCTCGTCTCTACAAGGAAGGTGAGAAGATACGTGTCTTTTGGTGTCTCTGCTAATTTCCTTTTAGACAAACAATGGACTATGAGATGAATTCTGTTATATTTTGGCGTGTGATCCTGATGTCCAGATCGTATATATTCTTGTGCTAGATAATCAATAAAATATTATACCAAATCTTGGTATTCCCTCTGACTCATATTAGCTCAAATTTATCTATATACGGCTAAACCTTGACTAGATACATTCGTATCTCGATAAATCTAAGTCAACTAATATGGGTCGGAGAAAGTAGTAATTATATAACATATATTTTTATTTTTTGTAGAATATACGTGTGGAAATAAGAGAATCGATAGTTTTAATTATAATATTATTGTTATGCTTACAGCTCCACGGTAGTTCTGTTCTTGCCAAGATCAATCTGATTTTTTCTTTCTCTGCAGCATTGGTCATAGTATCAGAGGAAGAGATGAATCGGCCAATTAGAGAACTAGCCCAATAGTTACAGGAAGAAAATGTTTCCCCTTTTTCATTTTATCTACATGGCCGTATTTGAAGACATGCAAGGAAATAATTTTATTTTTCTTACAGGTCAAACCAACAAGAGCGATTATATTTGGATATTTAACTTGGCGTTTTGGACAAGATCTCCCTTTACCAAAAGAAGATTCAAGATTGTATTTGAAGGCAAAGCAGATAAAGTAGGGCAAAAAGACTATAGTAGAAATCAAAATAGAAAGAAGATTCAAGATTGTATAGATAGCAAACTACCTCCGTGGAAATCCTCTCATGTACCTTCATTGTATATATCTATATGGAAAAATAATGTCACAAGTCATGAATAAAATATATAAATGTGCAGTTTTTCTCCAATTGTCACTCAGTGTAAAAGTAAGTTGACATTAGTGCAATACATATTCCCATGGTGTAAGCATAAAACAGTGTGATCGATCCTATATGCTATAGTCACCAACGAATAAATACCGTTGCAACTTTGCAACGCTTAATCTTCTTGTTACCAACGGGTCTATATACGTTGCATTATACTCTAGCAACGCCCGAAAATGCAACGCATTTTGAATCTGTTGGTAAATTCCCTAGCAACGCCTATTTGGATATTTAGATACACATAAGTGCGTTGCAGTAGAGGGGGTCCTCTTGTAGTGTCTTAAAGTTTGGAGATGCAAAGCTTACGTCAAGAAGTTGATGCCGGACAAGCTCGAACCCAAAGCGGAGAAATGCGTCTTCATAGGATACCCTATGGAAACTATTGGGTATACCTTCTATCACAGAACCGAAGGCAAAGTGTTTGTCGCAAAGAACGGTTCCTTTCTTGAGAAGGAGTTTCTCTCGAAAGAAGTGAGTGGGAGGAAAGTAGAGCTTGACGAGGTTATTGAACCTTCTCTTGAATTGGAGAGTAGCGCGCACCTGAAATTGTTCGGTGCCTTTGCACCAACAATAGAGGAAGCTAATGACAAGGATCATGAAGCTTCGGGCGATCTTGCTCTTGAGCGTCGCGGTCGACAAGGTCGTGCCCCTCCCGAGTGGTACGGCAACCTGTCTTGACTGTCTTGTTAGTAGAAGACAGTGAACCTCACGAACTATGAGGCGATGATGAGCCCAGACTCTGAGAAATGGCTGGAAGCCATGAAATCCGAATTGGGATCCATGAGAGAAAACCAAGTATGGACTTTGGTGGACCCTCCTAGCGACCGAAAGGCCGTTGAGTGCAAATGGATATTCAAGAAGAAAACGGACGCGGATGGTAATGTTACCGTCTATAAAGCACGGCTTGTCACAAACGGTTTTCGACAAGTTCAAGGTGTTGACTACGATGAGACTTTCTCTCCCGTAGCGATGTTTAAGTCCATTCGGATTTTATTAGCAATTGCTGCGTTTCATGATTATGAAATATGGCAGATGGATGTCAAGACTGTGTTCCTCAATGGCAACATTGATGAAGAGTTGTATATGATGCAACCCAAAGGTTTTGTCGATCCTAAGGATGCTGATAAAGTATGCAAACTTCAGCGTTCCATTTATGGACTGAAGCAAGCATCTCGGAGTTGGAACCTTCGTTTTGATCAAGTGATCAAGAGCTTTGGATTTGTTCCAAATTGCTCTGAAGCTTGCATCTACAAGAAAGTGAGTGGGAGCTCGGTGGCGTTTACGGTACTATATGTGGATGACATATTGATTATTGGAAATGACATCAACATGCTTAACGATGTGAAGAGTTATTTGAACAAGTGTTTTCAATGAAAGACCTAGGTGAAGCTGCTTATATATTGGGCATCAAAATCTATAGAGATAGACAAAAGGCCGATATCTTTAAGCGTAGTACATACCTAGACAAAGTTACGAAAAGGTTCGAGAATGGATAAGGCAAAGAAAGGTTCAAGGCCTATGTTGTCGTAAGATATTGAGCAAGGCTCGGTGTCGACTCTGATAAATGATAGGGAAACTATGAGCAAAGTGCCTTATGCCTCGGCCATAGGTTCCATCATGTATGCCATGTTGTGTACTAGACGGATGTGTCCAATGCTCTTAGTTTGACGAGCGGATATCAAAGTGATCCGAGTGGAACCTTTGGACAGCCGTGAAGAACATCCTAAAGTACACGAATAGGACTAAAGAAATGTTCTTAGTCTATGGGGTGATGAACAGCTTGTCGTAAAGGTTACGTCGACGCTAGTTTTGACACCGACAAGGATGATTCCAAATCTCGACGGGATACGTTTATATTTTGAATGGAGGCTGTGATGCGGAAGGCGCAAGCAAAGCGTGATCGCGGGATCTACAGTGGAAGCGGAATACATGGCTGCTGCAGAAGCGTCAAGTGAAGGAGTTTGGATCAGAAACTTCATCACTGAGCTTGGCGTGGTTCCAAGTGCATTGGACCCACTAGAGATATTGTGTGACAACACTGGCGCCATAGCACTTGCTATGGAACCAAGATATCATCTGAAGACCAAGCATATCAACCGCAAGTTTCATATAATCCGAGATTATATTGCAGATGGAGATCTGAAGATTAGCAAAGTACATACAGATCTGAATGTCGCAGATCCATTGACTAAACCTCTTCCACGTGTAAAACATGATCAGCACCTCAGTGCCATGGGTGTGAGATTGTTGCCAAATGTAAACTAGATTATTGACTCTAGTGCAAGTGGGAGACTGTTGGAATTATGCCCTAGAGGCAATAATAAAGATGTTATTATTATAATTCTTGTTCATGATAAAGTTTATATTCCATGCTAGAATTGTATTAAGCGGAAACTTTAATACTTGTGTGGTTTGTGAACAACACCGTGTCCCTAGTACGCCTCTATGGACTAGCTCATTGATCAATGATGGTTAAGGTTTCCTAACCATAGACATGAGTTGTCAATTGATAATGAGATCATATCATTGGAGAATAATATGATGGACAGACCCAAACTAAGCAAAGCAATTAGATCGTATCATCGTGTTCATCTTTGCGAAGCTTTTCCTATGTCAAATATTGTATTTCTTAGACCATGAGATAATACAACTCCACAGTATCGGAAGAAAGCTTTGAGGTCATCAAGCGTCATCCTATGAGAGGTGATCATAAAGGTGTCTCTCGATTGATCGGAAAGTATCTTGGGTTGTATGTATCGAGATGGGATTTGTCCCTCCCAAGTCGGAGAGATATACTTGGGCCCACTCGTGTCGATATCAACACGCTTGCAAGCATGTGGTGAAGGAGTTAATCACAAAGTGATATCGGATTACGGAACGAGTAAAGTACTTTAGCGTGAACGAGATTGAACTAGGTATGGCGGCACCGACGATCGAATCTCGAACAAGTAAAATATCGCGAGACGAAGGGAATATATATATGGGATTGATTGAATCTGGCATCGTGGTTCATCCGATATGATCATCGATGAATGTGTAGAGTCAATATGGGTGCCAGACCCACTGTTGATTATTGATAGAAGATCATGTGCATATTCTCGAACCCGCAGGGTCACACACTTAACGTGTCTCGACGCTAGGATAGATTGGATAATTGGTTTATGAGTTTTTGTTCGGAGTCTCGGATGGGATCCGGGACATCACGAGAGGTTACGGAATGGTCCGAAGAATAAGATTCATATAAGGCAGTGTAGTTTTTGGAGTTCGGAATTGTTCCGGGTTAATCGGTATTGTACCGGAAGCTTCTAGAACCTTCCGGAAGGGGACCAACGTGGCCCCACCTTCCGGGAGGGGACATGGGCCTATGAGGGAGTGTCCTGGCCGCTTTGGGCCAGGGGCACAAGGCCCCATAGGGCCCAGCCGATTTGTAGGGTTTCGTAGCATGGAAAACAAAAAATTTCTATCGCATACAAACAAACAAGCCAAGATCTATCTACTAGATTGTAGCAACGAGTCGATGGAATAAATTACCCTCGAAGATTCCAAAGTGTTTAACGAGAGCGGATTCTCGTGGGTGATGTAGTCGTACTCTTCCCGATCTCAAGATCGTGTAGATGATCCTTCCGGCGCTGCGTTAAACGGCGCTCCTTGATCGTCACACGTTGGTACTCGACGAAGACCTTCCTCTCCCTTGTTCCAAAGTGACGGAGGTTGTAGTACTCTCCTCGCGATTCCCGCTGTGGCGTGGTCTAAGTAGAGGAGTACCTGAGGCTTCGCCTTAAGCCGAGGCGAGTATGGTGGAGTATGAGAGAGTTCCTCGGCGGTCTAGGGTTTAGACACACCAATTAGAAGGCTCTAATCCGAGTCTAGGGCAATTAGAAGCTCTAAAAAGCGGCTCTAAACCGGAGGCTAGGGCTAGGGTTTAGATTTAGAGGATAGGAACTTGTGTGTCTAGAGGAGGGAGCCCCTCCTTATATAGGTGGAGGGGCCCAGCGCCAAGGGAGGAGGAGTCCCTCCCCAACTCGGCTTGGAGGAGGCGCCGCCGGTTGGAGGAGGGATTCCCTCCCCAACTCGGTTTCCCTCTCTTTCCTCTTTCCCTCTTTCTAATTTTAGCCGTTTGACTTTTCAAACTTGCTATTTGACTTTTCAATTTAGGACTTTCCTTATATGAATCTTATTCTCCGGACCATTCCGGATCACCTCGTGATATCCCGGATCCCATCCGAGACTCCGAACAACATTCGGTCTCTTTCTCATAATACCATAACTACTCAAACAACGTCGAATCCCTACGGTTCGTGAATTATGCAGACATGATCGAGACACTTCTCCGAACAATAACCAATAGAGGAATCTGGAAATTCATATGGCTCCCACATATTTCTACGATTACTTTGCGATCGAATGAACCACTTACATACGATACCAATTTCCTTTTGTCTCACGATAGTTTACTTATCTGAGGTTATGATCGTCGGTATCTCTGCATACCTAGTTCAACCTCGTTACCGATAAGTACTCTTTTCTCGTTCCCGTGATATGTGATCCCTTGTGAGCCAGTCACATGCTTGCAAGCTAATTGGATGACATTCCACCGAGAGGGCCCAGAGTATATCTATCCGTCATATGGATGGACAAATCCCACTCTTGATCCATGTGTCTCAACCAATACTTTCCGAACACTCAATGCCACTTTTATAGCCACCCAGTTACGGTGTGGTGTTTGATGTCATCAAAGCATCCATCCGGTAAAGGTGAGATGCATGATCTCATGGTCGAAGGAATTAGGTTACTATGTATCAGAAAGCAGATAGCAATTGAACTATTGAAATGACTTGATCTTTATGCTACGCTTATCTATAGGATTATGTCCACCATATCATTCTCCTAACGATATGATCTTGTTGTTGATAACATCTCAATGTTCATGATAGGGAAACCACAATCATTTATCAACCGACAAGCTAGTGATGTATAGAGGCTATACTAGGGACTTCAAATTAAGTTTACAAATCACACAAGTATCAATGTTTCCTTGTTAATACTATTATAGCATGAATGTAAACATTTATCATAAACACAAAGATATAATAATAACTATATTTAATATTGCCTCTAGGGCATATCTCCAACAGTCTCCCACTTGCACTAGAGTCATCTAATCTAGATTACATGGTAATATACCGAACACCCATGGCAGTTTGGTGGTGGTCATGTTTTGCCCTCGGGAGAGGTTTAGTCAACGGATCCGCCACATTCAGATCTGTGTGTACTTTGCAAATCTTTATATCCCCATCCTGGATATGTTCTCGAATAGCGTGAAAACGCAGCTTGATGTGCTTCAGCTTCTTGTGTGACCTTGGTTCTTGCGCATTGGCTATGGCTCCCATGTTATCACAGTAGATAGACATTGGGTCCAGCGCACTAGGAACCACACCCAGCTCTGTAATGAACTCTTTCATCCATATCGCTTCTTGTGAAGCCTCAGAAGCAGCCATGTATTCTGATTCAGTTGAATATCTCGCCACAACGCTTTGCTTTGCACTCCTCCAAGCTTCGCTGCACCATTCAAAATAAATCATTATCCAGTTGTGATTTAGAATCATCGGATCGGTGTTCCAACTAGCATCGTGTAACTGTTAACAACGAGCTGTTCATCACCTCCATAAGAAAGAACCATATCCTTAGTTCTTCTCAAGTACTTAAGGATGTTTTTGACCATGTCCAATGATCCACTCCTGGATCACTTTGATATCTGCTAGTTAAACTAACAGCATATGCAATGTCGGGTCTAGTACATAGCATGGCATACATTAGAGATCCTATGGCTGAGGCATAGGGAATCTTACTCATCCTTTCTCTATCTTCTGCCGATGTCGGACTTTGAGTTTTACTCAAGGTCGTATTGGGAAACATGAGCAAGAACCCTTTCTTGCTTTCTTCCATTCCAAACCTCTTTAGAACTTTGTCCAAATATGTACTCTGTGACAATGATATTTGGCGTTTCGATCTATCTCTGTAAATCTTTATGCCTAATATGTAAGCTGCTTCGCCAAGATCCTTCATTGAAAAACTATTATTCAAATATTCCTTGACACTATTAAGAAGGTCTACATCATTCCCAATCAACAATATGTCTTCCACATATAGTATTAAGAATGCTACAGAGCTCCTACTCACTTTCTTGTAAATACAAGCTTCTCCATAAGTTTGTATAAAACCAAAACTTTTGATCACCTTATCAAAACGTTGATTCCAACTTCGGGATGCTTGCTTCAATCCATAGATGGACCGTTGAAGTTTGCATACCTTGTTAGCATCTTTAGGATCGACAAAACCTTTGGGTTGCATCATATACAACTCTTCATCAATATCTCCATAGAGGAATCTTTGTTTTGACATCCATCGCCATATCTCATAATCATAATATGCGTGATTGCTAACATAATCCTCACAGACTTTAGCTTCGCTACGGTGAGAAAGTCTCATCATAGTCAACTCCTTGAATTTGTCGAAACCCTTTTTGACAAGTCGAGCTTTATAAACGATAACATTACCATCGACATCTGTTTTCTTCTTGAAAATCCATTTGTTCTCGACAGACCCTTTCGCCATCCGGTAAGTCCACCAAAGTCCATACTTGTTTTTCGTACATGGATCAAATCTCGGTTCATGGCTTCTTGCCATTTATTGGAATCTGGGCTCATCATCGCTTCCTCATATGTCTCGGGTCATCGGTGTTGTCCACCAACATGACACTCATAATGGGATCATACCAATGCAGGTGGTACGAGTTCTCGTTGACCTCAGGGTTACGTAGCAAATTCAACCAAAGTTTCATGATCATTATCATTAGCTTCCTCTCTTATTGGTGCAGCACCACAGAACTTCTTCCGTGCTGCGCTACTACGCAATTCGAGAGAAGGTTCGACAACCTCGTCGAGTTCTACTTTCCTTCCAGTCACTTCTTTCGAGAGAAATTCCTTCTCTAGAAAGGATCCATTCTTGGCAACGAAGATTTTGCCTTCGGATCTATGATAGAAGGTATACCCAATAGTTTCCTTCGGGTATCCTATGAAGACGCATTTTTCCGCTTTGGGTTCAAGCTTGTCCGGCTGTAACTTCTTTACATAGGCTTCGCACCCCCAAACTTTAAGGAACGACAATCTAGGTTTCTTCCCAAACCATAATTCATATGGGGTCGTTTCAACGGATTTAGACGGTGCCCTATTTAAAGTGAATGCGGCTGTTTCTAATGCATAACCCCAAAATGATAGCGGTAAATCTGTAAGTGACATCATAGAACGAACCATATCTAAGAGAGTTCGATTACGACGTTCGGACACACGATTACGCTGTCGTGTTCCCGGCGGTGTCAACTGTGAAAGTATTCTGCATTTCTTCAAATGCTCGCCAAACTCGTAACTTAGATATTCACCTCCACGATCAGAACGTAGAAATTTAATCTTCTTGTTACGTTGATTCTCTACCTCACTTTGAAACTCCTTAAACTTCTCGAAAGTTTCGGACTTATGTTTCATGAAATAGATATACCCATATCTACTCAAGTCATCCGTAAAGGTAAGAACATAACTATAACCACCGCGCGATGCTACACTCATTGGACCACACATATCGGTATCTATGATTTCCAATAAGTCCGTAGCTCGCTCCATCATACCAGAAAATGGAGTCTTAGTCATTTTTCCCATCAGACATGCTTCGCATCTTTCAAGTGATTCAAAATCAAGTGATTCAAGAAGTCCATCAAAATGGAGTTTCTTCATACGTTTCACTCCAATGTGACCAAGGCAGCGATTGCCACATATAGGTCGAATTATCGCTTGATTTCAAACGTTTAGCCTCAATGTTATTGATATGTGTATTTCCACTATCGAGATTCAATAAGAATAGACCATCTATCAAAGGTGCATGTGCATAAAACATATTACTCATATAAATCGAACAACCATTATTCTCGGACTTAAACAAGTAACCGTCTCGCAACAAACAAGATCCCGATATAATGTTCATGCTCAACGCAGGCACCAAATAACAATTATTTAAGTATAAAACTAATCCCGATGGTAGATGAAGGGGTAGCGTGCCGACCGCGATCACATCAACCTTTGATCCGTTTGCCACGCGCATCGTCACCTCGTTCTTCGCTAGCTTCCGTTTATTCTGCAACACCTGTTTCGAGTTACAAATATGAGCAACCGAACCAGTATCAAATACTCAGGCACTACTACGAGTACTAGTGAGATACACATCAATAACATGTATATCAGATATACCTTTCTTCTTGATGTTGCCGTTCTTCAGATCCGCCAAGTACTTTGGGCAATTCCGTTTCCAGTGACCTTCTCCCTTGCAGTAAAAGCACCCAGTTTCAGGCTTGGGTCCAGCCTTGGTCTTCTTCGCCGGTGTAACTACCTCGGTGAATTACGCTCCTAGATACAAGCCTGGATGAGGGTAGTGGTTGAAATAGTACGGTGGGGCCCCAAAAGCCACTCACGGGTAGACCTTTCGGCCGTCCCAACCACTACCATCTCAACGGGACAGACGGGCGTAATCGACAAGCGAAGGGATCAACTACATACACAAGTGGGTATGTATGCAAGCCACCATACAAGAGTACATCGAGCCATACCATCTAGAAAGAAAGGAAATATAGCATACATACGGCAAGATTCAAATGACCTAGATAGATCTAATATTTTAGGATACTTCCTCATACAACACACATCAGAGTATCATGCGGAAGCGGCAACCAAGTCCGAGTACGGATAAGAAGAAAATCGGCATAAGATGCCATAGAAATAAGCACATCCCAACCACAGATCTCACGGATCCCCGTTCCCGGAATCTCTACACCGAACGATCGTTGCCCACATCATCGGCTTCTTCCACCGATGTCAGATCCGTGAGGGTACCTTCATCTGAACCAATAATTTATCGTGTGAGACCCTAAGGGTACTCGGCAAGTCTTAATGCCTCTAAAGGGACACACAGGGTGACGAATTGCAGCAAAAGATAAACCCTAGCAGTTCTCGAGATACTGCTAACCATCCGCCTAACCAATGATAGACGGATGTCCGTGAATTAAGGACAACGATTATAATAGTAATTTCAGATCCATCCTCCTCCTCGCTTACCAACGAGGAAGCGGATGAACAACCCCCCCATCCGTTGGCAATTTTATTAACCATTCCATGAGTGTTGCACTATTTACTAGTCAAATTACTTAGTCAGATTAAAGCGGCACTTTAGTTATGCTTGTCTATGATCGAGAAACTGTGCTCCAAGTCGTCCATATCCGCGGACACGGCTTTGAAAGTTTTACCGGCGGTACACCAATAGCAACACACGCCGATCAACCTCGGAAAACCAAATCAAAACCCAACGAGGCTTTCACGATGAACAATCACAGATTCAGAAATATTTCAGGGGCCACCCTTAAGTAGATCCATAGCGAAGATAGCCGACTCGAGACGGACTCAAGGTTTGGGTGGACGGCATCGGGAACCGAAAGTGTGGCTGGGCTTGTCGATAGCGTAACGTGTCCGATCCTAAGCGATGCGTGCTCCTCGCACAATTGTAAATACATAAGTAGCATGGCATGAGTACATGATAGTAAAGAAAACCTCAAACTAGTTTGTGGCCCCAAGAAATAAGACGGAATCAAGCTCTGGCTCAGAGGGGTCCCATATACCTCCCGGATGTGGATAGCGCGATAAATCAAGGAACAGGAATCAAGTACTCGGGGTCTTACGGGACACAAGTGAGCAGGAAAAACCAAATAGCAGATGTTGCTCACCGGTGCCACTTTCATTAGTTATCCCATTACTACCCAGGTTAAGTTGTTTAAGTACCTCGTTATCCATCTGACTCTCACATACCCTACATCTTTGTTCTCGACTGCATGGCTCAAACAACTCCTGTAGTAGTGGCTCATGGGATGGAGGTACAAGCTTGGTGGGGTTTAAAAGTAAAGGCAATGCATACTTGGGATTCAATTTAATGTAATCGCGACTCAATGGTGCAAGAATAAGATAGAGGCAATAGGTACTGTATGTATGCAAGCATGTGGAAGTGCTTGCCTGATAACTCATTTGAAGCGAGGGCGGATCGTAGTGCTCTGGTTCTCTTGATATAACCCCCGCCGATCTATCCGAGAAAAACCAAACAAACAAGGCCAACATGAATATAGAACACAAGCATATGAATAAGATGCGTCAAGCAAACAATCATGCCATGATGAATGATGCACAATTTACATGGCAATAAGGTAGCATGGCATGGTGAGGTGTGGAAGACAAGTAATAACATTTTGATGGGGTTTTGGATCACATTTGTTGTCATAACAATTGCTGTTTACTATATATTTATATGATGCATGCTGCAATTGAAGTCATGGATAGCATAAACAGAAAGGTCTCGTCGGTGATCATTTTAGACATATCATTTGTTAAATTTGGAATTATAAAACAAAAGTTATTAATTATTTAAGTTCCAGTGGCATTTGTGGTAATTTGAATAAACTTGGAATTTAAATGTGCAAAAGACAATTTGAATAGCATATTTGAAATCCTCACATTTTTCTGATTCAAAAACATATATTATTTGTATTATTTGGATTAATATTTGAAAAGTTATTGAAAATCAGATTTGAATTTGAATTTGAATTATTTTAAATAGATTTGAGTTTAAACAGAATCTGCAAAAAGTTTTAACACCCAGGCTAACCTACCCCTAGCACAGACACGTGGGGTCACAGGCTGACTGGGCCACACGACAGCGCGCGCGGCCAGGGGCTGACAGGTGGGGAGGGACATGGGACCACAGATTGTTTTGAGAAAAGGTGAGGAACCTTTTTAGAAAAGTCCACTGACGCTAACTGTGGGGCTAGGGGCTGCGGGTTGGATCGAAGGAAGGACAGGGGCCTATCTGCAAAAAGTCTGGGACCTGTTGGAACCTGACGAACTGAACTTGTCAGCGCGAAACCGCTAGCTGGCTTGATCTTGCGACGAAGATGGCGAACAAACCACTGGGATTCTCGCCACGCCGCAAAAACAAAAGATGACCAGGGATGCACGGGCTACAACTTTCATTAAGGGGTCAACGCCGGATCATGGCTGCAGCGGGCGGGGCACGATGACGAACATAGGCTGAAACTGCAGTCTGAACTGACGGACGAAACCGTCCACCCCGAACAGCGGCGACAGGAGGAAGGCGCCACTTCGGAGGAGGATGGCGAAGGATCTAGCGCGAATTAGGAGATGGTGTAAAAACCAAAAACGCAGAGGGAACTTCGGTCTGCGACTTCCATGTGGTGGATTTCTGCGATGGAGGGCCGTAGCGGACGGGGCGAGGTAAAGAAACAGTGCTGCGGTCGGTTCCTGCTCTCTTGCCGTTGCATACAGCGCAGCGTCGCCACAGGCGCTTGAGCCCGGGCGAGCGGCTGGCGGGCCAGGGAAGGATGCTCACCGAGGGATGCGAGGGGGAAAGACGAGGCGGAGCTAGCGGGGTCCTTCAGGGTCCAATTCCCGGCGACGCGGGGGCGCGAGGTCGTTGGAAGATCGCCGGGGAGGGGTCGCCTACGGGGCACAACCTGAAGCACGGGAGCGAGGACGGGGCTACGCGCAACACGCTCAGGCGGGCGCCGGAGCAGCCGTCGAACGGGACATGGCGGCGGAGGGGTGCGAGGAAGGATGGGAAGAAGATAGGGTTTCAGAGAGGGCTTCGGCCGAGGATAAGAAGGAGGAAGGGAGGTGGCCATCGACGGGCGGACGGCCACTGCCTTTCCGTCTGCGTGCCTGCAGAGAGGAGGGCGACGGAGAAGAAGTACAGGGCGATGGCGCCGTGAGCGAAGGGGTATCGGGCCAGGGAGGCGAGTTGGGTTGGGGAAGGTTGTCTGATGGGCTGCTACTCTCGATCGGCTGAGGCACCTGGGCCAAAAAAATGGCTGCTACCAGGTATAGTTTTCCCCTTTTTTTTATTTGTCTTTTAGACATTTGCTTGCTATTTTATCCTATTTCAATTTCCAAACTTGTTTTATAAATTCAAAAATATATGGAGCATTTACCAGGAGGTTTTGAATAGGGGCTCGACTAAGGGAGAGGAAGAGGGGGCACCTTGGGTTGTGATAGAATAGGTGTGGTTTAGGGTTTTTAGCTAGGATGGTTATGGGGCATGGGGCTAGATATAGAGAGGACTAGGATAGATGATAAGTAAGAGAGGTGGATAAGGTTTGCTTTGAATCATGCATGCTCCAAAAAAAAAGGCCAAGCAAGATCAAAAGAAAAGAGGTAGGGAGAAGGATGGGGTTTAGGCTTATGCCCACACATGATCACATGTGTATGCATGGAGTAAGGTGATGAGGTTTTAGCTATAGGGGTATAGAGAGGTAGATGATATGGTGAAGAAAAACTACAAGCCAAAACAAGATTTAAACAAAGGAGAAATGATCCATGCAAGCAAAGCCAAAATAACCTGCAAAAGTCAGAAAGAGGTGGCACTTGCATGGCCCATGCAAACAATAATTGCCATGTAGTTATATTGTGAAAACAACATTAATTCATGTGGCATTATTCCTTGCATTCCCAAAAGGTGGCAAAGGCCAAGCAAAAGATTATGGGTGGAATCCAACCAACCAACATGAGCTAGAGATAACTCAAATAAAATGCCAAGCTCATATTAATTGGAAGGTGGAATTATAAGGTGGTGAAAGAAAAGGTGGTGGAGTTAATAAGAGATATGCCCCCAACTCAACTTGGGCATTTAACAATATATCAAGAACCAAATACAATATCAAGAGGCAACTACAATTAATAGTGCACATGGGATAAGAACCAATCAAGAAGGGGTTTTATATGATGCTCAAATGCAAGATGGCATGAGCATGGTATGATGATGATGCAACAATTATATGTAGGAAGTGGCCCTTTTTATTACTAGAACAAGTAGCATTACAGGTGTTAGACAACTGGGATGCTACAACTCTCCCCCACTAAACAGGAATCTCGCCCCGAGATTCTAGGAAGAAGAAGAAGAAGACACAAAGAGAGAAGGATGGTTGGCACGGAGTTCATCTTCACGCTCCCAAGTGGCTTCATCAACAGAATGGTGTGACCACTGCACCTTGCAGAACTTGATGGACTTGTTGCAAGTCCTTCGTTCTGCGGTCTCAAGGATTTTGGTGGGGTGTTCTTGATAAGACAAGTCTTCTTGGAGGTCGATTAGCTCATGATCCACGGTCCTGCCGGGATCTTTGAAGCACTTCTTGAGCTGAGAGATGTGGAAAACATCATGGACTTTGAGTTTTTCCGGGAGCTCCAGGGCATAAGCAACTTCTCCTCTTCTACCACGAACCTTGAAAGGACCGATGTATCTAGGAGCCAACTTTCCTTTGATACCGAAGCGGTGTGTTCCTCTCATGGGAGTGACACGAAGGTAGACGAGATCACCAGGGGCATATACCATATCCGTGTGTTTCCTGTCATAGTTGCTCTTTTGACTACGAGCAATCTTCGTGTTCTCGAATGATATGCACCTTCTCCTGCTTGGGTTACAATGTCGGGGCCAAACCAGATTCTTTCTCCGCACCGACCAACCAATCGGAGTTACACTTGCGACCATAGAGAGCCTCAAATGGTGCCATCTTGAGACTCTTCCGAAGTCATTGTTGTAGGAGAATTCAGCATATGGAAGACATTCCTCCCACTTCATGCCAAACGAGATGACACAAGCCCAAGCATATCCTCCGAATCGATTGATTCTTTCCACTTGTCCTTGCGGAGGGTGGTAAGCAGTCTTGAAGTTCAACTTTGTTCCCAAAGATTTTGGAAACTCTCCCGAACTTTGAGGTGAAGATGCTCCCACGGTGAACTGATTTCAAGTGGAACCCCATACGGAGAGACAATTACATTGATATAGAGCTCACCAACTGAATTCCAGAAATTGTTTCTTTGATGGGAAGAAATGAGCCACTTTAGAAAGCACATCGATGACAACAAAAATTGCATTGTTGCCCTCTGCGACCTTGGAAAGCCAGTGATGAAGTCCATCTCTACTTTCTCCCATTTCCATTCCGGAGGTTTCAACGGTAGAAGACCAAATGGTTTCGATGGACCTTCACTCTGCGGCGTACATCACATTCGAGACATACTTGGCACAATACCGTTTCAACCTGTGCCACCAGTATTGTGTTTTCAAGTCCATGTACATATTTGTGCTGCCAGATGGATAGAAAGAACCGAATCATGCGCCTCCTTGAGAACTTGGTCTCTCGGACCGGGTAGTTTGGAACAAACATCCGGTGTTCAAAGAAGAGCGTGCCTTGATCATCAACGTGGAAGGACTCATACTTGGAAGGTCAAGCTTAGAGATGAGCTTTTGGTGTGGATCACCAAGTCGACGAGAGCGAATCTTTTCTTCCAAGAGGAGTAGCGAAGGTTCGTGGAGATGCCCTTGTTCCACAATTTCGAGGTTGGTGACGGAATTCCTCGCACAAGAGAGGTTGCTGCTCTTCCACCATGAGGTTGTTGACATAAGCTTTACGGCTAAGCGCATCTGCCATGACATTTGCTTTGCCCGGAGTGTAGTTGATGGTCAAATCAAAGTCATTGATTGCTTCAATCCACCTCCTCTGCCGAAGGTTGAGATCCGGCTGTGTGAAGATATACTTCAAACTTTTGTGGTCAGAGAAGATCTCACAACGGTTACCAAGCAAGTAGTGCCTCCATAGCTTCAAAGCAAAGACAACTGCTGCTAGCTCGAGGTCATGTGTGGGATAGTTGATCTCATGCGTCTTCAACTGACGAGAGGCATAAGCAACCACCTGTTTCTCTTGCATAAGGACCGCACCCAATCCTTGCAAAGAGGTGTCACAGAATATCTGGAAAGGCTTAGATGTATCCGGAGGAACCAAGACTGGTGTAGAAGTGAGCTTCTCTTTGAGTGTCTCAAAACTTTCTTGACATGCAGGAGTCCACAGGTACTTCTTGCCTTTCTTGAGGAGATCGGTAAGAGGCTTCGCTATCTTCGAGAAGTTCTAAACAAAGCGACGGTAATAGCTAGCCAAACCAAGAAAACTCCGCACTTCCTTGACATTAACAGGAGGAAGCCATTCAACTATTGTCTTCACGGTTTCCGGGTTGACTGCAATGCCCTTGGCAGAGATAACATGTCCAAGATAGGTTACTTCAGGCAGCCAAAACTCACACTTTGAGAACTTTGCATACAAGCGGTTCTCACGAAGCTTGTTTAAGACACACCGCAGGTGTTCTTCATGCTCTTCCTTGGGCTTAGAATAGCCCAGAATGTCATCCAGATAGACCACGACGAACTTATCAAGGTACTCCATGAAAACGGAGTTCATCAGCCTCGAGAAGGTAGCAGGTGCGTTGGTGAGACCGAAAGACATGACCGTGTACTCATACAGGCCATAGCGGGTGGTGAAAGCTGTTTTGGGCACATCTTCTTTGCGAATCTTGATTTGGTGATAACCACTTCTCAAGTCCAGCTTAGAAAACACCAGCTCACCTAGGCGATCAAAAGATCATTTATCCGTGGGAGAGGATATTTGTTCTTGATGGTTTTAGCATTGAGAGCCCGGTAGTCAACACATAGCCTATCGGTTCTGTCACGCTTCTTCACAAAGATTGTTGGGCTACCCCAAGACGAAGTGCTATGTTGAATGAAACCCAACTTCTCTTGTTCATCAAGTTGTCGTTTGAGTTCAGCCAACTCAGAAGGACCCATTTTATATGGCCGCTTGGAGATAGGAGCCGTTCCAGGTTCAAGCTCAATCACGAATTCAACCTCGCGATCCGGAGGCATACCCGGCAACTCTTCAGGAAAGACATCTGGGAACTCACAGACCACTGGTACACTCTGAATAGCTTCCATAGCCTCATCATTCAGAGCCGCCAAGTGATGGGGATACGCCTATTGGGGTATACCCAGCGGGACGTTTCCGACTGGTCCAAGGGCTGGCGAGTGGGCCTGCAGAACGGCGAGTGGACCAAAGCCCAGCAAGGTATCAGGCGACTGGAAGTTGAAGGCCCAGGCGAGCAGATAGGCCCAGTCGGTCTAGGTTAAATGATTACCGAAGTTGTAACCGAATCGGTTGAGATATGTAAACCCTAGGGGAGGTGAGCCTATATAAACCTCCCTATGGGGTGAGTAGAGACACGTTCCCTCATACACCCAAGCAACTCGCCGCCTAGTCGCCGAGTTCGCCCATTGTAAACACCTCCATAATACAATCTAGCAGGAGTAGGTCTTTACCCTCCGGGGGGCCGAACCTGGGTAAAACCCTGTGTCTTTGCCCTCATCTCGCACCGCAGATGGCTGGCCGCCCTGCGTTCTACTACTCGCTGCCGATTGATTCATACGTGGTGTCATTCCCACGGCGGTGGCGCCCACCGTGGGGCCTGGCCGGTCTGCCGGTGTTCCGCGGCGAGATCCAATCTGCCCATCAACGAGCAGTCGCCACCGGCGTATGATAGCGATCGGCGAGATGCTCCGGATCTTGCCGAGCAGCTACGTCCGGCGCGACCCGTCACACGGCGTGATCCCGCCAATCGGCACGATCAGCCTCTTCGTCGGCCTCACCGACGTCATCACCTCGGAGGACTCGGCTCGCATCCGCGAAGTCGCCACCACGATCGGCTCTCCGAGAGCCAGTCCGCACGATCCACCGCCTCGCCTCGAGTACAACTCGCCCACAGCAACGTGGCGAGAACTCAGCGCAGAAGGCGGCCCTCACCGACGACGCCGACTCGGCGACCCGGCGTCACTCGCGGATCCATCACCAAGGCCTCATCCGGGCTCCATCGTCCGGTCTCCAGCGGGAGATTTCGAGGACCCTCCATCCTCGGGATCTTGAATTCGACTCGGGTCGGAAAACTCCGCCGACCTCCACGACGGAACCCGATCGCCATGCCGCGACCTACATGGCCACCGCACCGATCCGCCGGAGGACCCTTTCTCCACCCGATCCTCCTAACGCCACGGCGGAGGTCGAGGAACTCCGCTGAAATTGGCGGGCGATGCAAAGAGCGAGCGGCGAAAAATTTCGCCTCGGCGGTGTGACAGAGGAACTGTCACGCTACCAGCGGCGGATCAGGTCACGCTGAACCCCACCGTTCGGGCGCCACGAACTTCGGCGACAACGACCCGGCTCGCATAGCCGAGCGCAATCTGTGAGAACGCCACCAGAGGAAGCGCGCCCCGCCCGGGATCGGCGATGGGTGCCCCACCACCACCACCCAACCGCACCCTCGAGGACCAGCGCGGATAGTCGTCTCCTCACGTGAGCGAGACGCTAACGGCCTCCCATTGTTCTCCACTCCGATGGACAACCTCGTGGCAGGCCGAGCAGCGGCCGATAGCATCACGGCCACCGGCGACGGCGCCCTGCAAATCCAGTACGTCAGGGCCCTACTCGCGAAGGCCGTGGAACAGCAAAGAGCGGGCGCCGACTCGCAAGGGCGAGTATACTCGCGCTCCTCCGGAAGCGGCCTCAGCGGCCCGTCGGTGGCAAACACCCTCAATTGCCCGCCACGAGCCACTGCAGCTCAACGCCGACCCGAGCGGCACTCTCCTGCGATCGGGCAGCGACCAACTTCGTCGCCGCTAACGGAGAACCGATCGACGCCCGCACTCACATCATCAACAACCAAAACTAGCGCGCACGCCAGCCCGACGACTTGCAGCACACCCTAACTACTCGCCGCGATGGCGAGCCCATGGGGTCGCTCAGTCGACTAGGGCCTAAGATCTTCGGACCAATGATCCGAGGCGAAAAGTACCCACCGAACTTCAAGGCGCCAAAGGAGATAGAAAAATACGACTCCTCGTATGACCCCGCGGTCTGGCTCGACACATACCTCATGGCAATGGGGATCGCGGGTCACACCGACTACTACGCCGCCGTTACCTCCCACGATGATGGAGGGGCGTGCAGCAATGGATCAACGCTCCCCGTGACAGGCGATGTCGACTCACGGGAGGAAATGCGAGACGCCGTCGAACGCACTTCGAGTGCTCCTACACTCGCGCCACCACCATCGAGGACACAGGCGATGCTTCCGGGGACCCAGTCGACCATAACTGGGTCCAACGGTGGCAAGAGCTCTGGTACAGCGGTCGGCATCCACCCGGACACCGCGATCCATTGCTTCAAGACCTCGTGCGCTCTGAGCCTCTAGTCGCCAAGCTCAGCGACACGCGCACACTCGACAACATCCCCGACCTCCTCGAGATCGCCAAGCAGTGCGAGGAGGATCCCAACCAAGACGTCGACGACGAGTCGGAGGGCAACGCCGCAGGCGGCAGCGGCCGCCGAACCGATCTACGCTACAGCGGCACCGCCTCACGAGGCAAGCGCCGAACGACGGGCGAAGTCGACTTGCCGCCAGCCGGGCACGCATAACACGACCCCAAGAGCTACCGCCGCGGACGGAGGGCAACGGCGATGGCGGGAACTACAAGAACAAGCCAAGGTTCGATCCGCGGCCCTCCTTAACCAACCATGCGTTTCACAGCAGGAAGGAAAGCCCGCCACGCACACCACCGCCGCGCCATACCCTCGGGGAGATCGAGAAGGCACGCAGCACGGCGGAAGACACCGACAACGACCCGTAAGCGGCGGAAAATTCGCAAAGTAGCCGCTCGCTCCACACCTTCACGAGCTTCAACACGAGCGAAAAAGGTCATCGCCAGCGCCGTCAACGCGGTGGCCCAAACAGACGTCCCCGGTTCTCAACTGGTCGGAACATCCATCACCGAGCGGCAAGACCACTCGCCACGCCAGTACCGGGCGAGTCTCCTTGGTGGTCAAGCCCAAGGTTGGCGACTCGGCTCCCAAGACAGCGATGGACGGCGGCAGCTCCATCAACATCCTCTACCTCGACACCTTGATGTTGCGGCTCCGCGATCGATGATCGAGACCACCACACCACGTTCCACGCCGTCCCGGTCGGAAGGCGTACCCGATCGGCAAGGTCACGCTACCCGTCACCTTCGGTACTCCGGCAAACTTCCGCACCGAGCGGATCGTCTTCGAGCTGGTGCCATTCGACAGCCCTTACCACTGCGTCCTACGGCGCCAGGCGTTCGCCAAATTCATGGCGGCGCTTCACGCTGGCGCGATGAAGCTCCGGGCGTGCGGCGTCATCACCATCAACGGCGACCCGACATGGCCCGAATGCGAGGCCAAAGGAGCGAACTTCGCCGACGCCGTCATCGCCGCAGAAACTAATCACGCCGACGAGCTCGCCAAATCTGCGGCGGGGTTAACAATGACGACCCCACGATACTCAAGAAGCCAAACTCGAGGGCGCAAACACCTCAACCTTTGAGGCTACGACGCCTTTTCGCACCGTTGAGCTGGTCCCAGGCGACTCCGAGCGGTGACGATCGGGACGAGCATGAGCCCAACATAGGAAGGCGCGCCATCGAAGTTCCTCCGTGAGAACAGGGACATCTTCGCATGGAAACCCTCCGACATGCCCGGTGTCCCTAGGGAGCTCTGAGCACAAATTAACGCCGACCCCAAAGTGCGACCCGTCGGCGATCGCTCGGCCCTTCAACGAAGAACGCCCGTCGGGCAATCGCCGAGGAAGTGCAGCGTCTACTACTGCCGGCTTCATCCGCCAATCAAATACTCAAGTGGTGGCAAACCCAGTCTTGGTCGAGAAAAAAACGGGACACGGAGAATGTGTATCGACTACACAAACTGAACAGGCTTCGCCCAAAGGGCGATTCGTCCTCCAGCGGATCGATCGGATAATCGATTCCACCGCGGGTTCGGAGTCGCTGTGTTTCCTCGACGCCTACTCTGGGTATAACCAGATCAAAATGGCTGTCGAGGACGAGGAGAAGACGGCGTTCATCACGCCATTCGGAGCCTTCTGCTACACCGCCATGACCTTCGGCCTCAAGAACGTCGGAGCAACCTACCAGCGGTGCATTCAAGAATGCCTCGCGAGCCAAATTGGCAGCAACATCCACGTCTCCCTCGACGCCGTGGTCGTGAAATCCGCTCGCCAAGGCGACCTACTCGCCGACCTAGCGGAGACCTTCGCCAACTGCGAAGGTACAAGATAAAGCTCAATCAAGCAAGTGCACCTTGTACCCGCCGGCAACCATTGGGTACGTCGTCTCCAAGCGAGGGATCGAGGCAAACCCAACAAAGATCGACACGATCGGCTCGGCAAACCCGAAAGTGCTGCGGCGTCGAGCTGGCGGCGGGCGGTAGCGGCTCTCGGCCGCTTCATCCCGCTGGGCGGCGATGCCACTATACCGCTGATGCGCAAGAACCCCACCTTCGATGGGACAAGGAAGGAGGCGGACGGCGCTCGCGACCTTAAAAGGTGCTACTCGCCGCACCACTACTCGCACCGGTGACAAAGAACCTATGCTGGTCTACGTCGCGGCGTCCGCGTCGTCGATGCCGTAATGGTTGTCGAGCGACCAGAAGAAGGAAAGGCGCCCGGTCCAGCGGCGTGTACTACATCAGCGAGGTTCTCACCGAGTCGCGCCCGGTGATACCCACAGTAAAAACTGGTATCGCGGTCTTGAGCTCGGGCGCTGCCGCACTACTTCGAGCACCCGATCACGGTCGTCTCCTCAGCACCACTACAAGATATCATCCGCGAGGCGACGGTCGGGTCGCCAAGTGGCCGTCGAGATCGGCGTCCACAACATTAAATACGAGCCACGAAAGGCGATTAAGTCGCGAGCAGCGGACTTCCTCGCCGGTAGGAAGAGGCCCAAGCGGCGGAGAAGCCGCCATACCTCCATTCTTGGAGCTGCACTTGATGGGTCCAAGAACGCGGACGGCGAGGCGGGATAGTCTTGACCTCACCTAAAGGCGACAAGCTCCTACATCCTCGCTCGAATTCACGCCTGCACCAACAACATGGCTGAATCGAGGCCCTACTCCTGACATGCGAGCCGCAAAGGAGATGAGCGTCAATCGCCTTCGATGCTACGGAGACTCCGACCTTGTTGCGGGACAAGTCGCCGGCACCTGCGACGCCGTCTCCCCCACCATGGCGGCGTGCCGCCAAGAGGTGGACAAGGTGGGCGGCCACTTCACCGGCTACTCTGTCGAGTGGATCGACAGGAGGAAAAACGAGGAGGCGCCCTCTCGCATCGGGTCAGCTCGACTCGCACCACCACCGGCGTGTTCCTCGACAATCTTCACGCCATCGGTCTCTCCCGAAGAGATCGACATAGAGTCCCGCTCAACCGAGGCAGCCTTGGTCGCACTCATCACCGAGCGCACGATTGGACCAAGCCCTACATCGCCTACGAAACCGCACCGCCAGCAGACGAAACAACTGCCGAATGATCGCCGCCGATGCAAATCTTACACCATCATCGACGGCGAGCTACACAAGCGCAGCGTCACGGCGTGTTCAACGTTGCGTCAACGGTGAAGGACGCAAAATCCTCCACGACATCCACTCGGTATTGCGGCCACCACGCGCCGCTTCCCCTGGTCGCCAAGGCTATGCGACACGGCTTCTATTGGCCCGCTGCCGACGCTGTCGACATCGTCAGCGATGCGCGGGTGCGGCACGCCAATCGGGGCCTTGCGTGCTCGGCGCTCAAAACAATCCCCATCACCGGCCATTCGTGTGGGGCATGGACATGGTAGGCCCTTCAAGAAGGCCCCCTCTGGATACACCCACCTGCTGGTCGCCGTCGACAAATTCACGAAGTGGGTAGAGGCCAAGCCAGTCCGGAAATGCGACGGGAAGACCGCCACTAAGTTCCTACGCGAGCTCATATACCGCTACGGGTTCCCCAACAGCATCATCACGGACGGCACAAACTTCGCCAAGGGAGCAATGGCGAATTTTGCGAAGAACACCACATCCGGCTCGACCTGCATCGCACACGGAATCCAATGGCCAGGCGGAACGAGCCAACAAAGCATCCTCCACGGCAAGCCGCGACTCCAGTACCACTCGGCGCTGGATGCTGGGTCAAGAGCTCCCTCCGTCATCCGGGAATCCGCACCTCGGTCAATAGGTCGACGGATTCACTCCCTTCTTCATGGTCTCTGGCCGAAGCAGTCATGCCCACCGACCTCGAACACGACTGCGCGGGTCGTCCACTATCTGAGGCAGCGAACGCTGGCCCGCCAAGACGGGCTCGACCAACTCGGCGAAGCACGCGACCTCGCCCGATCGCGCACCGCCATCTATCAACAAGGACTCCGCTGCTACCACAGTCGACGGGTGAAAACCCGCACCTTCCAGGAAGGCGACCTGGTGTTACGCCTCATCCAGGACAAGAAGGGCATGCACAAGCTGTCCCCTCCGTGGGAAGGCCCGTTCGCTATTGGTAGCGTGCTAACGACGCCTACTACCTCATCGACGTCCATGGGACGGCGAACTCGACGTCAGCGGCCATGGAATGTAAATCTCCTCCGGAAGTTCTATTCCTAGAACCCCACATATGTACTCTCCGATCGCTATGAATAAAAGAAACGGTTACCGCAAAATTCGTCTACTCTCCATGCCTTGTGCCACTCGCACTTTCGTAATTAACGTCATGCTAAAAATCTGATAAACCCTTGGTACAGCGACCGGCACGGCTAAGTAGTCGACGTAAAACCTTGAGTCATTTCAGGTCTTGCATCGTCCACAAACGCCAATCCGAGCCCCATTGGAGTCGCCTAGCTCGGTGGTTTTACGAACCAAGACAATCCTCGCTTCTCCACAGCGACCTGGTCCTCCGCATCCTCGGCATAGCGACTCGAACGGCTAAGTACCACGCTCGGGACTGAATACCGCGTCGCGATCGACGAGAAAACGCCAAGTAAGAGAGCTCGCCTAGGACTCGCCAGGCGACTGACCCACCGGGCCAGGCAGGAGCGACGCGCTCACACCAACGCGCTCAGTCCTCAACCACCCTCGAGTCGCGCCTTGAACTACCAAGTACCACGCTCGGGGACTCGGCCACCCGGCCCCGATCACACACGGGCAAACGGTAAATCTGAGCACTCAAGGAGTCGCCTTGCGGCTCTCCGAGCTCGGGTAGTCGACTAAACTAAACAACACACATGATAAACAACAAAACATCATATATGAGGTGAACCCCACAAAAGGGCGGACGCGCTCGGGGACTCACTCAAAATCAATCCAAAACACACAAACAAGTAGCAAAATGAACACAACATTCCATTCAATCGCATATCGCATTGTCTTACATTACAAAATATGCCTACTCGGCAGAACTGCTGCTAACACATCTAGGCAAACTACACTATTCTGCAGGCTTCGACGATGACGCGCCAAAGATCCCGGCGCCTCGGATGAACGCGGTGTACGGGTTTGACGGATACGTCAGCTCACCCGCCATCGCCGAGCGGAAAGGTTGCTCAACCTTGAAGTCGCGATGCGGCTCGGGTCGCTTGGCGCGACGACCGTCTCTGGTAGGGAAGGAGGTCGCCCATCGCCCGACGCGCTCGAGTACACGGCGGCATCGCCTGCAGCTTGAGAACCTCGGACAGATCCACCGCCCGGTCGACGAAGGGTACCCACTCGTCACATCGCCGAGATCAAGTCCTCGGGAAGTGGGCGAGTCCAAGGCTCAAGGCTGTCGATGCTCATGACGAAACGCCGACCGTCATGAACTCCACGACCGCGGGCGCCTTCTCCAAGTACTCCCACACCTCAACGAGGTCACCGAATAACCTCGGGCGACATCTCTTGAAGGTAGGCGGATGCACGCCGAGTCGACGAGCATGTTCACGCATTCCTGCGTCAAGAGAGAGTCCGCTTCTTCTTGGGAGCCAATAACACGACCTGCGAGAAGGAGACAAGTATGAGTACCATGGAATCCACAAACAATACAACCAAAAGACAGTGAAGACGCACTCACCAAGCAATGGGCGGGCGAGTCCCGTGATGAAACTTTGAAGCGACGAATGATCGTCCTGCAGCCCAACAATGAGGGCTTCCGACACCTTTCGGTCTTCCTCCGCGGCCGCAATGGCGGCCTTCGCTCGCCCGTTCGCCGAGCTTGCTTCTTCTTGTGCCGCCCGCAGTTCGCGCTCAAGGTCGGCGATCTTCTGCTCGGCGGTGCCTAACGCAGACCGCACTGCCTCCAGTTCTCCAGCAGGGACAAGCTCCTGGCGAGCCACCTCCGCCTGCGCAGCAACAACCTGAAGTTCCTTGTTTGCTTCTTGGATAGCGGCCAGCTCCTTCTCAAGACGCGCTTGAGCCAATCGCTCTGCCGACTCAATTGCAGACCACAGACATCTCCAAAGTCAGCACAAAATTCTTGATGCCCACCCGCTAAAATTTAGCGGGTGCGCACTCGGGGACTGGCGATCACAAAAATTCTTCAGTGCCCACCCGCTAAAATTTAGCGGGTGCGCACTCGGGGACTGGTGATCACAAAAATTCCTCAGTGCCCACCCGCTAAAATTTAGCGGGTGTGCACTCGGGGACTGGCGACCACGAAAATTCCTCAGTGCATATCCGCTAAAATTTAGCGCATACGCACTCGGGGACTGGATTCGAAAGAACAAAACAAGCAATAATAAGAATCAAGCCGCTGCTAAGCACCGACCTGTTCCTCGGGGACTGGAAGTACCTGGATGGCCGCACCAAGCATGCTGTGAAGTTGCGCCGCGTCCACAGATGCAAGCAGCGCCGGCGTGTGCCCACGACGTTGCTCGATTTCAGCGTTGATGGTCCCTGGAGCGGGGCTCGGGGTCGCAGCCCCACTCGCCTCGGCCGCCTTGGTCGTGAAACGGGGGAAGGTAGCAATCGAGGCGCCCGCCCCAAAGGAAGTCGCTTCCTCCGGTCTAGGCAAGGAAACGCCCTCCTTCGTAGACGCGGTTGCCTCCACTGCGGGACCAGCCGGCGCCGCCGCCGCGTCGTCAGAGACGGTGACGATGTCGTCGCCCTTGGCCTTCTTGCTGCCTTCCGTTGAGGCGGCGACCTCATCACTTTTCCTCTTGCGGGAAGGGTCTTCTTCGCCAACGGCGGAAGGTACCTTGGCCACGGTCGGGTGACCCATCTTTTTCACTCCGGTCCTGCACATCGAATCAAATCAATAAAAGACAATCAAAGTACTGAAGGAAAGCAGGGAAGGCCGAATGCACTCACTTGGCGACTGGAATGAAACGCAGCCCTGTACGAAGGCCAGCCGGTTTTTCCAGCTCAGGGCCTAATCGGCGACTAAGCCCTAGTTCCAGGACGTCGGGGGCCCAGGATACGGACGGCTTCTTTGACGTTGACGTAGCGGTTGGCGCATCCAGGGCGCCTTCGGCGGAGGCCTCCTCATGAATTGGGGCTACCGCGGCCGGAACTTCCTTGCGGGGCGAGGCCACCGCGCTCGGGACCTCCTTGCGAGGCAAAGTCGCCTCAACCGGAGCCTTCCCTAGCCCAGAAACCGACGCGAATGGCGGAGGCATTGAGGCCAGCGGAGCTTCTGTAGATGGCGCATCTAGCGCGGTTGTCGCCGGGACTGCGCCATCACCGGCCGAGCTGTGGGCATCAGAGCTGCTCGTTGAATGCGGCGGTGAGGCCGCCTTCGGCGGCTTTGTCTTCCTTTTCAGGGGGGCCCTCGCCTCCTTCTCCTTCTTCTTCTTCTTCGCGGGAGTGGCCTGACGGCGCGAGGTGGTCTCTGGGAGTTCGTCGTCGTCGTCATGACGCTCGAGGCTCCTGCTCGCCTCGATCTCGCGCTGACGTTGCCCGCGGGTCCTTCGGACCAGTGGGGCAATCTCCTCTTCGGACTCGTCCTCGTCGTCCTCGTCACCCTTGGCGGGTGGCGACTCGCTTGTTTCCTGGGCGGATGGCCCGGGGCTCTCGTCGTCAGCAGGTGGTAACCACCCTTCCACCACTTGGAACAGCTGCGTTAAACACGAAACAGAGTTAGAGTTACATGTTGCAGCGCCAGCATCGCGAACAAGATGAAAGGATTACCGTCGGAGCCGGACGCTTCGCGGTGTAGGGAGGTACCCCAGCCTGCGCATCCACGTATGTCGCTTGGGTGATCTTCTTCAGCGCTGAGAGGTAGTCCTCCAGCTTCCACTCGGCGAGGGAGGCTTTCGTCGAGTCTCCCCGGCCCGTGTACTGGTACATGTAATGGTCGCGTTGGGCGAGCCGCCGAGCCAACAGCCAACAGTTGTACAAGTTTACCGTCTGGAGCCCCTTCTTCTTCAGACCGCGGATGGTCTGGAGCATCTCGTCGACGACCATCCGCTGGTCGTCGGGGAGCTTGCCGACCTGGAGATGGCGTGGCTCGGAACGATTAGCCGAGTACCGCGGGATCGCCGCTTCGTCTTCCGGAGTCGCCTCAGTCACATAGAACCATGACTTTTTCCAGTCGCTCGCTGCTTTGGCTGGCAGCATCAGGTCGAAGAAGGAGGCTTTGGACTTAAGTTGGAAGGTTAAGCCGCCCGCGGCTAGCATTGGGCCGCCCGCCTCCTCGCGGCTGATCCGTCCATGGAACAGATCTTGCCACAGAGGAAAGTAGGGCCGGCAGCCCAAATAGCACTCGCAGAACGCCACGAAGATGGCGAGCTGCTCGATGCTGTGGGGACCCAGATCTGAGGGCTGGATCCCGTAGTAGGCGTAAACGCCGGAAGAACAAATATGTGGAAACCCTAACCCCGCCGAGGTGGCTGGTGAAAGACGAACTCTCTCTCGCGGTTTGGGGTCGCTTTTCCCGATCGCGATACGCCAAAGAGCGGCCCGTAGGATTCCGGCCTCCTCGAAGGAGGCCAGCTGCGCCCTGGTGCATTTGGATCTACCCCAAGGTTCGGTGGAGAGGGCCATGGCTGAGGATCTGTTCGGAGGTCGGAGAATTGCGGGTCGATTAGATCGCGGAATCAAGGGAAGGAAGATGTGCGTACTCGGAGGAAATGGTGGGCGGTTGGCTTTGCGATAGCCTACCATTCCTCTTATATAGCGGGAGTTGCCCGCCAAATCAGGGGGCCGTTACCGCGCGATGATTACGCCAGAAGTTACCGTTGGGTTACCTTAACGGCTAGTTTGACCACGCCTGACGGTCCAACTCTAGCCACTCGGCTCGTTGAGTCACTCGCCGAGGCCGCGTCCCGTTGGCTCGACTCGCCAAGACGCGACTCGGCTCACCGGATTTTTTCCTTTATACAGGAGCCCGCCGACGATTCGACTGGATGCCAACTTGAAGCCGTATACTCCGACTGCCAGCAGCCACTCACGCCTAATCAACGACGGCCTCGGGGACTACTGATGGGGATACGCCTATTGGGGTATACCCAGCGGGACGTTTCCGACTGGTCCAAGGGCTGGCGAGTGGGCCTGCAGAACGGCGAGTGGACCAAAGCCCAAAGAAGGTATCAGCGATCGGAAGTTGAAGGCCCAGCGAGATAGGCCCAGTCGGTCTAGGTTAAATGATTACCGAAGTTGTAACCGAATCGGTTGAGATATGTAAACCCTAGGGGAGGTGAGCCTATATAAACCTCCCTATGGGGTGAGTAGAGACACGTTCCCTCATACACCCAAGCAACTCGCCGCCTAGTCGCCGAGTGTCGTGGTGGTGGCACGGCAGATGCCATGGGTAGGCTAAAGTATGGGGCCAATGGATGCTAGTGGGATCTGGGGAGGGAAGATGCAACTGTCTTTACACTCAAGCTGCCAAAGTGATGAACTTTATTTCTCTCTCGATGTGTTACAAGTGCTCCTAGAGCTGTTTACAGGGGAACTATGTGAATTTCCCCAGCCTAACGTTGCTCAAAAGACCCTCCTCTTCCCTCAGGGTCCAGACCTCCCCTTATAAAGGGGTGCCTTGGGTGCCCTTAGGGCTGACGGGGCAAGCATATTCGAGGAATATGCTTGTCCCAAAGTAATTCCGGCCTCCTTTCCTGTCTCCCTTCCAATGGCCAAAGCTCCAGCCCCCTTCGCCTCGGGCTCCAAAGACTGTCACCTCCGTGACCTCCTTCGCCCCTCCGTCCTGCGCCTCCTTGTCTTGCGCTTGGCCTGTTGATTCCTTTAGCCTTTGCTATGGTTTGACCCTAAGCTTCTCCTTCTCCTGCAAGCTTCGTATAACTCGGCCTTACCTTGTGTTATTCGGCTCGTTCCTCACCTGCATGAAGATCATTTGTGTAACCCGGCTGAGTTTCTCATTAACTCGGCCAGGTAACCACTTTATACCTATACGTGAGCTTCTTGCCTCCGTTCATCGGCCGACATATACATGATTCGGCCGACCTAGGCCGTAGCTCGGCAATCAGACGGGGACAGTACCTCTGTCTTTCCCCGTCTCTGACCTACCCGAGGTTAACCCCCCGACATTAGTCCCCGAAGCTGGTGTGGCCCTGTCAATTACTTTGGCCGGGTTATATCAGCTTCAACACCTTCTTTTAGTCTTGTTTCCGTGCTACGGCCTCGTCCGAGGTTCTCTCGCTCCTTCCATCATACGCTAAGTCCTACGTGTCACCCCATCATTGCTTTTCTAGTTTTTAGGTCCTCTTATAATACTTGACAAGCTACAAACCACATACTGCATGGCCGCGCCATACGACGCCTCGTGAACCGCTCCGCTTGGGATTGTAACAACTTTTCTGTTTCTGTGGCCTCTGGTGTGGCTCCATTCACCGTCGCGCGTTCGTGCTATTCCACGATCTACGCGGGGAACTGCCACACCCACGATCCCACTCCCTTGTTTATTGCTTTGTCTATAAAGTGGGGAAATGCGCCCTTCAGGGTTCATCTTTCCCATTACCGTTCGCGTCTGCTCTCCTTCTTCCTTTCGCCTGTGTGTCTCCTTGCCGCTCCGCCGCCGCTCACCAGCCAGAGTTTCCGCCGGCGAGGATTCTACCGCGCCGTTCGGCCTTTCCTTGCCCGCGTTCTACGGCTGTGGCCCCGCCGCCGGTGAGTTCTCTCTGGCCATCTCGCCCTAGATCGATCCGCACTGTTTTCGCGCTCCGTCGACGGTTTCTCCTCTTCTCGCCATTGTTTTCGTGCTAAGCTCCGACGGGGCCCTGTAGCTCTAAGCTCTCCTCCGCCGCCAGTTTTTCCTCCGGCGATCTCTCCGGCGGACCTATGTCTAGTTCGTTCAGCGGTGCTCTAGTTGAGGACGATGACGCTGGCTCCGGGCCCGAGCGTGGATCGTGGCAGGGCTCTTCAGTTACACGCCGCGAGATTGAGTGGCTCCTCCGAACTCCAGTTCCTGCCGAGGTTTCTGCGTCTACCCGGCGAATCCTCTCCGATTCTCAGAGAAGGCGAATATGTGGTTTTCATGTCCCACTTCGCCCGCGGCTTTGGTCTCCCTCTTAGCGATTTTGCTAGAGAATTTCTTGATTACTTCGGCCTTCAGCCGCATCATCTTCCCGCGAACGCCATAGCTTCTCTTTCCGCTTTCATCTCAGCTTCGGAGGGTTACTTCGGCCTGTGGCCATCAGTACATGTCTGGTCGAAATTCTTCCAGATTCTCTCCAACGTCGTTCCCGATAAATCTCTGCATCCTTCCGAGAAGTTGCTCACCCAATGTGGGGCAGCATCCATCACACCTCGGAGGCAATCCGTGTTCCCCCGTGTTACCGGGTTGGAGTCGTGTAAGAAATGGCATAAGTCGTTCTTCTACGTCAAGAACAGAGGGGCAGAAGACAAGATTCGGCTCCCCCCATTCTCAATTGGCCCACCTTCCAAAGTGAACTGGCTTTATAATCCGAAGAAGACTCATGCCCTGGCCGAGGCCTTCGAGATTCGGCTGAAGGAGTTGATTCGGGCCGGGTTATGCGGAGAGGACCTGATGGCAACTTTTATTAGTAGCCGGATCTGCCCCTTCCAACAAAGGTCCCACAAGCTGTGCTACATGAGTGGTCCCCTGGACCCTAACCGAGTCTCGACCGTGGAGTTGGACAACTACCTTATCTGTAAGCGCGTTCGAGCTATTTTCAAGACGGAGATGCCTGATGATTGGACCTGGGGGTTGAAACCGTTCACCCGCGACAATCCGCCTCCCGAGGTAAGCCCAATCTTCATCACTCTATTTTTCCTCAGTTTTTAGAGTCTGGTTTTCATGATTTTCTCTCCTTGTCATGCAGAGGTTCGCTGAACAAAAAGACGAGGATGCCGAAGTTCTGCAGCTCCCCTGGCCCGCAGATAGGAGTACCCCGGATACTGGCGAGCCGGACTCTGAGGAGTTCGTCCCTAAGTCAGATCCTGCTCCCGCTCGAGCTCATGGCAAAACCTCAAGCAGGAGGAGGAAGGTGATTCGGACGAGGTCCAAATTCTTGAGGTAGTTGCGGCCATGCCTATTTCTTATGCATTCCCGCTTCTTTCCAGCTAATCCGGCCGGCCAGGTTCATGACGCCGAACCTATTGCTTCTCGGCCTCCCGTTACCTCGGGGAAACGCGGGGCTCCCGCCAGTGCCTCGGATGCGGTTCCTAAGAAGCGAGTAAAGAAATCCGCTCCGAATCCTCCCAGGCGCAAGACTATGCCCGGGGTTGCTGGGTAAGTTCTTTTGCCTATATTTCTCGTTTCTCTTCTTCTGTTTCTCACTCTGACGAATCTTCTTTCTTATTTTTGCAGCGCTCCTCTGTCTGTTAAACCCGGCGGTCCTAGTATGACTAGCCGTCCGATTCGGCCGCCATCTCCTCCTCCCGCTGATGACACGAGAGTTCCTAGTCCTATTCGTCCTGCTTCTCCCCCTGCTCCTGATCATTCGCCTATTCGCCGTGATGCCCCTCAGATCTCTCCCATTGATCTGGATCCGATCCGGCCCTCCGACGTTTTCGTTGAGCCAGCTGCCCCCTCTATGGGCCCCAGCGTTACAATTGAGCTTCCATCTACTCCGGCAGTTTCTACGGTCACTCCGACCTCTGCTGAGAAGATCGCTACCCCGGCGCCCTCTGCGAGCTTAGCCTCTACTGATCCTAAGGATTCCGTTCCTACCTCGGAGGCGCAACTTCCTGCCGGTGCCTCTTCTAAGGAGAAACGTGTTATTGCCGTCAAGACCTCTTCTCAGAAAAGTCTTGCCGGCACCTCTCAGCCAAGTATTGCAGAGGCACTGCGCAAAGGAGTCAGATTCGCCAAAGGCACTGTTACCTCGCCACCGGCAGACTTGCTCTTCATAAGAGTCCTGCGATCGTGGTTGGACCACCTGCCGGGTAAAGTTTTAACCCGGACTAAGCGGTAACAACCTTGGGCGCTGGTTGAATTTGCCAATAAGCGGAATGTCACGATCGGTTTGAGGGCAATCCGATCAACCAACCCTTCCAATTTTCGACATCGGGTCGCTTCGACTAAGCCGCCCAGTTTATCATTGATACGAACAAGATGAATGCGGTAATTGTTTTATCTCCGGGTCTTAAATTATTTTCCACATGTTATCATACTCTCTAGTCCCCGAAACTTGCAAGGAAATAACTTGTTGTATGCTTGGAAGTTTGACGTATTTTTATTTCTAAGGTTTCATTAGTTCGGCCACCTAGTTCGTAGTTTGTTTAGTTTTGACGTAGCTTTGAATTTCCATTCTCATAGAGTCGAGTTAAGTCCTTCTTGACTCGGATCTGGCGTAGTTTTGAATCTCCAGCCACCTAGATCTGAATTAAGTCTTGCTTGATTCTGATCTAGTTTAGCTTTGAATTTCCAGCCACCTAGAGCCGAATTAAGCTTTGCTTGATTCGGATCTGTTATAGCTTTGAATATCCAGCCACCTAGATCCGAATTAAGCTTTGCTTGATTCGGATCTGTTATAGCTTTGAATATCCAGCCACCTAGATCTGAATTAAGTCTCACTTGATTCGGATCTGGTATAGCTTTGAATATCCAGCCACCTAGAGCCGAATTAAGCTTTGCTTGATTCGGATCTGTTATAGCTTTGAATATCCAGCCACCTAGATCTGAATTAAGTCTCACTTGATTCGGATCTGGTATAGCTTTGAATATCCAGCCACCTAGAGCCGAATTAAGCTTTGCTTGATTCGGTCTGTTATAGCTTTGAATATCCAGCCACCTAGATCTGAATTAAGCTTTGCTTGATTCGGATGTGTTATAGCTTCTAACTTTTGTTTTATCATTTTGCTCCATTTCTCAGGTTGCACATGATCGACGGACTGCCGAATTCCAGAGGTTGCTCTTCTTGCACCGCAAGTTGGAAGAGAAGTATGAGAAAGTTCTGCCCGTCGCGAAGAAAGCCGGTAAGTTGATAGTTTCTTTTCCTTATTCCCAACTTTCTTATATACTTGTCCGCGGAGCGCCGGCTTACTTCTTGCTGAATAGGTAATATCAATAATCTCAATATCCGCCTTGAAAAGAAGGTCAAGTCCTTGGAAGGTTAGTTTCCTTTTCCCCTTGCTCCTTCTTCTTTTAGTATCTATGCTGAGTTTTCTTATTGCGTTGGGTTGTGGTAAAGCCGAGTTGCAAGACTTTGCAGCGTCGCAACAAGATTGCGTGCCCATGCCTGACGTGATGCTTCATTTTTTAGAACAAAGCGCAGTTCATTCGGCGCAACTACAAGAGAAGGATGATGAGATAACTACTTTGAGATCCGAGGTGAATACACTCAAGCTCTCTAAATCCGAGCTAGAAAAGGTTGATCAAGAATTCTCTTTGGAAAAGAGCCGGCTGACTCTGGATCTGGAGAAGAACAAAGAACTCCTCAAAGCTGCCGAACTTAAAACTCGCGGTTTGAGCGAGGAAATTGCTCGTTTCGAGAAGAATAAAGCAATTTGGGCTAAGGATCTTCAAATAATGATGACCTATATCCATCGTAAGTTAGTTGGCCCGGCCGAACTGTATTTTTCCTTTGTCGCCGTTACTATCCTTTGACATGTCCGTGTTTTGCGCAGATCACTTCCCCGAGTCCAAACCCGTGAGTTCTAGAGCTGTTCTTGCCGCTCGCGTTCGTCGAGGTGAACCTGATGCTGTTGACTTCGAATATTCGATGGAGGATTTCTTGGTTGCCGTTGGTGCTGCAGTTGGTCCGATGAAAATCATGGGCCGGGACTTGGTCGAGGCTGCGATCAAAGCTTACCATGCACTCTGGCCGAATACCTCAGGGTCTCCTGATATCGACGAGGTCAAATTATTGGTGACCAGGCTGAAGGCATCTGAGAGGCGATTGAGTCTTTGGAGGGAATCTGCTGCGCGTGCTGGTGCCGACATGGCCCTTACTGTAATCATGTCATGGTATGAAGATATCTCTCTTGACATTCTGATGAATCACAGACTGGCTCCCGGTGGGTTGAAGATCCCACCTTTGTTGCTCTTCGGCAAGCTCGGGCTTTCCAGCTCGTCGAGTATGCCGATGTGCACACTTGGAATGAAGGGCCGAGTTTTCTCCCAGATCCGGATGAGGAGGTCACGGCTGAAGATGCTTTGGGTGATGATTCTGCTGAGCACGGGGAAGGTGAAGATGATTCGGCCACATCCAATAGCTCTAGCTCAAGCTCAGATAGCAATGGTGATGCACGATCTTCCTCCAAAGGCACCGGGCATTCTACCGCGCGTACTGACGCTCCTGAACAACCCCGTGATACCGCCGAAGTCACTCCTGGGTCGGCGGAAGGCGAGGCAACCTCAGTCGAAGTTCCTCCTACTTCGGAGTGCCCCGCACCTGATCAAGTGGTTCCTCCTCCAACGAACGATGCCTAGGTTATTCGTGATCCCTGGTATGCCGGGTGTTCAATGTAGACGAAAAAATTTGTCAACTCGTATGATTCGAGGTTCTTTTGCTATGTGCTTTTGAGACTCTTAGTTAAGTGGATGCTCGTCCGAATTCTTGCCTTGTTGGCTCATAGTTTCTGAGTCGTTGGTTTAGGTGCTAAAGTTTATGTGTCCATGAATTTGACAATCCTATGATAATTCCTGAGTCAATGCTTTGGGCACCAAGGTGCATATTCGTAACATGAAAGGAAAACAACATGTGGCACTCTCCGAGTTACTGCTCTGATCGCCAATGTAACGCGAAAGAGATAAGTATACGATATGGCAGTCCCCGAGCTATTGCTCTGGATGCCAAGGTCTAAACATATAACACCTAATAATCATTGCATATGGCAGTCCCCGAGCTACTGCTCTGGGTGCCGAGGTTTAAATATCAAACATGAGATAACATCACATATGACAGTCCCCGAGCAACTGCTCTGGGTGCCGAGGTTTAAATATCAAACATGAGATAACATCACATATGGCAGTCCCCGAGCAAGCGCTGCAGGTGCCGAGGTTTAAATATCAAACATGAGATAACATCACATATGGCAGTCCCCGAGTAACTGCTCTGGGTGCCGAGGTTTAAATACACGATATGAAATAAATATAACCTTCGGCAGTCCCCGAGTCACTGCTCTGGGTGTCGAAGTGCAAATACATCATTGGTGACCTTGAGACATAACCCTATGAGTAAAATGGCCGAAGTAAAGCCACATTCCAGGGGCGCTTCGTTTCTTCGCCAGCTTTGTTTGCCTTGCCTTCTCCAGGTGATTGAGCATCAATCAGATAGTATGCATCGTTGTGCAATGCTTTGCTCACGATAAATGGTCCTTCCCATGGAGGTGACAATTTGTGCATGCCGTAGTCGTTGCACCAGCGGAGGACCAAATCTCCTTCTTTGAATACTCTTGGATTCACTTTCTGCTGTGATATCGCCGTAAGTTACGTTGATAAATGGCGATCGTGATAATGTCAATTCCGGGCTTCTTCCAACAGGTCTACGGCATCTTGAGCTACTTCATTTACCTCGAAGATGTATATTGAGTAACTCTTGGCGAGTCATGTATTATGTCGGTTGGAAGCACGCTCGCTCCATATACCAAAAAGAATGGTGTGTAACCTGTTGATACTCGGTGTAGTCCACGAGGCTCCATAACACCTTTGGTAATTCCTCAATCCAACATCCGCCGACCTTTGCAATGGTTCGACTAGTCGTGGTTTTATTCTGATAAAACCAGTCCATTAGATCTTTCAACTTGTCCATTGGACGCTGGGTGAGCCACTGAGGCAACATCTAGTCTTATGTGTTTCTCTTGGCAAAATCTAGCGAAGGCTCCTTCTGCAAAGTTCGTGCCATTATCCGTAATAATGCTATGTGGGTATCCGTATCTCAAGATGATATCCTTGAGGAATTTCACTGCTGTGTGCCCATCACACTTTTTGATTGGTTTTACTTCAATCCATTTTGTGAACTTGTCTACCATGACCAAGATGTGGGTCATTCCTCCTCTTGCCGGCTTGAAAGGTCCTACCATGTCTAAACCCCATACAGAAAATGGCCAAGTAATGGGTATTGTTTTTAACTCGGCCGACGGCATATGTATTCTGGTTGCATATCTCTGACATCCATTGCACTTCTTAACTAATTCTTCTGCCTCTTTTAACGCGCCGTGTGGTAGAATCCATGCCTGAATGCCTTGGCTACTAAGGCGCGAGATGAGGCGTGGTGCCCACATTCTCCTTGATGTATATCTAGAAGGATTTCCTGACCTTCTGTGGAACTCACGCATTTCTGCAATATGCTTGTTACGCTTCTTTTATATAACTCATTGTTTATGATTGTATAAGCCTTTGCTCTTCTGACAGTTTGTCTGGCTAGTACTTCATTACTCGGCAATATCGCGTCTTTTAGGTACGAAAATATGGGTTGCGCCCATATCGGCGTTGCTCTTTCTGCAGTGATTTCACTGTCTATCTCCATTTCTTCTGCCGACATACATACCTCGGCCCTTTCCATGATCGCTATTACCTCGGCTGTCCCCCTCTTTAGGGGTTCCGAATCTTTGTGCGGATCTATCTCCATTGGTGTATGATTCTCTGCAGAACTTTCTGGGATAAAGATTGATTCGGATTCTGGTGATGGGTTTATTGACGTCTTCCTGAGGTGCTCCAGGGCTATACCTGGCGGAATCGATTGCCGGGTTGATCCTAACTTTGACAATGTGTCAGCGGCGTCATTTTCTGCTCGTGGTACGTGGTGAAATTCACATCCTTCAAAATATCCACTGATCTTCTGCACATGGAATCTGTATAAAGCCATATTAGCATCTAATGCGTCCCAAGTGCCCGACACTTGCTGTACTACCAGATCCGAGTCACCGTAACATATGATTCGGCGTATTCCCATTTCTTTTGCCACCTTTAATCCATGGACTAGTGCCTCATATTCAGCTACGTTGTTGGACGCGGCAAAATGTATTTGCAGTACATATTTCAATTGGTCTTTTTTAGGCGAGGTCAGCACTATTCCTGCGCCCAAACCGTTCCTTAGTTTGGAACCATCAAAATGCATTGTCCAGTAATTTGGATCTGGCAATGGCGGCTCATATTGCACCTCGGCCCAATCTACGAGAAAATCGGCGACAGCCTGAGATTTGATTGCATCTCTTCTATCAAATTGCGGAGCATATGGTGATAACTCGATCGCCCATTTTGCTATTCGCCACTTGCATCTTTGTTGTTCAATATGTCGGCTATGGGTGCCTCACATATTACTCGATGGGATGCTCTTCAAAGTAATGCTTAAGCTTTTTTGCCGACATATATACTCCATAGGCCATCTTCTGATACTGCGGATAATTCTGCTTTGAGGTGGATAATACTTCACTTAGATAATATACTGGCCTCTGAACTGACTTACCCTCTTCAAGTCGTTCCACTACAACCAGTGCTAACTACTCGATTGGTAGCCGCTATATAAAGTAGCATAGGTTCTTTTGATAATGGGGAAGCTAAAATGGGTGCCGTAACTAGCATCTTTTCAACTCGTGAACGCATAAGGTCGGCCTGGGAGTCCAAAATTTGTCCGACTTTCTCATCAGCTGATAAAGTGGCAGTGCCTTCTCTCCTAGCCGACATACAAACCGACTAAGCGAGGCGAGGCAGCCCGTGAATTTTTGTACATCATTCAAACATCTCGGCAATTCCATTTTTTCTATTGCTCTTATCTTCGTCGGATTAGCCTCGATACCTCATTCGGTGGACACAAGGAAGCCGAGTAGTTTTCTGCCGCACGCCGAACGTGCATTTCTCGGATTAAGTTTCATTCGAACCTTCTCGGGTTTCAAAAGTTTGCCGATATCTTCTAGCAAGGTTTTGCTTTCCTTAGTTTTGATGACTACGTCATCCACATATACTTGAACATTTTTCCTATCTGATCATGTAAGCATTTTGCATGCACCTTTGGTACGTTGCTCGCATTTCTCGGCGAATGGCATCGGCGATAACAATAAGCCCGTGCGGGTAATAAATGCAGTCTTTATTTGATCGGCGGATTTAACGGTATCTGGTGGAAACCGAATACGTCTACAAATGATAACAACTCACACCAGGTCGGTCAGTCAATGACTTGGTCTATTCTAGGCAATGGAAAGGATCTTTTGGACACGCCTTGTTCAGGTTAGTGTAGTCGATACACATTTGCCACACAATGGCTACATTGGGATCATCTTTTTTCTTTTCTACTAGCACCGGATTTGACAACCAATCCGGGTAAAGCACCTCCATGATAAACCCGGCGAGAAGCCGAGTTATTTCATCCTATTACTTTTCTCCTGTCTTGGAAGCGGCGGAGAGGGTTGCTTCACCGGCCGTGCTCACGGCACGACGTTTAAAGAGTGCTCAGCCAACTCCCTCGGCACACCTTGCAGGTCTTGTGTTGACCATGCAAATATGTCCCGATTCTCACGGAGGAAGTTGGTGAGCTCGCCTTCCTATTTAGCGTCAAGACCTGCACCAATAGTGACAGTGCGCTCTGGGAATTGCTCATCAATCTGGAATTTCTTCGTCTCTTTGGTTGGTTGGAAAGAAACGCTGCCATGAGGGTTGGCCAATGCCGGCATGCTTAATTGTGCTGACTGTGCGAGGGCTGCTACCTCTTGAATCCTTTTCTTTTCTCTCGCTATGACCAATGATTCGGCCAAATTTGACCCGGCCGAGGCACACTCCATTGACTTCTTGTAATCCCCTGCAACTGTTATCACCCCTTGTGGTCCGGGTAATTTCATCTTTAGATAACCTATATGACAACTGCTCATGAATTTGGCCAGTGCGGGCCGTCCGAGTAGAGCATGATAACAGCTTTCCAGATCAACCACCTCAAATTCCAAATTTTCTGCTCTGCAGTTATCTCTTGTACCGAATAAGACGTCCACTCGGACTTTACCAATGGGCTCACATGAAAGCCCTGGCACTATCCCATGGAAAGTTGTCCTTGTGGACTGCAGCATGTTCTGTGATATACCGAGCTTGTGCATGGTATCTTTGTACATGATGTTAATACTGCTTCCATTATCAATGAGTACTTTTGAGAATTTCACATTGATGCTTGGTCCCACAAATGTCGGGTCCAACACAAGTGCGTATGATCCTGGACTCGGCATTATCACAGGATGATCTTTTATGCTCCAAGTTATATCTGATCGGACCATGGCTGGTATCTCGACCGCTGGTACAACCGCATTCACTTCCATATGTCGGCCGCACACTCTGTTTGTCCTGCTGTTACGCCGTGAACACGCAGAAGACCGGTGATGTTCCACTGTAATCATTCGTCTAGCATTTGCGGATTTATCCTTCCGTCACCTCGTTCATTACTTGATGCACTGCATCCCTCCGATCCGAGTTGTCATACCTCGGAGGAGGGGGCGGCAGCATCAGTTGCTGTGCATTTGCTCCAGTTAACTGCGGCTGATGCTGCTGTTGCATCTGATGGGGAGCCTGAACTCCTGCCGGGTTACCCATCGCATTTTTCATCCAAGCACATTGCCGGGTTGTGTGATTGGCTGGTCTAGATGGGTTTGATGTGTGAAATTTACACGGCTGATCCAACATGGATTCAAATGTATACTTCGGCTTCTCTTGCCATTGCTTCTTTTGCTCTGGGGTCCATTGCCTCTTTCCATCATTTCTTGCGGTCCACTGTTGAGGTCCATTTTTCTGTCGTTGAGTTACTCCGTGACTCGGCTGATCTTGTGCCACAGCTGCCACCTGGGCCGAATTATACCTATAATCCGGCCTCTCTTCTCTTCTTCTTCCTCTGAAATCGCGCCTAGATGACCCGGCCAATTCTCTCGTGTATTGGTCTTGCTGCTCACGATGATCTGCCGACATTAACTCCGGTTGGGTTGGGTCACCCAAAGCATAGGAGTCCGCTATTCTGATAGTTTCTGCTAGTGTGGTTGGCATATCTCTCTGCAGGCGTTGCCACAACACACTGCCGTAACGGCAGCCTTGCGCGAACCAAGCGATCGCTTGCGATTCAATAACCCCTTCACATGAGTTTCTCAAGTTACACCATCGAGTTAAAAACTCTCTATCTGTTTCATTCGGCCTCTGCTTGCACATGGCCAGTTGCTGGGGTCTATTCGGTCTCTTGTATGTGCTAGTAAAGTTGCTGACGAACATCTCTTCGAAGTCTAACCAGCAGTTGATACTGCCTGCTGGTTGATTATTCAACCATACCCTGGCTGGTCCTTCCAACATCTGCGGGACATACCGCACTGCCCATCTCAGGTTGCCACCCGCTATCTTCACCGCGGTAGCATAATCAATTAACCAGTCTTGTGGCTTGGTACTTCCATTGTACGTTTTTGTGCCTCTCGCCAACTGAAAATTTGGTACTGGTGGTTCGCCCATGATCCGTGGTCCAAAACACGCCGGACCTGGTGGACCTTGCTCTTCCAATAGCTCGGACCGGTATAACCGATCCAATTTTACTCTTGCATCATTTCTTGGCAAATCTAGACATGATTCTATCCTGCATCCCATAGTGATGGTCCCCACCCTGGTTTGCGTATTCTACCTCGGAATATCCATCATTATACCTTTCATTCATCTGATTATAGCGAGCTGGCCTCACTTCTCTTTCTTGCCGAGGCTCATGTCTTGGCAGCGGGTGGAGCGGCACTTCTCTCCTTACTTCGGCCGGAGCTTGGTTTTCATGATTGTCTCTCGCGGGTTCTTTTCTGCCGTGCTCCCCATTACCTCGACCGCCGCCGTCCTTTTCCATACGGCCGTGGTTTCTCTCCCCGCTATTACCTCGGCTTGCATTTCCTCTGTTCTCATTTGCCTTTCCAGCTATTGCCGGGTCATATGGAACGATCTGTTTGTTCCTCTTCCCCGAGGTTACTGCTCTTTCTTTTCTTGCATTGTTTCCGGGTGAAGATGCCGCTGCTGCAGATAAAGCAGTCTTGCCCCTCCGAATGAACCATTCGCGAGGCCCCTGGTCTTGCCGGGTTAGCTCTGAGCATTTCCTCATTCTGCTGGTTCGTGATGCGCACCAGTTCATTCACTCTTTCTTGCTGCCTCTGCCGAGCTTCTCCTGTTAACTCTTCTAGTTCCAATGCTGCTGCATTCGCCGCTCTTAGGTTTTTCGCCGGGGTACTATACCTCGGCAAACCCAAATCGCCCGATTCGGCTCTGTGAGCTTCATGCTCTTTGTTAATATCACTCATGAGGTTCTTTCCTCTTAATCTCAGTTCCTCCACCCGCTCGGGTGCGATATCAAGCTTATTAGCTTTTGCATATTCTCTCAGGGTCCTGTTCAAGGATTCCCGCAGGGCCGATACTTTTTGGGCCTCTACCGGACTTTTGCCGGTTTCCTCTAACTCTGCCTGAGCATTTGCCGGATCAAGTATCGGCGCTACAGGTGTAGTTAAGTTATCTATAGTTGCCTGAAGAATGTTCTCTGGTCTCTCCAGAGGTGGTCCTCTCACTCTTGGTGCCTTTGGGGTGGTGTCCTGTAGTTCGGCCGGGTTTGCCACCGGCGGAATTACCTCAGCGGTTTGCAGTGTAATCTGCTTGGGCGTACCCTGTGCACATGCGGCGGGCTCTCTGCTTGACCCGGCCAATGCTGCTCCCGCTTGTGCCCCTGCTGCGACCATCACCTCGACGCCGCCTGCCAGACGTTCCCCCGATGGACAGCTCGCTGCGCTTCGAGGTGGTTCCCCTGCAACAACAACCCGGTGAGGATAAACGTCGGAGATGTCGACGCCGACGTAGATCCTGTGCTCGCCCAGGCCGATGAAGATCCCGTTGCGCGGGGGAGTTTTCCCCCTGAAGCTCCCTGCATTGTCTCTGACATAGTCATAGAGACCAAATCTCTGGACCACACCAGAAACAACGCGCTCGCCGGTGTTGATGAAGTTTCCCGTACGGATCACAACTCCAGCTAGCACCGCTGCTGGCCCCACGGTGGGCGCCAACTGTCGTGGTGGTGGCACGGCAGATGCCATGGGTAGGCTAAAGTATGGGGCCAATGGATGCTAGTGGGATCTGGGGAGGGAAGATGCAACTGTATTTACACTCAAGCTGCCAAAGTGATGAACTTTATTTCTCTCTCGATGTGTTACAAGTGCTCCTAGAGCTGTTTACAGGGGAACTATGTGAATTTCCCCAGCCTAACGTTGCTCAAAAGACCCTCCTCTTCCCTCAGGGTCCAGACCTCCCCTTATAAAGGGGTGCCTTGGGTGCCCTTAGGGCTGACGGGGCAAGCATATTCGAGGAATATGCTTGTCCCAAAGTGGTAATTCGGCGGCCTCCTTTCCCTGTCTCCCTTCCAATGACGGCAAAGCTCCAGCGGCCCCCCTTCTGCGCGCCTCGGGCTCCAGCACTGTCACCTCCGTGACCTCCTTCTGCCCCTCTGTCCCTGCGCCTCCTTGTCTCTTGCGCTTGGCCCTGTTCAGATTCCTTTTAGCCTGCTGCTATGGTTTGAACCTAAGCTTCTCCTTCTCCTGCAAGCTTCATATAACTCGGCCTTACCTTGTGTTATTCGGCTCATTCCTCACCTGCATGAAGATCATTTGTGTAACCCGGCTGAGTTTCTCATTAACTCGGCCAGGTAACCACTTTATACCTATACGTGAGCTTCTTGCCTCCGTTCATCGGCCGACATATACATGATTCGGCCGACCTAGGCCGTAGCTCGGCAATCAGACGGGGACAGTACCTCTGTTTTTCCCCGTCTCTGACCTACCCGAGGTTAACCCCCCGACACCGAGTTCGCCCATTGTAAACACCTCCATAATACAATCGAGCAGGAGTAGGTCTTTACCCTCCGGGGGGCCGAACCTGGGTAAAACCCTGTGTCTTTGCCCTCATCTCGCACCGCAGATGGCTGGCCGCCCTTGCCCCTCGTTCTACTACTCGCTGCCGATTGCAGCATCTGTCGTGGTCATTCCCACGACACCAAGGAAAAGAGCTGGATAGCTGGAGTCAGACTTGGAGAAAAGACTATATGGCCTTCAGGAATCTTCAGAGACACTGAGCATTCAGCACAATCAATCACAGCTGCATTTGCTGTCAACCAATCCATGCCCAAGATGACATCAATGTCGGAATTGCCCAGAACAATTAAAGAAGCCAAGAATGAAGAGCCACCAACCTCCACTTGATTTCCATGACTGATATGCTCAGCCCTCATGTTTGAACCAGGTGATTGTACCACCAACCGCTTAAAGAGAGGAACCATGACTAACTCATTCTCATCTGCAAACTTGTGAGACACAAAAGAATGCGACGCACCAGAATCAAAGAGAACTCGTGCAGGGACTGAGTTAACGGATAGCATACCCATCACAACTCCAGGTGCATGCTCAGCTTGAGCGGCGTTGACGCAGTTGGCACGAGCAACCGTAGACCCGGGCTTGGTGTTGATGTTGAGAGCCCGAGGTGGTGGTGCACGAACCATAGGAGAGCTTGTTGCAGATCTTGGCGGGGGTGGAGGGAGAGCTTTGTTCTTCATCGGACAGTTCCAGTTGGGATGTCCATGATCTCCACATGTGAAACAAGCACCATGTGGACATGGAGCAGAGTAGCCAGGGACTCCGCTAGGCGCTCCAGGGTAGTGGTTGTTGTAGCCCCTGGGAGCCGCAGTGGTGAAGTTTGGTGGCCTTGACGCGAAACTTGCAGGTCTTGGTGGAGCCGGGAGCGACGGTGGGGTGTTAGGAACCCAGACACGCCGCTTAGAAGGAGCTGCCATAACTGCAGAGCTTGATGCATCCCTGTTGTGTTTCTTGGACTCCTCAAACATTTGCCTGCTTGCCTCCTCTTGCAGAGCTGTGTGTTGGAGTTCCAGGAAAGTTGCCGGCCTTGCATGTGTGATTGCATACTTGATCGATGCATTGAGCCCTTGCCTGAACCTCTTCTGTTTCTTCTTGTCATCAGATACCTCATCACCACCATAACGAGAGAGATTCATGAAGTTCCTGATATAGGTGTTGACGTTATCATTTCCCTGCTTCAGGTTGAGGAAAGCCTCCTTCATCCTTTCCATTACAATCTCTGAGAGAAACTGCTCTTTGAACGCTCCAGTGAACCTCTCCCAAGTTGGCTGGAACCCAGTGCAGCTTGCCTTCAAGTAATTCTCCCACCAGAGGGCTGCATCTCCCTTCAGAAGGTGGGTAGCACACTTGACCCACTCCTGCTCCGGAACATCAGCAGTCTCGAGCAACCTTGAGATCTCACGCAGCCAATCATCCGCGTCCAGAGGTCGGTCAGAAACATCAAACTGACGAGGGTTGAATTTGAGGAAGCTCTTGATGTCTCCTCGCTTGGGAGGTGGAGGAAGTGGAGCAAACTCGTTTCTTCTGACACTCTCCTCAAAGCGCTGCTGGTTCTCTTGCATTGCTGCCAAAGCATTAGCGATGTTTGACAGCGCGGAGCCCAGTTCCGGAGGTATGTCCTCATCGGTACGACGTGGTGGAGCCATCCTGTCATTGATATAAAACTCAAGTCAGTACTATAATGGAAGATGATAATAATCCAAAATAGTACCAAGATGGAATTAACCAAGATTTAAGGATACAATTCTTGAGATGATATTAAAATATCAACAAAGTTCAAAGCACCTAGAAGATATTAAGCATATCGCACACGACTGAAAAGGAGTGTGGTACACAAATATATCAAAGAAAAATTTTCCACAAATTTCGGCATTAAAATACCAATAGATGCGCAAAATTACTTAACGAATCAAGATTAGTGACTCTACCGATTCAATATACAAAAGCGAATGATAAAAGTAGTGGTATGGTCGCGACTCCATCCCGCACTCAAATCATTACTCCGCACATGAACAAGTGGAACACATATCCTAACCCCTTCTTCTCACGTTGAACCTAAAGATTGGTAACTACGGAACGAACACCCCAAACAAGATAGCGTCGGATACAAAGAGGAAGACAGATTGCGTCGGTTTGCAAAAGCCTGTCGGTATGGATTGTACCAACAGTTGATAACCAAAAGCTGATTAGATAACAACTTGGATGCAACAGATAGACAAGGGATTACACACACACACACACAACCTATGGTACTACGGAAACCCAGAACACGTGAATCCTAGTTTGAATTTCGAGAAGAGGATTGAAAACGTTGCACTTCCTTACCAGAAAAGGGTGGGTGGGAGGGTAAGAAGAAAAATGGAAGCAGTCCTACTCTCGCGTTTTGTTTTTCCCTAATATACATAACTACCAAAATATTTGCTAGACTGACAACGACCGTTTGGCTGAAACCCTGAAGGTCGGGATGGCTCTGATACCAATTGTAACTACCTCGGTGAATTACGCTCCTAGATACAAGCCTGGATGAGCGGTAGTGGTTGAAATAGTACGGTGGGGCCCCAAAAGCCACTCACGGGTAGACCTTTCGGCCGTCCCAACCACTACCATCTCAACGGGACCTGTACGGGCGGCGTAATCGGCAGGCGAAGGGATCAACTACATACACAAGTGGGTATGTATGCAAGCCACCATACAAGAGTACATCAGAGCCATACCATCTAGAAAGAAAGGAAATATAGCAACGCCATACGGCAAGATTCAAATGACCTATATAGATCTAATATTTTAGGATACTTCCTCATACAACACACATCAGAGTATCATGCGGAAGCGGCAAACAAGTCCGAGTACGGATAAGAAGCAAATCGGCATAAGATGCCATAGAAATAAGCACATCCCAACCACAGATCTCACGGATCCCGTTCCGGAATCTCTACACCGAACGATCGTTGCCCACATCATCGGCTTCTTCCACCCAGTATCCGTCCTGTGAGGGTACCTGTTCATCTGGACCAATAATTTATCGTGTGAGACCCTAAGGGTACTCAGCAAGTCTTAATGCCTCTAAAGGGGACACAACCTGGGGTGACGCAATTGCAGCAAAAGATAAACCCTAGCAGTTCTACAGATACTCGCTAACCATCCGCCTAACCAATGATAGACGGATGTCCGTGAATTAAGGACAACAGTTATAATAGTAATTTCAACAGATCCATCCTCCTCCTCGCTTACCAACGAGGAAGCGGATGAACAACCCCCCCATCCGTTGGCAATTTTATTAACCATTCCATGAGTGTTGCACTATTTACTAGTCAAATTACTTAGTCAGATTAAAGCGGCACTTTAGTTATGCTTGTCTATGATCGAGAAACTGTGCTCCAAGTCGTCCATATCCGCGGACACGGCTTTCAGAAAGTTTTACCCGGCCGGGGTGCACCAATAGCAACACACGCTCGATCAACCTCGGAAAAACCAAATCAAAACCCAACGAGGCTTTCACGATTGAACAATCACAGGATTCAGAAATATTTCAGGGGTCCACCCCTTAAGTAGATCCCGCAACGAAGATAGCGACTCAGACGGACTCAAGGTTTGGGTGGACGGCGGTAAACGACTGGGAACCCGAAAGTGTGGCTGGGCTTGTCGATACCGCGTAAACGTGTCCCGATCCTAAACAGTACAGCGTGCTCCTCGCACAATTGTAAATACATAAGTAGCATGGCATAAGTACAGGATAGTAAAGAAAACCTCAAACTAGTTTATGGCCCCAAGAAATAAGACGGAATCAAGCTCTGGCTCAGGGGGGTCCCATATACCTCCCGGATGTGGATAGCGCGATAAATCAAGGAACAGGAATCAAGTACTCGGGGTCTTACGGGACACAAGTGAGCAGGAAAAACCAAATAGAAGATGTTGCTCACCGGTGCCACTTTCATTAGTTATCCCATTACTACCCAGGTTAAGTTGTTTAAGTACCTCGTTATCCATCTGACTCTCACATACCCTACACATGCTGTTCTACGACTCGCATGGCTCAAACAACTCCTGTAGTAGTGGCTCATGGGATGGAGGTACAAGCTTGGTGGGGTTTAAAAGTAAAGGCTATGCATACTTGGGATTCAATTTAATGTAATCGCGACTCAATGGTGCAAGAATAAGATAGAGGCAATAGGTACTGTATGTATGCAAGCATGTGGAAGTGCTTGCCTGATAACTCAGTTGAAGCGAGGGACGGATCTGGGTAGTGCTCCTGGTTCTCTTGATATAACCCATGCTCAGTGTCTATCCGAGAAAAACCAAACAAACAAGGCCAACATGAATATAGAGCACAAGCATATGAATAAGATGCGTCAAGCAAACAATCATGCCATGATGAATGATGCACAATTTACATGGCAATAAGGTAGCATGGCATGGTGAGGTGTGGAAGACAAGTAATAACATTTTGATGGGGTTTTGGATCACATTTTGTTGTCATAACAATTGCTGTTTACTATATATTTATATGATGCATGCTGCAATTGAAGTCATGGATAGCATAAACAGAAAGGTCTCGTCGAGCTGATCATTTTAGACATATCATTTGTTAAATTTGGAATTATAAAACAAAAGTTATTAATTATTTAAGTTCCAGTGGCATTTGTGGTAATTTGAATAAACTTGGAATTTAAATGTGCAAAAGACAATTTGAATAGCATATTTGAAATCCTCACATTTTTCTGATTCAAAAACATATATTATTTGTATTATTTGGATTAATATTTGAAAAGTTATTGAAAATCAGATTTGAATTTGAATTTGAATTATTTTAAATAGATTTGAGTTTAAACAGAATCTGCAAAAAGTTTTAACACCCAGGCTAACCTACCCCTAGCACAGACACGTGGGGTCACAGGCTGACCACGCCACCTGACGCCTTGTGACAGGTGGGGAGGGACATGGGACCACGGATTGTTTTGAGAAAAGGTGAGGAACCTTTTTAGAAAAGTCCACTGACGCTGACTGTGGGGCTAGGGGCTGCGGGTTGGTTCGAAGGAAGGACAGGGCCTATCTGCAAAAGTCGGACCTGTTGGAACTGACGAATCAACTGTCGTCATTGAAACCGCTTAGTCGTGGCTTGATCTTGCGACGAAGATGGCGAACAAACCACTGGGATTCTCGCCACGCCGCAAAAACAAAAGATGACCAGGGATGCACGGGCTACAACTTTCATTAAGGGGTCAACGCCGGATCATGGCTGCAGCGGGCGGGGCATGATGACGAACATAGGCTGAAACTGCAGTCTGAACTGACGGACGAAACCGTCCACCCCGAACAGCGGCGACAGGAGGAAGGCGCCACTTCGGAGGAGGATGGCGAAGGATCTAGCGCGAATTAGGAGATGGTGTAAAAACCAAAAACGCAGAGGGAACTTCGGTCTGCGACTTCCATGTGGTGGATTTCTGCGATGGAGGGCCGTAGCGGACGGGGCGAGGTAAAGAAACAGAGGCTGCGCGCGGTCGGTTCCTGCCATCGCTGCTGCTCATGGCAGCGCGCGGCGTCCAGAGCCTTGGCGCCAGAGCGGTGAGGCGGTATGCGGGCCAGGGAAGGATGCTCACCGAGGATGCGAGGAAAGACGGCGAGCTAGCGGGGTCCTTCAGGGTCCAATTCCCGGCGACGCGGGGGCGCGAGGTCGTTGGAAGATCGCCGGGGAGGGGTCGCCTACGGGGCACAACCTGAAGCACGGGAGGCGGGCAGGGCAACACGCCAAAGCGGGCAGCCGAAGCAGGACATGGCGGCGGAGGGGTGCAAGGAAGGATGGGAAGAAGATAGGGTTTCAGAGAGGGCTTCGGCCGAGGATAAGAAGGAGGAAGGGAGGGTGACGCTACTGACGGCGGAGACGGCCACCTGCCCCCTGCTGCTTTCCGTCTGCGTGCCTGCAGAGAGGAGGGCGACGGAGAAGAAGTACAGGGCGATGGCGCCGTGAGCGAAGGGGTATCGGGCCAGGGAGGCGAGTTGGGCTGGGGAAGGTTGTCTGATGGGCTGCTACTCTCGATCGGCTGAGGCACCTGGGCCAAAAAAATGGCTGCTACCAGGTATAGTTTTCCCCTTTTTTTATTTGTCTTTTAGACATTTGCTTGTTATTTTATCCTATTTCAATTTCCAAACTTGTTTTATAAATTCAAAAATATATGGAGCATTTACCAGGAGGTTTTGAATAGGGGCTCGACTAAGGGAGAGGAAGAGGGGGCACCTTGGGTTGTGATAGAATAGGTGTGGTTTAGGGTTTTTAGCTAGGATGGTTATGGGGCATGGGGCTAGATATAGAGAGGACTAGGATAGATGATAAGTAAGAGAGGTGGATAAGGTTTGCTTTGAATCATGCATGCTCCAAAAAAAAGGCCAAGCAAGATCAAAAGAAAAGAGGTAGGGAGAAGGATGGGGTTTAGGCTTATGCCCACACATGATCACATGTGTATGCATGGAGTAAGGTGATGAGGTTTTAGCTATAGGGGGATAGAGAGGTAGATGATATGGTGAAGAAAAACTACAAGCCAAAACAAGATTTAAACAAAGGAGAAATGATCCATGCAAGCAAAGCCAAAATAACCTGCAAAAGTCAGAAAGAGGTGGCACTTGCATGGCCCATGCAAACAATAATTGCCATGTAGTTATATTGTGAAAACAACATTAATTCATGTGGCATTATTCCTTGCATTCCCAAAAGGTGGCAAAGGCCAAGCAAAAGATTATGGGTGGAATCCAACCAACCAACATGAGCTAGAGATAACTCAAATAAAATGCCAAGCTCATATTAATTGGAAGGTGGAATTATAAGGTGGTGAAAGAAAAGGTGGTGGAGTTAATAAGAGATATGCCCCCAACTCAACTTGGGCATTTAACAATATATCAAGAACCAAATACAATATCAAGAGGCAACTACAATTAATAGTGCACATGGGATAAGAACCAATCAAGAAGGGGTTTTATATGATGCTCAAATGCAAGATGGCATGATGACATGAGCATGGTATGATGATGATGCAACAATTATATGTAGGAAGTGGCCCTTTTTATTACTAGAACAAGTAGCATTACAGGTGTTAGACAACTGGGATGCTACAGCCGGCGTGGTAACTTTCTTACCACCCTTCTTGAAGTGTCCCTTCTGCTTAGACTTGCCTTTCTTGAATTTGGTGGCCTTATTGACCAACAACACTTGGTGCTCTTTCTTGATCTCCACTTCTGCATACTTTAACATAGCAAACAGTTCTGGCAACTCTTTCTTCATGTTCTGCATGTTGTAGTTCATCACAAAGTTCTTGTAACTTGGTGGTAGTGATTGGAGGACACGGTAAATCCCCAAAGCATTAGGAATCACTATACCCAAGCTTTGAAGTTTGTTTGCGTGCCCAGACATCTTAAGCACATGCTCACTGACGGAGCTGCCCTCTTCCATCTTGCAGTTAAAGAACTTTTCAGAAGCCTCATAACTTTCAATTGCCGCATGAGTCTCAAAAATCAATTTGAGATCCTCGACAATATCATATGGGTCTGAATTCTCAAACCTTTTCTGAAGCTCCGATTCCAAACCATACAAGATAGCACACTGAACTATGGAGTACTGATTCTTCCGAGCGAGGTAAACATTCTTTACTTCATCGGCAGCATCAGCTGCAGGTGGGTCACCCAGCGGTGCATCCAGCACATAGGTCAAATTACCAGCTGTGAGGACAATCCTCAAATTGTGGAACCAATCCGCGAAGTTGCTTCCATTGTTTTTCAATTTTTCTTTCTCTAGGAACGCATTAAAATTGATGGTAGGGGCTGCCATTGATCTACAACATATTTGCAATAGTTTAGACTAAGTTTATGACAAATTGAGTTCAAATTAATAATGAAATTAAACTAGGTGAACTCCCACTCAAAACAACATCCCTCACATTGTTTTAGTGATCACACGAACCAAATCCACTACATCAACACCGATCATCACGAGAGTTGATATAGTTTCAATGGCGAACAATCGTCATGTTCATCATATCTACTATATGATTCATGCTTTACCTTTCGGTGATCCGTGTTCCGAGACCATGTCTCATACATGCTAGGCTCGTCAAGATCAAACCTTAGTTTCCGCATGAGCAAATCTGGCTTGCTCACGTTGTATACACTTGCGGAATCTAACACACCCGATCATCACATGGTGCTTCGAAACAACAAGCTTTAGCAACGGTGCTAACTAAGGGTGAACACTTTATGACTTGAAATTCATGTGCATGAGGGATCATCTTATAATGCTACCGTCGTCTACTAAGCAATACAAGATGCATAAAGGATTAACATCACATGCAATTCAATAATATGTGATATGATATGGCCTTTCTTCTTTGTGCTTCCGATCTCCATCTTCAAGCACGAACATGATCTCCATCATCACCGGCATTGCATCAAGGTCAATGACGCTTCTACATGGTTGTCGTCCCCCGGCTTCAACTATTACAACTACTTTGAATAGACACGCGGGTCTTAACATAAATTAAAGACAACCATCTGGCTCCTGCCGGTTGCCAACTTACAATAAGGAACATTGCATACATCAAATATAATCACAATCATGGCCATATCACATCATCAAGACACCTGCAAAACAAAGTTAGACGCCTCTACTTTCTTTGCATATTTTACGTGGTTTGGGGCTTTCAATAAGTGTCGTTCTAACTTACGAACAAGAACCACAACATTGATACTAGCATTGTTGATCACCCGTTGTAAATTGGATCTTAACTATGCTAGGAGAAACAGCACCATAAAGCCACTTATGCAATACAAGTTGCATGTCAAGCGTGGAGCAAGTCTCATGAACGATGTCATGTAAGGTTAGCCCGGGCCGCTTCATCCCAACACACCGCAAGATGCAAAGTACACAAGAAGCAATTGACAATAAAAGCATCAACGCCCATAATGACCATTGTGGTCTACTGCAACAGATCTACATATAGACACGGCTCGATACCACTTTGAGGGTTTCGTAGCATGGAAAACAAAAATTTTCTATCGCATACAAACAAACAAGCCAAGATCTATCTACTAGATTGTAGCAACGAGTCGATGGAATAACTTACCTCGAAGATTCCAAAGTGTTTAACGAGAGCGGATTCTCGTGGGTGATGTAGTCGTACTCTTCCCGATCTCAAGATCGTGTAGATGATCCTTCCGGCGCTGCGTTCCGGCAGCGCTCCCGCAGTCGGTCACACATTCGTACTCGATTTAAGACCTTCCTCTCCTTGTTCCAGCAATGGAGGTTGTAGTACTCTCCTCGCGATTCCGGCAAGACAACGTGGTACCTAAGTAGAGGGAGTACCCAGGAGCTTCGCCTTAAGCCGGAGCGAGTATGGTGGAGTATGAGAGAGTTCCTCGGCGGTCTAGGGTTTAGACACACCAATTAGAAGGCTCTAATCCGGAGTCTAGGGCAATTAGAAGCTCTAAACCAAAACGGCTCTAAACCGGAGGCTAGGGCTAGGGTTTAGATTTAGAGGATAGGAACTTGTGTGTCTAGAGGAGGGAGCCCTGCCCCTCACTACTAGGAAAATGGTCGTTTGTGGCGCACCTGAAAGGCCCATCCGTGGCGCACCAGTAGTGCGCCACGGGCCTTGCGCTACGGCTATCTCTCAGCCGTGGCGCACTGCCTAGTGCGCCACGGTTGTGTAGAGATAGGCGTAGCACCAGCCAGTGCGCCACGAAGTTTGGCATGGTGCGCTACCCTTTTATCTTACGTGGCGCACTACCCAGGCGCCACTAAACATCCATGGTGCGCTTTAGGGTAGTGCGCCACGAAGGTAAAACATGTGCGCCATGATGTATTTTTTTTTTTAATTTCCATGCAGATTATATGCACAGATTATATACAATATTACAGAGATATACACACACGGATACAAGATATACAATTATATATATAAATACTCGATATGAAAAACAAGATTGAAACAAATACATATAGATAAGTCTCATACATGAATACATAGTCCAAGTTACATTGTTTTGATCATGTTACAAAGTAGTAGTTGGTGACATGTGAATACATGTGTCGATCGAACAAGTTAGAGCTCGAAGCTCGCTAGACATCTAAACTAGCTAGCTAGACACAACGCGGGATAAATAACCAAAGAAGATAAGCATGATCACCGACGAAGGTGTAGGTCTTCATCCGGTTCCTTGTCCTAACTCCCGCTAGATAGCGTGTATCTATCTTCCGCCTCCGCCATAGTGTTGTACCCTTTGTAGCTATTGCCGCTGAAACGGTGCACTGTCTCGGCAGTCTTCCCAATCATCGAGACTCAGGGAACTCCCCCTTGTACACGACGTACCACGTCATCTACAAGTTGACAATAATAACTAACGGTGATTGAAAAACATGTATAATTAAAGTCGATATGAAGATACACTTATAGAAAGTACTCTTAAATCAAAAGAGCAAACTCAAAAGCATGCCTCATATATAACTAGCTAGGTCGTTGGACAGGAATTGCTTATGACGGACCGTTAGCCAAGTAGGATGCACAATTCCTGGACTTGTGCATATCACAAGGCTAACAATCCCGTCATAGCACATTCACATATATATTGTTCCACGACATTTCAATCATCGGCATATTCTCGAAAAAGACAAAAATAACTCGAAAAGCATGCCTCATATATAACTAGCTAGGTCGTTGGACACAGGAATTGCTTATGACGGGATTGCTAGCCAAGTAGGATGCACAATTCCTGGACTTGTGCATATCACAAGGCTAACAATCCCGTCATAGCACATTCACATATATATTGTGCCACGACATTTCAATCATCGGCATATTCTCGAAAAGGACAAAAATAACTCGAAAAGCATGCCTCATATATAACTAGCTAGCTAGGTCGTTGGACACAGGAATTGCTTATGACGGGACTGTGAGCCAAGTAGGATGCACAATTCCTGGACTTGTGCATATCACAAGGCTCACAATCCCGTCATAGCACATTCACATATATATTGTGCCACGACATTTCAATCATCGGCATATTCTCGAAAAAGACAAAAATAACTCGAAAAGCATGCCTCATATATAACTAGCTAGGTCGTTGGACACAGGAATTGCTTATGACGGGACTGTTAGCCAAGTAGGATGCACAATTCCTGGACTTGTGCATATCACAAGGCTAACAATCCCGTCATAGCACATTCACATATATATTGTGCCACGACATTTCAATCATCGGCATATTCTCGAAAAAGACAAAAATAACTCGAAAAGCATGCCTCATATATAACTAGCTAGCTAGGTCGTTGGACACAGGAATTGCTTATGACGGGACTGTGAGCCAAGTAGGATGCACAATTCCTGGACTTGTGCATATCACAAGGCTCACAATCCCGTCATAGCACATTCACATATATATTGTGCCACGACATTTCAATCATCGGCATATTCTCGAAAAAGACAAAAATAACTCGAAAAGCATGCCTCATATATAACTAGCTAGCTAGGTCGTTGGACACAGGAATTGCTTATGACGGGACTGTGAGCCAAGTAGGATTAGATTGCAATCGTGTTGATCACCGGTAATTAGATTATACTTACCACAATTTCCTCGAATTCCTTCACCGCAGGATCCGCGGTGAGTTGTTTGGTTTTTGGGTCCACATGGTAACGGGCCCTAATGAAGTTTCGAACCTGCCCGGGTTCGAATTTAGCAAAGGGGTTTTCTATCCCCTTGGATCTATACTCTTCGTCCTCCTTATTCCATTTGGCCTCCGCGGTTCTGTATCCACCAGATCCGAGATGGTGATGACCTATATTCATCGCCTGCAGCGCCTTTCCCCGATTACTATTGGCCAGGGCTCTTTCGGATTCACCCCTCTCCTTGAACTCCGAACTGATCTTCGTGATCTGGGTCAATCTTCCGGATCTCCTCGAGACTTTTGCCTTCTTTATAGATCTTCTTCTTTATCCGGGTTCTCCAGTGGCGGCGGTGCTCATATTTGTGAGGCGGATTTGTTTACCGTTCCCATGATAATTTGTGTTCGATACTTAGCGGGAACTTGTATCCGGCGTGCAGCTTCTCGAAGAGGAGGTGTCAAGTGGCCATTATCTTTATGCCGGAGATTCTCGGTGTTGATCGAGATGGTTGTCCGGGTGATCGCCGCCACTTGCCCACCGCACTTTGACGACAAGGGCGGGCTCCAAAGGAACCCCGATGGGCTCACTGCATTTCTCCCTGACCGTGCCGACCGTGTTCGGCCGGTCCTTCGGCTTCTTAGGAGGGTTGCTACCACTCCTGTGCCCTCGCCGCCATCGGTGGTTTCATCGTCCGCCGTTCCTTGGCTTCTTCCTCCGCGTCTTCCATCTCATCATCCTCGCTCCGAAGGATGGTATTCTTCATCGTTTTCTAGCCCAGGCCGCCTCCCGAATGTCAATTGTTTATTCGAGGTCTGAGTTCTCCTTCAGCGATGCGCTTAGAACATCCAGCCTCGTCGTTTCACACATTTTGCACTAATAAAAACAAAATTGGTTAAATGCACGGAAAAATCCGGCATGACCTTTGCTAATTTTCTTAAACTAGAGTGCCCGATTTCGCCAAACGGAAGTTAATCAACATTCCGGCAAAAATCGGGACTCATTTCATACAAGAACCTGCATACACACATAATAAAGTGCTTCATATACAAGCACAAGCACAATTGTCCATATGCACAAAAGGAAATGCACTTTCTTATACAACAGTAAAAAAAGGGAACTTGGTTTCATGAAACCTTGAGTTACACAGGTTCATAGTTAGTGAGTGCAATGTTACACGGTTTTTGACTTGCGAACAACAACTAGCTCAAGCTACAACTAGTAATCTTGAAACACGTAATGACTTGCGAACAACAACTAGTCTGAAACATTCAGTTACAGGTGTTCAGAGAACATTTCTCTTGAAACATAGGAGACATGCATTAAAAAACACAAGTTTTACTAGTGCATATCTTTGTTCTACTATTGCATTTTCATCTACTCTGAACCTAACCTAAACCTAACCTGAATCTTGCTACTCTGAACCTAACCTAAACCTAACCTGAATCTGAACCTAACCTGAACCTAACCTGAACCTGAACCTAACCTAAACCTAACATGTACCTAACCTGAACCTGAACCTAACCTGAACCTAACCTAAACCTAACCTGAACCTAACCTAACTCTGAACCTAACCTGAACCTGAACCTAACCTAAACCTAACCTGAATCTTGCTTGAGTTACAGTGTTCAGATCTAACATTCTAGTTAACACTAGGACTGAACAAAATAAGGGGAGAGAGGGGGAGAAGGAACTTTAGTCACAAACAACTGAACAAACACTAGGCACAAAATAAGTACAGCTTCTTTGGTACATTAGAAATAATTGTATGCATGTTCTTTCACTATTACACTCCTATTTTTGTATGTGGAGGAAACATCAATGTTGCAGCCCTAGACATGTTACACTCAAATATCCCGTTATAACAGGTTAGCCCCATAAGCATAAATTGCTTTGTGTTAGTCTTTGCAAACACTTCTCATAGACTTCTCTGTACATGCGCTTGCGTTTATAACTATTTTTGCGAGGGTGCATTTACAAGTTCTCATATCTAGGAGCATTTTCCTTAAAATACCGCTTATGATGGGTTATCATTCATAGGGATTGTTCAGATCGGGGAGAAGTTTATGAACTTTAGTGGTGAATGTGTTGCAGAGTGTCACCGATTCAAGATATGATTCTTCTGGAAGTGTCAAACCTAACGAAACTGAAAAGGATAAATTATTCTCCCCAATGTAGTAACTTTATGCTCGATATTGGAACTTAAATATGAGCTATAGCACACCGAACAGAATCTTACAGTCCCTCAGATTTCCACATCGGGAAGGATCACCGAAAAAGTTCCATTGTGACCAGAGGATAATATTAGTACTAGAACCAGTCATTTGTTTAAGACCCACAAGACGCTTGCTACACCTCTTTTAGTACTTGTCCACTAAAGTAAATCTTGACGTTAAGGCATTTCAACTTTAGTAAACTTCATACTTAGCAAGAACTTCATGAAACTTCAGATTGTTTAGAATGACATTCAATATGACAATGTCAAACTGTACTTTTAATTGATGATTGTGTGTTATTTCAGTTTCTTCCATATCATAATATCCCTCCCAAAATAACTATGACTTCACGAATTAACACATAGTATTAAACAGGGAATCAACTCCAATGCAAGCCACCATGTTCTGTGTGTCAAAAATGATTGCAATAGGCTTAGTTTAAACCAACAAGACAAAATCCTCTCTCCAATAACGAGTGATAATGAAAACCTCCTTTTTTTGCATGTTCTTTCACTATTATATATCATTCAGGTTTTTTCCCTGAAATTCAGAGCTTCTGCACATTAGAAAAAGCACAGCTCGGACTGCATCGATCTCGACAGCTTCTTTGGTACTAAACTCAGTGGCAAATCGCATCACATTCCAGATAAAGAGTTCATTTCCAGCACATTTTTGTCTAACCCTAACCCTCTGAGGAGAGAGAGGGGGAGAAGGATAGAGGGGAGGGGCAGAGCTCACCTCTGAGATTGCTCGAGGAGAGAGGGGGAGATGACGACGACGAGGGCTGGCGGATGCGTGGCGTGGCGGCCTCCTCCTGGCGTGGCGGCGGCGGCCTCCTCCTCCTGGCGTTGCGTGGCGGCCTCCTCCTCCTGGCGTGGCGTGGCGTGGCGGCCTCCTCCTCCTCTTGGCGTGGCGTGGCGGCCTCCTCCTGGCGTGGCGGCGGCGGCCTCCTCCTGGCGTGGCGGCGGCGGCGCCTCGATGCGGGGATGGGGATGGGGGGATGGACGATGTGTCTGATGCGGGGATGGGGATGGGGATGGGGATGCGCATGATTGTTCAACCCACACTGGCGTAGCGCATCCTGGCTAAGTGCGCTACGGTTATCCGTAGAGCACTTAGCCAGGGTGCGCTACGCGTGTGTGGGTTGGACAATCAGATAAGTACTTGGTCGTCCCACTAGTTAACACTAGTACTCACTTACCCCAGGTTACGCCTTAGCTCTATTCTAAACGATGAGCACCTGTGTTGAATCGGTGCTCCACTTTTTTATTTTTACTTTAAAAATACTTTAAAATGTTCCAAAAAATACTTTAAAATGTTCCAAAAGTGGTGATACATGCCATACAAATTTTGTTTTGTTTTTAAAATACTTTTAAATATTCCAAAAATGCCCAAAAGTGGTGATATATGCCATAGAAGTTTTATTTTGATTTTAAAATACTTTTAAATATTCCAAAAATGCCCAAAAGTAATAATATTCCAAAAATGCCCAAAAATATGATTTAAAGTATAACTAAATTTCATAATAATTTGTCCATGAATATTACAATCTTTTTCGACCACGCGTTTACAATATTTTTTGAGCTAGCGTTTTACAATCTTTTTTCCCTTCTTTGTCGCGGTTGAATAATTTAGCCCCGGCACTTTAATGTTTCTTCTTTCGAACGGGCTACCTTTTTTGGGTAGGGTTGTCCTTTTTCTTCTTGTGATGTATGTTGCTGCATCGTAGTCGTCATCTTCAATCTTTGGATCGCCGTACTGGTCGAAGTCTTGCTCATTGGCGACTCCATCCATTCCGATGATGTTCCTTTTTCCTCTCCTCACGACAACACGGCTAGGCTTTGTCGGGTCGGTAATGAAAAAACATTGGTCCACTTTGGTAGCCAGTACCCACGGTTCATTTTTCGCGACCACGCTTTGCCGTGGCCTTGGATTTGGCTGCTTCGGGTATAACCATGGTTGTGAAATACCGGTCTTCTCTTTCGACGTTCTTTGCCCATCTGACACGGAACATCGGCACCTTTTCTCCACAGTAGTCGAGCTCCCAGATCTCCTCGATTCTTCCGTAGAATCTTTCCTTCACGTTGTCATCGGTGTAGAATTCCGACGTTACGCCTGAGTTCTGATAATCACACTTGTTGTCCTTTTCCTCCGTGTAGAATGTATAGCCGTTGATATCATACGCCTGATAGGTCACCAGGTTTTGCATCGGTCCCTGCGACAAGGTGAATATGATCTTTTCCGTGTCAGAAGAATGCGAGCGCGGGGGATTATCAAGGAGCGTCGCCTAAACCAACGTGAAATCTGAGTTGTGCTCTTTGATTATTTCTCCTCGTCCTCTCTGTATGCCCGTCATCGTACTTCTTATCGATTAACCTTTTGTGCTTCTGTATCCAAGGATCGACCAGTTCTAAATGTTGTAGCGCGACGAGGTTTGCTCGACCAAAGTCTGCGCGTCGAAAATCGAAGTCTGCATGCAGTATGCAACGACCCTCTCGGTGACCAGATCCGTCGAGCTTGCCAAGGTGTCTGCTGACGGAAGACCGGCGTGGTTCTCGATGTCTAGATAATTCGTGCGAAAGAGATGCACTCTTCGCCGTAAAGCCCTTGGCTATGCTTCCATCCGACGGGACCTGTTGCAAACGTATCCTTTGATGTGTCCGTTCATCCTTTCGAACGCCATCATGCTGCGGAGAAACATCGGCCCGAGTTGTACGATGTCCTCCACGACATGGACCAGCAGATGCACCATAATGTCGAAGAATGCGGGTGGGAATTAGACCTCAAGCTCACATAGTATCACCACGATCTCCTCCTGTAGCCTTCCGAGCTGATTCAAGCCAATCGACTTCCTAGAGATGACGTCGAAAAACTTGCATAAGCCAAATAAAGTTTCACGGACGTGCTCGTCCATTATCCCTCTTAGTGCGACCGGAAGTACCTGCGTCATTAGCACGGCACAGTCGTGAGACTTCATGCCACTGAACCTCTGCTTCACTGCCTAGGTATCTCGCTTATCTTGCCCGCGTAGCCGTAAGGAAATTTGACTCCTAGAAGGCACTTGAAAACTGTTTGATCTCATCCGGCTTAGAGTGAAGCAAGAAGGAGGGCGTAATATTCGTTCTTCTTGAACTTTTTACCCTTCCGACGACCTTGTGTCGCTCCGACTCATGATCATCGTCATCTTCCCGATCATCGAGAAAAGGCCCTCCGTGAAGCTCCTTCCGGATACCCAAGCATATCAGTCGTGCCTTGCTTTGGACCATCTTTCGTCCTATCCGGCATGTTGATTATGGTGGCGACTAGACTCGCACACGTTTTTCGTGATATGCATGATGTCGAGGCTATGAGGCGTCGGAGAAACTTCCAAGATGGCAACTCCGAAACAGACCTTGTTTTCCATACCTTCATAAGCGGATTGTCTTGCTGCCTCTTTCGCTTCTTTCCAGGCTTAGGATAATCTTTCCAGTTTTTCAGCAACTCTTCCACTTCTTCGCTGCTCCTACGCTCTGGGATTCCTCGGGTCTCGGATTTGCCATCGAACAGGTCTCCACGTTTTCTCCATGGATCATTCTTGCCGAGCTACCTCCGGTGCGCCATGAACACGGTTTTCGAAGACCCTGGATCTTTCTCTAGTTGGAGATAGCTTGTGTTATCCATGCACCTAACGCATGCGCGGAATCCTTGGATAACCTGCCTCGAGATATACCCTTAACCTGGATAGTCTTGCACCGTAGTGACCAACGCGGCTCTCATGGTGAAATAATCTTGTGTGACGGCGTCGTAAGTATTGGCTCCAGATTCCCATAACGTGGCTAGCTCCTCTTTCAACAGCCCGAGATACAGATTGATGTCGGTACCAGGTTGTTTCGCCCTGGAATTAGCATACTCATTTGTATGTAATTCTTCTTCATGCACAACCATGGAGGGAGGTTGTACATCCATACAAACACAGGCCAAGTCTTTGTGCGTGCTGCTACCGAACGGATTGAGTCCATCGGTGCTCGCACCAAGCCTGATGTTCCTCGAATCTCCACCGACTGGGAATTCGAGGTCCAATGCTTTCCACCGCTAGCATCCGGAAGGTGCGTCGCCAGCTCATCCTTTTCGGGTCATCATCATCTCTGGCTTCTTCCTTTCCGCATGCCATTGCATGAGCTTCGCTTCCTTAGGGTCCGCGAAATAGCGCAGACGAGGGGTGATAGGAAAGTACCATACCACTTTTCGAGGTGCTTTCTTCCGTTCTTGTATCGACTCACGCCGCACACGGACATGTGGTTTTCTCCGTCCTCGCCCGATAAATGATGCAATCGTTGATGCATACGTGATATCTAACGTGCGGTAGATCGAGAGGATGTACGATTTTCTTGGCATCCTCGATACTAGTTGGACATGTGTTCTCCGGAGACGATCGTGCTGTAATGCCATCATATCGTCAAGCTTGCGTCGCTCAATTTGTGCTTTGCCTTCATCTCCATAGCCTTGAGCGTTACATTCAACCGGTATCATCGGGCCTGCATCCTTCATACAATGGAGTAACCGCGTCTTTCTCAAGTTGCGCAAGCTTGGCTTTCTCTCTAGCGGCAGCCCTGGCGTTACTTGTCTGCTTGAGAAGCAGCTCTTGCACATAAGGGTCCCGCACCCAGCCTGACGTTGTTCCATCGTCGTCTGCTCCTCCGGCATCTAGATCATCATCATCCGGTCGCTCCGTACCTTCACCATCTCCAGGAGCCTCTTCATCATCTCGCCCGTTCTCGCCGTGATGATGATCACCGTCTCCATCATCTACGCCATCGCTTATCCAACGAGTGTATCCATCCATGAAACCATGGCGGAGCAGGTGCGCCTGCAGATTCCCGGAATCTAGGTCGATCACCCAGTTGAGTTTGCATCTTCTGCACGGACATCTTATATCTGTCTTGTTATTTCGTATCATGTCGGCCGTCGCACATTTCAAAAATCTAGCCACAATGCCTTCGCTCATTATGCGGACCATTTTTGCCTGCACGATGTACACGGTACAATTTTGAAGTCTATTAGAACCACATAATGAATGCATGCATGCAATGGTCGATAGAAAATTTCGGCATGACCTATCCTAAAATTAGGACCTTTGCGAAATGCAAAGTCTTGCCAAAATGGAAATGAATCAACATTTTGGCAAAACAATGGCAACTTGTTCACATACAAACACAAGAGAGAGAGACCGATCCATACACACATGAACATATCATTATCCTCTCCATACACACATGCATGAGCATCATCGATACTCTCCATATACACACACATATGACCATCGATCCTAGCTCTCCACACATACACACATCATGACATGAGCATCGATCATCTACATACATATGAGCACATGCATCATCCATATACACATGAACACATCCTTACATGGACAACTTACCGAGATGAGAGACCGATCGCGAGAAAGATGGAAAGGAGAGGTGCGCGCGTCGACCGGAGACGGATAGATGAGAGACCGGAGACCTCCTCTATTACTTATGTAACATCCAAAGCAAGTTTTACATGCTAAAAATGGTGAATGTGTGGAGAAATTGAGGTGGGAAGGAGAAGATCCCGACTAGATCTAAGGAGGAAGAAGAAGGGCAAAGTGAAGTGTGGGGTGGTGGATGTGGTCACACATGTGCACATAAAGTGCTGTCTTAAAAAAATCGACACATCCGTGGCGCACACGGCAACAGTGCGCCACAGGGAGTACAAACTTCTGTGGCGCACTAGGCAGAGTGCGCCACAGATGCTCCTAGTCCCTATGGCGCACTAGGCGGAGTGCGCCACAAAAGTTAGTGGCCGTCTCAGAGCAGAGGTGGGCATGCGCTCAGTCGTAGCGCACCATGCACACGTGCGCCACAGATGACCCTAACAACCGTGGCGCACATGTGCATGGTGCGCCATGTGTTTGGCGTGTGGCCAGGCCTTGGCCCACACATATCTGTGGCGCACTAGGGTCATGTGCGCCACGGATGTTCTAGTTATTAGTAGGGCACTGCCCACAGGTGAGCCACGCCTGTTTTAGCCGTGGGGCACTTCAACCATGTGAGCCACGGATGTGCTGATTACCTATAGCCGTTTTCCTAGTAGTGCCTCCTTATATAGGTGGAGGGGCCAGCGCGCCAAGGGGAGGGAGGGGAGTCCCTCCCCAACTCGGCTTGGAGGAGGCGCCGCCGGTTGGAGGAGGGATTCCCTCCCCAACTCGGTTTCCCTCTCTTTCCTCTTTCCCTCTTTCTAATTTTAGCCGTTTGACTTTTCAAACTTGCTATTTGACTTTTCAATTTAGGATTCAATTTAATCCTTTATTTGGAACAGCGAGAACACTTAGTACATGATGCAATCATCCCAATATGCAATGACACATTCATGTACCCCTTCCCCTCCGGAGTGCCGGACATTCCGGAACCTTCTAGAACATTCCCGATGAAAACACCGGAATCATTCCCGAACTCCGAAACGGGACTTTCCTTATATGAATCTTATTCTCCGGACCATTACGGATCACCTCGTGATATCCCGGATCCCATCCGAGACTCCAAACAACATTCGGTCTCTTTCTCATAATACCATAACTACTCAAACAACGTCGAATCCTTAAGTGTGTCTCCCTACGGTTCGTGAATTATGCGGACATGATCGAGACACTTCTCCGAACAATAACCAATAGAGGAATTTGGAAATTCATATAGCTCCCACATATTTCTACGATTACTTTGCGATCGAATGAACCACTTACATACGATACCAATTTCCTTTTGTCTCACGATAGTTTACTTATCCGAGGTTATGATCGTCGGTATCTCTGCATACCTAGTTCAACCTCGTTACCGATAAGTACTCTTTTCTCGTTCCCGTGATATGTGATCCCTTGTGACGAATCTTCAAGGATATGACGATCTAATCCAATCTCTCTCGTTGATTGCATCTCCTAGATTAGATCTTGGCTTTCCCTCTGTTCGCATCCGTAGAAAAATTTGATTTACTATGCCGCGAAACCCTTCATGATTCACCTTCACCATCGCCTGTTCTTCCGCCGTCGCCTTCACCATCGCCGTCTCCTCCTTCGCTTGCTGTTGACGAAGCTTCGCCCTCTCCTTCCTGTCCCTCCGCTCGGCCGATGAGATCTGCCTGGTGTGCTCCCTCTTCTCCCACTCGGCCGAGGACATGCCCTCCGGCTTGGTAGGCGGCGCTCCCAGCTTCCTCGCCTTCTTCTCCGTCGGACCCTCGCCGAGGATCGATCTGGGTTGGACGAAACTCTTGGGCGGCATGTCGGGCGCGGTGATCGGCGGAGCTTCGGGGGTGGGGGAATGGGGAAGAAAGGCGGGAGGGGGGGAAGAAAAGTGCGGGGAGCTCGGCGAATTGGCGGGAGTGGTGCATTCTCTCGCCGACAAAGCTGGCCCACGCCCGCTTTCGCTGAGTCCGGCGTTCCTAGGGCGTACCCGGGAACCTGGGTACGGCCTGGGTAGGCCGGACCAAAAAACGCTGAAATCCGGACGAAAACAGGTCCTTGGGTACGCGACTGGGCCAATTTTCGGTGTCCGGACCGAATTTCGGCGTCCGGACGGGCGTCCTGGGTAGGCGAGTGGAGATGCTCTTAGGGCATCTTCGTCGAGCCGGCCCAAATGGTTCATGCGTGTTTAACTCTGTTCGCGTGCACGCGTGTGGCGTGCGCGGCGTTTCAGTGGGGCGATCCATCCGGTGAAACGCATCGGTCTGATCCATCCGTGCATCTAATCTGGGGCGCGGCTGCGTCGACCCGGACGCGCGCGAACGTCGTGCCCGCGCGTGTCACTGGCCCACCCGCCAGCCACACGCGGCATTGATTTCGAATGCGGTCAGCAGCACCGATTCAGACGCAACCGCGACAGCGATTCAGAGGTGCTACACGGAAAACTGACCGGCGGCAGCCTGCTTATGGATGGCACCCGCCGGGTATGGAGGCGGGTATGGCACCTCCATACCCTCCTCCACCACCTCTCCCCGTCACCACCACCGGCCTCCATACCCGTCGGCGGGTCCAAGTTTCCACCAGACCCGCGACCCGGCGGGTACCCACGAAGGTACGTCCCCGCTTCCGGCTGCTCTCAGCCACCGGCGGCAAACGGACTCTCTACTATCAGTCTCCTTGCCTTCCCCTGCTATTCTATGTCGAGATCCGGACGCCGAGGAGGAAGCCAAGCCAAGGCCCACTCCCCTAGGACGGGATATCTAGCAACTCCTCGCCATTTTCTTGTTGACGTAGTGGAGCGCAACAGAGTGAGGTTCATTGGTTGCGCGTCTGCTTGCTAGCATGGGCCATCGCCGGTGTCACTGCATCCTCCAACTCAAGCCTTGGCGATGGCGATAGGAAGGAAGGAAGGATAGAGGCGAGAGATCGCATAGGAGGCAGTGAGGGGAATAGGGCAGGGGCGGCGCGGGGTGGGAAAACTGAGAGAGTGAGGAGAGAACACGGGGTTGGACTCAGCCAGGGTTAGGCACTTAGGGTTTCTAGTAGACACTTACACGTGGAGCCCACTTGTAGTTGACGGGTCTACGGGTTAAAGGGTATGGGTTTACCACCTCCAGACCCGCACCCGCTACACCCACTGGGTCTAGTATTTACCACTAAGCAGACCCATGGGTTTTCTTTTCAACCAAACCCTCCTCCATTTGATGCGGGTACCCACCAGGTTAGCGGGTGACGGGTACCCATTGCCATCCATAAGCCTGCTCCATCAATGGTGACACGACGGCACGCTGACCCACTATGCGCCATCTGCGTTCCTGTGCCGATATTGATGGCGAAGAAGCTGGAAACTGCGCGCTTTCGCGGGCGAAGGGGCTATTTAACCCTGTGGCCGTCGGTGCCGCACTCCTTAACTCTCGCCATCGCAAACCCTAGCCGTCATCGCCACCACCACCGCCAACGATGAAAACACCATCGTGGCTAAAAAAGGGGAGGAGCAAGAACGACCCTGATGATGGCTAGCACGGTTGACATGGAGCCTGTTGGGAACCCCAAGAGCAAGATGTAAAGCAGCACAGCAACAAGTTTTCCTTCAGTAAGAAACCGAGCTTCTCAAACCAGTACGAGGAAGGAAACGTCACACAGGTGTTGCTAGCAACGCGGAGACCTATACAACACAAACTCAAGACTTTGCCCCAATGAATCAGTGAGGTTGTCAAACTCACCGGTTTGCTGTAACTTAGGATTAACCGTATGGTGTGGAAGGTAATGGTTTGCAGCAAGTAAACAAGTAACAGTGGAAGATGTATCAATGGTAAAGATTGGACCGAGGTCCATAGTTCACTATAGGTGCTCTCCTTAGATAAACAACATGGCATGAAGGGTAAACAAATTACAGCAAGACAATTGACAGAAACTGAGCAGGGCATAACAATGCAATACTAGTCAGAAAGATCCTATAAGATTCGATTGGGCAATACAACAAGATACATAGACCGCCATCCAACTGCATCTATGACTAGAAGTCCACCTTCAGGCTATCATCCGACCCCCCCTCCAGTATTAAGTTGCAAGCAACAAACAACTGCTTTAAGCAAAGTGTGTAAGGTAAACAGTCCACATGTTCCATGAACAAGAGACCATTGTTTTCTCCCTAGTAGCAACATCACATCTATAACCGAAAAAATTTCTGTCACTTTCCTTGGAAACTAGAGGCATGAACTCACTATCGAGCATAAATACCTCCTCTTGGAGTCACTAGCAACTACTTGGCCAAAATAGCTACTAACAACGAATAACATGCAAGATCACAAACAACACAGACATGATAGAATCATAAATACAAAACCATTAATCAATCCAACATAATAATCTCAATATCCATCGGATCCCCGCAAACACAACATTCATGATTACAAATAGATTAGATCTTGATCGTGAACAGAGCTCACAAGATCTATACATGAAAGCACAAGGAGGAGATACAACAATCTAGCTACTACATGGACCCATAGTCCAAGGTGGAACTACCCATGCATCATACCGTAGAGAAGGCCTCCGGGGTGATTTCCCCTCCAGCAGGGTGCCGGGAAGAACTTCAGATCCCCCGATATAGGGACAATGGTGGCGGCAGCTACAGAAGGTTTCATGGAATATTGATCGGATACTTAGGGTTTCTGCATCGGGGGCTTCTTATAGGCGAATGGGCGAGCCTGGGAGGCGGCTAGAGGGCCCACACCCTCCCTAGGGGCGGGCTAGGCTTGGCCGCGCCCAGGGGGTCTGGCCACCCTCTAGTGCCTCTCCGTCCCTCCTTCTGGATTCATGTCCCTCACGGAAAGTTATTGACTTTGGCTTTTGTCCCGTCCAATTCTGAGAATATTGATTTTCTGCCTTTCTAGAACCAAGAACAGAAGAAATCAAGAAACTGGCACTGTGGCAACTTGTTAATAGGTTAGTTCCAGAAAAGATATAAAAACACCTCAAAGAAAGACAAATCAAAGCAAAGTAGATACTAAACAAGCATGGAATATCAAAAATTATAGATACGTTTTCGACATATCAAGCACCCCCAAGCTTAACTCCTGCTTGTCCTCGGGTAGGTAAGTGATAAAAAGAATAATTTTTGAGGTGACATGCACCTTCACAATAAAGATCAAACCATTTGCAAGCATTGAAAGCTGGGATCAAAGAACTCTAAAAATGTGCATGAAAGATGAAGTTCTAACAATAGGACATAATAACTATGCATGCAACATGAAAGGCTACAAACAAAGATCATGAATATCATGCATTGAAAAACGTTTGTTTGTTTCACATACAGAAAATATAGCATAGTGGCAATCAGCTTGTCCCTCATAGAGTAGAAAATAGATGCATAGGACACCTTCAAAGTTCACAAGGGTGACTAGAAACAAATATCACAAGAACAAGTAATATCACAATATGAACCAATCAATAAGATTTGGGACACTGCACACAGAATGGCAACTATGCTCTCTTAATGGTGCCTAAAGGTAGAAGGTGGAGACTCAATAATGGTGGAAGAAAGGCCTTTTGTAAAGGAAGCAGGGATTTCAAGTTTCAAAAAGAGCTTCCAAAAATTATGGTACTTGTTAGCTTTCAGCCCTCATTCCCCCTATCATAAGCATCTTGAAATGATTAAGGTTAAAGTGAACTAACTATGGAGTATATGCTTGACAAAGTATAAGTTGGCAATCTCAAGTCCCTTAAATACGAGGGCCACACCTCATGGTACTCAACTTCAGTCACATGTAAGTTCTTGTCATTGTAAGTACATGCATATCATAAAGAACCGCCAACGGGGTACCCCTTGCACATGGTACAGGAGCTATCCCATAACCAAAATTATAAGGCAAGCAGACAATGAGCATCTCAGAAAAAATTTTATTTACTATATGCATAGCTTTTTATTGAGGATGCTTCATAGATAGCTCACTATGGTGCTGCTGCAAGTTTCCACCATGATTAGGCATGGCTTAGGCTAGCGGCCGAGACGTTTCTCTGACACAAAATACTTACTTCATGGGCTTACAAGGTCTCTCTTTATTTCACACTGGTGACATCCATAGACAAAATAGCATGATATCAACTCAGTACAAAGTACAAGTGCAATGTTGAAAACGTTCCCCATGACATCATGGTTCTGCTAATTCCAACGGATAAGTGCAAGCATATAAAACATAGACGACACAATGGTTCAAGTTTATTAGGGGAAAATAATATAAAGTGTGCCATCAAGTTTGTGTGGTCTTTAATCACTAAGTTTTCAAATAACAAAATACTTTTTAATTGAAAGACAGCTGAAAATAAGAATATACTTTTATGGTGTAACACACCATGCATAGGAGTTTATAGTGGACACTTTGGAATAACTTGGTTTCTTGGGAGTTGGAAGCATGAGTAGAGCTTACTCATTCAAGTGGAGGTTAGCAAAAGACTAGGAGCAACCAACTAAGAGAGTATAATGGCCATAATCATGCAGAGCAACATTGCATTACTAATCAAATCAGAGAGTGGTACTACAAGTCAAGGACTAAATGATCATAGAGGCTATGGTGACTTGTCATAGTCATAACATGGTGTGAGCATGTGCCAAGTCAACCCAAGCAAAAACATCAAAGGAGAATACCACAATACTATGCTTTTGCATGCTAAAACAACGCATAATTTCTTCAAGGCACACTAATCAATCCCAATTGTTTGGAACAAGACATGCTATAGCAATAATCACTAAGCATAATGCTAAAACAACACCTAGCATGTCATGCTAAAGTCTAAGTCACAGTCAATGCAAGCTCCTCTTGCACTTCAAGCAAGAACTTACTACTCTTTTCCAAACGCCAAGAAAACTTATTTGCAAAACAACACAACGAGAACAGGGGTCCAAACTATTTTATTCAAGCAACTAAACAACCTAAGCAAATCAAACAAAAACTAAGATGCTCCAAAAACAACACAATTGTGCATGAAACAACAAAAACGAAGTGTCTAGACATGCCTGAGCTTTTTATTGATGAAGAAGGGGATGCCTTGGGCATCCCCAAGCTTTGACGCTTGTACCTCTTGAATATTTCTTGGGGTGACACCATGGTGGCATCCCCAAGCTTGAGCTTTTGTCCATTCTTCATCTCATTACATTATTCTCTCTCTACACCTGAATTTTTTCCTTCATACAAAACTTCACACAATCTTCATTAGCAACATTAGTGTATTCAAAAGATATTAGACCTCAGGCAAAGCTTTGGAACAACAATACTTTTCACTAAAAACACAAGCTACTGTAGTAAATCCTTCAAAAATCTCAATTCCCCAAAAGAGAACTCAAAAAGGAATCAATAAGAAGCAAATGCAAATAATGGCAGAAATCTGTCAAACAGACCAGCAGGTAGAAACCGATTTTTTCGAATATCTTCTGTTGCTCAAATTAAAAAGTGTTGAACTAAAGAAAGTTAGCTAACATACTAGGGGATTTATTAATAAACTTTGAGCTCAATCCGAGTTACAGAGACTCCTCACAAAGTTTTTGGTGGAGGAAATAAACTCCCCAATTTTACTTCCTTCTCATTAGAGGTCATTCTTGGCACAAAAAGCAAACAAAAAGGATAAGAAGAGGTCATTACTTAAGTAATAACTTCCAAGACTCAAGGAAACTCTTGGGTTATCTCCCAACAAGTACTTTTCTTTAACGCCTTTAAGTTAGGCACACGAAGCAAGAAGAATCAAGTATTTTCAAATGAAGAAGCATTAACATGAAACCTTGCTTTCAAAGGAGGAGAAAAAAGCAACTTCTCTCTCCTCATAGGGAAGTGCTCAATACCTTTCTTGAATGGAAAATGATATTTAATGATGCCTTGTTTCATATCAATGATGGCACCAACTGTTCTAAGAAAAGGTGTTCCCAAAGTAATAGGACAAGAAGCATTGTATTCAACATCCAAAATATAGAAATCCACAGGAACATAAGCATTGTTAACCATAATGAGAACATCATTAATACTCCCCATGAGTTTCTTCTTAGCATTATCATTGAGTGGGACATCCAAATAACAATCTTCCAAAGGTGGCAAATCAAGAATTTCATAAATCTTCCTAGGCATAATAGAGACACTAGAACCAAGATCACTTGAAGCTTTGAGATCAAAGTCATTCACTTGAATATTAATAATGGGTTTCCAACTATCTTCTACTTTCCTAGGAATAGAAGCTTTGTGTTTTAACTTCTCTTCCTTAATCTTAACAAGAGCATATGTAATGTGTTTGGTGAAAGCAACATGCATATCACTAGCATCAGGACTTCTAGCAAGCTTTTGTAGGAACATAATCACTTCAGAAATATTGCAACCATCAATATCAAAATCAAACTTAGCATCACTAGTATTAGGCTCAATAGGATTATGCATAGTAGAAGGAGGAACATGGACTACTTGTGGTTTAGTGGTGATGGTGCACACACTATTTTTTCTATCAATTTCAGCTTCCCTTTCCCACCTAGCATGAAGTTGAGCTAATAGCCTAACATTTTCATCAATAGTAACGTGTATGGCATGAGCAGTAGCAAAGGTATCCATGGTTTTAGGTTTAGCAGCCATTTTATTAATCAAGGAGGACTGAGCTTCAGACAAAGAGGATATATTTTTCTCAACATTTAAAAGATTTTCCTCTATAGCCTTATTGAAAGTGGTTTGCTTACTAATAAAGTCTTTGAGCATAACTTCGAGTTCAGAGGGGGCACTTCTAGCATTGTTGTAAGAGATTCCATAGGAATTGCCATTATTAGGAGGATAAGGCCTATAATTGGTGTTACCACCAAAATTATTCCTATGGGCATTGTTGTTGAAATTGTTGTTTCTAATGAAGTTCACATCAACTTGCTCTTCTTGAGCAACCAAAGAGGCTAAGGTAACACTATTAGGATCTAAAGGAGATTTCCCATTAACAAGCATAGCCATAATAACATCAATTTATGACTCAAAAAGGAAGTTTCCTCAACAGAATTTACCTTCTTACCACGTGGATCTCTCTCAGTGTGCCATTCAGAGTAGTTAACCATCATATTATCAAGGAGTCTTGTTGCAGCACCCAAAGTGATGCTCATAAAGGTACCTCCAGCAGCTGAATCCAACAGGTTTCTTGAGGAGAAGTTCAAACCTGCATAAAAAGTCTGGATAATCACCCAAGTAGTGAGTCCATGAGTGGGACAAGTTTTAACCAAAGATTTCATTCTTTCCCAAGCTTGAGCAACATGTTCATTATCAAGTTGTTTAAATTTCATAATGTCACTTCTCATAGATATAATCTTAGCAGGAGGATAGTACTTTCCAATAAAAGCATCTTTACACTTAGTCCAAGAATCGATACTATTTTTAGGCAAAGAAAGCAACCAATCTTTAGCTTTTCCTCTCAAGGAGAAAGGAAAAAACTTGAGCTTAATAATTTCTCCATCTACATCCTTATACTTTTGCATCTCACAAAGTTCAACAAAGATATTGAGATGGGCAGCAGGATCATCAGATCTAGCACCAGAAAACTGCTCTCTCATCACAAGATTCAACAAACCAGGCTCAATTTCATAAAAGGTAGCATCAGGAGCAGGTGGAGCAATAGGTGTGATAAGGAAATCATTGTTGTTTGTGCTAGTGAAGTCACACAACTTGGTGTTCTCAGTAGAGTTCATTTTGGCAAAGGTGGCAACCCAAAAACAGCAGCAACTAGAGCAGGAACTATTTTTTTGTGTCTTTCGACTAAAGAAAACAAACCAAACTAGACTAATTTTTTTAGGGGTTTTGAAAATAGGCAAACAAAACCAAGCAAAAGAAACTAAGCAAACTAAAAACAAAGTAAAGAGAGAGGAAGTGGAGGACTCCCCTTGTGAAGACGTCCTTAACCTCCCCGACAACAGCGCCAGAAAAGCTTGATGATGGCTAGCATGGTTGACGTGGAGCTTGTTGGGAACCCCAACAACAAGGTCTAAAGCAGCACAGCAGCAAGTTTTCCCTCAGTAAGACACCGAGGTTATCGAACTAGTAGGAGGAAGGAAACGTCACACAGGTGTTGCTAGCAATGCGGAGACCTACACAACACAAACTCAAGACTTTGCCCAACGAATCAGTGAGGTTGTCACGCTCACCGGTTTCCTGTAACAAAGGATTAAACGTATAGTGTGGAAGGTAATGGTTTGCAGCAAGTGAACAAGTAGCAGTGGAATATGTATCAATGGTAAAGATTGGACCGGGGTCCATAGTTCACTAGAGGTGCTCTCCTTAGATAAACAACATGGCATGAAGGGTAAACAAATTACAACAGGGCAATTGACAGGAACTGAGCAAGGCATAACAATGCAATTACTAGTCAGAAAGATCCTATGAGATTCGATTGAGCAATACAACAAGATACATAGACCTTCATCCAACTGCATCTATGACTAGAATTCAACCTTCGGGTTATCATCCGAACCCCGTCTAGTATTAAGTTGCAAGCAACAGACAACTGCTTTAAGCAAAGTGTGTAAGGTAAACAGTCCACATGTTCCATGAACAAGAGACCGTTGTTTTCTCCCTAGCAACAAGACATCTACAAATCAAGAGATTTACATCACTTCCCTTGGAAACTAGAGGCATGAACCCACTATCGAGCATAAATACCCCCTCTTGGAGTCACTAGCAACTACTTGGCCAAGATAGCTACTAACAATGGAGAGCATGCAAGATCACAAACAACGCAGACATGATAGAATCATAAAGACAAAACCATTAATCAATCCAACATAATAATCTCAATATCCATCGGATCCCCGCAAACACAACATGCATGATTACAAATAGATTAGATCTTGATCATGAATGGAGCTCACAAGATCTATACATGAAAGCACAAGGAGGAGATACAACCATCTAGCTACTACATGGACCCATAGTACAAGGTAGAACTACTCACGCATCATACCGGAGAGAAGGCCTCTGGGATGATTTCCCCTCCGGTAGGGTGCCGGGAAGAACTTCTGATCCCCCTCGATCTAGGGACGACTGTGGCGACGGCTATAGAAGGTTTCATGAAATATTGATCGGGTACTTAGGGTTTCTGCATCGGGGGCTTCTTATAAGCGAAGGGGCGAGCCTGGGAGGCGGCCAGAGGGCCTACACCCTCCCCAGGCGTGGGCCAGGCTTAGCCGTGCCTAGGAGGGTCTGGCCACCCTCTGGTGCCTCTCCATCCCTCCTTCTGGATTCGTGTCCCTCACGAAAAGTTATTGAGTTTGGCTTTTGTCCCGTCCAATTCCGAGAATATTGATTTTCTGCCTTTCTGGAATCAAGAACGGAAGAAAACAGACAACTGGCACTGTGGCAACTTGTTAATAGGTTAGTTCCAGAAAAGATATAAAAACACCTCAAAGAAAGACAAAGCAAAGAAAAGTAGATACTAAACAAGCATGGAACATAAAAAATTATAGATACGTTTCCGACGTATCAGACCACGAGGCGTCTGGCTCTAGCATACAGCGCCCCCGGATGCTGGATTTCCACCGGGCACGTCCTGCCGCCTCCGTCGCGGCCGGAGGATTTCCGGGGCCGCCGCGTTGGAGGCTCACCCGCCACTGCGGAAGGAGGGAGGACACCGCGACCACTAGTACTTCCGTATCGCGGAGTGCGAGCGCCGCTGGAGGGAGGGACGGGGCATTCAGCAAAACGACGGGTCGCTCCCCACCGGTTGGAACCTGAACCGGGACCGTTTCCCTGTGCCACTCGTGTCGAAGGAGGGCAAAGGGATGGAGGAGGAGATCTGCCACCGGATCAGGTGCCTCCCGCCGGTCCACCGCTATGACCCTGTCTACCAGAGTGTGGCCTACTGGGAGCAGTTGCTTGCCTGGGAGCACAAGGTGCGCCGCCCCACCACCATCCACCGTGACCTGTAGCCGGGGGAGGTCTACGACATCCCCGACATCAACTCGGACGAGGAGGGCACCGTCAACCACTTTGACGCCGAGCTCGGAAGTGAGGACGGCAACGACAAGAGTGGCGAAGACGAAATCGTCGTCAAGAATGAGGCAGTGGATGTCGTCGCCGTCATCCTTCCCCAGGAGTACCACGAGGTACTAGCGCGGGGCTACGACGAGGAAGCCTTCACCGAGAAGGCCATTGCGGCCAGCGCGCGGGAGGAGGAGGCCCAGTGGCGCGGCTACGAGGAGGCACTCGCGCTCACCCACATGGTGGCTGAGACGAATGCCTAGCTGCCACCACCACCACCGTTGCCGGTTTGGGCGCCTCCGATCGCGCCGGAGGCAGGGATGGAGCTGGCGCACCTCCAGCAGTGGGATCCGTGGCTTGTGCGGGTGATCAGCCTGCCTGCGCCCGCTCCCGCTCTGGCCCTGCCATTGCCCAACCTCTAGACGCCGCCGGAGTACATCGACATCGACCTGTAGATGGACGAGGCAGCGCTGGTGTGTGAAGATCGGTAGCTAGGGCTAGTAGTTTAGATTATGTTTTTTATATTTTGAATGTAAATTAAGTATGAACTTTGCCAGTTTTTCGCACGAGATGTTTGTGTTTGAATCTAAAAAATTGCCTCGCCCTGCGCGGACAAATGGGTCACGCCGCTAGGCGCGGCTGCCCGAACAGGCCGGACCCCCTACCCATACTGACCGCGGCCCGACCCAAACGGACTGTTTGGGTGACCATTTGGGTCGGCCCGGTGGAGATTCCCTTAGGGCATGTCCACCAGGCCGACCCAAACGGTCACCCAAAACAGTTCTTTCCTGTTCGTTTGGGTCGGATAGCGGTGGATATGGGTAGGGGTCCGGTCTGTCCGGCCGACCGCGCACAGTGGCCCGACCCATTTGTCCGCGCTTGGCCATCGCCAACGCCGACGTATTTTCAGTGTCTTCCCGCCGCTACGCTTGGCCATCGCCAACGCCGGCGTATTCTCGGTGTTTCACGCCGCGTCTAGGCACATCCATAAAAGGGTGAGGTCGTCGAGCTATCTTCGACCATACCAGCACAACCCACAACACAAAAAAACACCATGCCTAGCCACCGGCATCAACACGACGAGCTCTGTGGCAACCCCGATGCTGGCAGAGAAGAGGTGCCCGAACGGCCGCTGCCGTCGTGGTCTCCGAATCCGCCAGGGTTGCCAGATGTGCTGCCTCCTCCGATTCCGGGGCGCCCGCGGATTTATAGGATGGGAACACCGCCGGTTCGCTCTTTCTACAACCGTTACATGACCACCGGCGAGTCTTTCACGACGGTGGTGGCGGAGCGCGTCTTTTTACCGGAATACCGGCAATTGGACCAGCTCGGATTGGTGCGTGGTGACCTCCGGGAAGCGGTGCGGGCCAATCCCGACGATGCTTCCCTGTGTGCCCTCCTCGACCGAGCTAAAGAGGAGGTGCATACGCAACGAGCGCTCATCAATTCTCTCAATGACGATTGGTGTATCTGACCCGCCGCAGCCGCCGCCCCCAGTGCCGGTGGCCGCGTGTAGTCCTAGTTTGTGTGGTGTGATGAGTGTAATGATGTTTTAGGGCTTGAATAAAGATTTTCATTGCAACATTCATACATCATACATGACGCGCGCATAGCCTAGCCTACTCATGGGAGTCAGAGTGGTAGCAGCGACGACACATGGTGTGGTCGAAGACGCTAACGCCAAACTTTCCTTCGCTGTTGTACTTGAAGACGACGATGTTTCCCACTTCGATCTGGTGCGAGCGGGCGAAGCGCTCACAGCTGTTGACGAGGTACATCTGGCCGAGGTGGTCGGACTGCAGGTCGACTGGGTACCTTACAGTCCTAAAGCCGTTTGACCGTAGCATGGCAAGCGGGGGTGGCTCATCATCGATCAGCGTCACGAACCCGCGGGGCAGGAGCAGCCTGTCACGCGGCATACCATGGTGGATGGCCATGGCGAACTGGGTGCCTGGGTCGAAATCTTTGGGCTACGACGGCGTTGAGGGAGAACGTGGTGGAGCGGTGAGTTGGTCGCATCCTCCACGCCTCCCTCGGTGTCCACGGCCGTCACGGCCTCCCCTCTACCCAGCGCCGCCGGCCATGGCTAGCTACAAGTAGTGGAGAAGAAAAAGGGGAAGGAGGAGAGGGATGGTGTTCTGTGTGGGAGAAGATGGCCACGGGTGGCCGGTTAAAAAGGGCCGGCATCAGATGCCGGCGTGGAGGCCGAAGAGGGGCATTGAAGTGTCCAGTTAGTACGGCATGCGTCGGGCGGCGCCTGCAGCGGCAGTAGAGATTGTATTGTCCTATCAGTCAGCGTGTTGTCACGTCACGTCTCCATTGATGGCGCAGGCTGCCACTAGTCAGCCTTCCGTCAGCGCCTCTGAATCCGTGTTGTTGCGTGCGTTTGAATCGGTGCCGCTGACCGCTTCTGAAATCAATGCCGCGGGTCAAGATGGCTGACGGGTGGGCTAGTAGCACGTGCGGGAATGATGTCCACACTGTCTGCGCACGTTCGGGCCGACCCTTAGATTAGATGCATGGATGGGTCAAGCCGGACGCGTTTCGCCGGATGGGTCGCCTAGCTGGGGCGCCGTGCACGCCCGCGGGTCCGCGCAGGAAGTTTCGTACACGCGCAGACCATTTCGGTCGCCCCGGTGGAGATCGAGTCGGACGAGTTTCACAGGATGGGTCGCCCCGCTAGGGCGCGTCGCAGGTCGCGCGCGTCCGCACAGACAGTTTCAGACGTGCGTAGACCGTTTGGATCGCCCCGGTGGAGACGCATCCGCGCAAACAGTTTCGGTCACATATCCACCGGGGCGACCCAAACGGTCTACGCATGTCCGAAACTGTCCGCGCGGACGCACGCGGCATGCGCGGCGCCCCAGCGGGGCGACCCATCTGGCAAAACGCGTCCGACTCGACCCATCCATGTATCTAATCTGGGGCTCGGTTGCGTCGGCCCGGACGGACAACGCGGACGTCGTGCTAGTTGGCGACGCAGGCCCATATGTAAGAGAGACATTAGTACTTAATGATAGCTTGTCATTAAATTAAGCATGCTGGTTACAAAAAAGCCATTCAAACTAATTATGAGAGGGGTGCTACTGCTACCGCTGCTGTGGTTGCGGCTACGGCTACTGCTGGAGGAGGACGGTGCGACGGCTACTCACCGCCGTTGTTGCGGACGCCGGCCCCGTCGATCGCCGCCCTAGCTTTTTAGATGGCCCGCTGCTGGACGCGTTCGCGGATACAGTCGCGAGCCGCCGCCTTGCCCTCCAGCTTCTGCCGGTCCTCCGCCACCCGGTTCGCCAAGGCCTTGTCCATCTCGGTGGCCCAGTGGTCTCTCGCCTCCTGTTGGGCGAGCACCTCTGCCAGAGAAGGAGCTGGAGCCAGAGCCGGAGCCGGAGCACCATTGGGGCCGAAGCCCAGTGCCCATGCTATTTTCACGGGGACGGCGAGCGCGCGCCTCCAGCTGGTCCACCTTCTCTCCCTCCTCGTCGTCTTCCACTGCCTCCTCTATCTTGTCGGCGTCGGCGAGGCGGCAGCGTGCGAAGCCACGCGCTCCTCGCCGCCGCCCGAGGCGGCGGCGATGCTCGCGCGCCCTCTTCCGCGTTGTTGCGCCCTTTGACGGCCTGGCGGAGCTTGCTGATGGCGTACTTGGCGTCCTCCTTGGCCACCTCCTCCAGCGTGGTCATGGCCGCCTCATGGCGGATCTCGCGAAGAGCCGCTGTTGCGGCCTCCATGGCCACCGCCTCCTTGGCGGTGACGTGGTGCACGTCGGTCACCGCCCATTGGGCAGCCATCGTTGCCGCCGCCTCCACCACCTGCTGCAGCGCACCCTCGGTTACCTCGCCTTCCTTCTCGAAGGCCAGCACCTGCACATCGCATGTGCCGAGCCAGCACTGTGGCCTCGAGGTGCACCTCGTCGACCCCCACGTCCGGGTAGCGGGCGTGGCACATCTCCCGGATCTTGGACCATGTGGCGATCTTGCGGCGAGGCATTGCTGCTGGAGCTTTTTCGGCGGCTGGTTTTCTCTTGGTTTAGGCTTGTTGTCTCCCCCGCCGGCGGCCGTCTTTTATAGACCGTGGCGAAGGCAAGAAACGGACTAGGATGCGCGGGAAGTTTTCTCGCCGGGGAAAGTTATCTCGCCACGGGAAGCGATACGCGCGCGGGAAACGATGGCGGGAAACGCCGACCGCGCGGGAAGCCGCCGACGCTGACAGCCGACGTCGCGTCGCCATTAACGTCTCCATCGGGAGGACGTCAACCGATAACAGCGGGAGAGAGACGGACAAATAGATCGGACAGCTATACGCGCCTGGCCAAACATGCTAGTTCCTCTACCTATACTGACCGGCGGCCCGACCTAAACGAAAAAATAAACAGATCGATAACCGTGTGGATCGGCCGGTCGGTCGCTGACGCGGCGGACGCGTGCTGCCCAGTGGCCACATGCAGCAGGTACAGGTACTGCGTCACCGTCGAGAGTAGGACGAGAGGTTTGCGAGAAGCACGGGCAACTTGCTTCTACTACTTAATTTAGCTGCGGCATGACCTAATTGTTTTGTGTTGAGCTGGGCATGACCTAATTATTCAGGCGCCGCTGTTTGCGATCCCTGCAATCTGCAGCGCATGTGGGATGGGGGACTGAGATATAGCAAGTCAACCCTGCGCTTCTGCGAATGTTTGTTTATTGAGAGAGACGATCCTGAAGGGCTGACCATGGCTCGGATCTCGGGGTCTCGTTAGGTCGTTTTCTTTCCTGGGTCTTCCCCGGGATGGGTGTTTTGCACGCAGGCTCTTGGCCAGTTCAGCGCGATGGCATCACAGACATAGCCTGCGTTTGTTCCTACGACTGTGACGGTTTGTTGCCATCAAGGACCTTTTACAGCTACACCAATACATTCCTATAAATACATATGAGTCGGTTCGTCATGTACTATCTCTGTTTGGAATTATTAGTTCTAAGAACAAGTATAATAGTAGGCTGCTGACTAAGCATTTATGTCTACTAAAAAAGAGAGATAAAAAAAATTGCAAGTTGTTAGCTCTCTTGCAAGAGCCAACTCAATTCCAAACAACTACTAAATCACGTGATAAGCTAAGAGCATCTCCACTCCATGCCCTTGAACGGTTTGGGGGAAGCCAGCATGAAAAATCACTCCCAACAGTCTCTCAAATAAAAAATTTATCCAACAGAGCCTCAAAAATTATCTGGCGCCCTCAGCCCACCCTAGCCTATAAGAAGTCAATTGGAGGCGCCGGCTTCCACTTTTAACCCAAGGACCCATCCGGCAATCTTCCTAGTACTATCTTTAATATTGGAAGTGTGACTATGTAGCATCCATCTTATATAACTAAAAATTATCCGGCGTTTTCAATATAGGCTACCACTGAACGCCCGTCTGGAAGATGACTGGAGATGCTCTAAGAAATTGAAATGGGTTGGAAATAACTAAGAAAGCTCTACTCAGACAGATAAGATGTCTCTTGTATGCTTACAGGAGTCTGAGCTGTACACCATACATTATCCATTTTTTGTATGCTTCCAAGGACGCTATGTTGTTTTTCGCGGAGTGCTTTCTAAATTCGTTCCTCTTACGTACCGTCAATGCAACGCGTCGATCTGTCATGCAGAGTATAGCCGAACAGATTACTACTGGCACAGCACAGATTCAGGTGACAGGCGAAAACGATGATGCGATTAGATCAAAGCTTTAGGGTTAAACTACGAACGATTGTAAACATTTCGATTTGAGGAATCTACTACACCCTCTAAGCTACCAACAAATTAGGAGTTGCGAAGTCGACAGATTTGAGACCGATTCTTCCTGCTTCCTTTGCCGGATCAAGAAGCAAGGCAGAAAGATATTCAATCGCCAACTAGTGTTGCCCAAGTAGTTAATCTGCTGCGTGGCTCTTGGGGATCACGCAAAGGTGTGTGGCACAACAGTAGGCCACATGTGATCGACGACGGCTAGCTTTTACCACTTGCAAAAAAAAATGGAGAGGGATAAACTTCACAGCCCTTCCTCTCAAAAGATCAACTTCCTAGCGGCCACATGCATGCATGGACATTGGCAGCCTTGGACACTAGTCAAACTTCACGGCCACGGCCACAGGCGATTGGGCGATGATAGGAGCGTGCAGGCGTGTACATATGCAGCCTCTAATTACTTAATTAATCAATTAAAGTAACCAGCTTGCAGCGCATCAAAAACACACTTGGTCAAGTGGTTAGGCTCCAACGTTCACGTACTGGAGAGGGAAAGATAGTTTATTACGGCGCCAGTTTTATTTGGAAAGCTACCCGCCGCTGGCTTGATATCTCTCCACGAGCGCTTCCTTTAACCGGAGAGGCAGAGAGGAACTAGAAACAAATATCCAGTTGCATCATGTATTTGTGGTGCTCGAAACGAATCAGCTGCGCACAGACAGTATTACTAGTAGCAATACTGATTTATATACAGTACTCATGCAAGTTTAGTACTCGCTCTGTTTTAAAATAGATGTAAAATTTTGTATAAAATTTGATGTATCTAAACACCATTTAGTATATAGATACATCTAAATGTAGATAACTTATCAACATCTATTTCAAGACTTTGGGAGTAAGATACACGACGGTGCCAGGGAGGTATAGACCAATAGTTTTCTCACTTTATGCAAAAAGTTTCGTATACAAATATATATAAGGTGTACGTACGTCATGGAAATGTTTGATTAACCAAATGTGTGCATCAAAAGCAGTCAGAATGTGTTGATATTGTAGCACCGCGGTACAAGAATACGGAAAGTTACGTAGATAGTTGTGTGCACGCGCATAATTCTTTATTTCCAGGTTGATAACAACCCTCTCCCCCATGTTGCTTCCTAGGGCGACACCGGGGGCGAAACCCTAGGCACCCGCCAGAGGCTTTCCCCCTCACCGGATCCCCTTGCTGCCGCTGCCGTCGGCTCTTTTCACGGCCACTACTAGGAAAAAGGCTATAGGTAATCCGCACATCTATGACTCACGTGGTTGAAGTGTCTCACGGGTAAAACAAACGTGGCTCACATGTAGGCGACCCTATTAGTAACTAGAACAAACACGCACATGGTGATAGTGCGCCACAGATATGTGTGGGCCAGGGCTGCCGGCCGCATGCCACATACCCTTAGCATGGTCAGCAGCCACTCGAACAACGCGGCACCGACGAATCAGGCGAATTATGTGTTCGTGACTCTACCCGCTAGCACCGCAGCTCCGGAAGTGTTGGTGACTCCCCCTACCATCACCGCGGCACCGGACATGTTGGTGACTCCCCCTGCCATCTTCGCGGCGGTACCGGAGCTCCAAGCACCCACTAGGGAGAATACACCGCCCGCCGGCACCGTGCCATCAAGCAGCCCCTCCGTATCTTGCACGCCGTCGTGTCACGGTGCCTCGACATTGGACGATCTCGACGCCATCACGGTAAACAAATTACTTTGTCGCCTTTCACGCCATCTATTACTCTTATGGCATCTCTCTGACACCATACATGTCTTTCGCAGACATATGTTCCTTGCACTCTCTTATGCTACGTGAACAACGAGCTGAGGGATGTTGCCAAGGGTACCACCATTCAACCCTTGCGCTGTTCCACTCAAGGCCAATGCCAGATAGCGTGCACAGGGTTAAAATTAGTCGGGTTCTAAGGGGCTGCGATGACCTGGAACCTCCCATTCAACCCTCAAGAGTGGATGAAGAAGAGCCGGCTGTCCTCAGAAGTTACTTCGGCTTATTCTTGCAATGTCCAAAGAGCAGGATTTGTTTGGGAACGGTGGGGGATGATGACTCCTTGGTGGCGCCAGAGAACTTGGTGCTTGATGTGGAGTCTTGTTGGGAACCCCAAGAGCAAGGTGTGAAGCAGCACATCAGCAAGTTTTCCCTTAGTAGATACCGAGGTTATTGAACCAGAAGGAGGAATGAAACGTCACACAGGTGTTGCAAGCAACGCGGAGATCTACACAACACAAACTCAAGACTTTGCCCCAACGAATCAGTGAGGTTGTCAATCTCATCGGTTTGCTGTAACAAAGGATTAGATGTATGGTGTGGAAGGTAATGGTTTGCAGCAAGTAAACAAGTAACAATGGAAGATGTATTGATGGTAAAAATTGGACCGGGGTCCATAGTTCACTAGAGGTGCTCTCCTTAGATAAACAACATGACATGAAGGGTAAAAATATTACAGCTGGGCAATTGACAGGAACTGAGCAAGGCATTACAATGCAATTACTAGTCAGAAAGATCCTATGAGATTCGGTTGGACAATACAATAAGATACAAAGACCGCCATCGAACTGCATCTATGACTAGAATTCCACCTTCGGGTTATCATCCGAACCCCCTCCGGTATTAAGTTGCAAGCAACAGACAACTGCTTTAAGCAAAGTGTGTAAGGTAAACAGTCCACATGTTCCATGAACAAGAGACTGTTGTTTTCTCCCTAGTAGCAACAACACATCTACAACCGAAGAGATTATTGTCACATCCCTTGGAAACTAGAGGCATGAACCCACTATCGAGCATAAATACCCCCTCTTGGAGTCACTAGCAACTACTTGGCCAAGATAGCTACTAACAACGGAGAGCATGCAAGATCACAAACAACACATACATGATAGAATTATAAAGACAAAACCATTAATCAAACCAACATAATAATCTTAATATCCATTGGATCCCCGCAAACACAACATGCATGATTACACATAGATTAGATCTTGATCATGAATGGAGCTCACAAGATCTATACATGGACCCATAGTCCAAGGTGGAACTACTCACGCATCATACCAGAGAGAAGGCCTCCGGGATGATCTCCCCTCCGACAGGGTGCCGGGAAGAACTTCAAATCCCGATCTAGGGACGATGGTGGCGGATTCTGAGCAGTTTCGTGGAGATTTGATCGGGTGCTTAGGGTTTCTGCATCGGTGGCTTCTTATAGGCGAAGGGGGAGGCCGAGGAGGCGACCAGGGGGGCCAAATCCTAGCCAGTGCGAGCCACCCGCCGCCTCACGGGGGGTCTGCAGCACCGCCCGCTTCCTCGTCTCCCCTCTGGACTTCTTGTTCCCCACGGAAAGTAATTGACTTTGACGTTTGTCCCGTCCAATTCCGAGAATATTTCATTACTACCTTTTCTGAAACCAAAAACATCAGAAAATAGGCATCTTGCACTGTTGAAACTTGTTAATAGGTTAGTACCAGAAAACATGTAAAAAGCACCTCAAAGTGTAGACAAGTAAAGCAAAGTAGATACTAAACAAGCATGGAGCATCAAAAATTATAGATACGTTTCCAACGTATCAGCATCCCCAAGCTTAACTCCTGCTCGTCCTCGAGTAGGTAAGTGATGAAAGAATATTTTTTGAGGTGACATGCATCCTCGTAATAAAGATCCAACCATTTGCAAGCATTGAAAGCTGGGATCAAAGAACTCTAAACATGTGCATGAAATATGGAGTTCTAACAATAGGACATAGTAACTGATGGGGATATGCCTACCGGGGTATACCTAGCAGGACGTTTCCGACTGGCCCAAGACCTGGCGAGTGGGCCTGCAGAACGGCGAGTGGATCAAAGCCCAGCCAGGAGTCGGCGATCGGAAGTCAAGGCCCGAGTAGATAGGCCAGTCGGACTAGGTTAAACGACTCTCAAGGCAGAATCGAATCGGTTGAGATATGTGAACCCTAGGGAGGTGAGCCTATATAAACCTCCCAATAGGGCAGTAGAGACACGTTCCTCATACACCAAGCGACTCGCCGCCTAGCCGAGCTCGCCCTGTAACACCTCCATAATACAATCTAGCGAGAGTAGGTCTTTACCCTCCGGGCCGAACCTGGTAAAACCCTGTGTCTTTGCCCTCATCTCGCACCGCAGATGGCTGGCCGCCTTGCCCCTCATTCTACTACTACCGCCGATTGCAGCATCTGCCGTGACAATTCCACGGCTGGCGCCCACCGTGGGCTGGCCGGTCTGGCCGGTGTTCTGCGGCGAGATCCAATCTGCCCATCAACGAGACGGTCGCCACCGGCCGCATGATAGCGATCGGCGAGATGCTCCAGATCTTGCCGAGCAGCTACGTCCCGGCGGCGCGACCCGTCACGCACAGCGTGATCCTGCCTATCGGCACGATCAGCCTCTTCGTCGGCCTCACCGACGTAATCGTCTCGGAGGACTCGGCTCGCATCCGCGAGTCGCCGCCACACGATCGGCTCTCCGAGAGCCAGATCCGCACGATCCACCGCCTCGCCTCCGAGTACAACTCGGCCCACAACGACGTGGCCGGGAATTTAGTGGCCGCAGAGGATGCGGCCCTCACCGACGACGCCGACTCGGCGACCCCGGCGTCACTCGCCGGATCCATCACCGCGGCCTCATCCGCAGGCTCCATCGCCCAGGTCTCCAACGCGGGAGATTTCGAGGACCCCTCCATCCTCGGGATCTTCGAATTCGACTCCGGGTCGGAGAACTCCGTCGACCTCCGCGACGGAACCGGTCGCCACGCCGCGACCTACATGGCCACTGGCGCCGATCCGCCGGAGGATCCTTTCTCCACCCCAATCCCTCCTAACGCCACGGCAACGGAGGTCGAGGAACTCCGCTGAATCGGCGAGGCGGTACGCAAAGAGCAGGCCGAGCGAAAAATTTCGCCGAGGTGTGACGGCCAGAGCTGTCACGCTACCACCAGCAGCGAATCAGTCACGCCTGAACCCCACCGTTCAGGGCGCCTGAACCGGCGAACAACGACCCGGCGGCCGTGGCGCGATCTGCGAACGCGCCACCGAGGAAGCGCCCGCCCGCCGCCAGATCAGCGGCGAGGGCGCCCACTCCACCCAACGGCACCCCTCCCAGGGACCAGCCGCGGATAGTAGTCTCCTCACGGGAGCGAGACGCGAACGGCCTCCCACTGTTCTCCACCCAATGGACAACCTCGTGGCAGGTCGCCGACACCATCACCGCCACCGGTGACGGCGCCCTATAGGTCCAATACGTCAGGGCCCTGCTCGCAAAGGCCGTCGAGCAGCAAAAAGCGGGCGCCGACTCGGCAGCCGAGTATACTCGCGTTCCTCGAAGCAGGCGGCCTCCGGCGCCGCCAGCGGCAAACACCCTCAACTGCCCGCCACCAGAGCCGCTGCGGCTCCAACACCGACCCGCGAACGCGGCACTCTCCACCAACGACCCCAGGCCGGCAACCAACCTTGTCGCCGCCAACGGGCAACCCATCGACGCCCGCACCCACATCATCAACAACCAAAGCTGGCGCGCACGCCAGCCCGACGACTTGCGGCACACCCTAACTAATCGCCGCGACGGTGAGCCTATGGGGTCGCTCAGTCGACTCGGACCCAAGTGCTTCGGACCAATGATCCGAGGCGAGAAGTACCCGCCAAACTTCAAGGCGCCAAAAGAGATAGAAAATGCGACTCAGACGACCCCCCGTATGGCTCGACACATACCTCATGGCAATGGGGATCGCGGTCACACTGACCTACTCGCCCGTTACCTCCCCGATGATGGAGGGACGCGTGCGATGGATCAACACTCTCCCCGTGATGTCGACTCACAGGAGGAAATGCGACGCCGTCGAGCACTTGAGTGCTCCTACACGCGCCACCACTATTGAGGACACGAACGTGCGTCCAGTACCGCGAGTCGACCCGCAACTGGGTCCAACGGTGGCAAGAGCTTTGGTACAACGCGGTCGGCATCCACCCGGACACCGCGATCCATTGCTTCAAGACCTCGTGCCGCTACGAGCCTCTAGTCGCCAAGCTCAAGCGACACTCCCGCACACTCGACAACATCCCCGACCTCCTCGAGATCGCCAAACGGTACGCCGAGGAAGATCCGAACCAGGAAACTGACGACGAGTCAGGAGGTCAACGCCGCACGGGCGGCAACGACGGCGGACGCCGAACCGACCTACGCTACAGCGGCACTCGCCTCACCGGCAAGCGCCGCAATGACGGGCGAGTCGACTTCGTCGCCAACGCCGGGCACGCGCAGCGCGAGCCCAAGAGCTACCGCCGCGACGGAGGGCAACGCCGCGACGGCGGCAACTACAAGAACAAGCCAAGGTTCGATCCCGCGGCCCTCCTTAACCAACCATGTGCGTTCCATAGAAGGGAAGGGAAGCCCGCAACGCACACCACCGCCGACTGCCACACCCTCAGGGAAATCGAGAAGGCACGGCAAGCGCGGGAGGACCCCGACAACGATCCGCCAAACGGCGGAAAATTCGGCAAAGTAGCCGGCTCGCTCCACACCTTCACATGCTTCAACACGAAGCGCGAGAAGAAGGTCATCGCCCGCCCGCCGCCACAATGCGGTGGCAGCAGACGTCCCCGGTTCTGAACTGGTCGGAGCAGCCCATCACCTGGAGCCGGCAAGACCACTCGCCGCGCATCGAGTACCCAGGACGAGTCGCCTTGGTGGTCAAGCCCAAGGTTGGCGATTACTGGCTCCCCAAGCCACTGCTGGCCGGCGGCAGCTCCATCCACATCCTCTACCTCGACACCTTCAGGCGGCTTCGGCTCCCGCAGGCGATGATCGAGACGACCCACACCACATTCCACGACATCGTCCCCGGTCGGAAGGCGTACCCGATCGGCAAGGTCACGCTGCCACCACCTTCGCACACGCAAACTTCCGCCGGCGGATCGTCGAGCTGGTGCCCTTCGACAGCCTACCATCGCGTCACAGGCGCCAGCGTTCGCTAAATTCATGGCGCCACCACGCTGCATAACGCGATGAAGCTCCCGGGCCGCGGCGTCATCACCATCAACGGCGACCCGACATGGCCGCGGTGCGAGGCCAAAGGAGCCGAGCTCGCCGACGCCGTCATCGCGCGGAGACCAACCACGCCGACGAGCTCGCCAGATGCGCGGCCGGGGTCAACAACGACGACCCCACCATACTCAAGAAGCCCAACTGAGGGCGGGCACCTCAACCTTTGAGGCCACGACGCACGCGCACCGTCGAGCTGGTACCCGGCGACTCCAGCCGGGCTGACGATCGGGACGGGCGTGAGCCCAGCGTGGGAAGGCGCTCATCGAGTTCCTCCGTGAGAACAGGGACATCTTCGCATGGAAACCCTCCGACATGCCCGGTGTCCCTAGGGAGCTCGGCCGAGCACAAGCTAAACGCCGACCCCAAAGTGCGACCTGTCAGCGATCGCGCCCTTCAATGAAGAACGCCGTCGAGCAATCGCCGAGGAAGTGCAGCGTTTACTGCTGCCGGCTTCATCCGCCAATCAAGTACTCAAGTGGCTGGCAAACCCAGTCCTGGTCGAGAAGAAAACGGACACGGAGAATGTGTATCGACTACACAAACCTGAACAGGGCCTGCCCAAAGGAGCAGTTCGTCCTCCCGCGGATCGACCAGATAATCGATTCGACCGCGGGCTCGAAGTCGCTATGTTTCCTCGACGCCTACTCTGGGTACAACTAGATCAAAATGGCCGTCGAAGACGAGGAGAAGACGGCGTTCATCACGCCATTCAGAGCCTTCTGCTACACCGCCATGACCTTCGGCCTCAAGAACGCCGGGGCGACCTACCAGCGGTGCATGCAAGAATGCCTCGCGAGCCAAATTGGCCGCAACATCCACGTCTACATTGACGACGTAGTCGTGAAGTCCACTCACCAAGGCGACCTACTCACCGACCTGGCGGAAACTTTCGCCAACCTGCGAAGATACAAGATAAAGCTCAACCCAGGCAAGTGCACCTTCGGTGTACCCGCCGGACAGCTACTGGGGTACGTCGTCTCCAAACGAGGGATTGAGGCAAACCCCACAAAGATCGACACGATCGCCCGGCTCGGCAAACCCGAGTGCCTGCGCGACGTCCAGAAGCTGGCCGGGCGAGTAGCGGCTCTCAGTCGCTTCATCCCTCGCCTGGGCGAAAAGGCGATGCCCCTATACCGCCTGATGCGCAAGAACCCCACCTTCCAGTGGGACAAGGAGGCGGACGACGCGCTCCGCGACCTCAAAAAGGTGCTACTCGCCGCACCACTACTCGCCGCCCCCGCCGACAAAGAACCCATGCTGGTTTACGTCGCGGCGTCCGAGCGCGTCGTCAGCGCCGTGATGGTCGTAGAGCGACCAGAGGAAGGAAAGGAGCGCCCGGTTCAGCGGCCGGTGTACTACATCAGCGAGGTCCTCACCGAATCGCGCCAGCGGTACCCGCAGTACCAAAAGCTAGTATACGCGGTCTTCCGGGCTCAGCGTCGCCTGCCGCACTACTTCCAGGAACACCCGATCACGGTCGTTTCCTCAGCACCACTGCAAGACATCATCCGCAATCGCGAGGCGACCGGGCGAGTCGCCAAGTGGGCCGTCGAGATCGGCGTCCACAACATCAAGTATGAGCCACGAAAGGCGATCAAGTCACAGGCACTGGCAGACTTCATCGCCGATTGGGAGGAGGCAGCAACCCGGAAGCCGCCGTACCTCCACTCTGGAGCACGCACTTTGGCGGCTCCAAGAACGCGGCGCAGCGCGAGGATAGTGTTGACTTCACCAAAGGGCGACAAGCTCCGCTACATCCTCTGCCTCGACTTCACGCCCTGCACCAACAACATGGCTGAATACGAGGCCCTACTCCACGGCATGCGAGCCGCCAAGGAGATGAACGTCAATCGCCTCTGCTGCTACGGAGATTCCGACCTTGTCGCGGGGCAAGTCGCCGGCACCTGCGACGCCGTCTCCCCAACCATGGCGGCGTACCGCCAAGCGGTGGATAAGTTGGGCGGCCACTTCACCGGCTACTCCGTCGAGTGGATCGACAGGCGGAAAAACGAGGAGGCCGACGCCCTATCTCGCATCGGGTCGGCTCGACTCGCACCACCCGCCGGCGTGTTCCTCGACACAATCTCCAAGCCATCAGTCTCTCCCCAGGAGATTGACGAGTCCCACTCCAACCGGAGGCAGCCTTGGTCGCACTCATCACCGAGCAGACGACGGACCAAGCCCTACATCGCCTACAGGCGGCACCACCGGCGGGCAGGGCAGACGCTCGAATGATCACTCGTCGATGCAAGTCCTACACCATCATCGACGGCGAGCTCCTGGCGCGGCGTCACGGCGTATTCCGGCTGCGTCAACGGTGAAGGGCGAAAAAATCCTCCACGACATTCACTCAAGTGACTGCGGCCACCACGCCGCCGCTCGCTCCCTAGTCGCCAAGGCTATGCGACACGGCTTCTACTAGCCCACTGCACACGCCGACGCTGTCGACATCGTCCAGCGATGCACCGGGTGCGAAATGCATGTCGGGCCGCGTCTGAGCTCGGCGCTCAAAACAATCCCCATCACCTGGCCATTCGTTGTGTGGGGCATGGACATGGTAGGCCCCTTCAAGAAGGCCCCCTCTGGCTAAACCCACCTGCTGGTCGCCGTCGACAAATTCACGAAGTGGGTGGAGGCCAAGCCAGTCCAGAAATGCGACGGGAAGACCGCCACTAAATTCCTACGCGAGCTCATATATCGCTACGGGTTCCCCAACAGCATCATCACGGACAACGGCACCAACTTCGCCAAGGGAGCCATGGACGAATTCTGCGAAGAGCACCATATCCGGCTCGACCTCGCGTCAGTCGCCCACCGAATCAACGGCCAGGCGGAGCGAGCCAACCAAAGCATCCTCCATGGCACGAAGCCGCGACTCCAAGTACCACTCGGCGCGCCGGTGCTGGGTCGAGTTGCCTCTGTCATCTAGGGTATCCGGACCTCGTCAACAGATCGGCAGGATTCACCCCCTTCTTCATGGTCTGGTCTTGCGGGCGTCATGCCCACCGACCTCGAACACGACTCGCCGCGATTCGTCCACTATACGGAGGCTGCAAACGAGCTGGCCCGACAAGATGGGGTCGACCAGCTCGACGAAGCACGCGACCTCGCTCGGTCACGCACCGCCATCTACCAGCAAGGACTTCGCCGCTACCACAGCCGGCGGGTGAAAGCTCGCACCTTCCAGGAAGGTGACCTGGTGCTACGCCTCATCCAGGACAAGAAGGGGATGCACAAGCTCTCCCCTCCATGGGAAGGCCCATTCGCTATAGGGCGCGTACTAGGCAACAACGCCTACTACCTCATCGACGTCCGCGGGGACGGCGAACTCGACGTCAAGCGACCATGGAATGTAAACCTCCTCCGGAAGTTCTACTCCTAGAACCCCACACATGTACTCTCCAGTCGCTATGAAATAAAAAGAAATGGTTACCGCAACTTGTGCTTACTCTCCATGACTTGTGCCACTGCTTTTCGTAAAAGCGTTATGCTAAGCGCATAAGTCAACCTTTGGTACAGTGATCGTAGCGGCTAAGTAGTGCGGTGCAAAACCTTTGAATCACTTCAGGTCTTGCATCGTCCACGAATAACGCCAACCCGGAGCCCCATTGGAGTCGCCTAGCTCGACTAGTTCTACGAGCCAAGACAACTGCCCTCGCTTCTCACAGCGACCCTGGTCCTCCGCATCCTCGGCATAGCGACTCGAACGGCTAAGTACCACGCTCGGGGACTGAAGACCAGTTAAATGAGCGGTCGAGAAAAGCGCCAAGTAAGAGAGCATGCCCAGGACTCGCCGCGCGACTGACCCCACGGGCCAGGCAGGAGTGACGCGCTCACACCAACGCGCTAAGTCCTCAACCACCCTCGAGTCGCGCCTAGAACTACCAAGTACCACGCTCGGGGACTCGGCCACCCGACCTCGTTCGCGCACGGGAAAACGGTAAAGTACAGAGCACTCAAGGGAGTCGCCTAGCGACTGGCTCTTCGAGCTCGGGCGAGTCGACTAAAACATCAAAACACATAACAACAACACATACATCATATACGAGGTAAACCCCACAAAAGGGCGGACGCGCTCGGGGACTCGTCCAAAATCAATCAAAAGCACACAAACAAATATCAAAATAGACACGACGTCTCATTCAATCACATGTTGCATTGTTTCATGTTACAAAATATGCCCGCGTGGCAGAACTGCTGCTAACGCCACAAGGAAAACTACTCTACTCTGCAGGCTTCGAAGACGACTCGCCAGCATCTCGGCGACTGCGGATGAACGCCGTGTATGGGTTGGATGGATACGTCGTCAGTTCACCCGCCATCGCCGCGCGAAAAGGCTGCTCGACCTTGAAGTCACGATGCGACGGCTCGGGGTCGTTTGGCGCGACAACCGTCTCTGATGCGGCGAGGTTGCCCATCGCCGACGCGTTCGGTATGTGGCACGTTCTTGCAACTTGAGGACCTCGGACAGCTCCACGCGCTGTCGGCGATGGATACCCACTCTTCACATCGTCAATGTCGAAATCCTCGGGGAAGTGGGCGGTCAAGGCTCGTCGTCGGCGCTCACGCCCGGCGCCGACCGCGTCATGAACTCAACAACCGCGGGCGCCTTCTCCAAGTACCTCCACACCTCAACGAGGTCGCTAGGAACCACTTCCGTGGGCGATATTTCTTGGAGGTAGGCACGGATGCACGTCGCCGACAACGTCGCCGAATCGACGAGCATGCTTACGCACTGCCTTGCGTCGAGCGAGTTCGCCTCTTCTTCGCTATCAAGGATGCGACCTGCGAGTAGAAGACAATGATAAGTATGACGGACACCACAAAAACCACAACTATTATAAAGGGGAGATGCACTCACCAAGCAACGGGCGGGCGAGTCCCGTGATGAAGCACTGAAGCGACGTGTGGTGGTCACGAAGCCCGTAATAAGGACTTCCGACACCTTGCGATCCTCTTCGCCGCCGCAATTGCGGCCTTAGCTCGCCCGCCGAGTTCGCTTCTTCTCTCGCCTCGCGATTCGCTCGAGGTCGGCGATCCGCTGTTCAGCGGCACCCAGAGCAGTTCGCGCCGCCACCAACTCACCAGCGGGGACAAGCCCCTGGCGAGCTTCCTCTGCCTTCATAGCAGCAGCCTGAAGCCCCTTGTTCGCCTCCTGGATGATGGAGAGTTTCACAGGATGGGTCGCCCCGCTAGGGCGCGTCGCAGGTCGCGCGCGCGTCCGCCGCAGACGATTCGTGCGTGCGTGAACCGTTTGGATCGCCCGGTGGACGCATCCGCATAGCCAGTTTCGGTCACATATCCACCGGGGCGACCCAAACGGTCACGCTGAAACTGTCAGCTGCGGACGCCTGCGCATCTGCGCGCCCAATGCGACCCATCCGCAAAACGCGTCCGACTCGACCCATCCATGTATCTAATCAGGGCTCGGTTGCGTCGGCCCGGACGGACAACGCGGACGTCGTGCTAGTTGCGGCGAGGCCCATATGTAAGAGAGACATTAGTACTTAATGATAGCTTGTCATTAAATTAAGCATGCTGGTTACAAAAAGCCATTCAAACTAATTATGAGAGGGTGCTACTCGCTACGGCTGTAGTTCTGACTACGGCTCTGCTTGGAGGAGGGCGGTCTGACGGCTACTCACGCCCGTTGTTGCGGACGCCGCCCCGTCGATCGCCGCCCTAGCTTTTAGATGGCCCGCTGCTGGCGTTCGCGGATACGATCGCGAAACCGCCGCCTTGCCTCCAGGCTTCGCCGTCCTCCGCCACCGGTTCGCCAAGGCCTTGTCCATCTCGGTGGCCGGTGGTCTCGCCTCTGTTGGCGAGCACCTGCCAGAGAAGGAGCTGGAGCCGGGCGGAGCACCATTGGGGCCGAAGCCCAGTGCCCATGCTATTTTCACGGGGACGGCGAGCGCGCGCCTCCAGCTGGTCCACCTTCTCTCCCTCCTCGTCGTCTTCCACTGCCTCCTCTATCTTGTCGGCGTCGGCGAGACGACGCGTGGCCAGAGCCACGCGCTCCTCCTTCGCCGCCGAGACGGCGACGTGCTCGCGCCGCGCCTCTTCCGCGTTGTTGCGCCCTTTGACGGCCTGGCGGAGCTTGCTGATGGCGTACTTGGCGTCCTCCTTGGCCACCTCCTCCAGCGTGGTCATGGCCGCCTCATGGCGGATCTCGCGAAGAGCCGCTGTTGCGGCCTCCATGGCCACCGCCTCCTTGGCGGTGACGTGGTGCACGTCGGTCACCGCCCATTGGGCAGCCATCGTTGCCGCCGCCTCCACCACCTGCTGCAGCGCACCCTCGGTTACCTCGCCTTCCTTCTCGAAGGCCAGCACCTGCACATCGCATGTGCCGAGCCAGCACTGTGGCCTCGAGGTGCACCTCGTCGACCCCCACGTCCGGGTAGCGGGCGTGGCACATCTCCCGGATCTTGGACCATGTGGCGATCTTGCGGCGAGGCATTGCTGCTGGAGCTTTTTCGGCGGCTGGTTTTCTCTTGGTTTAGGCTTGTTGTCTCCCCCGCCGGCGGCCGTCTTTTATAGACCGTGGCGAAGGCAAGAAACGGACTAGGATGCGCGGGAAGTTTTCTCGCCGGGGAAAGTTATCTCGCCACGGGACGCGATCTGCAGCGGAAGCGATGGCGGAAGCGCCGATCGCTGGAAGCGCCGGCCCGGCGACAGCCGACGTCGCGTCGCCATTAACGTCTCCATCGGGAGGACGTCAACCGATAACAGCGGGAGAGAGACGGACAAATAGATCGGACAGCTATACGCGCCTGGCCAAACATGCTAGTTCCTCTACCTATACTGACCGGCGGCCCGACCTAAACGAAAAAATAAACAGATCGATAACCGTGTGGATCGGCCGGTCGGTCGCTGACGCGGCGGACGCGTGCTGCCCAGTGGCCACATGCAGCAGGTACAGGTACTGCGTCACCGTCGAGAGTAGGACGAGAGGTTTGCGAGAAGCACGGGCAACTTGCTTCTACTACTTAATTTAGCTGCGGCATGACCTAATTGTTTTGTGTTGAGCTGGGCATGACCTAATTATTCAGGCGCCGCTGTTTGCGATCCCTGCAATCTGCAGCGCATGTGGGATGGGGGACTGAGATATAGCAAGTCAACCCTGCGCTTCTGCGAATGTTTGTTTATTGAGAGAGACGATCCTGAAGGGCTGACCATGGCTCGGATCTCGGGGTCTCGTTAGGTCGTTTTCTTTCCTGGGTCTTCCCCGGGATGGGTGTTTTGCACGCAGGCTCTTGGCCAGTTCAGCGCGATGGCATCACAGACATAGCCTGCGTTTGTTCCTACGACTGTGACGGTTTGTTGCCATCAAGGACCTTTTACAGCTACACCAATACATTCCTATAAATACATATGAGTCGGTTCGTCATGTACTATCTCTGTTTGGAATTATTAGTTCTAAGAACAAGTATAATAGTAGGCTGCTGACTAAGCATTTATGTCTACTAAAAAAGAGAGATAAAAAAAATTGCAAGTTGTTAGCTCTCTTGCAAGAGCCAACTCAATTCCAAACAACTACTAAATCACGTGATAAGCTAAGAGCATCTCCACTCCATGCCCTTGAACGGTTTGGGGGAAGCCAGCATGAAAAATCACTCCCAACAGTCTCTCAAATAAAAAATTTATCCAACAGAGCCTCAAAAATTATCTGGCGCCCTCAGCCCACCCTAGCCTATAAGAAGTCAATTGGAGGCGCCGGCTTCCACTTTTAACCCAAGGACCCATCCGGCAATCTTCCTAGTACTATCTTTAATATTGGAAGTGTGACTATGTAGCATCCATCTTATATAACTAAAAATTATCCGGCGTTTTCAATATAGGCTACCACTGAACGCCCGTCTGGAAGATGACTGGAGATGCTCTAAGAAATTGAAATGGGTTGGAAATAACTAAGAAAGCTCTACTCAGACAGATAAGATGTCTCTTGTATGCTTACAGGAGTCTGAGCTGTACACCATACATTATCCATTTTTTGTATGCTTCCAAGGACGCTATGTTGTTTTTCGCGGAGTGCTTTCTAAATTCGTTCCTCTTACGTACCGTCAATGCAACGCGTCGATCTGTCATGCAGAGTATAGCCGAACAGATTACTACTGGCACAGCACAGATTCAGGTGACAGGCGAAAACGATGATGCGATTAGATCAAAGCTTTAGGGTTAAACTACGAACGATTGTAAACATTTCGATTTGAGGAATCTACTACACCCTCTAAGCTACCAACAAATTAGGAGTTGCGAAGTCGACAGATTTGAGACCGATTCTTCCTGCTTCCTTTGCCGGATCAAGAAGCAAGGCAGAAAGATATTCAATCGCCAACTAGTGTTGCCCAAGTAGTTAATCTGCTGCGTGGCTCTTGGGGATCACGCAAAGGTGTGTGGCACAACAGTAGGCCACATGTGATCGACGACGGCTAGCTTTTACCACTTGCAAAAAAAAATGGAGAGGGATAAACTTCACAGCCCTTCCTCTCAAAAGATCAACTTCCTAGCGGCCACATGCATGCATGGACATTGGCAGCCTTGGACACTAGTCAAACTTCACGGCCACGGCCACAGGCGATTGGGCGATGATAGGAGCGTGCAGGCGTGTACATATGCAGCCTCTAATTACTTAATTAATCAATTAAAGTAACCAGCTTGCAGCGCATCAAAACACACTTGGTCAAGTGGTTAGGCTCCAACGTTCACGTACTGGAGAGGGAAAGATAGTTTATTACGGCGCCAGTTTTATTTGGAAAGCTACCCGCCGCTGGCTTGATATCTCTCCACGAGCGCTTCCTTTAACCGGAGAGGCAGAGAGGAACTAGAAACAAATATCCAGTTGCATCATGTATTTGTGGTGCTCGAAACGAATCAGCTGCGCACAGACAGTATTACTAGTAGCAATACTGATTTATATACAGTACTCATGCAAGTTTAGTACTCGCTCTGTTTTAAAATAGATGTAAATTTTATAAAATTTGATGTATCTAAACACCATTTAGTATATAGATACATCTAAATGTAGATAACTTATCAACATCTATTTCAAGACTTTGGGAGTAAGATACACGACGGTGCCAGGGAGGTATAGACCAATAGTTTTCTCACTTTATGCAAAAAGTTTCGTATACAAATATATATAAGGTGTACGTACGTCATGGAAATGTTTGATTAACCAAATGTGTGCATCAAAAGCAGTCAGAATGTGTTGATATTGTAGCACCGCGGTACAAGAATACGGAAAGTTACGTAGATAGTTGTGTGCACGCGCATAATTCTTTATTTCCAGGTTGATAACAACCCTCTCCCCCATGTTGCTTCCTAGGGCGACACCGGGGGCGAAACCCTAGGCACCCGCCAGAGGCTTTCCCCCTCACCGGATCCCCTTGCTGCCGCTGCCGTCGGCTCTTTTCACGGCCACTACTAGGAAAAAGGCTATAGGTAATCCGCACATCTATGACTCACGTGGTTGAAGTGTCTCACGGGTAAAACAAACGTGGCTCACATGTAGGCAGTACCCTATTAGTAACTAGAACAAACACGCACATGGTGATAGTGCGCCACAGATATGTGTGGGCCAGGGGCCTGCCGGCCGCATGCCACATACCCTTAGCATGGTCAGCAGCCACTCGAACAACGCGGCACCGACGAATCAGGCGAATTATGTGTTCGTGACTCTACCCGCTAGCACTGCAGCTCCGGAAGTGTTGGTGACTCCCCCTACCATCACCGCGGCACCGGACATGTTGGTGACTCCCCCTGCCATCTTCGCGGCGGTACCGGAGCTCCAAGCACCCACTAGGGAGAATACACCGCCCGCCGGCACCGTGCCATCAAGCAGCCCCTCCGTATCTTGCACGCCCGTCGTCGTATGCGGTGCCTCGACATTGGACGATCTCGACGCCATCACGGTAAACAAATTACTTTGTCGCCTTTCACGCCATCTATTACTCTTATGGCATCTCTCTGACACCATACATGTCTTTCGCAGACATATGTTCCTTGCACTCTCTTATGCTACGTGAACAACGAGCTGAGGGATGTTGCCAAGGGTACCACCATTCAACCCTTGCAGCGCACATTCCACTCAAGGCCAATGCCAGATAGCGTGCACAGGGTTAAAATTAGTCGGGTTCTAAGGGGCTGCGATGACCTGGAACCTCCCATTCAACCCTCAAGAGTGGATGAAGAAGAGCCGGCTGTCCTCAGAAGTTACTTCGGCTTATTCTTGCAATGTCCAAAGAGCAGGATTTGTTTGGGAACGGTGGGGGATGATGACTCCTTGGTGGCGCCAGAGAACTTGGTGCTTGATGTGGAGTCTTGTTGGGAACCCCAAGAGCAAGGTGTGAAGCAGCACATCAGCAAGTTTTCCCTCAGTAGAGACCGAGGTTATCGAACCAGTAGGAGGAAGGAAACGTTTTTTTAATGATACGGCGACCACCGAGATCTACACAACACAAACTCAAGACTTTGCCCCAACGAATCAGTGAGGTTGTCAAGCTCACCGGTTTGCTGTAACAAAGGATTAAACGTATGGTGTGGAAGGTAATGGTTTGCAGCAAGTAAACAAGTAACAATGGAAGATGTATTGATGGTAAAAATTGGACCGGGGTCCATAGTTCACTAGAGGTGCTCTCCTTAGATAAACAACATGACATGAAGGGTAAAAATATTACAGCTGGGCAATTGACAGGAACTGAGCAAGGCATTACAATGCAATTACTAGTCAGAAAGATCCTATGAGATTCGGTTGGACAATACAATAAGATACAAAGACCGCCATCGAACTGCATCTATGACTAGAATTCCACCTTCGGGTTATCATCCGAACCCCCTCCGATTAAGTTGCAAGCAACAGCAACTGCTTTAAGCAAAGTGTGTAAGGTAAACAGTCCACATGTTCCATGAACAAGAGGCATTGTTTTCTCCTAGTAGCAACAACACATCTACAACCGAAGAGATTATTGTCACATCCCTTGGAAACTAGAGGCATGAACCCACTATCGAGCATAAATACCCCCTCTTGGAGTCACTAGCAACTACTTGGCCAAGATAGCTACTAACAACGGAGAGCATGCAAGATCACAAACAACACATACATGATAGAATTATAAAGACAAAACCATTAATCAAACCAACATAATAATCTTAATATCCATTGGATCCCCGCAAACACAACATGCATGATTACACATAGATTAGATCTTGATCATGAATGGAGCTCACAAGATCTATACATGGACCCATAGTCCAAGGTGGAACTACTCACGCATCATACCAGAGAGAAGGCCTCCGGGATGATCTCCCCTCCGACAGGGTGCCGGGAAGAACTTCAAATCCCCCCGATCTAGGGACGATGGTGGCGGCGGTTACAGACGGTTTCGTGGAGATTTGATCGGGTGCTTAGGGTTTCTGCATCGGTGGCTTCTTATAGGCGAAGGGGGAGGCCGAGGAGGCGACCAGGGGGGCCAAATCCTAGCCAGGCGCGAGCCCACCCAGCCGCCTCTGGGGGTCTGCTGCACTGCCCGCTTCCTCGCCTCTCTCGACTTCTTGTTCCCCACGGAAAGTAATTGACTTTGACGTTTGTCCCGTCCAATTCCGAGAATATTTCATTACTACCTTTTCTGAAACCAAAAACATCAGAAAATAGGCATCTTGCACTGTTGAAACTTGTTAATAGGTTAGTACCAGAAAACATGTAAAAAGCACCTCAAAGTGTAGACAAGTAAAGCAAAGTAGATACTAAACAAGCATGGAGCATCAAAAATTATAGATACGTTTCCAACGACAAGATCCCTAAGCTTAACTCCTGCCCTCGAGTAGGTAAGTGATGAAAGAATATTTTTTGAGGTGACATGCATCCTCGTAATAAAGATCCAACCATTTGCAAGCATTGAAAGCTGGGATCAAAGAACTCTAAACATGTGCATGAAATATGGAGTTCTAACAATAGGACATAGTAACTGATGGGGATATGCCTACCGGGGTATACCTAGCAGGACGTTTCCGACTGGCCCAAGACCTGGCGAGTGGGCCTGCAGAACGGCGAGTGGATCAAAGCCCAGCCAGGAGTCGAGCGATCGAAGTCAAGGCCCAAAGTAGTAGATAGGCCCATCGGACTAGGTTAAACGACTCAAGTCAATCGAATCGGTTGAGATATGTGAACCCTAGGGAGGTGAGCCTATATAAACCTCCCAATAGGGCGTAGAGACACGTTCCTCATACACCCAAGCGACTCGCCGCCGAGCTCGCCCATTGTAACACCTCCATAATACAATCTAGCAGAGTAGGTCTTTACCCTCCGGGCCGAACCTGTAAAACCTCGTGTCTTTGCCCTCATCTCGCACCGCAGATGGCTGGCCGCCTTGCCCTCGTTCTACTACTCGCTGCCGATTGCAGCATCTGCCGTGACAATTCCCACGACAGTGGCGCCCACCGTGGGGCCTGGCCGGTCTGGCCGGTGTTCTGCGGCGAGATCCAATCTGCCCATCAACGAGACGGTCGCCACCGGCCGCATGATAGCGATCGGCGAGATGCTCCAGATCTTGCCGAGCAGCTACGTCCCGGCGGCGCGACCCGTCACGCACAGCGTGATCCTGCCTATCGGCACGATCAGCCTCTTCGTCGGCCTCACCGACGTAATCGTCTCGGAGGACTCGGCTCGCATCCGCGAGTCGCCGCCACGCGATCGGCTCTCCGAGAGCCAGATCCGCACGATCCACCGCCTCGCCTCCGAGTACAACTCGGCCCACAGCGACGTGGCCGGGAATTCAGTGGCCGCAGAGGATGCGGCCCTCACCGACGACGCCGACTCGGCGACCCCGGCGTCACTCGCCGGATCCATCACCGCGGCCTCATCCGCAGGCTCCATCGCCCAGGTCTCCAACGCGGGAGATTTCGAGGCCCCTCCATCCTCGGATCTTCGAATTCGACCGGTCGGAGAACTCCGACCTCCGCGACGGAACCGGCCGCCACGACCTACATGGCCACCGCCCGATCCGCCGGAGGATCCTTTCTCCACCCAATCCTCCTAACGCCACGGCAACGGAGGTCGAGGAACTCACCGAAATCGCGGAGGCGGTACGCAAAGAGCGAGCCGAGCGAAAAATTTCGCCGAAAGGCAGACGGCGCAGGAGCTGTCACGCTACCACCAGCAGCGGATCAGGTCACGCCTGAACCCCACCGTTCAGGGGCGCGCCCTGAACTTCGACGACGAAAACGACCCGGCCCGCGTGGCCGAGCGCGCGATCTGCGAGAACGCGCCACCAGGAGGAAGCGCCTGGCCCCCGCCAGGATCAACGGCGAGGGGCGCCCCACCTCCACCCAACGGCACCCCTCCCAGGGACCAGCCGCGGATAGTAGTCTCCTCACGGGAGCGAGACGCGAACGGCCTCCCACTGTTCTCCACCCCAATGGACAACCTCGTGGCAGGTCGAGCAGCAGCCGACACCATCACCGCCACCGGTGACGGCGCCCTACAGATCCAATACGTCAGGGCCCTGCCGCAAGGCCGCCGAGCAGCAAAAGCGCCGACCGGCAGGCGAGTATACTGCGCTCGAAGCAGAGCGGCCTCCGGCCGCCAAGCGGCAAACACCTCAATCGCCCGCCACCGAGCTGCGGCTCCAACACCGACCCGCGAACGCGGCACTCTCCACCAACGACCCCAGGCCGGCAACCAACCTTGTCGCCACCAACGGGCAACCCATCGACGCCCGCACCCACATCATCAACAACCAAAGCTGGCGCGCACGCCAGCCCGACGACTTGCGGCACACCCTAACTAATCGCCGCGACGGTGAGCCTATGGGGTCGCTCAGTCGACTCGGACCCAAGTGCTTCGGACCAATGATCCGAGGCGAGAAGTACCCGCCAAACTTCAAGGCGCCAAAAGAGATAGAAAAGTACGACTCCTCGTACGACCCCGCCGTATGGCTCGACACATACCTCATGGCAATGGGGATCGCGGGTCACACTGACCTACTCGCCGCCCGTTACCTCCCCCTGATGATGGAGGGGACATGCAGGCAGTGGATCAACACTCTCCCCGTGACATGATCGACTCGGGAGGAAATGCGACGCCGCCGTGCACTTCGAGTGCTCCTACACGCCGCCCACCACTATTGAGGACCGAACGTGCGCCCAGTACCCGCGAGTCGACCCAAGAATCGGGTCCAACGGTGGCAAGAGCTTTGGTACAACGCGTCGGCATCCACCCGACACCGCGATCCATTGCTTCAAGACCGTCGCCACGAGCCTCTAGTCGCCAAGCTCGCGACACTCCGCACACTCGACAACATCCCCGACCTCCTCGAGATCGCCAAACGACGCCGAGGAAGATCCGAACCAGGAAACCGAGGACGAGTCAGAGGTCAACGCCGACGGGCGCAAACGACGGCGGACGCCGAACCGATTTATGCATACAGGCACTCGCCACCGCAAGCGCCGCAATGACGGGCGAGTCGACTTCGCCGCTAACGCCGCACGCAGCCATGAGCCCAAGAGCTACCGCCGCGACGGAGGGCAACGCCGCGACAGCGACAACTACAAGAACAAGCCAAGGTTCGATCCCGCGGCCCTCCTTAACCAACCATGTGCGTTCCATAGAAGGGAAGGGAAGCCCGCAATGCACACCACCGCCGACTGCCACACCCTCAGGGAAATCGAGAAGGCACGGCAAGCGCGGGAGGACCCCGACAACGATCCGCCAAACGGCGGAAAATTCGGCAAAGTAGCCGGCTCGCTCCACACCTTCACAGGCTTCAACAACACGCGAGAAGAAGGTCATCGCCCGCCTGCCGCCAATGCGGTGGCCAACAGACGCCCCCGCTTCCTCGAACTGGTCGGAGCAGCCCATCACCGGAGCCGGCAAGACCACTCGCCGCATCGAGTACCTGTGACGAGTCGCCTTGGTGGTCAAGCCCAAGGTTGGCGACCATCGCTCCCCAAGACACCGATGGACGGCGGCAGCTCCATCAACATCCTCTACCTCGACACCTTCAGCGCGGCTCCCGCAATGATGATCGAGACGACCCACACCACATTCCACGACATCGCCCCGGTCGGAAGGCGATCGATCGGCGGCAAGGTCACGCCGCCACCTTCGCACACCGCAAACTTCCGCACCGAGCGGATCGCCTTCGAGCTGGTGCCCTTCGACAGCCCCTACCATCGCCCTGGGCGCCAGCGTCGCTAAATTCATGGCAGCGCCCACCACGCTGCATAACGCGATGAAGCTCCCGCCGTGCGGGCGTCATCACCATCAACGGCGACGACATGGCCGCCGAGTGCGAGGCCAAAGGAGCTTCGCCGACGCCGCTATCGCGGCGGAGACCAACCACGCCGACGAGCTCGCCAGCACGCGAGCGGGTCAACAACGACCCCACCATACTCAAGAAGCCCAACTCAGGGCGCAGCACCTCAACCTTTGAGGCCACGACGCACACGCACCGCCGAGCTGGTACCAGCGACTCGGCCAGACGTGACGATCGGACGGGCGTGAGCCCAGATAGAAGGCGCCATCGAGTTCCTCCGTGAGAACAGGGACATCTTCGCATGGAAACCCTCCGACATGCCCGGTGTCCCTAGGGAGCTCGCTGAGCACAAGCTAAACGCCGACCCCAAAGTGCGACCTGTCAAGCAGTCGCTGCGGCCCTTCAATGAAGAACGCCGTCGAGCAATCGCCGAGGAAGTGCAGCGTTTACTCGCTGCCGGCTTCATCCGGCCAATCAAGTACTCCAAGTGGCTGGCAAACCCAGTCCTGGTCGAGAAGAAAAACGGGACCTGGAGAATGTGTATCGACTACACAAACCTGAACAGCGCCTGCCCAAAGGAGCAGTTCGTCCTCCCGCGGATCGACCAGATAATCGATTCGACCGCGGGCTCGGAGTCGCTATGTTTCCTCGACGCCTACTCTGGGTACAACTAGATCAAAATGGCCGTCGAAGACGAGGAGAAGACGGCGTTCATCACGCCATTCAGAGCCTTCTGCTACACCGCCATGACCTTCGGCCTCAAGAACGCCGGGGCGACCTACCAGCGGTGCATGCAAGAATGCCTCGCGAGCCAAATTGGCCGCAACATCCACGTCTACATTGACGACGTAGTCGTGAAGTCCACTCACCAAGGCGACCTACTCACCGACCTGGCGGAAACTTTCGCCAACCTGCGAAGATACAAGATAAAGCTCAACCCAGGCAAGTGCACCTTCGTACCCGCCGACAACCATCGGGTACGCTGCTCCAAACGAGGGATTGAGGCAAACCCCACAAAGATCGACACGATCGCCTCGGCAAACCCGAAAGTGCGCGCGACGCCCGTGGCCGGGCGAGTAGCGGCTCGCCGCTTCATCCTCGCTCGAAAAAGGCGATGCCCCTAGACCGCCTGATGCGCACGAACCCCACCTTCCAGGGGGACAAGGAGGCGGACGACGCGCTTCGCGACCTCAAAAGGTGCTACTCGCCGCACCACTACTCGCCGCCCCCGCCGACAAAGAACCCATGCTGGTTTACGTCGCGGCGTCCGAGCGCGTCGTCAGCGCCGTGATGGTCGTAGAGCGACCAGAGGAAGGAAAGGAGCGCCCGGTTCAGCGGCCGGTGTACTACATCAGCGAGGTCCTCACCGAATCGCGCCAGCGGTACCCGCATACCAAAAGCTAGTACGCGGTCTTCCGGCTCAGCGTCGCCGCCGACTACTTCGTGAACACCCGATCACGGTCGTTTCTCAGCACCACCGCAAGACATCATCCGCAATCGCGAGGCGACCGGGCGAAGTCGCCAAGTGGGCCGTCGAGATCGGCCCACAACATCAAGTATGAGCCACGAAGGCGATCAAGTCACGTGCATCGCAGACTTCATCGCCGATCGAGGAGGCCCAGAGCGAGAAGCCGCCGCCTCCACTCACGGAGCTCGCACTTTGACGGCTCCAAGAACGCGGACGGCGCAGGCGCAGGGATAGCGTTGACTTCACCAAAGGGCGACAAGCTCCGCTACATCCTCCGCCTCGAGTTCACGCCCTGCACCAACAACATGGCTGAATACGAGGCCCTACTCCACGGCATGCGAGCCGCCAAGGAGATGAACGCCAATCGCCTCTGCTACGGAGATTCCGACCTTGTCGCGGGCAAGTCGCCGCACCGCGACGCCTCCCCAACCATGGCGGCGCCGCCAAGCGGTGGATAAGTTGGCGGCCACTTCACGGCTACTCCGAGTGGATCGACAGCGGAAAACGAGGAGGCCGACGCCTATCTCGCATCGGGTCGGCTCGACTCGCACCACGCCGGCGTGTTCCTCGACACAATCTCAAGCCATCGCCTCTCCCGAGGGAGATTGACATCGAGTCCCACTCAACCAGAGGCAGCCTTGGTCGCACTCATCACCGAGCAGCACGATCGACCAAGCCCTACATCGCTTACCGAAGCCGCACCTGCCACAGACGAGACAGACGCCGAATGATCACTCGTCGATGCAAGTCCTACACCATCATCGACGGCGAGCTCCACAAGCGCAGTCACCGCGTATTCCAGCAAGGCCCAACCCGTCAAGGACGAAAAATCCTCCACGACATTCACTCAAGTGATCATGCCACCACGCCGCCGCTTCCTAGTCGCCAAGGCTATGCGACACGGCTTCTACTAGCCCATCGCACACGCCGACGCCGACATCGCGTCCGGCGCACCGGGTGCCGGCACGCCAATCGACGCGACGCATCGAGCTCGGCGCCAAAACAATCCCCATCACCTGGCCATTCGTTGTGTGGGGCATGGACATGGTAGGCCCCTTCAAGAAGGCCCCCTCTGGCTAAACCCACCTGCTGGTCGCCGTCGACAAATTCACGAAGTGGGTGGAGGCCAAGCCAGTCCAGAAATGCGACGGGAAGACCGCCACTAAATTCCTACGCGAGCTCATATATCGCTACGGGTTCCCCAACAGCATCATCACGGACAACGGCACCAACTTCGCCAAGGGAGCCATGGACGAATTCTGCGAAGAGCACCATATCCGGCTCGACCTCGCGTCAGTCGCCCACCCGGAATCCAACGGCCAGGCGGAACGAGCCAACCAAAGCATCCTCCATGGCCTGAAGCCGCGACTCCAAGTACCACTCGAGCGCACCGCCGGGTGCTGGGTCGAGGAGTTGCCCTCTGTCATCTAGGGTATCCGGACCTCCGTCAACAGATCGACGGGATTCACCCCCTTCTTCATGGTCTACGGTGCCGAAGCAGTCATGCCCACCGACCTCGAACACGACTCGCCGCGATTCGTCCACTATACGGAGGCTGCAAACGAGCTGGCCCGACAAGATGGGGTCGACCAGCTCGACGAAGCACGCGACCTCGCTCGGTCACGCACCGCCATCTACCAGCAAGGACTTCGCCGCTACCACAGCCGGCGGGTGAAAGCTCGCACCTTCCAGGAAGGTGACCTGGTGCTACGCCTCATCCAGGACAAGAAGGGGATGCACAAGCTCTCCTCCATGGAAGGCCCATTCGCTATAGGGCGCCAGACTAGGCAACAACGCCTACTACCTCATCGACGTCCATGGACGGCGAACTCGACGCAGCGACCATGGAATGTAAACCTCCGGAAGTTCTACTCCTAGAACCCCACATGTACTCTCCAACGCTATGAAATAAAAAGAAATGGTTACCGCAACTTGTGCTTACTCTCCATGACTTGTGCCACTCGACTCAGAAAACAGCGTTATGCTAAACGCAGAAGTCAACCTTGGTACAGGATCGCGCGGCTAAGTAGTGGTGCAAGAGCACCGAATCACTTCAGTCTTGCATCGTCCACGAATAACGCCAACCCGAGCCCCATTGAGTCGCTTAGCTCGACTAGTTCTACGAGCCAAGACAACTGCCTCGCTTCACAGCGACCCTGGTCCTCCGCATCCTCGGCATAGCGACTCGAACGGCTAAGTACCACGCCGGGATCAAGACCAGTTCGCGAGCGTCGTGAAAACGCCAAGTAAGAGAGCATGCCCAGACTCGCGATCGACCCCATGGGCCAGAGGAGTGACGCGTTCACACCAACGCTAAGTCCTCAACCACCTCGAGTCGCGCTAGAACTACTAAGTACCACGCCGGACTCGCCACCACTGCTCACAAGACGGAAAACGGTAAAGCAGAGCACTCAAGGGAGTCGCTTAGCGATCGCTCTTCGAGCTCAAGTAGTCGACTAAAACATCAAAACACATAACAACAACACATACATCATGTACGAGGTAAACCCCACAAAAGGGCGGACGCCGGGGACTCGGCCCAAAATCAATCAAAAGCACACAAACAAATATCAAAATAGACACGACGCCTCATGCAATCACATGTTGCATTGTTTCATGTTACAAAATATGCCCGCAGCGGTAACCGCTGCTAACGCCACAAGGAAAACTACTACTCTGCAGCTTCAAGACGACTTCGCCAAAGATCTCGGCGATCGGATGAACGCCGTGTATGGGTTGGATGGATACGCCGTCACCACCCGCCATCGCCGCGAAAAAGGCTGCTCGACCTTGAAGTCACGATGCGGCGGCTCGGTCGCTTACGCGACAACCGCCTCCCGGCACGGCAGAGGTTGCCCATCGCCAGCACGCGTTCGGTATGTGGCGACGCTTTGCAACTTGAGGACCTCGGACAGCTCCACCGCCGTCGACGATGGATACCCACTCTTCACATCGTCAATGTCGAAATCCTCGGGAAGTGGGCGAGTCCAAGGCTCGTTGCCGACGCCCACGCCAAACGCCGACCGCCATGAACTCAACAACCGCGGCGCCTTCTCCAAGTACCTCCACACCTCAACGAGGTCGCTAGGAACCACTCCGGGCGATATTTCTTGGAGGTAGGCACGGATGCACGTCGCCGACAACGCCGCCGAATCGACGAGCATGCTTACGCATCCTTGCGCCGGCGAGTTCGCCTTCTTCGCTATCAAGGATGCGACCTGCGAGTAGAAGACAATGATAAGTATGACGGACACCACAAAACCACAACTATTATAAGGGAGATGCACTCACCAAGCAACGGGCGAAGTCCCGTGATGAAGCATCAAGCGGCGTGTGGTCGCCCCGAAGCCCAGAATAAGGACTTCCGACACCTTGCGATCCTCTTCGCGCCGCAATTGCGGCCTTAGCTCGCCTCCGCCGAAGTTCGCTTCTCTTGCCTCGCAGTTCAAGGCCGAGGTCGGCGATCCATTGCTCAGCGCACCTGAGCAGATTCGCCGCCACCAACTCACCAGGGACAAGCCTCGGCGAGCTTCCTGCCTTCATAGCAAACTGAAGCCCTTGTTCGCCTCTGGATGATGGAGAGCTCCTTCTCTGCTTGCCGGATAATCGATCCGCACGACTCCAAGCAGACCGCACATCACCAAAAAGTTAGGCAATCAAGAATTTAAAGTGCCCACGCTGAAATTCAGCGAAAAGCACTCGGGACCGCGATCAAGAATTTTAAAGTGCCCACTCGCTGAAATTCAGCGAGCGCACTCGGGACCGGCGATCAATAAATTCCTAAGTGCCCACCCGTTGAAATTCAGCGGCGCGCACTGGGACTGGATGCGAAAATAATAAAAACGAAATTATAAGAATCAAGCCGCTGCAAAGCACCGACCTGATCCTCGGGGACTGGATGTACCTGGATGGCCGCGCCAAGCATGCCATGGAGTTGTATCACGTCCACGGACGCGAGCAACGCCGGCGTATGCCCACGACGTTGGTCGACTTCAGCGTCGGCGGTCCCAGGAGCGTGGCTCGAGGGCGTAGCCTCACTCGATGTGGCCGCCTTGGTCACGAAGCGGGGGAAGGTAGCGATAGAGGCACCCGCTCCAAGGGAGGTCGCCTCCGCCGCTGCAGGCAAGGAAGCACCCTCCTTCGTAGACGCCTCCATCATCCGGCGGGCTGGCCGTCGCGTCGTCAGAAATCGTGATGACGTCATCGCCCTTGTCCTTCTTGCTTCCGACCGCTGAGGCATCGACCTCGTCCGCCTTCCTCTTGCGGGAAGGGTCCTCCTCGCTTGTGGTGGAGGATACCTTGGCCACGGTCGGGTGGCCCATCTTTTTCACTCCGGTCCTGTGCATTAATCAAGTCAACAGAGACAATTGGAATAGTTATGGAAAATAAGAAAGGGTGAGCGACTCACTTGGCGATCGATGAAACGCACTGCACGAAGGCCGGCCGGTTTTTCGATCAGGCCCAGGCGATCGATCCCTGCCCAGGACGTCGCGTGCCCAAGACACGGACGGCTTCTTCGTTGAGGCTGCTGGCGCCTCTAGGACATCTCTCGGAGCCTCCTCGAAGTTGGGGCCAGAGCGGAGCCTCCTTGCGAGGAGAAGCCGCCGCAGTCGGAGCCCCCTTGCGAGGCGAAGACACCGTAGCCGGAGCCTCCCCCAGCCCAGAGACTGGGGCGAATGGCGGAGGCATTGAGGCCAGCGGCACCTCCACGGTCGCCGCGTCCAGCGCAGTTGTCGCTGGAAGCGCGTCGTCACCGGCTGGGCTGGGAGCATCAGAGCTGCTCGCCGAGTGTGGCGGTGAGGCCGTCCTCGACGGCCTCGTTTTCTTCTTCGGGGAGGCCCTTGCCTCCCTTTCCTTCTTCTTCTTCTTGACGGCGCGAGGTGGTCTCTGGAAGCTCGTCGTCATCGTCATGACGTTCGAGGCTTCTGCTTGCCTCGATCTCGCGCTGTCGTTGCCCGCGGGTCTTTCGGACCAGTGGGGCGACCTCCTCTTCGGACTCGTCCTCGTCCTCTTCGTTGCCCTTGGTAGGCGGCGACTCGCCTATGTCCGGGCCCAAGCTTTCATCATCCGAGGGTGGGATCCACCCTTCTACCACTTGGAATAGCTGCAACAAATACTTTTACAGCGACTGCGAGCAAGGTAACGAAATTACCGTGGGAGCCGGACGCTTCGCGGTATAGGGCACCCACCGCGATCCGTGTACACCGCCGGTAATCTTTTTCAATGCCGGAGATAATCCGCAACTTCCACTGTCGAGACAGCCTTCGCCGAGTCTCCCGCCTGTAATTGGTACATGTAGTGGTCGCGGTGGGACGAGCCGCCGCCCGAGCCAGCAATTGTACAAGTTTATGGTTTGAAGGCCCTTCTTTTTCAGACCGCGGATGGTCTGGAGCATCTCGTCGACGACCATCCTCTGGTCACCGGGGAGCTTGCCGACTTGAAGATTGCGCGGCTCGGAGCGATTAGCGGAGTACCGCGGGATCGCCGCCTCGTCCTCCGGGGTCGCCTCCACGTAGAACCACGACTTCTTCCGATCGCCACGCTTGGCGGGTAGCATCAGGTCAAAGAAAGAGGCTTTGGACTTGAGCCGAACGCTGCCGCCCGCGGCAAGCATTGGGTCAGCGCTTCCTCATGGGCTGATCCGTCTGGAATGATCTTGCCACAAGGGAAGTAGGGCGGCCCAAGTAGCATTCGCAGAATGCCAAGAAGATGGCGAGCTGCTCGATGCTATGGGGACCCAGATCTGAGGGCTGGATCCCGTAGTAGGCGCAGAAGCGCCGGAAGAATAGGGATGTAGGAAACCCTAGCCCCGCCGAGATGACCGTGAAACAGATGAATTCCTCTCGCGGGTTTGGGGTCGTTTCTCCTGCGGGGATACGCCAACACTGCTCATAGGACCCCGGCCTCGAAGGAGGCCAGCTGTGCCCTTGTGCACTTGGACCTACCCCACGGCTCGGTGGAAAGGGCCATGGCCGAGATATTGGTTGGAGATCGGAAGATTTCGGGTCGGCTGGATCGTGGAGCGAAGGAAAGAAAATGCGCGCACTCGGAAGAAGTGGTGAGGAGTTGGTTCTACGACTGCCTGCCATTCCCCTTATATAGCGGGAGTTACCCGCCAAATCAGGGAGCCGTTACCGCGCGGTGATTACGCCAAAAGTTACCGTTGGATTACCCAACGGCTAGTTTGACCACGCCTGACGGTCCAACTGCGGCCACTCGGCTCGCCGACCCAATCACTAAGACAGTGTTTCCACCGACTCGACTCGCCAAAGATGCGACCTGGGTCATTGGTTGTTTCCTTTATACAGGAGCCCGCCGACGATTCGACTAGACGCCTACTCTGAAGCCGCATACTCCGACTGCCGGCAGCCACCCACGCCTAATCGATGACGGCCTCGGGGACTACTGATGGGGATATGCCTACCGGGGTATACCTAGCAGGACGTTTCCGACTGGCCCAAGACCTGGCGAGTGGGCCTGCGAATCGGAGTGGATCAAAGCCCAGCCAGAGTCGGCGATCGAAGTCAAGGCCCAAAGTAGTAGATAGGCCCAGTCGGACTAGGTGAAACGACTACTGAAGCTGTAACCGAATCGGTTGGGATATGTGAACCCTAGGGGAGGTGAGCCTATATAAACCTCCCAATAGGGCGAGTAGAGACACGTTCCCTCTACACCCAAGCGACTCGCCGCCTAGCCGCCGAGCTCGCCCATTGTAACACCTCCATAATACAATCTAGCAGGAGTAGGTCTTTACCCTCCGGGGGGCCGAACCTGGGTAAAACCCTGTGTCTTTGCCCTCATATCGCACTGCAGATGGCTGGCCTCCCTTGCCCCTCGTTCTACTACTCGCTGCCGATTGCAGCATCTGCCGTGACAATTCCCACGACAGTAACTATGCATGCAACATGAAAGGTTATAAACAAAGATCATGAATAACATGCATTGAAAAACATTTGTTTGTTTTACATACAGAAAACATAGCATAGTGGCAATCAGCTTGTCCCTCATAGAGTAGCAATATAGATGCATAGGACACCTTCAAAGTTCACAAGGGTGACTAGAAACAAATAGCACAAGAACAAGTAATATCACAATATGTATCAATTAATAAGCTTTGGAACACTGCACACAGAATGACAACTATGCTCTCTTAATGGTGCCTAAAGGTAGAAGGTGGATACTCAATAGTGGTGGAAGAAAGGCCTTTTTTGTAAAGGAAGCAAGGATTACAAGTTTCAAAAAGAGCTTCCAAAAATTATAATACTTGTTAGCTTCAGCCCTCATTGCCCCTATCATAAGCATCTTGAAGTGGTTAAGGTTAAAGTGGCAAAGATGGAGTATATGCTTGATGAAGTATAAGTTGGAAATCTCAAGTCTCTTGAATACGAGGGCCACACCTCATGCATACTCAACTTTGGGTCCAGGTAAGTTCTTGTCATTGTAAGTATTTGCATATCATTGAGAACCGCCAACGGGGTACCCCTTGCACATGGTACAGGAGCTTTCCCATAACCAAAATGACAAGGCAAGCAGACAATGAGCATCTTAGCAATATTTTTATTTATCATATGCATAGATTTTTATTGAGGATGGTTCATATGTAGCTCATTATGGTGATGCTGCAAGTTTCTATCATGATTAGGCATGGCTTAGGCTAGCGGCCCAGACGTTTCTCTAACATAGGATACAAACTCCATGGACTTACAAGTTCCCTCTTTATTTCACACCGGTGACATCCATAGACAAAAGAACATGATATCAACTGAGTACAAAGTACAAGTGCTGACGAGGTTTAATCTCGTCAATGCCCATTGTTATGAGCTTGGGTTTTGGAGAAGATGGGGGTGCTGGAGATCGAGGAACAGTTAATAGACAAGCAACCAGGGGACACGATATTTATCCAGGTCCAGGCCCCCGGAGGGAAAACCGGCCCTACTCCTGCTTGTTTACTCTTGATTACGGTGGAACCAAAAAGTATAGGGGTGTGCAGATGCAATCTAGCGTGGAGGTGTGTATGCGGTGAGGTGAGAGAGATCCTCCTCCTCATGCCCTCCTAGCCTTTATATAGAGGTAGGCAGGTCCCGGGCACAGATCGAGTCGGTTACAAGTTTAGGGTTTGCCCCTTTGAATATTCTATCTGTTCTAGTCTTGTTCTCCAAGGATCCGAAGACGCCATGGGCTTGGGCCACCCGAAAATATTCATGGTCCGCGTATAGTCTCGTGGGCCTTCCTTGGGCTGGACCAGGTATGCTAATGTCGTGTACCCGTACGGTATAACCTTGTTAGTAGCCCCCGAGTGTTCAGTCGAATTGTAGATTCGGCTGAGGACTCTTCAATCTTTCGGGTGCAGATGTTTCTGTTCAGAAAAGAATGATTTTAGTGTGTAGGGATTGTTGATGCGTGTGCCTGACTCTCCTGACAGATCAGGACCAGTTAACCGTCTTAGGATAAAAAGACACGGTCTTCTTTAGATTCGAGTCCCTAGACTCGAACCCGGAATAGATGCTGGCGTAATTCGACTTAGGCCGTTGAGGTCTTATGTGATTCGAATCCCAGTAGTTTTCAAATGATGTAACCAACGCGTCTGTCGGGATTTTCATCGCGCCTGTTGGCACGGATTTTTTGAAGGGTTTCGCGGCATAGTAAATCAAAATTTTCTACGGATGAGAACAGAGGGAAAGCCAAGATCTAATCTAGGAGATGCAATCAACGAGAGAGATTGGATTAGATCTTCATACCCTTGAAGATTCGCACAGCGGAACGTTCGTCGGAACGTGGGTGATATAGTCGCATTCTCGCCTCCTCGCGATCCGATCCGATCTAGCACCACAAGTGGCGGTGCGTGAGATGCACACGCAGCACCTCGGCGTCTCCTCCTTCCTCGGACCAGCAAGTATGGTGGAGAGATAGATTGGATCTACAACACAACGGCGTGGTGTATATGGTGGAGAGTTTACCTGCAGGCTTCGCCACAAACAATGGGAGGGAGAGAGGAGGCAGCAGGCAACTAGGGTTGGAGGCAAGGTGTAGGGGCGCACCAGCCCTCTATATATAGAGGCGGCCAGCCCCTGCCCCTCCTCCAAGCCTTGGGCGTCAAGGCCCAAGGGAGGAGTGGGGCAAGGACTCCTCCTTCTAGAAACCCTATCTCTAGTTTAAACAATTTAAACCCTATAGGATCGCCTGGGCCCTATGGGGCCTTGTGCCCTGGCCCAATGCGTCAGGACACTCCCTCATAGTCCCATGCCCTCCCGGAAGGTGGGGCCACGTTGGTCCCTTCCGAAGGTTCTAGAAGCTTCCTACAATACCGATTAACCCAACAATTCCGAACTCCAAAACTGCACCGCCTTATATGAATCTTATTCTCCGGACCACTCCGAACCTCTCGTGATGTCCCGGATCCCATCCGAGACTCGAACAAAAACTCATAAACCAATTATCCAATCTATCCTAGCATCGAGACACGTTATGTGTGACCGCGGTTCGAGAATATGCGCATGATCTTCTATCAATAATCAATAGCGGGTCTGCACCCATATTGACTCCACACATTCATCGATGATCATATCGGATGAACCACGATGCCGTGATTCAATCAATCCCATATATATATTCCCTTCGTCTCGCGATATTTTACTTGCCCGAGATTAGATCGTTGCACTGGTCATACCTAGTTCAATCTCGTTCACAGCAAGTACTTTACTCATTCCGTAATCCGATATCACTTTGTGATTAACTCCTTAACCACATGCTTGCAAGCGGTGTTGATATCGATTACGAGTGGGCAAGTATATCTCTCCGACTTGGGAGGGACAAATTCCATCTCGATACATACAACCCAACAGATACTTTCCGATCACCTGAGAGACACCTTTATGATCACCCTCTCATAGGATGACGTTTGATGACCTCAAAGCTTTCTTCCGATACCAGGGAGTTGTATTTTCTCATGGTCTAAGGAATACAATATTTGACACAGGAAAAGCTTCGCAAAGATGAACACGATGATACGATCTAATTGCTTCACTTAGTTTGGGTCTGTCCATCATATCATTCTCCAATGATATGATCTCATTATCAATTGACAACTCATGTCTATGGTTAGGAAACCTTAACCATCATTGGTCAATGATCCAGTCCATAGAGGTGTACTAGGGACACGGTGTTGTTCACAAACCACACAAGTATTAAAGTTTCCGCTTAATACAATTCTAGCATGGAATATAAACTTTATCATGAACAAGAATTATAATAATTACATCTTTATTATTGCCTCTAGGGAATAATTCCAACAGTCTCCCACTTGCACTAGAGTCAATAATCTAGTTTACATTTGGCAACAATCTCACACCCATGGCACTGAGGTGCTGATCATGTTTTGCACGTGGAAGAGGTTTAGTCAATGGATTTGCGACATTCAGATCCGTATGTACTTTGTTAATCTTCAGATCTCCATCTGTTATATAATCTTGGATTATATGAAACTTGCGGTTGATATGCTTGGTCTTTGGATGATATCTTGGTTCCTTAGCAAGTGCTATGGCGCCAGTGTTGTCACACAATATCTCTAGTGGGTCCAATGCACTTGGAACCACGCCAAGCTCAGTGATGAAGTTTCTGATCCAAACTCCTTCACTTGACGCTTCTGCAGCAGCCATGTATTCCGCTTCCACTATAGATCCCTTGATCACGCTTTGCTTGCAGCTTCTCCAGCTCACAGCTCCTCCATTCAAAATATAAACGTATCCTGTCTGAGATTTGGAATCATCCTTGTCGGTGTCAAAACTAGCGTCGACGTAACCTTTTACGACAAGATGTTCATCACCCCCATAGACTAAGAACATTTCTTTAGTCCTATTTAGGTACTTTAGGATGTTCTTCACGGCTGTCCAGTGTTCCACTCCTGGATCACTTTGATATCTGCTCGTCAAACTAAGAGCATTGGACACATCCGGTCTAGTACACAGCATGGCATACATGATGGAACCTATGGCCGAGGCATAAGGCACTTTGCTCATAGCTTCCCTATCATTTCATCAGAATGGACACCGAGCCTTGCTCAATATCTTACTTGACAACATAGGCACCGAACCTTTCTTTGCCTTATCCATTCGAACCTTTTCGAACTTTGTCTAGGTATGTACTACGCTTAAAGCTATCAGCGTCTTTGTCTATCTCTATAGATTTTGATGCCCAATATATAAGCAGCTTCACCTAGGTCTTTCATTGAAAAACATTTGTTCAAATAACTCTTCACATCGTTAAGCATGTTGATGTCATTTCCAATAATCAATATGTCATCCACATATAGTACCAGAAACGTCACCGAGCTCCCACTCACTTTCTTGTAGATGCAAGCTTCGTAGCAATCTGGAACAAATCCAAAGCTCTTGATCACTTGATCAAAACGAAGGTTCCAACTCCGAGATGCTTGCTTCAGTCCATAAATGGAACGTTGAAGTTTGCATACTTAATCAGCATCCTTAGGATCGACAAAACCTTCGGGTTGCATCATATACAACTCTTCATCAATGTTGCCATTGAGAAACGCAGTCTTGACATCCATCTGCCATATTTCATAATCATGAAACGCAGCAATTGCTAATAAACCGAATGGACTTAAACATCGCCACGGAGAGAAAGTCTCATCGTAGTCAACACCTTGAACTTGTCGAAAACCTTTTGCGACAAGCCGTGCTTTATAGACGGTAACAATACCATCCGCGTCCGTTTTCTTCTTGAAGATCCATTTGCACTCAATGGCCTTTCGGTCGCTAGGAGGGTCCACCAAAGTCCATACTTGGTTTTCGCTCATGGATCCCAATTCGGATTTCATGGCTTCTAGCCATTTCTCAGAGTCCGCTCATCATCGCTTCCTCATAGTTCGTAGGTTCACCGTCTTCATCGACAAGACAACAAGACAGGTTGCCGTACCACTCGGAGGGGCACGCGACCTTGTCGACCGCGACGCTCAAGAGCAGATCGTCCAAGCTTCATGATCCTTGTCATTAGCTTCCTCTATTGTTGGTGCAAAGGCACTGGAACAATTTCAGGTGCTGCGCTACTCTCCAATTCAAGAGAAGGTTCAATAACCTCGTCTAGCTCTACTTTCCTACCACTCACTTCTTTCGAGAGAAACTCCTTCTCAAGAAAGGAACCGTTCTTTGCGACAAACACTTTGCCTTCGGTTCTGTGATATAAGGTATACCCAATAGTTTCCTTAGGGTATCCTATGAAGACGCATTTCTCCGCTTTGGGTTCGATCTTGTCCGGACTTCTTGACGTAAGCTTCGCATCCCCAAACTTTAAGAAACGACAACTTAGGTTTAGCACCAAACCACAGTTCATACGGTGTCGTCTCAACGGATTTAGATGGAGCCCTATTTAAAGTGAATGCAGCGGTTTCTAATGCATAACCCCAAAATGATAACGCAAATCAAGAAGAGACATCATTGATCGGACCATATCTAATAGGGTTCGATTTGCTCAGACACACCATTGCGCTGGTGTTCCGGTGGCGTGAGTTGTGAAACGATTCCACTTGCTTTAAGATGCGTGAGAAAATCATAACTCAAATATTCACCTCCACGATCGGATCGTAGAAACTTAATCTTTCTGTTACGATGGTTCTCCACTTCATTCTGAAATTCCTTAAACTTTTCAAATGTTTCAGATTTATGTTTCATTAAATAGATATACCCATATCTACTTAAGTCATCGGTAAAAGTGAGGAAATAGCGATATCCACTGCGCGTCGAAACACTCATCGGTCCGCATACATCGGTACGTATGATTTCCAACAAGTCCGTTGCTCGCTCCATCATACCGGAGAACGGGGTTTTGATCATCTTTCCCATGAGGCATGGTTCGCATGTGTCAAATGATTCAAATTCAAGAGACTCCAAAAGTCCATCAGAATGGAGTTTCTTCATGCGCTTTACACCAATATGGCCTAGACGACAGTGCCACAAATAAGTAGTATTATCACTATCTACTTTGCATCTCTTAGCCTCAATGTTATGGATGTGTGTTTCATCCCTTTCGAGATTTAGAAGAAATAAACCATTCACAAGAGGTGCATGACCATAAAATATGTTACTCATATAAATAGAACAACCATTATTCTCCGATTTAAATGAATAACCGTCTTGCAATAAACACGATCCAGAAATAATGTTCATGCTCAACGCAGTACATAATAACATTTATTAAGGTTTAAAACTAATCCGAAGGTAAAACTAAGGAGAGCGTCGACAGCCATCACATCAACTCTTGATCCATTGCCAACGCATTGTCACCTCATCCTCGCAGTCGCCGCTCATTCCGTAGCTCTGCTTCGAGTTACAAATATTAGCAACCGAACCGTATCAAATACCCGTGCACTACAACGAGGGCTAGTAAGGAAAACATCAATAACATGTATATCAAATATACCTTTGATGGTGCCACCTTTTTGTCCGCTAAGTACTTGGACATTGCCCAAAGGACCCTTGTCCTTGCAATAGAAGCACTCGATGTCCGGCTTAGGACCGGACTTGAGCTTCTTCTCAGAGGAGCATTAAATGCCGCCTCTTCTTGAAGGGCTTCTTTGCTCCCTTACCTTTATTAAAGGAGGGCTTGTTGACCATCAACACATGATTATCCTTCTTGATGTCCACCTCCGCAGCCTTCACTGCGAAGAGCTCGGTGATCGATCGGAGCCAATCTGATTATGAGTAACTACAAAACTTTTGTAGCTGGGAGGAGTGATTGCAGAAGAACCATCAATCTTGAGCTCCTCTGGAATCGTGCATTCCAATTTCTCAAGGCGTTGAGTGTAGCCCGTCATCTTTATGGCGTGCTCACTAACGAAACTCCCTTCCTCCATCTTGCAGTTAAAGAACTTCTCGGAGATCTCATATCTCTCAGAACGGGCCTGAGTCTGAAACATGGTTTTCAGCTCCTCGAGAATCTCAAAGGGCCCGGGATACTCTTCAAAACGATTTTGAAGTTCCGGTTCCATAGCAAACAACATGGTGCTCTTAATCACACCATAATCATCTTTGCGCGACTGATAGACAGCTTTCTCATCAGCCGGCGCAGTTGCAGCAGGGGGGTCACCTAACGCTTTCCCAAGGAAATAGTCCTTTTGTCCGCCAGACAAAATGATTCTTAGATTACGGAACCAATTGGTGAAGTTAGACCCATTGTTTCTAAGCTTTTCTTTCTCAGCAAAAACGTTGAAGTTGAAGTTGGACTTGGCCATGTGATCTACAGTATTTTCAAGTACAATTTAGACTATGTTCATGACAAATAGTTCAACTTAATCAAATTACTAGATGAACTCCCACTAAATTCAACATCCCTCAAGTTGTTTAGTGAACACGATCCAAATTCACCACACCTAACCCGATCATCACGAGAAGAGATGTGGTTTCAATGGTGGACAACAAAGTGTCGATCATATCATTCATATGACTCATGCTTAACCTTTCGGTTCTTGTGTTCCGAGGCCATGTCTGTACATGCTAGGCTCGTCAAGCTAGACCCAAGTATTTCCGCAGTAAACTGGCTTGCACCCATTGTATGTGAGCGTAGAGTCTATAGCACCCGATCATCACGTGATGCTTGGACACGATTTAACTTTCAAAGTGCATACTTGGGGAGAACACAGTTGTATCTTGATCTTTAAGTGAGGAATCATCTTATAATGCTACCGTCGCGATCTAAGCATAATAAGATACATAAAAGGATAAACATCACATGCATATAACTTTATGTGACATGGTATAGCCAATCTTCGCGCAATGATCTCCATCTTGTGCGTTTCGGCATGATCTCCATCACTCCACCATGATTTCCTCCACCACGAATAGCAACTACAACTATTGCTAACTACTTAGCGATAAAGTAAAGCTATTACATGGCGTATAAGAAGTTGACTCGCAGGTCATACACAATTATAAAGACAACCATATGGCTCCTGCCGGTTGTGAACTCAGCGACATGCAAGTCGTGAAACATTACAAAACATGATCATCGCATACAATATACACATCACATCTTGGGCCATACCATATCACAGAAAACACTCCCTGCAAAAACAAGTTAGACGCCTCTACTTTGTTGTTTCATGTTTTACGTGGCTTATGGGAGTAGATGCTAAGAACGATTCTTACCTACGGAAAGCCACAACGGTGATATTATGGTTGCCAAACTCCGGTGTTAATCCCATGACAACTATAGTGAGAGAAACTGACATCCACCAGCCGCATGTGTGGTACAAGCCACACGTCAAGTGCGGAGCCGATCTCGCGAACGACGTCGCGTAATGTTGGCCTGGACCGCTTCAATCTCACTATCCCGTGTCATAAGAAGAACACAAACAAGAGGCTTGCAACAGAAAACATCAACGCCCGCAACAACCATGTTGCATTCTACTCGTGAAACACATCTACGCATAGATCTAGCTCTGATACCACTGAAGGGTTTCGCGGCATAGTAAATCAAAATTTTCTACGGATGCGAACAGAGGGAAAGCCAAGATCTAATCTAGGAGATGCAATCAACGAGAGAGATTGGATTAGATCTTCAAACCCTTGAAGATGCACACGTACGGCACCTCGACGTCTCCTCCTTCCTCGGACCAGCAAGTATGGTGGAGAGATAGATTGGATCTACAACACGACGGTGTGGTGTATATGGTGGAGAGTTTCTGCTGCAGGGCTTCGCCTACAAACAGTCGGGAGGGAGAGAGGAGGGAAGCAGGGCAACTAGGGTTGGAGGCAAGGTGTAGGGGGGAGGGGGCGCACCAGCCCTCTATATATAGAGGGGGGGCGGCCAGCCCTTGCCCCTCCTCCAAGCCTCGGGCCGGCGGCCAAGGGAGGGAGGAGTGGGGGGCAAGGACTCTCCCTCCTTCTAGAAACCCTATCTCTAGTTTAAACGATTTTAAACCCTATAGGATCGGCTGGGCCCTATGGGGCCTTGTGCCCCTGGACCAATGCGGCCAGGACACTCCCTCATAGGCCCATGCCCCCTCCCGGAAGGTGGGGCCACGTTGGTCCCCTTCCGAAAGGTTCTAGAAGCTTCCGGTACAATACCGATTAACCCTAACAATTTGAACTCCAAAACTGCACCGCCTTATATGAATCTTATTCTCCGACCACTCGAACCTCGTGATGTCCCGGATCCCATCCGAGACTCAACAAAAACTCATAAACCAATTATCCAATCTATCCTAGCCGAGACACGTTAAGTGTGTGACCTGGGTTCGAGAATATGCACATGATCTTCTATCAATAATCAATAGAAGGGTCTGGGCACCCATATTGACTCCCACACATTCATCGATGATCATATCGGATGAACCACGCCGTGGATTCAATCAATCCCATATATATATTCCCTTCTGCTCGCGATATTTTACTTGCCCGAGATTCGATCGTCGGTGCATCATACCTAGTTCAATCTCGTTCACGCAAGTACTTTACTCGTTCCGTAATCCGATATCACTTTGTGATTAACTCCTTAACCACATGCTTGCAAGCGGTGTTGATATCGACAATGAGTGGGCCCAAGTATATCTCTCCGACTTGGGAGGACAAATTCCATCTCGATACATACAACCCAATGATACTTTCCGATCACCGAGAGACACCTTTATGATCACCCTCTCATAGGATGACGTTTGATGACCTCAAAGCTTTCTTCCGATACCGTGGAGTTGTATTATCTCATGGTCTAAGGAATACAATATTTGACAGGAAAAGCTTCGCAAAGATGAACACGATGATACGATCTAATTGCTTCGCTTAGTTTGGTCATCCATCATATCATTCTCCAATGATATGATCTCATTATCAATTGACAACTCATGTCTATGGTTAGGAAACCTTAACCATCATTGATCAATGAGCCAGTCCATAGAGGCGTACTAGGGACACGGTGTTGTTCACAAACCACACAAGTATTAAAGATTCCGCTTAATACAATTCTATCATGGAATATAAACTTTATCATGAACAATAATAATAATAATAACATCTTCATTATTGCCTCTAGGGCATAATTCCAAAAATTTTACTATCAGAGCGCAGTCGGGTGCGTTACCAGGACATCAGATGGTATCTGTAGGTATTATCTTTGCGTCGTAGACACGGTATCCGAAATTTTATCACCGCGGAGGTGTTTCGGTTCCCCAAGGAGGATGTTACTCACTTAGAATTTGTTGGGGCAAAGTTGCCAAAAAGTTTTTTGCACTCTGATCCAAAGGATCGCAGTCGAAGAATTCATAGGGTGCGCGACTAGCGCTCCTTATGGGAGTAGCCCCCGAGTGTCTGTTTGAGTCGTAGACTCAAGCAGAGACTTTAATTCAGCCGTTGTTGGCTTCAGGTCCATAGGACACAATTTTTTCAGACGCCTGAATCAATCCTCCCTATGGGAGTAGCCCCGAGTCCATAGGGGAGTCGTAGACTCGACGTAGGACTCGAAGAATAGATCATTGGCGTAGTACTTTATTCATTCTTCGGGTGCGCAGCCAGCGCTCCTGATAGGAGTAGCCCCCGAGTAGTTGCTCGAATCATAGATTCGAGTGAGTAATTTAGCTATTTAGCCGAAGATTTGTGATCATTGCTAGTGTGGTTTTGATGACGTCAGTGCTGATGATCGGTGACCTCAATCGTCTGCGGCGCCAGAGGTGACGTGACTGGACGAATGTGGGTCCCACTTTCTGACTTGGAGTTGACTGGCCATGCACGACGTGGTGAGAATTACGGCGTCTCCTCGATTTCCGTGTGTAGTGGATGGCGTGCGAGCGATGGTTTTCTGCTGTGTCGACACGTGGACGGTTGGATTTGATTCTGACGTTAGGGCTTCCAGATGAACGGTCCCTGTTCATCGTCTTTTTCCTTATAACTGTGGGGAAAACTATAGTTTGTTTTCACCCTAGCCATTTGCTTTCTACTGCTTTCATTTCCTTGAGCTTTTTCGTCGCGCGCTGGACATTCTCCGATCGTTCCCTTCCTCGTTTTGCGCTCGCACCGCTGCTGTCGTCGCACCACGATGGGGAAACCGAAGAAGGCCTCCACCGTAGCGAGCACCAGTGCTGCTGCCGGTGGCAAGAAGGGCAGCACCGCCGCTCGTGTCACCGAAGGTGGGTGGCGGCGCACAGAGACGCGCGAGGGCGACGTGCGCAAGCTTCATGAGCGGGGTTTAATCCCGCAGGACAAGGAGGCCGTCAAGATCCCCGGTGATGAGGTAATTACCCGTCCACCCGCAGGGTTTCGGGTCATGTTCGTTGCCCTTGTTCTTCAAGGCCTCTTGCTCCCAGTCCACGATTTTCTCTGTGGACTGTTGTTCTTCTATGGCATACAACTCCACCATCTCTCGCCCAATTCTCTTTTCCACATCGCCTGCTTCATCACTTTTTGCGAGTGCTGGCTCGGTATCGAGCCACACTTTGGCATCTTCCGGAAGCTCTATTCCGTGAAGAGGAAATCCGGCTCCGACGGAGTTTATCCGATCGGCGGCTGTGTTATTTCTCTTCGATCTAATGTTCTTTTCTTCTCCTTCTCCATGTCTGAGTCTGTCCAATACTGGCGGAGGAAGTGGTTTTATATCCGCGACTCCACAGTGGTCGGGCAAAGTTTCGGCCTTGCCCCTTTCAACTCCACCTAGGAGATCATGAAGAAGAGATCCTGGAAGAATCATATCCTGGAGGGCGAGGTGGAGGCGGTATAAGAGCTCTACCGTCGGGTGGAGGCTCTCCAGGTGGTTGTGGAGAAAGAGGTAAACGGTGTGGACATCATGTGCACCTTCCTCAAACGTCGGGTGCAGCCACTCCAAGCAAGGGCGCATCCGATGTTCCTTTATTCTGGCTGTAGGGTTTCGTAGCATGGAAAACAAAAATTTTCTATCGCATACAAACAAACAAGCCAAGATCTATCTACTAGATTGTAGCAACAAGTCGATGGAATAACTCAACCTCGAAGATTCCAAAGTGTTTAACGAGAGCGGATTCTCGTGGGTGATGTAGTCGTACTCTTCCCGATCTCAAGATCGTGTAGACGATCCTTCCAAGGCTGCTCCGGCAGCTCGTAGTCGATCACACGTTCGGTACTCGACGAAGACCTTCCTCTCCTTCTTCAAAGCATGGAGGTTGTAGCACTCTCCTCGCGATTTCGGCAGCACAACGGCGTGGTACCGGAAATAGAGGGGAGATCTCGCAGGGCTTCGCCTTAAGCCGGAGCGAGTATGGTGGACTATGAGAGAGATCCTCGGCGATCTAGGGTTTTAGACGCACCAAGGAGGGGGGAAAGCCGGCGGCTAGGGTTTAGCCTAGGCGGCGGCGAGATGGCCCTAGGCGGCGGCTATGGAGGACGGCGGCGGCTAGGGTTAGGGTTTAGAGGGGGGCAACTTGTGTGCTAGGAGGGGCAGCCTTGCCCCTCCTTATATAGATGGGAGGCGCCGGACAAGGGGAGGGGAGTCCCTCCCCAACTCGGATCCCAAGTGGGCCGGCGGTGGAGGGTAGGAACTCCTCCCCAAGTAGGTTTCCTACTTCCCCTCCACCTTCCAAAATAGCCGTTTGACTTTTCAAATTGGCGTTTGACTTTTCAAACTAGGATTTGATTAAACCCTTTATTTTGTTCAGCGATGACACCTAGTACATAATAAAATCATTCCAACTTGGTATGACACATTCATGTACCCTTCCCCTCCGGAGTGCCGGGCATTTCGGAACCTTCTAGAACATTCCCAATGAAAACACCGGAACCATTCTCCAACCCCGAAACAGGACTTTCCTTATATGAATCTTATTCTCCGGACCATTCCGGATCTCCTCGTGATATCCCGGATCCCATCCGAGACTCCGAACAACATTCGGTCCCTTACTCATCATTCCATAACTACTCAAACAACGTCGAATCCTTAAGTGTGTCTCCCTATGGTTCGTGAATTATGCGGACATGATCGAGACACTTCTCCGAACAATAACCAATAGAGGAATCTGGAAATTCATATGGCTCCCACATACTTCTATGATTACTTTGCGATCGAATGAACCACTTACATACGATACCAATTTCCCTTTGTCTCACGATAGTTTACTTATCCGAGGTTATGATCGTCGGTATCTCTGCATACCTAGTTCAACCTCGTTACTGATAAGTACTCTTTTCTCGTTCCCGTGATATGTGATCCCTTGTGAGCCAGTCACATGCTTGCAAGCTAATTGGATGACATTTCACCGAGAGGGCCCAGAGTATATCTATTCGTCATATGGATGGACGAATCCCACTCTTGATCCATGTGTCTCAACCAATACTTTCCAAACACTCAATGCCACCTTTATAGCCACCTAGTTACGGTGTGGTGTTTGATGTCATCAAAGCATCCTTCCGGTGAAGGTGATATGCATGATCTCATGGTCGAAGGAATTAGGTTACTATGTATCAGAAAGCATATAGCATTTGAACTATTAAAATGACTTGATCTTTATGCTATGCTTATATATAGGAGTATGTCCACCATATCATTCTCCTAACGATATGATCTTGTTGTTAATAACATCTCAATGTTCATGACAGGGAAGCCACAATCATTTATTAACCAACAAGCTAGTATTATAAAGAGGCTTTACTAGGGACTCTATTTTAGTTTACAAATCACACAAGTATTAATGTTTCCTTGTTAATACTATTATAGCATCAATGTAAACATTTATCATAAACACAAAGATATAATAATAACTACATTTATTATTGCCTCTAGGGCATATCTCCAACAGTCTCCCACTTGCACTAGAGTCATCTAATCTAGATTACATGGTAATATACCGAACACCCATGGCAGTTTGGTGCTGGTCATGTTTTGCCCTCGGAAGAGGTTTAGTCAACGGATCCACCACATTCAGATCTATGTGTACTTTGCAAATCTTTATGTCCCCATCTTGGACATGTTCTCAAATAGCGTGAAAACGTAGCTTGATGTGCTTCAGCTTCTTGTGTGACCTTGGTTCTTGCGCATTGGCTATGGCGCCCATGTTATCACAGTAGATAGACATTGGGTCCAGCGCACTAGGAACCACACCCAGCTCTGTAATGAACTCTTTCATCCATATCACTTCTTGTGAAGCCTCTGAAGCAGCCATGTATTCCGATTCAGTTGAAGATCTCGCCACAACGCTTTCCTTTGCACTCCTCCAGCTAACTGCTGCACCATTCAAAGTAAATACGTATCCAGATTGTGATTTAGAATCATCTGGATTGGTGTTCCAACTAGCATCGGTGTAACCATTAACAACGAGTTGTTCATCACCTCCATAAGAAAGAACCATATCCTTAGTTCTTCTCAAGTACTTAAGGATGTTTTTGACCGCTGTCCAATGATCCACTCCTGGATCACTTTGATATCTGCTAGTTAAACTAACAGCATATGCAATGTCGGGTCTAGTACATAGCATGGCATACATTAGAGATCCTATGGCTGAGGCATACGAAGTCTTACTCATCCTTTCTCTATCTTCTGCCGTTGTCGGACTTTGAGTTTTACTCAAGGTCGACAGAAACATGGGCAAGAACCCTTTCTTGCTATCTTCCATTCCAAACCTCTTTAGAACCTTGTCCAAATAGGTACTTTGTGACAATGATATTAGGCGTCTCGATCTATCTCTATAAATATTTATGCCTAATATGTAAGCTGCGCGCCAAGATCCTTCATTGAAAAACTATTATTCAAATATTCCTTGACACTATTAAGAAGGTCTACATCATTCCCAATCAACAATATGTCATCTACATATAGTATTAAGAATGCTACAGAGCTCCCACTCACTTTCTTGTAAATACAAGCTTCTCCATAAGTTTGTATAAAACCAAAACTTTTGATTACTTTATCAAAACGCTGATTCCAACTTCGGGATGCTTGCTTCAATCCATAGATGGACCGTTGAAGTTTTCATACCTTGTTAGCATCTTTAGGATCGACAAAACCTTTGGGTTGCATCATATACAAATCTTCATCAATGTCTCCATTGAGGAATGCTGTTTTGACATCCATCTGCCATATCTCATAATCATAATATGCAGCGATTGCTAACATAATCCTCACAGACTTTAGCTTCGCTACCGGTGAGAACGTCTCATCGTAGTCAACTCCTTGAATTTGTCGAAACCCTTTTGCGACAAGTCGAGCTTTATAGACAGTAACATTACCATCAGCATCTGTTTTCTTCTTGAAAATCCATTTGTTCTCGACAGCCTTCCGGCCATCCGGTAAGTCCACCAAAGTCCATACTTGATTTTCGTACATGGATCCAATCTCGGATTTCATGGCTTCTTTCCATTTATTGGAATCTGGGATCATCATCGCTTCCTCATATGTCGCAGGGTTATCGGTGTTGTCCACCAACATGACACTCATAACGGGATCATACCAATCAGGAGTGGTACGAGTTCTCGTTGACCTGCAAGGCTCTGTAGCAACTACAACCGAAGTTTCATGATCATCATCATTAGCTTCCTCTCTTATTGGTGCAGGCACCATAGGAACTTCTTCCAGTGCTGCGCTACTCGCAATTTCGAGAGAAGGTTCGACAACCTCGTCGAGTTCTACTTTCCTTCCAGTCACTTCTTTCGAGATAAATTCCTTCTCTAGAAAGGATCCATTCTTGGCAACGAATATTTTGCCCTCGGATCTATGATAGAAGGTATACCCAATAGTTTCCTTCGGGTATCCTATGAAGACGCATTTTTTCCGCTTTGGGTTCAAGCTTGTCCGGCTGTAACTTCTTTACATAGGCTTCACAACCCCAAACTTTAAGGAACGACAATTTAGGTTTCTTCCCAAACCATAATTCATACGGTGTCGTTTCAGCGGATTTAGATGGTGCCCTATTTAAAGTGAATGCGGTTGTTTCTAATGCATAACCCCAAAATGATAGCGGTAAATCTGTAAGTGACATCATAGAACGAACCATATCTAAGAGAGTTCGATTACGACGTTCGGACACACCATTACGCTGTGGTATTCCCGGCGATGTCAATTGTGAAAGTATTCCGCATTTCTTCAAATGCTCGCCAAACTCGTAACTTAGATATTCACCTCCACGATCAGAACGTAGAAATTTAATCATCTTGTTATGTTGATTCTCTACCTCATTTTGAAATTCCTTAAACTTCTCGAAAGTTTCGGACTTATGTTTCATGAAATAGATATACCCATATCTACTCAAGTCATCCGTGAAGGTAAGAACATAACGATAACCACTGCGCGATGCTACACTCATTGGACAACACACATCGGTATGTATGATTTCTAATAAGTTCGTAGCTCGCTCCATCATACCAGAAAATGGAGTCTTAGTCATTTTACCCATCAGACGTGCTTCACATCTATCAAGTGATTCGAAATCAAGTGATTCGAGAAGTCCATCGGAATGGAGTTTCTTCATACGCTTCACTCCAATGTGACCAAGACGACAGTGCCACATATAGGTCGAGTTATCGCTCGATTTCAAACGTTTAGCCTCAATGTTATTAATATGTGTATTTCCACTATCGAGATTCAATAAGAATAGACCATCTATCAAAGGTGCATGTGCATAAAACATATTACTCATATAAATCGAACAACCATTATTCTCGGACTTAAACAAGTAACCGTCTCGCAATAAACAAGATCCCGATATAATGTTCATGCTTAACGCAGCACCAAATAACAATTATTTAAGTATAAAACTAATCCCGATGGTAGATGAAGGGTAGCGTGCCACCACGATCACATCAACCTTTGATCCGCTTCCCACGTGCATCGTCACCTCGTTCTTCGCTAGCTTCCGCTTATTCAAGACCGCTTCGAGTTACAAATATGAGCAACCGAACCAGTATCAAATACTCAGGCACTACTACGAGTACTAGTGAGATACACATCAATAACATGTATATCGGATATACCTTTCTTCTTGATGTTGCCGTTCTTCAAATCCGCCAAGTACTTTGGGAAATTCCGCTTCCAGTGACCTTCTCCCTTGTAGTAAAAGCACTCAGTATCAGGCTTAGGTCCAGCCTTGGTCTTCTTTGTCGGCGCGGTAACTTTCTTACCACCCTTCTTGAAGTGTCCCTTTTGCTTAGACTTTCCTTTCTTGAATTTGGTGGTCTTATTGACCATCAACACTTGGTGCTCTTTCTTGATCTCCACTTCTGCAGATTTCAACATGGCAAAGAGTTCTGGCAATTGCTTGTTCATGTTTTGCATATTGTAGTTCATCACAAAGTTCTTGTAACTTGGTGGTAGTGATTGGAGGACACGATAAATCCCCAAAGCATTAGGAATCACTATACCGAAGCTTTGAAGTTTGTTTGCGTGCCCAGACATCTTAAGCACATGCTCATTGACGGAGTTGCCCTCTTCCATATTGCAGTTAAAGAACTTTTTAGAAGCCTCATAGCTCTCAATCGCCGCGTGAGTCTCAAAGATCAATTTGAGATCACGGACAATATCATGTGGGTCTGAATTCTCAAACCTTTTCTGAAGCTCCGATTCTAAACCTTACAAGATAGCACACTGAACTGTGGAGTACTGAGTCTTCCGAGCGAGGTAAACATTCTTTACTTCATCGGTAGCAGTAGCTGCAGGTGGGTCACCCAGCGGTGCATCCAGCACATAGGTCAAATTACCAGCTATGAGGACAATCCTCAAATTGCGAAACCAATCCGCGAAGTTGCTTCCATTGTTTTTCAACTTTTCTTTCTCTAGGAACGCATTAAAATTGATGGTAGGGGCCGACATTGATCTACAACATATTTGCAATAGTTTAGACTAAGTTTATGACAAACTGAGTTCTAATTAATAGTTAAATTAATCTATGTGAACTCCCACTCAAAACAATATCCCTCGCATTGTTTTAGTGATCACACGAACCAAATCCACCACATCAACACCGATCATCACGAGAGTTGATATAGTTTCAATGGCGAACAGTCGACATGTTCATCATATCTACTATATGTTTCATGCTTTACCTTTTGGTGATCCATGTTCCTAGACCATGTCTATACATGCTAGGCTTGTCAAGATCAAACCTTAGCTTCCGCATGAGCAAATCTGGCTTGCTCACGTTGTATACACTTGCGGAATCTAACACACCCGATCATCACGTGGTGCTTCGAAACAACAAGTTTTAGCAACGGTGCTTACTAAGGATGAACACTTTAGAACTTGAAATTCATGTGCATGAGGGATCATCTTATAATGCTACCGTCGTTAACTAAGCAATACAAGATGCATAAAGGATTAACATCACATGCAATTCATAATATGTGATATGATATGGCCTTTATTCTTTGTGCTTCTGATCTCCATCTTCAAGCACGAACATGATCTCCATCATCACCGGCATTGCATCAAGGTCAATGATGCTTCTCCATGGTTGTCGTCCACCGGCTTCAACTATTACAACTACTTTGAATAGACACGCGGGTCTTAACATAAATTAAAGACAACCATATGGCTCTTGTCGGTTGCCAACTTACAATAAGGAACATTGCATACATCAAATATAATCACAATCATGGCCATATCACATCATCAAGACACCGCAAAACAAAGTTAGACGCTCTACTTTCTTTGCATGTTTTACGTGGTTTGGGGCTTTCAATAAGTGTCGCTATAACTTTAACAAGAACCACAACATTGATACTAGTATTGTCAATCACCCGTTGTAAATTGAATCTTAACTATGCTAGGAGAACAGCACCCATAAAGCCACTTATGCAATACAAGTTGCATGTCAAGCATGGAGCAAGTCTCATGAACGATGTCATGTAAGGTTAGCCCGGGCCGCTTCATCCCAACATCCCGCAAGATGCAAAGTACACAAGAAGCAATCGACAATAAAAGCATCAACGCCCACAATGACCATTGTGTTATACTCGTGCAACAGATCTACATACAGACACGGCTCTGATACCACTGTAGGGTTTCGTAGCATGGAAAACAAAAAATTTCTATCGCATACAAACAAACAAGCCAAAATCTATCTACTAGATTGTAGCAACAAGTCGATGGAATAACTCACCCTAGAATATTCCAAAGTGTTTAACGAGAGCGGATTCTCGTGGGTGATGTAGTCGTACTCTTCCCGATCTCAAGATCGCGTAGACGATCCTTCCGGCGCTACGTTCCGGCAGCTCTTACGCAGTCGGTCACACGTTCGGTACTCGACGAAGACCTTCCTCTCCCTTGTTCTAGCAGGCAGCGGAGGTTGTAGCACTCTCCTCGCGATTTCGACAGAACAACGACGTGGTACCGGAAGTAGAGGGGAGATCTCGCAGGGCTTCGCCTTAAGCCGGAGCGAGTATGGTGGACTATGAGATAGATCCTCGGCTATCTAGGGTTTAGACGCACCAAGGAGGGGGGCAAGCCAGCGGCTAGGGTTTAGCCTAGGCGGCGGCGATATGGCCCTAGGCGGCACCTATGGAGGGCGGCGGCTAGGGTTAGGGTTTAGAGGGGGGCAACTTGTGTGCTAGGAGGGGCAGCCTCGCCCCTCCTTATATAGGTGGGAGGCACCGGCCAAGGGGAGGGGAGTCCCTCCCCAACTCGGATCCCAAGTGGGCCGGCGGTGGAGGGGAGGAACTCCTCCCCAAGTATGTTTCCTACTTCCCCTCCACCTTCCAAAATAGTCGTTTGACTTTTCAAATTGGCGTTTGACTTTTCAAACTAGGATTTGATCAAACCCTTTATTTTGTTCAGCAATGACACCTAGTACATAATGCAATCATTCCAACTTGTTATGACACATTCATGTACCCTTCCCCTCCGGAGTGTCGGACATTCCGGAACCTTCTAGAACATTCCCGATGAAAACACCGGAACCATTCTCCAACCCCGAAACAGGACTTTCCTTATATGAATTTTATTCTCCGGACCATTACGGATCTCCTCGTGATATCCCGGATCCCATCCGAGACTTCGAACAACATTCGGTCTCTTACTCATCATTCCATAACTACTCAAACAACGTCGAATCCTTAAGTGTGTCTCCCTACGGTTCTTGAATTATGCGGACATGATCGAGACACTTCTCCGAACAATAACCAATAGAGGAATCTGGAAATTCATATGGCTCCCACATACTTCTACGATTACTTTGCGATCGAATGAACCACTTACATATGGTACCAATTTCCCTTTGTCTCACGATAGTTTACTTATCCGAGGTTATGATCGTTGGTATCTCTGCATACCTAGTTCAACCTCGTTACTGATAAGTACTCTTTTCTCGTTCCCGTGATATGTGATCCCTTGTGAGCCAGTCACATGCTTGCAAGCTAATTGGATGACATTTCACCGAGAGGGCCCAGAGTATATCTATCCGTCATATGGATGGACAAATCCCACTCTTGATCCATGTGTCTCAACCAATACTTTCCGAACACTCAATGCCACCTTTATAGCCACCCAGTTACGGTGTGGTGTTTGATGTCGTCAAAGCATCCTTCCGGTGAAGGTGATATGCATGATCTCATGGTCGAAGGAATTAGGTTACTATGTATCAGAAAGCATATAGCATTTGAACTATTAAAATGACTTGATCTTTATGTTATGCTTATATATAGGAGTATGTCCACCATATCATTCTCCTAACGATATGATCTTGTTGTTAATAACATCTCAATGTTCATGACAGGGAAACCACAATCATTTATTAACCAACAAGCTAGTATTATAAAGAGGCTTTACTAGGGACTCTATTTTAGTTTACAAATCACACAAATATTAATGTTTCCTTGTTAATACTATTATAGCATGAATGTAAAAATTTATCATAAACACAAAGATATAATGATAACTACATTTATTATTGCCTCTAGGGCACATCTCCAACACTGGCCGCCACGACTCGACGAGAGTTTCGGCTGAGGTGCTCTCCAGGGGGGACCTCGACAGAGTTCTTCAGCCCCTGCTGAAGTACAAATCCGACGAGGACCTTCCGGGGAAGTCGCTGACGTCCCCTTTCAGTGCCGCGAGACCAGTTCCGTAGGTGTAGATTTGCGACGTGCGCATAGCGCCTTATTTTCGAGTGCGTTTCCTTGCAATTGCTTGTATTTATCCTTTATCCTTCATTGTGCAGGAGCTCAAGTTGGCTGGAATGGTGCCTCCGCTACCCGAAAGGTTTTCGACAGCGCCCGACAACGAAGTTGTGGACTCCGAGTTCGAGCTTCCGCCGGCGCAGTCGCCAACTGAGGAAGCCCCCGAGGCGAGCGAGGGACAAACCCGAAAGCATGCACGGAGCTCGAGCGAATCTTCGAATGCCTCGACTCTGCCTACGCCTAGGGACCCGCCGTTCCTTGTTCGCCACAGTGGAGGTCACGGTGCTTCTTCCTCTCCCATCCCGACCGTTCTGGTGCGGGCTATAGCGCCACAGCCGCCGGCGAAGAGGAAGAAGGAAGAGAAGAAAGGCAGGAGGGCCCTGCCTGTTTTTGACTTGAGCGACATGGACTCGTAAGTGCCTTCGGATGCCTTTTGCTACTTTTCTTGTCTTTATGTCTTCTTGCTTATGATTGGTGCTTTCCTTGTAGCCACTCCTCCGAGGGCTCTTTTAGTGAGGCCACTCAGGAAGCCGTGGGGGAGTCGAAGGTGACGCCTCCTCCTTCTCAGACGGTGGCCACCTCTGGGGGCGTAGCTCTGAACCCCTCTCCGCAGGAGGCTCGAGTGATAGTCTCCCAGAAGACTACAGATGGACCTTCGGAGTCTCCGGCTGAGCATGTAAGTGTTTTCTCTCTTGCTGTGGGGGAGCCCTCGAGCTATATTTTCGTGTGATCTGCTGATCTTTGCTTCCTTTCTGCGTGTCTCGGGGGGAGCCCTGAGCGTTTTTCATGTGTTTGATGTATTTGCTCATTTCTTGGGCGCAGCCCCCGAGCCCTTTTTCTGATGCTTTTTTGCTTCTTGCAGCCCTTTGTGCAAGGTGCGAACCTGCTTGTGCAGCAGCACCTGGCACCGGAGGCCAGCATGCGGCAGCTTCAAGGTACATATTAAATTGATCCTGTTCTTTTTTGGCTGCTTGCTAGCTTGTGAAGCTCATGTATGTTCTTGTTGCTTTTTGCAGATGAGAATAACACTGCCCTCCGCGAGCTTGATGCTCTCAAAAAGAGCCTTGGGTGAGCGGAGAAGAGAGCCGAGGATGTCGTTGGGGCGAAGGAGCGCCTCGAGCAGGAGCTGGCTAACGCAGCCGCAGCTAAGGAGCACCTGCAGCAGGAAGCTATGGATCGCGAGGAGCAACTCGCCACTGCTACGACTTCGCATGAGAAGGAGGTAGCCGAGAAGCTGATGGCTGCTGCCAAGGCTATTTCGGGTGAGTGCTTTTGCCTGTTTTGTCTATTTCGGCTGCTTTGTCTCCCTTCCCTTATTTGATTCCTTTGCTGCCTTTTGCTCCAGATGCCTCGGGTATCGAGTTTAATCGCAACGCCTTGGAGCACGGGAGTGCTCTGGACGATGCCGCCGTGACGGTCGAAGACTGCTGCAGTACTGCCGCTGGCTCCCTTGCCAAGGCCAAGGAGATCCTCGGGCGCTTCTACAAGGAGCTCGTTCCCAAGGGCGTTGCCCTTGAGGATGTCGAATATTTGGCGGATGCGCTGTCAGCGGATGGGCCTGTAGCATACAAGCGCAAGCAGAAGGGAATCGGTGCTTCCATGGGCCTGGCCATGGCCATGGCGTCCGGGACGGAGCTGGATCTTCACCAGGTCACCTCCCAGATGCCAAAGGCTCCCGACGGTTCCGAGGTAGCCTTTGCTCTCTACGCTGCTCGCTGTAAGCGCTATGGGCCGAAGCTTATTGACCTTCTGGCGGAGTATGCGGCGAGGCAGCAGTAGGAGGTCAAGAGCAGGCACTCTGGCTCCGAGGCCACTCAGGATGCGACTGCTTAGGCTTTGTCATTGTAGTTGTAGGATAGTTGTCTTCTACTTTTGTTGTAATATCTTGATGAACAATTTCCTGTGCCACACAGTGTATTTTTGTTGTATATAAATGATCCTTCGAGTTGTTCGCTCAGTCATTCGTTGTTCATACTCTTATCTGTTTTCCTGTAGGGACCTTCGGGTGAGGACCCCGTTGATACTTCGTCTGCTCCGCAGCCACGACCATCCTTGGATGATGCGTTGCAACTTGTTTTTCTTCGTGACCGCATCCGTAGTATTGAGAAGGAGTTACTTGGCATCCTAGGCCATGCGGACGTTTGGAAGTCGAAGGCGGAGCGAGGTACCGCCAGAGAGGAATATCTGATGGGGGAGCTGCGGCAGTTGGCCGAGCAGCTGCAGTGTAGGTTTTTTCGAGTTGCTGCTCATTTTCGGATGCGCCTGGTTTGCGGGTCATCTTACTTTGTAGTTGCTACATGTGCCAACCTTGTTCCGAGGAAGGAGAAGGAATGCGTTGCAGTTCGGATCAACTGCTTGACCCAGCAGGATATGGAAGTCGGTGGCTTTTTCTAGATGGATCGCGACCGTGCCGACCGTGCAGGATCGTGCTCATCAGGTGTCGCGAGTGCTGCGGCAGGTGAAGACTTCCCTGGTGTCGATTCTGCACGTCATGTTTCCCCTTGATGAAGCGATGTCGACTCTCTAGGGCTTGCTAGCGAAGTTTTGACACATGCGTCACGCCAGGGAGTTCGTGCGGCACCAGTTAGTTGCGGGGGTGAAGGCCGCTCTTTCCCTTGTGCGGCTGCATCGCCCTGATGTGAATCTTGCGGCTGTGGCGGCTAGGCCGCCTCTCCGGCCAGATGGCGGCCTATGGGACATGCGCCCGCACTATGTGGCTGTTAGGCAGTATGCCAAAGAGATTGTAGATCTTTTTGAGCATCGTCCGCAGGTGATCCTTCAGCGTAGGTAGGTCCTTAAAAAAGATAGATGTAAAACTTGTATGTATTTCGACTGGGCGTGTTATGCCCTTTATTGTAAAGGTTAATTGTATTAGCACGTGGTGCTTGGTTGTATGCATGCCATTTTCGTTAGCCTGACGTGATCAGCTACTCAGGTGTACATGCGTTATCCTGAGTCGACGAAGTCGTGAGGTGAGGAGGAGCCCCCGAGTGTGTTGTAGCATAAAGAAATGCGAGGAACAGATAAATTTTCGGGCGAGACACTTAGCTTTATTCATATCGTAATGAGGAGGTACATTGTTCGGCTGAATAGCCTTGGCTGAGTAGCCTTATTGAAAGTAAAGGGGAATAGCTACGGGTAGAAGCGTCGCAATTGTGCGACGTTCCATGGGTTGGAGTATGCGACTCCAGACTCCACGTGCTTGAGGCGGTAGGCGCCACCTGGGATAACTTCGGTGACGACGTATGGTCCTTCCCAAGGTGACTCGAGCTTTTTCGGCCGCTCTTGCTTGAGTCGTAAGACGAGGTCTGCTTCGACGAAGGACCTTGGGCACAACTGATGGCTGTGATAGTTGCGGAGGCTTTGCTGGTAGACCACCGAGCGAGCCGCGGCGATGTCGCGTGCCTCGTCGAGTGTGTCGACGATGTCTTTGAGTGCGGCCATCGATTCAGCTTCGTTGTAGGCAACGACCCGTGGGGCCTTATGGCATACTTCTGCAGGTAACACGGCTTCGGCTCCGTGCACCATGAAGAAGGGCGTGTAGCCCGTTGAGCTGTTTGGCGTTGTGCCCAATCTCCATAGGACGGAGGGTAGCTCTTCTGCCCAGGCTCCTTCAAGCCGCTCGAGTGGGCTGAGTAGGCGTTTCTTGATGTTACCTCTACGAGGCCGTTGGCCTTTTTGACCCGCCCGTTGGTTTGTGGGTGCGCCACGGAGGCATATGATATGTTGATCCCTAGGCCTTCGCAGAAGTCCTGGAACTCTTTGGAGATGAAGTTCGACCCGTTGTTCGTGATGATGTTGTGCGGCACCCCGAACCTGTAGACTATGGATTCGAAGAACTTCCACAACCGTTTTACCCTTTTGGTTGGTAACGGGCATGGCTTCGATCCACTTGGTGAACTTGTCGACTGCGACTAGAAGGTAGACGTGGCCTCCTTTTGAGGACTCATAAGGTAGCGTGCACAGGGTTAAAATTAGTCGGGTGCTAAGGGGCTGCGACGACCTGGAAACTCCCATTCAACCCCCAGGAGCGGATGAAGAAGAGCAGGCTGTCCTCAGAAGTTACTTCGGATTATTGTTGCCATGGCCAGAGAGCATGATTCGTTTTGGGACAGCGGGGTCTGATGACTCCTTGGTGGCGCCAGAGAACTTGGTGCTTGCTGTGGAGTATTGTTGGGAACCCCAAGAGCAAGGTGTGAAGCAGCACAACAACAAGTTTTCCCTTAGTAGAGACCGAGGTTATCAAACCAGAAGGAGGAAGGAAACGTCACCCCAGGAGCGGATACAAGCAACACAGAGACCTGCACAACACAAACTCAAGACTTTGCCCTAACGAATCAGTGAGGTTGTCAAGCTCATCGGTTTGCTGTAACAAAGGATTAAACATATGGTGTGGAAGGTAATGGTTTGTAGCAATTAAAAAAATAACAGTAGAAGATGTATCAATAGTAAAGATTGGACCGGGGTCCATAGTTCACTAGATGTGCTCTCCTTAGATAAACAACATGGCTTGAAGGGTAAACAAATTACAGCAGGGCAATTGACAAAAACTGAGCAAGGCATAACAATGCAATTACTAGCCAGAAAGATCCTATGAGATTCGATTGGGGAATACAACAAGATACATAGACCGCCATCCAACTGCATCTATGACTAGAAGTCCACCTTCAGGTTATCATCCAAACCCCCTCCAGTATTAAGTTGCAAGCAACAGACAACTGCTTTAAACAAAGTGTGTAAGGTAAACAGTCCACATGTTCCATGAACAAGAGACCGTTGTTTTCTCCCTAGTAGCAACATCACATCTACAACCGAAGAGATTATTGTCACTTCCCTTGGAAACTAGAGGCATGAACCCACTATCCAGCATAAATACCCCCTCATGGAGTCACTAGCAACTACTTGGCCAAGATAGCTACTAACAATGGAGAGCATGCAAGATCACAAACAACACAAACATGATAGAATCATAAATACAAAACCATTAATCAAACCAACATAATAATCTCAATATCCACCGGATCCCCACAAACACAACATGCATGATTACAAATAGATTAGATCTTGATCATGAATGGAGCTCACAATATCTATACATGAAAGCACAAAGGAGGAGATACAACCATCTAGCTACTACATGGACCCATAGTCCAAGGTGGAACTACTCACGCATCATACCGGAGAGAAGGCCTCCGGGATGATCTCCCCTCCGGCAGGGTGCCGGGAAGAACTTCAGATCCCCCTGATCTAGGGACGATGGTGGCGGCGGCTACAGACGGTTTCGTGGAGATTTGATCGGGTGATTAGGGTTTCTGCATCGGTGGATTCTTATAGGCGAAGGGGGAGGCCGAGGAGGCGACCAGGGGGGCCAAACCCTAGCCAGGCGCGGGCCCACCCCTGGCCGCGCCTGGGAGGAGGGTCTGGCCGCCTTGGCCCGCTTCCTCGTATCCCCTCTGGACTTCTTGTTTCCCACGGAAAGTAATTGACTTTGACATTTGTCCCATCCAATTCCGAGAATATTTCTTTACTAACTTTTCTCAAACAAAAAACTGCAAAAAACAGGCATCTCGCACTGTTGCAACTTGTTAATAGGTTAGTACTAGAAAACTTGTATAAAGCACCTCAAAGTGTAGACAAGTAAAGCAAAGTGGATACTAAACAAGCATGGGGCATCAAAAATTATAGATACGTTTTCAACGTATCAGGGACCATCACGCCACAGACAACAGCACCGCCTATCGTGACAGCGACAAGCGGTGGCAAGGCCCCCTTACTGCCTCCGCCGTCACCTCCACGCGGTGGGTCGGATGATCATGTGATGATATGCACATGGCGCAGGATCCGAACGAGGACGAAGAAGACTTCGATTAGTTCTTCAACACTTAGTTTTGCAACGAAAACCCAGCAGGTGGCCCCACGAAGAAACCCACTATCACCAAGCGTCTGTTTGGTTCTCAGGAGACGCCTCCAGCTTGCGCCTTCACCGAGCCAGCTGACACAACCAACCGACCCTTTATTCTAAGGCCGGATACACTACATAGGGCGGGCGGTGCTCAGATTGTGGTGCCTGCCCGCTCTCCAAAAGGAAAGAAAGGCTCGAAAAAGAAAATCTAGCAGCTCGAGCCAGCCGGTGGCGTCAACTGCGAATCCGATCAGGTTTCGGGATGGGCCACCAAGACCCGAGGGTATTATGTGGAGGATTCATGTGGCGGGTGAGCCCATGCTAACTAAGAATTTGTGGAGGCTCGCCAGTTCGGAAATGAAGAGTGTGCATGACAGTGTGCTGACGGTAGAGAGATGCCTTTTGGCGGAGAAAGATCTCTCGTAACCGGTATTCGTGGTTAAGGTGCCACCAGGCTTGGGGTTCATCGACAATGCCCCCGCGGATCTGTTCTTCCTACGGTTTGACGACATCTTCAATATGTTCCACCTGTACCCGCTGCACTATACCATGGTTCGCCTGTTTTCTCTTAGCCTGGCCATGCAGATCATTAGAGAGAACACCCCGGGCATCGCGGTAGTGGACCCCTACTGCATGCGTGACGGCTGCTTAGGAAGCGCCATTGAACGACCGAAGATGGCGCGGTTGAAACCGAGGACGTCGGTGCTCGGGGACGGCGAAGTAGACTACATGCAATGACGCTACGACCCGAGGGGGCGGCATAGTTGCAGGGCGCAAGTCGGTGCAGCGGCTACACACCAAGGAATGCGCGTTGGAAGACGGTAGCTTGGACCAAAGGCAGCAGCACTGCGGCCCAAAGGGACGACGCAACGGCAACCCATAGCTTGATCGGTGGTAGGCGCGTGCTCGGGGACGTGCTTGGCGTAGATAGACGCGGGATCGGTTGATCAGACCGACGGTGCGCCGTATGCGCCATGGCGTGGAGGACGCGTAGATTGGAGTCGATGGCGACGTTGTCAGTGAAGCCAGGGAGTACGGACGCGACAGCCGTCCAAGAAAGGCGTAGCAGCCGTCCACGGTGCGCGACAGCCTGTCGAGGCCTGTGCGGCAATGAAGAGGGTAGGTGCACATGCGCGATGTAGATCGCCGATGCCGATGGTCAGAGTATAGGCGCGAGTGGATGACGGCGGTGGGCGACTCAATCTAATCTAAGACCAGTAGAAAAAGAAAACCGAGCAAGAGATCAAAAAAAGAGACTTATAGGACAGCTGATCATGGATCAGCGGCGAGCCCTGCGTATGGGTTGCCCAGCCCTCGACGGAGATCATGGAGATCGACCTTCCCGGGGACAACGCGACGGAAGTGTGCTGGCGGCGGCTAGGGTTTGGAATCGGTTTAGGCTGATACCGTGTAGAAGGATAGATAGAGATTGGCGGAATATGATGGATGTATTATTAAACCTGATGGACTATACTATATAGATGTATAGGAAATCATATTGAAGTATAAGTCAAATTAAACTAGAGTTTTAATTATTCTAAACTATTCGTAATAACCGTGTCGTATACACTAAGTAATAAGAGACATGTCGGATCACCAAAATTCTCCTCCTTGTCAATCATGCCAGCAACTAAAGCTATGTTTCAAAAAGCACTATCGGGTCTAAAGCTCTGGTCTATCCATTATGCAATCATATTTTTTCAAAGAGCAATCACGTAACCTCGTCATCTTTTGGCCTCAAGAAACGGACTCACATGTCGGTGTGTCCTGTTCAAAAAACAAATGTCGGTGTGTCAGGTTCAGGTTGCAACTTTTCGCTCGCCTCTTGTTCTCTCTAATGATTCTAGGTCCAATTTGGTCATGTTGTTCCCACCAAGTGTACAGGCTGTCCCGACAACCAAAGGGCGGAACGTGTTTTTTCTGGGAAGATGGAGGTAGATGGGTAAAATGTAGTTTCAGCCAACTCTTTGTTGCCTCCATAAATTCATGGAACCGTTTCATCACCTGAATCACATGGCGGAGTGGTCTAATCGATCACCCATTTCAGAGAACAGATGTATGCAAGAATTGATGAATCGGAAACATGGCGGAGATGCTGATCGAAGTCTCCAGGATGGAACAAACAAATTTATCTAACTTCGATGTGATTAATAGATCACAATCGTCAAATCCTCACCATCAGAACAAATTTAATACTTACTCCCTTCCTTCAGAAATAACTGCCATATGTTTATCTAAATATGACACATTTTATTATATAGTTATATTTATATCTACACAAACTCAAGTTAGTTATTTCTAGATAGAGAAAGTATTAGATTCAACTGTTGGCTATAAAATATTGACATGCCATATGCCATACGTAGACAGCTTAAAACATCTCTTGCAGATACTGCAAACCCGCGTACTGCAAATGTGGTTTGCGATGGTACGAAAATAGCTAGCGTGAAACAGATGCAGTATAAAAGCATCATATAGACGCCGGATTCATACATATAGGGGAGGTTTTTGATCATCAAGATCGACATATATATAGCAAAAAATCGATGTCGCGCCCTGCTCTAGACTAGCCCTAGCATCTACCAGCAGTACCTACTCACCAGAGCATCTACGACGGCGGCCTACTCCTCGTCGGAGTCAGTGGTGTCATCGGAGTAGTCAACGAAGAAGAATTCGGGCAGCGCCCGGTGCTCGTGTGCGGAGCGGTGGCAAACACAGCACATCACCCGCTACTCGGTGAAGTGCTCATCACGGCGGCGCTTTGTACGGTCCCATACGTCGGATACGAGGGTCCCGACGAGTTGAACATTGCCTGGCGGACGGTGGCATCCTCGTCGGAGTCGGCGGCACGTGCGGGTGCAGGCACGGGAACGCGGACGACCGGGCCAGCGCTTGCCGGTGCGCAGGAGCTACCCGCCTCGGCATTGTGGGCACCTGATGAGTCCAAAATTAGAGCATTTTATTTATTGTTTTTGCACAAGTAGAATACGGTTTTTAGTATTTTATCGCATTTGCGTGCATCTTTTTATCCTTGTTTCAACATGATCTCAATTTACTATGTCTATTATGAACATATCAATTGAGACTATTATATTATACTATAATATGATACTTTTAAGTGATAAAAGTCATTTTATTGATTTATCCTTGCACTCGGAGGAATTGCTTGCGCCCAGGAGGTTCCAGCGCGGGTAACGACCAGTGGTACGGGGGGATCCTGCCCGTATCGTCCGCCCGTACGACCCCTCAACGGGACCACCTCGTCAAATATTTTCTCCTCATGAAAACGGATCATAGATCCGACATTCACAGAAACCTACAGCCACAAAAAGGCACACCGGAAAGAATCTCAATGAGGAACTTGGAGAAGGGCAAATCCTTGCTACTGCGTGGATCATTGGAGGACAACGCATCATCCCATACATCATCAACCGCTGCATCTCCATCACCATCTCTACCCCATATTCTATTTATTAGATCTTGTTGTAATTCCAAATTCAATTGTGATTTGCACTAGATTCATTCCATTACCTTTATCCATTCATTTGATTATGATGATGTTGTTGATTGCTTCTATTTGTAAGTATTTCCCTTGTCCTTGGGGAGATAGAGAAATCCTAATATTATTATGAAATGAAATAAAGATGATTTATTACTCGTGTCTATGATCCATTGATCTACGATGTGTGTTTGATCTCTCCCTTTAGATGATATGTGTAGTCGGCCGCATATCATTTGCCTTTGGGTCTAAAGAAAATGGTGAAACCCTTCAGATGTGTTTGGGAGCGTGCTAAAAGCTATTATGACTAGAAGCACCGCTAGAAACCAACACGATCGAAGGGGGACAAAGAGATATTCACTAAGATAATTACGATATTCACCGGAAAACTTTTAATTGCGGTGGTCTGTATGGTGTCTGCTCACAAATATTGCAGTGGTTATTTTTAGAGATGACCTTATTTTTGGCTCAACAAAGCGACTGCCTACGAGTATTGTAGTGAACATCTTAATACGAAACTCTCTCTACACATATCATGACATAAAAAATAGGTTATCCTAATTATAATTAATTACAACATGCTAGTAGTGTATCCTGCATTCCCGAGAACGTCTTCGCTTTATTGAGTTCAACCACCATTCCATACACGCTTGTTACTTGCTTTAGTATTACTTGTTTTATTTACTTTCTTGCATTTAAGTAATAACCTTTTAAACACCCTTTACTTAAAATCAAAGGCAGCTTACAAGTATCCTTTGGCAGATAATGACGAGGGGCATAAAGACCCTAACCAACTAGCTTTCTGTGAGTTCGATACTTTTATTTTAAAATTAGATAAAATCGATATATGCACTTGTATCCATCAGTGCCGCCGCCGAACCCCAGCCCCGCCCACGCAGGTGAAGTGACGTGGGTGCGAGAGAGGACGCCACGCGCACGTGCATGCTCGGAGTGGCGACACGCGAGCTCGGGCCCTGGAGCTCCCGCCGCGGATCAGAGAAACGCCGCCATGGCCGGCCAAATTCCGGCACGATTGGTCGGCCATGGGTAGTGGGGGGAGGGTGCGGTGGTGGGTGGTGGCGATTTGAAATCCAGTGGCGGGCACAACTGAATCTACTGTAGCGATGTGCGACAGCGGAGGTTTTGCGCGTGCGGAGGCCCGGGAAATGGATGTGATTTTTTGCATCCAGCCCCCTCCGCACTAAATATATACGCGATGGATGGGACTCGATACGGAAAACCGTAAAAACAATTATGGCATATGTCTGTTTACAGTATCTGAAAAGTTCATTTTTTGGTCCTGATACCGCATATCAGGCCAAAATTTTACGGGGCGGGCGATATGCTATATATGTTAAAGATGCTCTTATAACTAACATTTTTCATGTCACTCTTCTCTACATAGGCAAAAGTGACATGTAAGCACGATATAAGCCCACTGTTATGCTTGCTTTTATACTTAGAAATATCATGCCTATTAGATATTCAATGTACCTAAACATTTCAACCAGTCATGTACTTATTAGATTACCTAAACAGATCATAACCACTAAATCTCCGCAACTGTGCCAAACGAACATGACCACTTGGTATTTGTTTACCTAACACTAGGCGCAAGAACACAATATTTGTATCCAACCAAACGAGAGTTGGTATATCTTCATGTTCAATCTTGTGTTCCATAAATATATACTCCCTTCGACCCATATTAGTTGACTTGAATTTGTATAGATTCGAATATATCTAGATATATTTTAGTACTAGATATATCTGAATTTAGACAAATTTAAACCAAGTAATATAGGTCGAAGGGAGTACCATACTCATGTAAAAAATGATCGATTGCTTAGTACATATGTACCCATAGATGTGGTAGGTTCGCTAGAACGATGAACTCGGTTATATGTTCATAAATAAGTGCAAACTCTCGGTATTTGACATCTACTCCCATCGTTTAGAAATATAAGATATTTTAAATTTATAAAGCAAATGTATCTAGACACTTTTTAGTATGTATATTTATTTTAAACCTACACACTAAAAGGTGTCTAAATATATTAGATTTACTAATTTAAAACACCTTATATTTCTAAACGGAGGGAGTAAAGCACACCAAAAATTTATTTCAAAAGTCCAAACATGAACATGGACCTAATCAAAATGGCCGTCAATATTTACGATATTGCAGCGCAAATGATTGAATTTTCTTCATGGTTTAACTCATGCTATATGTAACGATAGGGGATACTACAACACAATATATCGGCTACCAACCAATTGACCGTCGAGCTCTGGCAATATGATTTTCATCTGCAATTGATTCAATATCATAAAATAATGACACATTAAGAATCATGATCCAACCTTTAATTTGATGTACTACCTTTGGTCCATAATATGTGTAGCCATGAACTAACCTCAGTTCAAAAAACGGTGACAATTATTATGGATCGGAGAAAGTACGTAATGATCTAAGATGTTGTAAAGATACCACAACATGTTGAGCATATTGTTTCCATAAATAATATTCTCTCTGATTCATAATAATTGTTATTGATTTTGTATAAGCTTGTACTAAATCAGCAACATTTATTAGCATAACATTTATACTAGCCAGAAAAAACATAGTTAACAATGTTTTCCTCACAATTGTGCGGGAAATGTGATTTTTTTCAAAAACAATATATGAAATGAAAGAAATAAAGACAGATGAATACTAAGAGAGTGACAGATCAATTATTGTCAGTATTCGTCAAGAGATCATGGAACTTAGAGGGGTTTTTGCTAGCTTTAAATTACTACAGACATGCTTGCTAACGAGGCTGCTCATCTCTGTGCTAAGAGAGCTAGTAGTGTTAGAAGAAGGTGTTTGCAGGTGAACTATATTCCACCGTTTCTAGTGAACATCCCGTCGAAGGATTGTAATCCTATTACTTGATTAATAAAGCTCCATAATTGGAAGAAAAAAAACGTAAATAGTTTTCTTTTTTTAGGGCAAAAAAAGCAAATAGTGAATCTTGAGTCTTGACGATGGAGAGACGGCAGGGACTTAAAGGACTAAAGCCTAGAGGCCCAGCCTTCGTGGGTTGCGGTCGACTAGCCCATGTTTTCGAAGGCGACCACACCTAAGTTGGGCCATGCATGGTGGTGGGCTCTCACGTCATACCTAGTACATGGAAAATCGAAATGGCCCCTACCTGGAAAATCTAAATGGCCCCTACTAATAGCAAATTCCGTCCTGCCATGGCCTGGAGGGATAGGAGCACATGGGCCGCCGTTCGGCGTGGGCATTTGCTCAAATGCATATAGTGCATCCGACAACACGTGAAACTGTAATACTGAAAACAGGTTTTCGTCCTGTTTATAAATAAAGCCCAACCATCAAATAGATATAAAATAATAAAAATAAAATAAAGAAAACGAGCTTGCCACCGAAGACAGACAAGCGAGACCGAGTGGTTCCGGACTCCACGACGCCCCCTCAAGAGGGTGACAGCGCAACACGCCGCTGATATCGAGATCGAGACGGTCAAGGGTTTTCACCCAAAAGCCAAATGTGGACTGGGTAACCACAACAGTGCCTCTAAGAAGGGTACCACACTCGCAAGCATCGTGGCCATCAGCGCTGAGATTTCATCCGAAAAAACCTTCACGCCATGTCCGGTATCTTTGACTGTCCTGCCCTCGAACCAGGTCTCTAGAACGCTATCTAGGAGATGACTTCGCCAAAGGTTCGTTACCACGAGGAACCCCTCCGCCCGCTCCTCGCCATCACGTTGCTCGTCGTAAAGCAGACTGCCCAGTCCACCTCTTGGAGCCGCCGCCCGACATCGTAGACCTCGCACCTACGACGCAACAAACACCTCGAGGCCAAACCACCGGAATGAGCAGGGAAGGGTAGGGCCCTCCAACATGCGCTTAGATGGTGTAGGTTCAGAAAGAATGCAAGCCAAACCCATAGACGTGAAGCCACGACTGGTAGGGTTTTTTGTTTGAGAATTTCCAGGACTGCTAGGTAGACACCGGATTTAGGACCACTAGCCCTAATGCAGTCCCCCAGCCACATCATGACCATGGTGGTCTAGGAGCCACTGAAACGCGACAACAAGGCCCACCCAAGCCAGATCAGCCTGAACGGGCCTAAATCCGATCCGAGGGCCCCACCGCCGTAGTTCATCTCAACCCTCCACCGTTGTTTCATATGCCTCCTTTAGCCTAGATGGGGAACCTCAGGGCGGACCATCGCACGCATCTGAACCCTCCACACACCACGAGCTCCACTGCCGATACCTTCCATGGCGAATCAGGAGGCCAACGCCGCCACGAAGTCCTGGCCGCCTAGCACCGCCATCTCCAGCTATGAGATCCACCCGCCCACGGGACGCCCGCTAATGTTGCGTCGTGTTCCCCAGATCCGCTGGCTAGCATCGACGCCACCCTGTGAAGACCCGCCTAATGCTCGGAGAAATAAGGGTCGCCGTCGCCAGCACCGCCCTGGATTTTCCCGGTGGCCCTCGCCGACGGCAAGAGAGGAAGGGGGAAGGCAGGAGATACTAGACTTTGCCCGGCAGCCCTCGCCGGTGGCGATGACGGAGGAGGGAAGGTGAGACGGTAAATCTGGAACTTGATTAGAGTCCAGATCCAAAACGTAGTCCAACTAGTGTCCATTCTAGACAGGTCCATTCTATGTCCAGTCCACTTTATAGCTTTGAAGTGTCCAAATCCATCAAGTCCAATGGACATTAGAAATGCACGCACGATAATGACAAGCAACGCTTTCTTTTTGCTAGTTACATACACCACAGTGTGTTCTCACTATTGATCGCCGGCTAGCTTGCTCAGGTGAACTTGTAGCACAGGCTGGATTGACCAATGAATGGAACAAAATTTGCTCTCCTGCTGTATTCAGCATTATATTTTTATAAATTAGTCACATCACATAGTACTATAAAAAATTGAATTTTTTCAATACCAATAAAGACCAGAAATAGACACATCACATAGTTCTGGATTGGTGATAAACTGCATACAGTCATACACATTGGCTAATGAGTGTATAAGTAACATCCAAGATTGAATTTGTGATAAATTGACAACTCCGGTTACATGGCAATACTTGACAACAATTTTCTATCCATCCATCGCAATGACATGAAGGTTATCAACAGTGCATCATTGTGGTTGAAATTAGGAAACACCATCTTTGCGGAATGATATCTCCGGCACTTTCAGAGAACTAGCTATCAGTGAGTGAACTAAATTGGTGCTCTACATCTTTTAACAGATTAACTGGTACAACATGAACCATTTTCACTAAATACAAGGTGCTTAAATACTAAAAGAAATAGTGGCAAATAAAGTTCAAAAATATTTATGGATGGGGTAAAACTTTCTGCAAGTTACTTAACAGTTTTATCTCAATTGAAGTAGCAGCAGATAAAGTTCCAAAAGATAATATAAATTCATCAGTTCATAAATAGTTGGTTCTTACTCAAATTAGTAGTATACAGTACTTGAACGACCAACTAGACTGACATCAAGATATTATAACAAACAAACCAGTGCACATTAAGAACAGAGCAGTACTTAGTAGTACAAGACAGAAACTTTAAGAACAAAGCAATACCAGTGCACAATAAGAACAAAGCAGTACCAGTGCACATTAACACAACTTCTGAAGCTCATCGAGTCAATCTATAAAAGAGAAAAACAAACCATTAACATCATGTAAAACAAAATTTAAGGAAGACAATGCATTAGTTTTTATTTTTTTACCATCATCGTTGTTGTCATCGGACAAGTATTCTTTTAGCCAATATTTTGAGCATATTAGACCTTCAGCTATATCTGGGTTTAGAGAACTGCGCTATTTATCAATTACCATGCCAGCTATACTAAATGTTGATTCAGAAGCCACAGATGATAGTGGAATAGCCAGAAAGTCTCGAGCCATCTTGGCTAGCACAGGATATTGCTCTGCATTTTTTTAATGAGACATCTCTGCTGGGAACTCTGGGCAGCCGAACAAGATATGACGCTTTAAATGAGACACGCCACCCCCTTGAGCATATGACAATTTGGCTTCACAATAAACGCAGATAGCTTTTGCTTCATATGATAACTCCTTGAAAAATTGCCAAGCTCTAGACCTTTTCCTGCTTCTGCGGTTGGCTAATTGAATTACTTCATCCCCTCCTTCATCAAGTACTTGATCTGCAGTCTGACTAGTTGACATTCTGGCAAATCAACTGCAAATACTAAACAGGGAGACTAGTACAAGCCGCTCCAAGTGAGAAGGCACAACTACAGTAAAAAAGAATATAAACACCAGTACAGGAATATCAACAGATAGTGCATTACTGTTGTAGTGGTGTAGGGAAAATCTAGCTAGAGCAATTCACAAACAGAATCACTAGACAAATAGTATTAAATGCAAGTATTAGGTACAATTATGCATGTATGCTAGCCTGAAAAATTGTATATAGTACATTAGGAAGATATGGTATAGGCAATAGTTGTCGTTGATGATTAATACTAAACCAATCAGACATATATATGTATTCTTGTAATAGAAAGGAATGATATAAAGCAATCATGCACTGCACATGTTCGCCAGCATCTCTAATCCTTTGCCTTACCTCCAACATTTTCATCAGCACTACTCTGACCAAAATAGCCAGAAAACCAAAATAGCAGTCACCGGCAGCTTCGGCGTTGTAGTACTTCCTAAATATAGCATGGCAATATAACAAATTTTTAACTTAGTCGCCAAAGAAAGAAAAAGGGAGATCGGTAGCGACAATCAAGAAACTACATGGTTCTTCTACCATTCCATCAAAATGGTTGCATGCATTGTTGAGTTCTAACAGATCCTCTTGGATTTAGGTTCATCTCAAAATCAAACAGAAAAACGAAGAAAACATTTCACAAGCACTCGTGAGCACATCGATGAAGAAAACTAAGCACGGTGTAATTTAAGTAACCGCCGTTGCGTTGAATAGCAGCACAACCCAACTGCTAAAAAAGTGCTTGGGGGCTGGTTTGCTCGGTTGAGTCCTCGATTCCCGACCGTACATGAAGTTGGATCGTGCCCCGTCCGCATCGGTTCCGACAAGTTTCCGGTCTTACTTTTTTTTTGACAACCGGAGCGTCCCAGAAGGGGCTAGAACCATTCATTAAAATAACAGTGGGAGGGGGGGGGGGGGTTACAAAGATTACAAAGGACCTCATAAGATAAGAAAATAACACATAGATCCTTAGCATAGGTAGAAAAGACCTTGCTAAAAGATTGAAAATTACAATCTAGTCCTTCCTCTTCTCCACTGTGGAGCAGGAAGCACAACTCGTTGCAGCCATGGCCAGCGACGGGGACGCAACCACTTGCCCCTGGCCCGACGAAGTCCTCAACGACTGCGCTTGGATAGGGCCTCCCTGCGGAGGTTGTGAATTCGCCGGAGCTCACCGGCATCATTAAGGCCATCTTGGCCAGGAATTTCTTCAAAGATTTTGAGAATGTGCTCCAAAGTAGATTGGTTCTACAACTCCGATGCCACCCCTGTTCAGAGCCAGCTTCGACAGCACCTTCTTCCATCGTCCCCTTGACGCTTGAGAAGAAGAGGAGCGGCAAAGCTAGCAGAGGAACAAGAGCAGCAGAGGCACACCCACACCGCAACAGAGAAAACGACTCACCGTCAGGACCAGAGCTCCTGCCACGGGCTCGGCGAGGCAAGCATAGATGATGGCGGTGGAGATGAGCCGAGACAGACCGCTTATTGAAGGTGGCTTCGCCAGATCCGTACACAGCTCCAAGCCACCACCTCGATGGCTCGATGCAGGTCTTCACCAACAACCACCTGATACTGCGGCGAAGTATCAGGGCAGACGGCCTCCTAGAAGAGGGGAAGACGGCCTTACTGTCGGAGATGCCGTGCTCCGAGCTTCCCCCTCGCCGCCACTCTTGCCACCAGAGGAAGGCGATGAGGAAGGTGAAGCAGAGGACGTGTCGGGTTCGGCCGATGAAACCCGACAACCTACTCCCAATCGGCACAAGGGCACAACAACTAGAACATCTAAACCTAAGATCTACTCTATCAGGGCCGGCTCCTCTCCTCCGCCTCCGTCGGCCGGCGGCGCCGTCGAAGGGAGCATCAGATCGGGCCGGGGATCGAGGGTCGACTCTCAAGGGGGGAGTTTGGAGGAAGAGACCGGGGGTGGGGGTGGTGTGTGTGGGGGGGGTGGGTGGTGTGTGTGTGTGTGTGTGTGTGTGTGTGTGTGTGTGTGTGTGTGTGTGTGTGTGTGTGTGTGTGTGTGTGTAGGGGTTGTTGGGGCTCTACTTCGTTTCCGGTCTTACTCCTCTTCCCTCCTGTTCCCAATTCCTCCCTAGTTGAGCGGTGGCGGCGCCGACGACTGCGCCTCGCGCTGCAGCCGACGAAGTGCCACTGCGCCGGCCACCTTAACTGACCCGCCTACTCTCATCCCTCGCACCCCCATCGTCTCACACTCCCACTGCCCCACCTGCAGGGCACCCTCCGCCCTGTCGCTCTTCGCCGACAAGGACTCCGACGACTAGGGACACCGAATCCTTTGGAAGGAACCGCGACGAGTAGAAGCGGAAGGCCCGTCGCGCCGTGCAGTGGGGCATGGAGATGGGTTCCATCGCCGCCGCTCCCCTGGGCTTTCGCCGCCGTGCCACCGCACTCCTCCCGCCGATCCCCCGTGTTCTCCCACCAGCGCCGTGCATGTTGTGTTGGTTCCAGGGAGGAAACTATGCCTAGCATGGGAGCCGACTAACGGGAACATCACCAGCCAACAACCATCTTTTGGCAGCAGCTACCAAGTAGCGGCAGACTGCAAAACCAAGGAAATTCTCTGTTCCTGGCGTCTGGATCACAGAGTGACTTGGATCCAACATGTTTCTGAATGCTGGATGAAAACCGTCAGGTTAACTGTATCCAGCGTCAATAAAAATCAATTCATTCGGTTGGTTCATGTTCCCATTGTTGTATGATTTAAGCTTAGTACTAGTAGACTTCCGAGTAATGTATATGTTCTACATGTAGTCTTGTTGTCGCCGTTGGATTCAACAATTTGAATTTTGGTTTTCAGGCTAGGATGAAGGCCATCAGGGATGGCTTTACAAGTTACATGCCTAATGTCGGGATATGGAGCAGAGGAAGGGTATATGCAACCTGCTTCATGCGGTCTGCGTGCGTGCAGATGAATTTCTTGTTTGTAGATTATTCATATTGGATAACTAGTCGGATGGACTTACTCGATGTTCGGTTATTGTGGCCTATCCTACAGCCCAGATTAGGTGCTAGCGAGCAACGAAGCTAAGCAATATATTACAAAAGCTACTCTTGTTGCTTATCACCCGGTGATGAGGTAAAGTTGTCATCTATTTATCCTGTAAATCTCAGGAGATTTCTAAGCTTTCAAATATGCATGAAATCAGCAGAACAAGATGTTTGGTTTTTTCTTTTGTACTGTAGATATTCATAGCTTAATCTGGAGCGAACTTGGAGACCATCGGCCGGGGTTCCTGAGATGGAAGGTGCGTCTGAGGGTGCATGGAAGCCTAGCCTGAAGATGGTCGAAGAGCTATCGCTACCCAGGAAGGTTCCTCATTGTTTCTTCTGACGCCAATTGAACTCATGTGGCCAAATGCAACAAAGTGGCCATGATATACTGATATAGTTAAGTTTGCATTTTACAATTCATGTTTTTAGTTGTTTAGTGAATTTAATTAAGTTACTCATGTCAATATGTTAAGTTATTTCAGTCACCCCCTAAGTTGGTTCAAGGATCGGATTATATTATTTTCCATCCTCTAACTAAGTTGTTCCCTACCATGCCATTAATTCTGGTTAACCGAGAAATGCCTCCTAACCTAACTAATTTATTTTCTAGAAGACAAGGTTTAATTCTAGCAAGAAAAAATGACTAAAGATAATACCAAGCGCGCTGGACTATGGATACAAGTACCTGATGCGCAGCAAGGAGCCGGCCAACGCCTCTTCCACAAACTAGATGAGTGTCAATATTTGAAAATTGCTAAATGTTGATTTTTTTAACAACCTTAATTCTAAATAGTTTCTTTTTCTTTTGAACAACCTGCATAAGTTAGATACTGGTTTAATTAAGTTGCATTTAGAAGCATGCCTAAGTTATCTACTGAAATTAGTTAACTTGATTTCTGTGTGTGTACTACACAACCTACATAGGTTTTCTTTTCCCCTTGAGCAACCTATGCTTAACTTGGTTCTAAATCCTACTTAGTTGTTTCTTAATGTTTTTAAAGTTTGATGCTTGATTTTTTCATTTTTAGTTGCTTATTCATCATGAGTAAGTTGCTACTACAATATGCTTAAGTCGGTTCTAAATCCTACTTAGTTGCTTTTTAAATTTTTGCTTCACAAATGTGCTAAGTTGGATAATCACTACCGATAAGTTGCACACACCCTAGTGCTAAGTTCCATACCCCATTAAGCCTATCTCATTAAAAAGAAATGACAAAGGAGATGACCAAGTGTGCCTGGCTTAAGAAGATTGCTACAAAATAGAACACACCACGCATAAGTTGCGTAATTTTATGTGTGTGGTATATAAGTTAGAAGTTGAATTGTCAGCCGGCCTAAGTTGGGTACTAGAATTAGATAAGTTAGTTCTACCTCCATGCTTAAGCTGTGTTCCATAGTCTAGCTAGTTCTCTTTGTTCAATGCACAAGTTGCCCACTTAGGAATTTTAGTTGTATTGTCATCATGCCTAAGTTGAGTACCGGTACTACTTAAGTTGGTTTCACATATAGGCTAAGTTCTATTTTTGCATACAATAAACTATTTTATCACACATTTCCTAAGTCATGTTTTGTAGACTAAATTGTTACTTCACGCATGTCTAAGTTGGATACTCACTATTGATAAGTTGCACACACCCTAGTGCTAATTTCCATACCATATTAAGCCCATTAATAAGAAATGACATATGAAGCGACCAAGTTTGACTGGCTTAAGAAGATTGCTACAAAATAGAACACATGTTCTAGATCCAAGTTGCTTTAGTCAAGTTGTTAAGCCGTTTTTGCTTTTCAATATAGTTGGTTACCACCACATGGAAAGTTGCGTTTCCTCCCTTACGAACTAAGTTTTTGTTTTTTGGTCGCTCTGTTTTTTTCTGATTACCGAGAGGGACTACTTGCAAGAGGTCGTGGTTGTGTCAGCGTTGGAGAGGCTATCCATCCAGAAGCTCCTGCATTGGTACCTCCTAGGATTCGCCAAGGACGTGGACTCACTCATGGAATAGGTGTGCCTACGGTTGCAGAGAGAGTTGTGGCAGAGTGCAATGAAGTTCGTGGATGAAGGCTAGCACCAGGGCACCGGGACCGTCCGCACGAGGCACGTTTAGATGCTCCCCTACAAGTTTAGGTACAGATAGCCTCTTTGGCCTCGTCAGGTAGCAACTTTGATCTGGTCGCCTGCGTGCTGATACATGCCTTGGACTTAAGTTTCTTATGCCACTTAATTAAGTTGATTACACATGTTAGTCTAAATTGCATACTGGTCCTATTTTAACTTTGTTTATTCACATATAGTTATGTTTGCATGATTTTCTTGAACCTGGGATTTTCCCTAACTAGTTCTTGCATGATCCAAGTTGCTTCTAGCTCTTGTTTTGTTACTTGCATGGGGGTATCTACAAAAACCTAGTTGCTGGACTCTCAAAACTGTGTTGTACCCAAGTAGGCCCTTTTTTGGGTTCCCAAACTTCTACTTGCTACCTTGTTGTCTGAGATATGTCAGGTTAAACAACTAACTTGTTAAAAAAGAATTTTTGTTGACGAACTCCTTCTGGTTTTACTATGTGGAAAAACTGTGTTTGTCGAGCTACAAGTTTCAGGTTTGTTTTTTCTGTAAACCGACCTAATATGTTCTTGGGATTTTTTTCTAGTTTCTACAGCACAACTAGTTTTTTCTGGCCATAGAAAGAGGAATTTCATGGGGAGGAGTTGCTGCAAAACGTGAGGGAGGAGATGAGAAGTTGCCTTGAGTCAGATCCTAGAATCGATGGAGATCTGGTGGAGAAAGAAGAACTGGAAGAGTACTTGCAGGATAAGCAGCTGGGCGAGGGAAGGGTACGGTGGTGTTATTTGACGCGTTGGGTTTGTGTTAGTGTGGATGCATTTCCCGCACTGTCTATGCTAGCTTTACGCTTTCTAGAAAAGTATCCATATGGGCTGTGTACTTTACTTATCGGGCGAGGGCTAGGACGCACAACCGAACCTCGAGGGCTTGCTAGCCGCGTCCTTAGAAAAAGAGAGGAATAGATTTTATCTTCCTACAACTAAAGGAAAGGTACCGTCTTTTTGATTCAGAGCAAACTAGTAGAAAAATTGGTTATTTAACCAAAACTTCACCAGTCTTGGATTATCTACCCAAACTTCAGTGTACATTGGTAAAATACCTAAAAGGGTTAAACGAGTTTATGATTTACTCAAAAGGGATTTTCTATAAACTAAGAAAATTGTACCGTTTATCTTCTTTTGCATTTGGATACTCTATTGATAGTGCCTCCAATACAGTAATCATCGTTTCTCTCTCTCAAAAAAAGGGACATGCTTAATTTCGAGCCAACGACCCAACGTTGAGCTTGTCCCAGGCTGCTGGTATGTTAGATTTTGAAATCAGCCCAACAACAAAAATATGTGCATAAATATATATAATCAATCGGAAGATGTTCACAATGGATTGCATTTATAGGCATACGTGTGTGTAAAAATCTTTAGTAATTAACAAGTCTACGACATACAAAAGATGTTGGAAGAAGTGTACATCACAAGAAAACTCAAACTGTAGCTCATCTCACATATTACACAAAATGATTAAAGAAATTTTGAGTTTTAACTTATTTTTCTATTCTTAGGAGCAACTTTCTCGCAATCCTTATCTTCACTTTTGTCGGAGTCCATATTGGAGATGTAGTAAACGCTATCTGGCTACGAAAAGAGCGGACTGGTAGTTGTCCTGCATCATACTACTCAACCTCTCTTCAAAATTTGAACATATCTGACATGCTATTATCCTTATTGTTATGCTAAGTAACTTCTAATCTGACTTATAGGTAAATGCTAGATAGATTCCTTGTATGAAGATGTTGTGCGTGTATGGCGTTATAGTGTTCTGCACCTTTTTCGGCCACCATACATGCATACAGGTTTTGGCCAGTTAATTACGAGCAAGAATATGGCAGACTGAAGCAATAAGAATCTTGAATCATGTCGGCAACTTCCTCGAGCTGAATACTGATCAAGTGAAGAATCACTTGTAAGGGCCACCATCAGAAATAACAGAAGTAAGACGAGGACCATAGACGTATAGGGGATGTCGGCGGGTCGGCGGCAGCTATTGCGATCACGAGAGGATGATGTTGATGAAGAGCGGAAGGCGTCGGGATGGCTTCACTCAATGGTGGACGCCGATGTGCCGAGGTGGCTGGTATGCCGCCGTGAGCGGCATCGTCCGGAGGCGCATCCGTATCCTGAACTGGTCGACGAGGGTTTGATCAGATCGGTAAAACGGACTCATCTAACCTATCATGACATCTCTAATTAGGGCCCTATTATAATTGCTTTTTTTTTATTTCAAGCTGAGGTAGCGCTGAGTTGATGTAGGAGCGCTTCGTTGGGAACCCCAAGAGCAAGGTGTGAAGCAGCACGACAACAAGTTTTCCCTCAGTAAGAAACCGAGGTTATCGAACCAGTAGGAGGAAGAAAACGTCACACAGGTGTTGCAAGCAACGCAGAGACCTGCACAACACAAACTCAAGACTTTGCCCCAACGAATCAGTGAGGTTGTCAAGCTCACCGGTTTGTTATAACAAAGGATTAAACGTACTGTGTGGAAGGTAATGGTTTGTAGAAATTAAACAAGTAACAGTAGAAGATGTATCAATAGTAAAGGTTGGACCGGGGTCCATAGTTCACTAGATGTGCTCTCCTTAGATAAACAACATGGCTTGAAGGGTAAACAAATTACAGCAGGGCAATTGACAGAAACTGAGCAAGGCATAACAATGCAATTACTAGCCAGAAAGATCCTATGAGATTCGATTGGGCAATACAACAATAAATAGACCGCCATCCAACTGCATCTATGACTAGAAGTCCACCTTCAGGTTATCATCCAAACCCCCTCCAGTATTAAGTTGCAAGCAACAAACAACTGTTTTAAGCAAAGTGTGTAAGATAAACAGTCCACATGTTCCATGAACAAGAGACCGTTGTTTTCTCCCTAGTAGCAACAACACATCTACAACCGAAGATATTTCTGTCACTTCCCTTGGAAACTAGAGGCATAAACCCACTATCGAGCATAAATACCCCCTCTTAGAGTCACTAGCAACTACTTGGCCAAGATAGCTACTAACAACGGAGAGCATGCAAGATCACAAACAACACAGACATGATAGAATCATAAAGACAAAACCATTAATCAAACCAACATAATAATCTCAATATCCATCGGATCACGCAAACACAATATGCATGATTATAAATAGATTAGATCTTGATCATGAACGGAGCTCACAGATCTATACATTAAAGCACAAGAAGGAGATACAACCATCTAGCTACTACATGGACCCATAGTCCAAGGTGGGATTACTCACGCATCATACCAGAGAGAAGGCCTCCGGGATGATCTCCCCTCTGTCAGGGTGCCGAGAAGAACTTCAGATCCCCCCGATCTAGGGACGACGATGGGGGCGGCCACAGAAGGTTTCATGGAATATTGATCGGGTAATTAGGGTTTCTGCATCGGGGGCTTCTTATAGGCGAAGGGGGAGGCCGAGGCGATGGCCAGGGGCCCCACACCCCTGCCTAGGCATGGGGCAAGGCCCACTCGCGCCTAGAGGGGGTCTAGGCGCCCTGGCACGCCTCTCTGTCTCCCCTCTGGACTTCTTGTTTCCCACGGAAAGTTATTGACTTTGACGTTTGTACCGTCCAATTCCGACAATATTTGTTTACTAGCTTTTCTGGAACCAAAAATAGCAGAAAACAGGCAACTGGCACCGTGGCAACTTATTAATAGGTTAGTACCAGAAAACATGTAAAAAACACCTCAAAGTGTAGACAAAGCAAAGCAAAGTAGATACTGAACAAGCATGGAGCATCAAAAATTATAGATACGTTTCTGACGTATCAAGCATCCCCAAGCTTAACTCCTGCTCGTCCTCGAGTAGGTAAGTGATAAAAAAATAATTTTTAAGATGACATGCACCCTTACAATAAAGATCCAACCATTTGCAAGAATTGAAAGCTGGGATCGAAGAACTCTAAATATGTCCATGAAAGATGGAGTTCAAACAATAGGACATAGTAACTATGCATGCAACATGAAAGGCTACAAATAAAGATCATGAATAACATGCATTGAAAAATGTTTGTTTATTTCACATACATAAAACATAGCATAGTGGCTACCACCTTGTCCCTCATAGAGTAGCAAATAGATGCATAGGACACCTTCAAAGTTCACAAGGGTGACTAGAAACAAATAGTACAAGAACAAGTAATATCACAATATGCATCAATCAATAAGCTTTGGAACACTGCACACAGAATGACAACTATGCTCTCTTAATGGTGCCTAAAGGTAGAAGGTGGAGACTCAATAGTGGTGGAAGAAAAGGCCTTTTATAAAGAAAGCAGAGATTTCAAGTTTCAAAAAGAGCTTCCAAAAATTATGGTACTTGTTAGCTTTCAGCCCTCATCGCCCCTATCATAAGCATCTTGAAGTGATTAAGGTTAAAGTGAACAAAGATGGGGTATATGCTTGACGAAGTATAAGTTGGCAATCTCAAGTCCCTTGAATACGAGGGCCACACCTCATGCTACTCAACTTTAGTCACCTATAAGTTTTTGTCATTGTAAGTATTTGCATATCATTGAGAATCGCCAACGGGGTATCCCTTGCACATGGTACAGGAGATTTCCCATAACCAAAATGATAATGCAAGCAGACAATGAGCATCTCAGCAATCTTTTTATTTACCATATGCATAGCTTTTTATTGATGATGCTTCATAGATAGCTCACTATGGTGATGGTGCAAGTTTCCACCATGATTAGGCATGACTTAGGCTAGCGGCCCAGACGTTTCTCTAACACAGAATACAAACTCCATGGACTTACAAGTTCCCTCTTTATTTCACACTAGTGACATCCATAGAAAAAAGATCATGATATCGACTGAGTACAAAGTACAAGTGCAATGTTGAAAACGTTCCCCGTGACAGCACGATTCTGCTAATTCCAACGTATAAGTGCAAGCATATACAACATATATGACACAATGGTTTAAGTTTATTAGGGGCAAAGAATATAAAGTGTGACATCAAGTTTGTGAGGGCTTTAATCACTAAGTTTTCACATAACAAAATAGTTTTTAATTGGAAGATAGCTGAAAACAAGAATATACTTGGAATGGTGTAACACACCATGCATAGGAGTTTATAGTGGACACTTTGGAATAACTTAGTTTCTTGGAAGTTGGAAGCATGAGTAGAGCTTACTCACACAAGTGGAGGCTAGCAAAAGACTGAGAGCAACCAAATAAGAGAGCAATAATGGCCATAATCATGCAGAGCAACAAAGCATTACTAATCAAAGCATAGAGTGGTACTACAAGTCAAGGACTAAATGATCATAGAGGATATGGTGACTTGTCATAGTCATAACATGGTGTGAGCATGTGCCAAGTCAGCCGAAGCAAAGCATCAAAGGAGAATACCACAATACTATGTTTTTTGCATGCTAAAACAACGCATAATTTCTTTAAGGCACACTAAGCAATCCCAATTGTTTGGAACAAGACATACTATAGCAATAATCACTAAGCATAAGGTCGAAACAACAGCTAGCATCTCATGATAAAGTCTAAGTCACAGTCAATGCAAGCTCCTCTTGCACTTACAAGCAAGAACTTACTACTCCTTCTGAACACCAAGCAACTTATTTGCAACAACACAACGAGAACGGGGGTCCAAACTGAAAGAGCATTTTTCTAATCCCTCTGATTTTGATGTTTGATAACAATACATTTATCGATTTAACCGTGTACTAAGTTTATCACAGGATTGACAAAAGAAGGCACAAGTCATGGCATAGCAGTTTTCCCCTTGCAAAACTTCTGTGTCAACCGGTAGTACCGGACCTGCAACCGGTACTACCGCTTGACACCAGTACTACCGGTTCTAGTACCGGTTGGCACCGATCAAAAGAGAGAAGGGTGAGTACTAGTCAGTACCCACCGGTACCACGGAGTGGCACTACCGGCCCAACCGGTAGTACCGCTTGAGGCGATCGTACCGCTCATCGGTACCGCTACATACTGACTAGCACCCTCCCCTCTCCGTTTTGGTCAGTACCAAGCGGTACTTGGGACCGGTACTACCGCTCGAACCTGTAGTACCGCTGATGACGTCCGGTACTACCGCTTGGGGGTAGTACCGCAGGGAGGTACCGCCCAAGACTGAAGATTTCTACAAGGACAAGGTCTCCACCGGTACTTGGTCCGGTACTGGGCCGGTAGTACCGCTTGCAAGCGGTACTATCTTGAGTAATCAGACCTCTGGTCATTTATTGCTCCAACGGCCACCTATTTCGTGGAGGGGTATAAATACCCCTCCACCTACCTTGGGACAAATTGCTCAGCACATTAAAGTCATTGCCCACCATTGGAGTCCATTGGAGCCACTCAAATTCGCAAGATCTCATCATCCAACCATCCAAAGTCCTTGATCTTTTGGGATTCGAAGGAGGAGTCCCCGATCTACTACTTCACCAAAAGAGATCTTCATTTCCCCTCATTTCATTGAGGCCCCCTTTGCTCTAGTGTTTTGTTGGAAACCCTAGCTCGAGTTTTTGTTCTTACAAGCTTGTCTTTGTTTGCTTTGACAGCTTGCTTGTATTTGGGAGCCTCCGATTAAGTTGTGGATGTGTGCCCCAAACTTGTAACGGTGCCGGCTTCCACCTTGAAGGTTGCCAATATAGTGGAAGGTGAATCGATGTAACACCCTCAGAATCGGACCTATGCAAGTTTGAGCAAAATTCTCCAAACCCGCATAGAAACGATTCAAAGGTGCCCACCAGGAACTTTCGTGCGGGTGGAAAACGAAGTAATAACATTACACAACAGTCCTCGATGGGACCCACAGAACAGATATATATATAATGGCGACTCCAAGAGTCAAGAATACAAATATAATATACAAAGATCCAAATCACCTTGAAAACGATAGAGCGTCCAGCTACGGACAAGATGCAAATGGGGCTAAGAGCCCTGAAGAATAACCAATGGCGTCCATAACCCTGCCCAGGCCAAGCCGGAAGGGTAACCCTGCTAACGGCGTCGATCTCAAAACCTGTTTAAGCAAAAGGGGTGCCGACAAAGGGCAAAGGAAAAAGAAGGAGGCCAAGATCGAGGCCAAGACAGCGAGGCTAGAATTCGGCGGTCTCGCCTACATAGGTATGGTGGATCAAGCGGCAGCAAAGATGCACTAAACAACCTATAGAGACTCGATACAATGGCGGATATCGAGAGGGATAAGAATGACCTAACTGACCCAACAAGCTATCACCAAACAAACCCATCCTGGTATTTCCCTCGAGACCAACGAGGAAGTCAACCGAGGAACTCACACGGTTGGCAGTTTACTTATTCGGTTATAGTTGCGGCACTTTACTAGTCGGTTTAGATAATCATCCCGATAAAATAAGCGTGGGCACTTTTAGTTAATCATTCCGTTATAGTGGCAACACTTACTAGTCGATGCAATTAGCATGAGATAACCCGAAAACCCAGCAGCTTGTTGATACTTTTATTAAGCCATTCCGAAGTTGCAATACTTACTAGTCAGTACAATGGTCTGGCGATCCTCCAAACAAGCAATTGTGGGCAGTATTAATTAGCCATTCCATTATAGTGAAGCTGATTACTAGTCATTATAAAGTCAAATTTATAGCAGTAAACTTTAGTTATGCTTGTCTATGATCGAGATACTGTGCTCCAAGTCGTCCATATCCATGGACACGGCTTTCGAAAGTTTTACCCGCCGGGTGCACCAATAGCAACACACGCTCGATCAACCTCGGAAAAACCAACTCAAAACCCAACGAGGCTTTCACGACTGAACAATCACAGGATTCAGAAATATTTCAGGGGGCCACCCCTTGAAGTACACCCGCAACGAAGTAAGCAAGCTTCGAGACGGACCCAAGGTTTGGGTGGACGGCTGTGAACGACTGGGAACCCAAAACTGGGCTTGTCGACACCGCGGAATCATGTCCCGATCCTAAACAGTACAGTGTGCTCCTCGCACAATTTAAATACAGAAAGTAGCATGGCATAAGTACAGGATCGTAAATAAAACCTCAAACTAGTTGTGGCCCCAAGAAATAAGACTGAATCAAGCTCTGGCTCAGGGGGGTCCCATATACCTCCCGGATGTGGATAGCGCGATAAATCAAGGAACAGGTATCAAGTACTCGGGGTCTTACGGGACACAAGTGGGCGTTCGGAAACCAAATATTTTCTATCACCCACCGATGCCTCTGCTTATTTCAATTTTAGTTGTTAAACAGAAATTAAAGTGACGATAAGTAAAACTATGATCATCTCCACCATCAACATGCGGCAATACATCAACAACTGTGGCATATGACGACACACAACAGCACTTGAGCAAGCGACTACGACACGCAAGTCCAGCTATCTACCAAACAACAGGTAATAGGGTGTGTCCAAGGCAATATACGGCTGCAAGGGATATCATGGGTACGAAAACTAGAGCATCGCAACACAGATAGCAATAGATCAACAGGAGGGAATAAAGACTATAAAAGTAAGATAGGTAGAAAGGGGGAGATGCTCGCCTGAAAACATTGTCGAAGGTTCAACCGAAGATCGGGGCGAAGCTCACATCAACTCAACGGCCTTATCCGTGAAGAAGCAAAACACTAGAATAAACACCGGATGCAATATTTAATACACGGCAGAAGATCGGCATGATGCATGTATGATGTATGACATGGCAAAGGTGCGATGCGATTAGGTCATATTAAGTGGAACCGGGGGTCCCGACAATTACATATATGGTTCTGGTTGTTTAGATACCCCGCATTTTAAATGTTGTATTACATGGCAAAAGATAATACGGGTCCGCTATACAAGTTTAAATGAGGCCAACATGAGACTAAATTTGCCCGCATATGGGCTCCATATTTAATTATTAGGTGAATCGGCATAAGGCCCCCAAACCACATGACAAGATGCATTCAAGTATGACAATTAATATGCAACAAGTTGTTAGTTCATTTATAAATAGGGCTCGGGAAAGGGGTTCACACATTAGGGTTCGGCAGATCTTGGGGTTTCCGGGGTCCGGGGTCGGGATCCAGGGTTCGAAGGATTGGTCTCGGATAAAAGGGGTAGGTCTTGGCGCATCCGTGGTCTTCGGGTCATGTTGCCGGTCTTGTCGTTCCACGGCGGAGATCGTGGCGTTCCGGGAGGAAGTACTTGACGCGCCGGGGTCGCGGTGCCTTAGGGTAACGATTGTAGTTCTCGGCGTCCGAGGAGGAGGTCGTGTCGTTCCGAGACGGTGATCTTGGCGCCCGGGGGTTCCTGACGTACCATGACGAAGTACTTGTTCGTCCGTATTTTGTGGGAGGCGTGGTTCTTGCACAACTTGGTGTTCCTCACTCGCACACACGGGCACGACTGGAGGCAGACGAGGCGGGGGCCGGCGGTGCCAGGCAGGGCTCGGGGTGAAGGGTCGCGTGGACGCCGGTGTCACGTAACAGAACGGGCCGCAGGGCGACGCAGGTCCAGGCCGCAAGGTCAGCGACAATGGCCCGCACGCCTTGGGCTTTGTGCCAGGAGGTCTCCTCCTGATGACCCTCCAAGGACACGCGCGATGGTGCTAGGGTGGACGCAGGGACGGCGATCACGGCTACACGCGGGAGGCGAGCAGAGGCGCTGCGGCCCAGGCGAGGTGGGACCGGCGGAGGTCGGCGAGGTGGAGGAGGACCGGAGGAGCTCGCCTGCGAGGAGGCGGCGCGGGGTCATGGGCAAGACGGGCGGGCAAGAAGGTGGCGGAGGACGCGGCGGGGAGGAGCGAGGTGGCTACTTGCGGGGAGGAGGCGAGCTACGGCGGCGGGAGGAGCCTGGGGAGCGGGGAGAGAAGGGGAGGCGGCCCGGCGGGGTGCCGCGGCTGCCGGAGAGCGGAGGAGCGCTGGTCGGGCGCGGGCGGGCGGCTGCTGGAGGAGGAGGCGGCGAGCGGCGGCGCTGGAGGCGCGCAGGCGGCCAGGGCGGCCGGAGGGAGCCTGGGGCGGGCTGGGCGCGGCCGACCAGGGTCGACGGAGGCGGCGAGCTCGGGAGGAGCGGGCTAGGCGACGGGGTCGGGGAGGAAGGAAAGAGGGCGGGGCTTGGAGGATGCGGGGAGGCTGCGGGCCGTCAGGGGAGGCGGGGTCGACGGCCGGCCGGAGCAGAGGAGAACGGCAGGCAAGGGGAGGAGGAGGAGACGGGGAAGAGGGAGGCGGTGGGGTCGCAAGGGGCTCGGAGAGAGGTGGAAGAAGGGAGGCGCCTGTTGGTGAGGGGCAGGGCTGTGGAAAAGGGGCCACGCGGTGGCCCAGGCCAGGAGTGGGACTGAGCATGGGAGGTGGGATCTGGGGGAGGGCAGGCGCGTGTGTGGTGTGTGTTGGCTTGAGTGGGGGTGGGCTTAGAGAGAGAGGGAGAGGGCTGGGACAAGTGGCAGGTGGGGATTGGGTAGAGGGGAGAGGGGGGCTGAGGTGGCGAGAGGCTATTGGAGGGAGTGAGGTGGCCAGGGGGTGTGGGTAGGATAGTTGGTAGGTTTAGAAAAAGGGGCGGACCGTTTATATTTTTCTGGGGTGGTCGATCGGGTCAACCGGCCCGTTCGACTGCCCCTATTAAAAATAATTTAATATTTTATTTGATTGCGACGACTTTGTAAATAGTTTTGAACAAACAAAATATCCGGCAGCATCCGGGGTTTTGCGTTTGAATTAAGACGGGCATTTAGAAAACATGAGCCGGTTTATCCGCAATTAATTTTATGCAAGCAAATGCAAGATGATGACGATGCTAAAATGCAATGTGGCATGATGACATGAGCATGCGGTCATGATGATGCAATGCACAAATTCAACGCGATTTTCTAGTAGTGGTTTTGCGGGATGCCACAATCGATCCCATTGGGGTGAGATTCATCGGAGAACAAGGGAGGCCTCTTGTGGCGTTGGTGGTTTGAAACCACCCCCTCTCCAAACGTAGACGTACTTCCCCTCAAAAGGAAGGAACTACGGGAAACAAATCCTTGTGTCTCCGTGTCCACTTTTCGGTTACCTCTATCCTTTACCGCACCTTACTTACTTGTTACTTCTTTGTGTTGTGGTAGCTCTTGCATTTTGTCATATAGGTAAATTCACCGTAGTTGCATTATCTAGAGAATTTACCTTATTGTCAAACCTTAATTTGAAAAAGAAGGAAATTTGAAGTAGCACCTATTCACCCCCCCTCTAGGTGCCCATACGATCCTTTCAATTGGTATCAGAGCCTCGGCTCTTTATTCGGGCTTTACCGCCTAAGAGAATATGGGTAGCCAAGAAGGGGAAGGTGGTAGTGAGTCAACTCCGGTGACCATGGAAGATCTCAGAAACTTGGAAACAAGATTGAGCTCTTCCTTGGTCAACGAAGTCAAGAAGATGCTTGAGCAACTTCTTAAAGACAAAGATGGCTCATCACCCCCTTCCCCTCAAGAGGAACTACCATCCGCACCTAAAGGGAATACTCCGGTATCCCCCGAAGGTATGGTGGTAGGGGATAAACTAGACACTACTATTTCCTCCACACGACCTGATGGGGGGAAGGGCGAGCACCGTGACACTTGGTACTCTCCCGATCCTCCCATCCCTCACCCTCATGTGTACAATAGAGGTGACCCACCTAAGCTTGAAGAGTCTGCTACTTTTGCTCAATGGCAATCACTAATGAGAACTCATATGCGCAGCTCTTGCATTGAACTATGGAACATCATCGAGCATGGACTCTTTATTGGGGATCCAAACAACTTGACAAGAAGAGAGGTTGTCAACAGTCAACTCAATGCCACTGCTTTGCATATGATTCAACAAGGATTGGGAACAAAGGATTATCCACACATTGAGCACTTTAGCATTGCCAAGGAAGCCTGGGATGCTCTCACTGTGTTGTTTGTTGGAAATGAGAGTATGAGGAGGAACAGATATGATGCTCTAAGCAATGAAGCCGAAGGTTTCTACATGAAAGAAGGTGAAGATCACGAAGACATGTATCGAAGTCTCAAGACCACCGCCACCGCTTTTAGAAATGTGGGTGCCTCACATGTGGATGATGCATGGATAAAAAGGAAATATGTGAGTGCACTCATGCCTTTTGAGCCCACCGACTTGAAGAGCCTACAAGGAAGACACAACTACAATCTCATGACCTCAAACGAAGTTATGCAAGAGATGGCCGCTTTCAAGGTAGCCGCCTGTAGCATCCCAGTTGTCTAACCCCTGTAATGCTACATGTCATAATAATAAAATGGGCCACTTCCAACATATAATTGTTGCATCATCATCATATCATGCTCATGTCATCATACCACCTTGCATTTGTGCATCATATAAAACCCTTTCTTGTTTGGTTCTTATCTCATGTGCATGATTAATTGTATTTGCCTCTTGATATTGTATTTGGCTCTTGATACATTGTTATATGCCCAAGTTGAGTTGGGGGCATCTCTCTTTTGACTCCACCACCTTATCTTTCACCACCTTATATTCCACCATCCAATAATATGGGCTTGGCATTTTATTGAGTTATCCCTAGCCCATGTTGTTGGTTGGATCCACCCTAATCTTTGCTTGGCCTCGTCCACATTTTGGAATGGAGATGAATAGTGCCATATTAATATCCTTGTTCTCACAAGGATAATTGTCGCATTAATTATCTTGCATGGGCCATGCAAGTACCACCCTTTTTCCTAGTATTTAGTTTTTGCTTGTTTTCTAAATGGATCCCTCTTCCTCTTTTCTTGTTTGATCTTGCTAGGGTTAATATGAAGCTTGCATGACCAAGTAGTACCACCCCTTTTCTTAACCCTCTTAGCAACCTCTACAAACCACCCCATGCTTCTTTCTTTTCTACCCTAAACCAAAACCATAATTTTACATATATCCAAACTAAAACCCTAAACCTACCCTCCTCTTCCCTCTACCTTGCTTGCTCATCTACACCCCACCCATTCTTTTCTCAACCCAAGTGGCCCCTCTTTCTCTCCTTTTAGACAGGCCTCCCCCTCTCAAACTTCCTGGTGACCAGGTTCAAAGGGTTTTGAATCAGCAGCTGGTTTGTATTTGAAATGAGATTGACACAAACAAATCAAACAGGAATAAAAGAGAAAGAGAAATAAAAAGGGAGAGAGAGAACCTGGCAGCCCACCCGGCCGTGGCAGCCGTGAGCAACCCACAGGCCTCGCCCAACTCGGCCTCCCCGTTAACTCCCTCACGGCGCGTTGTCCTGTTCTTTCTTCCCGTCACCCCCTTCTCTCCTCACATGACGGAAAGCAAACGGCGGAGCAGGTGGCCGTCCCTCGCCGTCTGCCAAGACGCACGCACGTGAGCTCTGCCCTTCTTATCCCAATCGCAGCCTCCCTCAACCCTAGCCTCCCCTCTCCAGGCCGAGCCTTTTCCCTTCCCTTCGCCTCTGTCCCCAGCCATCGAAGCCAGCGAAGGAAGCTCCAGGGAGGAGGAGAGGAGCCGTGGTCGCCTCGTCGGACCTGCAGCAGGGGAAGCCCGGGGACGCCACAATCTGCCTGCGTCGCGAGTGCCGTCGCTCACGCCGCGCCACGATCAACCTCCTTCGCCGTCTAGGCACGCCCGCACCGCACCACCGTCTCAACACCTCCCCGTGGCACCTTCCCAGGCCATTGCGCCGCCGCCTCTGGCGCTCACGCTGCTGCCAAGGCCACCGCCAGCCCGAACGCGGCATGCACGCCTGATGGTAGCAGTTTTCGCCGACGTGCCCTGCTCGCTGTAGCCTAGATCCGTCGACGAACCCTTAACGAAAAGTGTAGCCAAGACATCCCTTTACAATTTTCGTGTTTGCGGCATCCGCTTTCTAGCAGTTAGTCGGCATCTACATCGCAAGATCGTGTCGGCCAGCCATGGCGAGATTCGTCGACAATCGAACCCCCGACGCTTTTCTTTAAGCCCTCCTCTTCCCAACGCCTCAACCCGCGATCCGCCTGGCCTGTTGTCGCCTGTGCATTCTTGCAAATAGGCCCCTGGGCTTCCTGGAGCTCAACTCGCGGTCCTGCCCCCCTCCTATCCGCTGACATGTGGCCCCAGGTGTGTCTGTCCCCACCTGTCAGTGGCCAGAACTAGCCTGACCCGGTGTAAAACGTTTGGCTGCGTCTGTTTAGCTTATTTAAATTTTTTCTGAATATTTAAAATTCAAATAAATTTCAGCTTTGAATAACTTTGCAATGGTAAATCCAAAATAGACAAATAATATATGTTTGGATATCGGCAAGATGAGAGGAATTCAAATATGCCATCTATTTTGTATTTTGGACAAGTAAAATTCCAAGTCATGTTAATTACATCAAATGCCACTGGATTTTCAACAATTAATAACTTTGGTTTTACAATTCCAAATTTAGCAAATGAGTAGTCCAAATTGATCAGCTCGACGAGACCTTTCTGTTTATGCTATCTATTACTTCAATTGCAGCATGCATCATATAAATATATGTTGAACAACAAATGTTATGGCAACAAATGTGATTCTAAAACCCACCAAATGTTATTTTCTTGTCCTCCACACCTCACCCATGCCATGCTACCTTACTTGCCATGTAATTTGTGCATCATTCATCATGGCATGATTGTTTGCTTGATGCATCTTATTCATATGCTTGTGCTCTATATTCATGTTGGCCTTGTTTGTTTGGTTTTTCTCGGATAGACACTGAGCAGGGGTCATATCAAGAGAACCAGGAGCACTACCCAGAACCGTCCTTTGCTTCAACAGAGACACCAGGCAAGCACTACCACATGCTTGCATACATACAGTACCTATTGCCTCTATCTTATTCTTGCATCATTGAGTCGCGATTGCATTAAAATGAACCCCAAGTATGCATAGCCTTTACTTTTAAACCCCACCAAGCTTGTTTCCTCCATCCCATGAGCCACTACTATAGGAGTTGTTTGAGCCATGCGAGTCGTAGAACAGCATGTGTAGGGTTTGTGAGAGTCTGATGAACAATGAGGTACCTAAACAACTTAACCTGAGTAGATCTGGGATAACTAAAGAAAGTGGCACCGGTGAGCAATATCTGCTATTTGGTTTTTCCTGCTCACTTGTGTCCCGTAAGACCCCGAGTACTTGATTCCTGTTCCTTGATTTATCGCGCTATCCACATCCGGGAGGTATATGGGACCCCCCTGAGCCAGAGCTTGATTCCGTCTATTTCTTGGGGCCACAAACTAGTTTGAGGTTTTATTTACGATCCTGTACTTATGCCATGCTACTGCTTTATTTACGATTGTGCGAGGAGCACACTGTACTGTTTAGGTAAGCGGAGTGTTTTCGCGGTATCGACAAGCCCAGCCACACTTTCGGGTTCCCAGTCGTACCAGCCGACGCAGACCTTGAGGCCGTCTCGAGCTTGCTTACTCCGTTATGGATCTACTCAATGGGTGGCCCCAAATATTTCAATCTGTGATTGTTCACGTGAAAGCCTCGTTGGGTTTTGATTTGGTTTTTCCGAGGTTGATCGGCGTGTGTTGCTATTGGTGCACCCCGCCAGTAAAACTTTCAAAGCCGTGTCCACGGATATGGACGACTTGGAGCACAGTTTCTTGATCATAGACAAGCATAACTAAAGTACCGCCTTTAATCTGACTAAAGTAACTTGACTAGTAAATAGTGCAATACTCATGGAATGGTTAATAAAATTGCCAACGGATGGGGGGTTGTTCGTCCGCTTCCCTGTTGGTAAGCAGGGAGGAGGATGGATCGGATGAGATTACCATTATAACTGTTGTATTTAAATTCACGAACATCCGTCTATCATTGGTTAGGCGGATGGTTAGCGTTTATCTGTAGAATTGCTAGGGGTTTATCTTTTGCTGCAATTGCGTCACCCCAGGTTGTGTCCCCTTTAGAGGCATTAAGTCTTGCTGAGTACCCTTAGGGTCTCACACGATAAATTCTTGATTCAGATGAACAGGTACCTTCTCAGGACGGATACTGGGTGGAAGAAGCCGATGATGTGGGCAACGATCGTTCGGTGTAGAGATTCCGGGAACGGGGATCCGTGAGACCTGTAGTTGGGATGTGCTTAATTTCTCTGGCATCTTATGCCTATTTGCTTCTTATCCGTACTCGGATCTTGTTTGCCGCTTCCGCATGATACTCTGATGTGTGTTGTATGAGGAGTTATCCTAAATTATAGATGTATCTAGGTCATTTGAATCTTGCCGTATGGCGTTGCTATATTTCCTTTCTTTCTAGATGGTGTGGCTCTGATGTACTCTTGTATGGTGGCTTGCGTACATACCCACTTGTGTACGTAGTTGATCCCTTCGCCGACCACGCCGCCTGCATGGTCCCGTTGAGAGGGTAGTGGTTGGGACGTCTGAAAGGACTACCAGTGAGTGGCTTTTGGGGCCCCACCGTACTATTTCAACCACTATCGCTCATCCAGGCTTGTATCTAGGAGCGTAGTTCACCGAGGTAGTTACAATTGGTATCAGAGCCATCCCGACCTTCAGGGTTTCAGCCAAACGGTCGTTGTCAGTCTAGCAAATATTTTAGTAGTTATGTATATTAGGGAAAAACAAAACGCGAGAGTAGGACTTTTTTTTCTTACCCTCCCACCCACCCTTTTTCTGGTAAGGAAGTGTAACGTTTTCAATCCTCTTCTCAAAGTTCAAACTAGGATTCACGTGTTCTGGGTTTCCGTAGTACCATAGGTTGTGTGTGTGTGTGTGTGTGTGTGTAGGTCTAATTCCTTGTCTATCTGTTGCATCCAAGTTGTTATCTTATCTGCCTTTGGTTATCAACTGTTGGTACACTCCATACCGACAGGCTTTTGTAAACCGACGCAATCTATCTTCCGCTTTGTATCCGACGCTATCTTGTTTGGGGTGTTCGTTTCCGTAGTACCAATCTTTAGGTTTCGTCGTGAGAAGAAGGGGTTAGGATATGTGTTCCACTTGTTCATGTGCGGAGTAATGATTTGAGTGCGGGATGGAGTCGCGACCATACCACTACTTGTATCATTCGCTTTTGTATATTGGATCGAGAGTCACTAATCTTGATTCATTAAGTAATTTTATGATCTATTGGTATTTTAATGCCGAAATTTGTGGAAAATTTTCTTTGATATGTTTGTGTACCACACTCCTTTTCGATCGTGTGCGATATACTTAATATCTTTGAGGTGCTATGAACTTTGTTGATATTTTTATATCATCTCAAGAAATTGTATCCTTTAATCTTGGTTAATTCCATCTTGGTACTATTTTGGATTATTATCATTCTCCATTATAATCTTGACTTGAGTTTTACATCAATGACAGGATGGCTCCTCCACGGATCGAGGAGGACATTCCTCGAATCGGGCTCGGTACTGTCAAGCATTGCAAATGCTCTGGCAGCCATGCAAGAGAACCAGCTGCGCTTTGAGGAGAGCGTCCGAAGGAACGAGTTCACTCCACTTCCTCCACCTCCCAAGCGTGGTGACATCAAGAGCTTCCTCAAGTTCAACCCTCGCCAGTTCGACGTGTCTGACCGACCTCTTGATGCGGATGATTGGCTGCGCGAGATCTCAAGGTTGCTCGAGACTGCTGATGTTCCAGAACAGGAGTGGGTCAAGTGTGCTACCCACCTTCTCAAGGGAGATGCGGCTCTATGGTGGGAAAACTACTTGAAGGCTAGCTGCACTGGGCTACAACCTACTTGGGAGAGGTTCACCGCAGCTTTCAAAGAACAGTTTCTCTCAGAGATTGTGATGGAAAGGATGAAGGATGCTTTCCTCAACCTGAAGCAGGGAAATGATAACGTCAACACCTACATCAGGAACTTTATGAACCTGTCTCGCTATGGTGGTGATGAAGTATCTGATGACAAAAAGAAGCAAAAGAGATTCAGGCAAGGGCTCAATGCGTCGATCAAGTATGCACTCACGCATGCAAGACCGGCAACCTTCCTGGAACTGCAGCATATGGCACTACAAGAGGAGGCTAGTAGGTAGATGTTCGAGGAGTCCAAGAAACACGGCAGGGATGCATCAAGCTCGGCAGCAATGGCAACTCCTTCTAAGCGGCGTGTCTGGGTTCCTAACACCCCACCGTCGCTCCCGGCTCCACCAAGACCTGCGAGCTTCACGTCAAGGCCACCAAACTTCACCACCAAGGCTCCCGAGGGCTTACCTGGGCGCTCGGAGTCCCTAGCTACTCTGTTCCACGTCCTCGCGGTGCTTGTTACACATGTGGAGATCATGGTCATCCCAGCTGGAACTGCCCAATGAAGAACAAAGCTCTCCCTCAACCCCCGCCAAGATCTGCAACAAGCTCTCCCTCGGTTCGTGCACCACCGCCTCGGGCTCTCAACATCAACAATAAGCCCGGGTCTGCGGTTGTTCGAGCTAATTGCGTCAACGCCTCTCAAGCTGAGCTCGCACCTGGAGTTGTCATGGGTATGCTTTCAGTTAACTCAGTCCCTGCACGAGTTCTCTTTGATTCTGGTGCATCGCATTCTTTTGTGTCTCACAAGTTTGCACATGAGAATGAGTTAGTCTTGGTTCCTCTTCAAAAGAAGTTAATGGTCCTTTCTCCTGGAGAGAAGATGGCAGCTTCTAAGATCAGTCATGGCAACCAGATTGAGATTGGTGGTTCTTCATTCTTGGCTTCTTTAATTCTTCTGGGCAACTCTGACATTGATGTCATCTTGGGCATGGATTGGTTGACAGCAAATGCAGCTGTGATTGATTGTCTTTGGCAACGCCGTGTCTCGAAGATCCTCAAGGCCATCTAGTCTTTTCTCCAAGTCTGGCTCCTGCTGTCCAGCTCTATTCCTTGGCTGCTCTGAATGATGATGCTATGGAAGCTATTCAGAAGGTACCAGTGGTCTGTGAGTTCCCGGATGTTTTCACGAGGAGTTGCGGTGTATGCCTCCGGATCGCGAGGTTGAATTCGTGATCGAGCTTGAACCTGGAACGGCTCCTATCTCCAAGAGGCCATATAAAATGGGTCCGTCTGAGCTGGCTGAACTCAAACGACAACTTGATGAACAAGAGAAATTGGGTTTCATTCAACACAACACTTCTTCTTGGGGTAGTCCAACAATCTTCGTGAAGAAGCGTGACAGAACCGATAGGCTATGTGTTGACTACCGGGCTCTAAATGCTAAAACCATCAAGAACAAATATCCTCTTCCTCGGATAAATGATCTATTTGATCAGCTGGCAGGAGCTGTGGTGTTCTCTAAGCTGGACCTGAGAAGTGGTTACCACCAAATCAGAATTCGCAAAGAGGATGTGCCCAAGACAGCTTTCACCACTCGCTATGGCCTGTATGAGTACACGGTCATGTCTTTCGGCCTCACCAACGCACCTGCTACCTTCTCGAGGCTGATGAACTCCGTTTTCATGGAGTACCTGGACAAGTTTGTGGTGGTATATCTGGATGACATTCTCGTCTATTCCAAGTCCAAGGAGGAGCATGAAGAGCACCTGCGGTGCGTCTTGAACAAGCTTCGTGAGAACCGCTTGTATGCAAAGTTCTCCAAGTGTGAGTTCTGGTTGCCTGAAGTAACATATCTGGGACATGTCATCTCTGCCAAGGGCATTGCAGTCAACCCGGAAACCGTGAAGACAATAGTTGAATGGCTTCCTCCTGCTAATGTCAAGGAAGTGCGGAGTTTTCTTGGCTTGGCTAGCTATTGTCGTCGCTTTGTGCAGAACTTCTCGAAGATAGCAAAGCCTCTTACCGATCTCCTCAAGAAAGGCAAGAAGTACCTGTGGACTCCTGCTTGTCAAGAAAGCTTTGAGACACTCAAAGAGAAGCTCACTTCCACACCAGTCTTGGTTCCTCCGGATACATCTAAGCCTTTCCAGATCTTCTGCGATGCCTCTTTGCAAGGATTGGGTGCGGTCCTTATGCAAGAGAGACAGGTGGTTGCTTATGCCTCTCGTCAGTTGAAGACGCATGAGGTCAACTATCCCACACATGACCTTGAGCTTGCAGCAGTGGTCTTTGCTTTGAAGCTATGGAGGCACTACTTGCTTGGTAACCATTGTGAGATCTTCTCGGACCATAAGAGTTTGAAGTATATCTTCACTCAACCGGATCTCAATCTTCGGCAAAGGAGATGGATTGAAGCCATCAATGACTTTGATGTGACCATCAACTACACTCCAGGCAAAGCAAATGTAATGGCAGATGCGCTTAGCAGAAAAGCTTATGTCAACAACCTCATGGTGGAAGAACAGCAGCCTCTCTTGTGCGAGGAATTCCGTCAGCTGAACCTGGAAATTGTGGAACAAGGGCATCTTCTGAACCTTCTGGCTACTCCTCTCTTGGAAGAACAAATTCGTTCTCGTCAGCTTGGTGATCCGCACACCAAAAAGCTCATCTCTAAGCTTGGCACTCCGAAGTATGAATCCTTCCATGTTGATGATCAAGGCACGCTCTTCTTTGATCACCGGATGTTTGTTCCAAACTACCCGGGTCTGAGAGACCAAGTTCTCAAGGAGGCACATGATTCGGTCCTTTCTATCCATCCTGGCAGCACAAAGATGTACATGGACTTGAAAACACAATACTGGTGGCCTGGGTTGAAAAGGTATTGTGCCAAGTACGTCTCAGAATGTGATGTCTGCCGCAGAGTCAAGGCTGTTCATCAGAAACCATTTGGTCTTCTACAGCCATTGAAACCTCCGGAATGGAAATGGGAGAAAGTTGAGATGGACTTCATCACGGGCTTTCCAAGGTCGCAGAAGGGCAACAATGCAATTTTTGTTGTCATCGACAGGCTTTCAAAAGTGGCACACTTCTTCCCAGTCAAAGAAACAATTTCTGGACTTCAGTTGGCTGAGCTCTATATCAACAGGATTGTCTCTTTGTATGGGGTTCCACTTGAAATCAGTTCAGATCGTGGGAGCATCTTCACCTCAAAGTTCTGGGAGAGTTTCCAAAAAGCTTTGGGAACAAAGTTGAACTTCAAAGACGCTTACCACCCTCGGTCTCAAGGACAAGTGGAGAGGATCAATCGATTCTCGAGGACATGCTTAGAGCTTGCGTCATCTCGTTTGGCATGAAGTGGGAAGAGTGTCTTCCATATGCTGCATTCTCCTACAACAATGACTTCGAGAAGAGTCTCAAGATGGCACCATTCGAGGCTCTCTATGGACGCAAGTGCAGACTCCCATTGGTTGGTCGGTGCGGGAGAAAGAATCTGGTTTGGCCTCGACATTGTGACTCAAGCGGAGGAGAAGGTGCATATCATTCGGAGAACTCAAGATTGCTCAAAGTCGTCAAGAGCAACTATGACAGAAGCACAGATATGGTATATGCCCCTGGTGATCTCGTCTACCTCGTGTCACTCCCATGAGAGGAACCCACCGCTTCGGTATCAAAGGAAAGTTGGCTCCTAGATACATCGGTCCTTTCAAGATACGTGGTAGAAGAGGAGAAGTTGCTTATGCACTCGAGCTTCCGGAAAAACTCAAAGTCCATGATGTTTTCCACATCTCTCAGCTCAAGAAGTGCTTCAAAGACCCCGGCAAGACCGTGGACCATGAGCTAATCGACCTCCAAGAAGATCTCTCTTATCAAGAACACCCCACCAAAATCCTCGAGACCGCAGAATCAGGACTGCAACAAGTCCATCAAATTACGCAAGGTGTAGTGGTCACACCATTCATTGATGAAGCAACATGGGAGCGTGAAGATGAACTCCGTGTCAACCACCCTTCTCTTTGTATCTTCTTCTTCTTCCTAGAATCTAAAGGCGAGATTCCTGTTAGTGGGAGAGTTGTAGCATCCCGTTGTCTAACCCCGTAATGCTACATGTCATAATAATAAAATGGGCCACTTCCAACATATAATTGTTGCATCATCATCATATCATGCTCATGTCATCATACCACCTTGCATTTGTGCATCATATAAAACCCTTTCTTGTTTGGTTCTTATCTCATGTGCATGATTAATTGTATTTGCCTCTTGATATTGTATTTGGCTCTTGATACATTGTTGTATGCCCAAGTTGAGTTGGGGGCATCTCTCTTTTGACTCCACCACCTTATCTTTCACCACCTTATATTCCACCATCCAATAATATGGGCTTGGCATTTTATTGAGTTATCCCTAGCCCATGTTGTTGGTTGGATCCACCCTAATCTTTGCTTGGCCTCGTCCACATTTTGGAATGGAGATGAATAGTGCCATATTAATATCCTTGTTCTCACAAGGATAATTGTCGCATTAATTATCTTGCATGGGCCATGCAAGTACCACCCTTTTTCCTAGTATTTAGTTTTTGCTTGTTTTCTAAATGGATCCCTCTTCCTCTTTTCTTGTTTGATCTTGCTAGGGTTAATATGAAGCTTGCATGACCAAGTAGTACCACCCCTTTTCTTAACCCTCTTAGCAACCTCTACAAACCACCCCATGCTTCTTTCTTTTCTACCCTAAACCAAAACCATAATTTTACATATATCCAAACTAAAACCCTAAACCTACCCTCCTCTTCCCTCTACCTTGCTTGCTCATCTACACCCCACCCATTCTTTTCTCAACCCAAGTGGCCCCTCTTTCTCTCCTTTTAGACAGGCCTCCCCCTCTCAAACTTCCTGGTGACCAGGTTCAAAGGGTTTTGAATCAGCAGCTGGTTTGTATTTGAAATGAGATTGACACAAACAAATCAAACAGGAATAAAAGAGAAAGAGAAATAAAAAGGGAGAGAGAGAACCTGGCAGCCCACCCGGCCGCGGCAGCCCAGGAGCAACCCCACAAGCAGTTCCCCCGGCCCAACTCGGCCTCCTGGCCCGTTAACCCCCTCACGGCGCCGTTGTCCTGTTTCTCTTCCCCGTCGCCACCCCTTCTCTCCCTGCGCGCGACGGAAAGCAAACGGCGGAGCAGGTGGCCGTCCCTCGCCGTCGTCCGCGTCAGCAGCACGCACGGCACGTGAGCCCTGCCCTTCTTATCCCAATCGCGCAGCCCTCCCTCAACCCTAGCCTCCCCTCTCTGCCCGAGCCGCCCCCTTTTCCCTTCCCTTCGCCTCTGTCCCCAGCCATCGAAGCCAGCGAAGGAAGCTCCAGGGAGGAGGAGAGGAGCCGTGGTCGCCTCGTCGGACCTGCAGCAGGGGAAGCCTGGGGATGCCACGATCTGCCTGCGTCGCGAGCCCGCGTCAAGTCCGAGTGCCGCGTCGCTCACGCTTCGCCGCCGATCAACCTCCCCTTCGCTGCCTAGGCACGCACCGCACCACCGTCTCAACACCTCCCCGGTAGCACCTTCCCAGGCCGCTGCCGCCTCTGGCGCCACGCTTCGCCACCGCCACCGCCACCCGGGAACGCGGCGGCATCGCCTGATGGTAGCGATTTTTCGCCTCTGTCGCCGGCGTGACCTGCTCGCTGTAGCCTAGATCCGTCGACGAACCCTTAACGAAAAGTGTAGCCGACATCCCTTTACAATTTTCGTGTTTTGCGGCATCCGTTTCTCCTAGCAGATTAGTCATCTACATCGCAAGATCGTGTCAGCTGGCCATGGCGAGATTCAGTTCGTCGGACAATCGAACCCCCGGACGCTTTTACTTAAGCCCTCCTCTTCCCAACGCCTCAACCCGCAGCCCGGCCCTGTCGATCTCTGCATTCTTGCAAATAGGCCCCTGGCTTCGAGCTCAACCAGCGGTCCCGCCTCCTATCCGCTGACATGTGGCCCCAGGTGTGTCTGTCCCCACCTGTCAGTGGCCAGAACTAGCCCTGACCCGGTGTAAAACGTTTGACTGCGTCTGTTTAGCTTATTTAAATCTTTTCTGAATATTTAAAATTCAAATAAATTTCAGATTTGAATAACTTTGCAATGGTAAATCCAAAATAGACAAATAATATATGTTTGGATATCAGCAAGATGAGAGGAATTCAAATATGCCATCTATTTTGTATTTTGGACAAGTAAAATTCCAAGTCATGTTAATTACATCAAATGCCACTGGATTTTCAACAATTAATAACTTTGGTTTTACAATTCCAAATTTAGCAAATGAGTAGTCCAAATTGATCAGCTCGACGAGACCTTTCTGTTTATGCTATCTATTACTTCAATTGCAGCATGCATCATATAAATATATGTTGAACAACAAATGTTATGGCAACAAATGTGATTCTAAAACCCACCAAATGTTATTTTCTTGTCCTCCACACCTCACCCATGCCATGCTACCTTACTTGCCATGTAATTTGTGCATCATTCATCATGGCATGATTGTTTGCTTGACGCATCTTATTCATATGCTTGTGCTCTATATTCATGTTGGCCTTGTTTGTTTGGTTTTTCTCGGATAGACACTGAGCAGGGGTCATATCAAGAGAACCAGGAGCACTACCCAGAACCGTCCTTTGCTTCAACAGAGACACCAGGCAAGCACTACCACATGCTTGCATACATACAGTACCTATTGCCTCTATCTTATTCTTGCATCATTGAGTCGCGATTGCATTAAAATGAATCCCAAGTATGCATAGCCTTTACTTTTAAACCCCACCAAGCTTGTTTCCTCCATCCCATGAGCCACTACTATAGGAGTTGTTTGAGCCATGCGAGTCGTGAGAACATGTGTAGGGTTTGTGAGAGTCGATGAACAATGAGGTACCTAAACAACTTAACTCGAGTAGATCTGGGATAACTAAAGAAAGTGGCACCGTGAGCAATATCTGCTATTTGGTTTTTCCTGCTCACTTGTGTCCCGTAAGACCCCGAGTACTTGATTCTGTTCCTTGATTTATCGCTATCCACATCCGGGAGGTATATGGGACCCCCGAGCGAGCTTGATTCCGTCTATTTCTTGGGGCCACAAACTAGTTTGAGGTTTTATTTACGATCCTGTACTTATGCCATGCTTTATTTACGATTGTCTGAGGAGCACACCATCTTTTAGGTAAGCGGAGTTTTCGCTATCGACAAGCCCAGCCACACTTCGGGTTCCCAGTCGTTTACCAGCGACGCAGACCTGAGGCCGTCTCGAGCTTGCTTACTCCGTTATGGATCTACTCAATGGGTGGCCCCTGAAATATTTCTGAATCCTGTGATTGTTCGATCGTGAAAGCCTCGTTGGGTTTTGATTTGGTTTTCCGAGGTTGATCGGCGTGTGTTGCTATTGGTGCACCCCGCCGGTAAAACTTTCTCAAAGCCGTGTCCGCGGATATGGACGACTTGGAGCACGTTCTTGATCATAGACAAGCATAACTAAAGTACCGCCTTTAATCGACTAAAGTAACTTGACTAGTAAATAGTGCAATACTCATGGAATGGTTAATAAAATTGCCAACGGATGGGGTTGTTCGTCCGCTTCCTGTTGGTAAGCGAGGAGGAGGATGGATCGGATGAGATTACCATTATAATCTGTTGTATTTAAATTCACGAACATCCGCCTATCATTGGTTAGGCGGATGGTTAGCGTTATCTCAGAATTGCTAGGGGTTTATCTTTTTTTTGCGCAATTCGTCACCCCAGTTGTGTCCCCTTTAGAGGCATTAAGTCTTTGAGTACCCTTAGGGTCTCACACGATAAATTCTTGATTCGATGAATGTACCTTCTCGGGTGATCTTGGGTGGAAGAAGCCGATGATGTGGGCAACGATCGTTCGTGTAGAGATTCCGAACGGGATCCGTGAGACCTGTAGGATGTGCTTAATTTCTCTGGCATCTTATGCCTATTTGCTTCTTATCCGTACTCGGATCTTGTTTGCCGCTTCCGCATGATACTCTGATGTGTGTTGTATGAGGAGTTATCCTAAATTATAGATGTATCTAGGTCATTTGAATATTGCCGTATGGCGTTGGTATATTTCCTTTCTTTCTAGATGGTGTGGCTCTGATGTACTCTTGTATGGTGGCTTGCGTACATACCCACTTGTGTACGTAGTTGATCCCTTCGCCTGCCGACTACGCCGCCCGTACAGGTCCCGTTGAGAGGGTAGTGGTTGGGACGTCTGAAAGGACTACCAGTGAGTGGCTTTTGGGGCCCCACCGTACTATTTCAACCACTATCGCTCATCCAGGCTTGTATCTAGGAGTGTAGTTCACCGAGGTAGTTACACCGCCAAGAACGCCAAAGATGCCCGTGCTCGTGCCCTCGGTATGAGCAATGTGGTCAATGTTGCTTTAAAGGCCAAAGTTGTGAACTTTGAAGATGAAGATGATAGTGATGAAGGACTCTCCTTGGACCATCCCGATGATGTCAAAATTGCTCATAGTCAATATATGGCTTTCTATGCAAAGAACTTTTGGAAGAATCCCGCCAAGGCCAAGATGGAAATGCAACGGAGAAGCAATCCAAATGGGAAAAGAGAGAATGCCACTAGATTGAGAACTTGCTTCAATTGTGGTGACCGCTACCACTTTGTGGCAAGCTGCCCCTATGAGAAGAGAGAAGATAATGGTGGGAAGCTTGTGTTGAAGAAGACTCTCAAGGCACCCTACAAGAAACCTTTCGTCAAAAATAACCCCATCAACAAGAAATCGGGAGAAATTGTCTTGATCACTCATGAAGAATACTCCTCCGATATTGACGATGATGAAGATGAGGAAGAAGAAGAAACCTCACATGGTATGGCTGCTCTAGCCACCACCTCTACTCCGACACTCTCACTCTTGACTCTCCAAATGAGAACTCTTCCTCCAAGGACGTCACTTGCCTTATGGCAAGAGGAACAGGTATCCTCATCATCCCACTCTACTCAATTAGATAATGATGAAATTGATGATGAAATGTCTCTTGATGTTAAAAAGGAATTAATTGCCTTTGATGAGTTCATGACTAACCTAGAAGGTGATGCTAAACTACATTTTGGGAACATCTTAGATCAACTCTCCCACACTCAAGAGCTTCTAGATGTTAGATGTAAACTTGGGCATGAACATATGATTGAACTAGAGGCGTTAAGCAATGCTCTTGAAGAAGAACAAGAGACTAGGTTGTCCCTTGAGTCAAAACTTGAAGGGCTTGATGAGGCCAATGACATTATTGTTAACAAACTCATTAAATATCGTGATCATGCTATTGCCAAATACAAAAGAGCTAAAAAGGACAAGGTTGAGTTTGGTGTGGTTCATGAAAAACTTGCCGAGGACTTTAGCTTGCTTAAGAAGGCCCACAAAGCCTTGGAGAGTGAACTCTTGTCTCTCACAAAGTCCCATGAAACGCTTCAAACTCAATTGGCCAATATTCCTTCACCTAGTAACTTCATTCCATCGAGTAGCACGACTATCCTTGAAGAGAATGCTAGGTTGAAGGGGGTGCTTGCAAAGACCACATTTCCACAAGGTAACAAGTCTATTGATGATCTTTTGAGCAAGAAAAGGCGTAGTGGAGATAAAGGGGGCATTGGTTTTGTCTCCAAAACAAAGAAGAAGAAGGACAAGCCCGCACAAGAGACCAACAAGACCATTGTGGGAAGTAAGACCACAATTGGAAAAACTATGTCTCATGACGATTTTGGGGGAAGTGCTAACCCTCACTATGTTCTAATGCGTGATTACTATGGTGATGTGTATGCAAAATATGTTGGTCCGTATGATGGTTATATTGCTTGGTCTATTTGGGTTCCCAAGACCCTTGTTGCTAACAAAAGAGGACCCATTGAAAAATGGGTACCTAAAAACTAGCTTGATCTTTTGTAGACCTATGCTTCCGGAGGTTCAAAATGGGTGCTTGATAGTGGCTGCACTTGTCATATGACCTAAGCTCGTCTATTGTCAAGGACTTGGTGTCAAATGAAGATCAAATCACCGACATATGCCAACAAGTCAAAATCTACGGTAATGGGTTTTAAGGTAGTGGTGGCTCACGACATTACACTCATGAACGTCATGCTTGTTGAAACCCTTGGTTACAATTTACTCTGTCTGCACTTGGAAAGATGGGCTTTGCCCTTTATTGATAATGATATTGTGGTCCTCTTGTGGAGCAAGTCTCTCAAGGTCGCTTGTTGGTACGAAAATGACTTGTATGTGGTGGACTTTTCGGGCAAGCCACTGCAGGTCCAATGTGCTTATACGGAAAGGACGATGTGGGCTGGCTATGGCACGCCGACTAGCCCATGTCAATATGAGAACTTTGCAAAGTCTCCATAAAGAGGGCCATATTGTTGGACTAAAAGAAAATGTTTCCTTTGCCAAAGATCGTGTTTGCAGGGCATGTGTTCTAGGGAAGATGCATGACGCTCCTCATAAGCCCACGAACCAAATCAAGTCTAACAAGATCTTGGAACTTCTTCATGTGGACCTATTTGGTCCTCCATCTCATGCAAGCCTTGGTGGGAAGAAATATTGTTTGGTGATTGTTGACGACTTTTCAAGATACTCTTGGGTTTATTTCTTCAAGTTGAAGAGTGAAACTCAAAGGACTTTTATCGACTTCATCAACTTGGTTCAACGGCAACACAATGTTCCCGTGTTGATCATAAGAAGTGACAATGACACCGAGTTCAAAAACTACACCTTGAATGACTTTCTTAGTGATGAGGGGATTAAGCATCAGTATTCCGCCGCATACACCCCTCAACAAAATGGTGTGGCCGAAAGGAAGAACCGGACTCTTATTGAGATGGCTAGGACCATGTTGGCGGAGTTTAAATCTCCATACAACTTCGGGCCAAGCCGTCTCCACCGCTTGCCATGCTTCAAACCGCTCTACCTCCGCAAGAAAATCAACAAGACTCCATATGAGATACTTACCGTAACAAGCCCAACATATCTTATTTCCGTGTTCGTTGTAAGTGTTTCTATCTCATCAAAGGTGTTCGTTTGTCCAAATTCGAATCTAAAGCATTAGAGGGTATTTTTGTTGGCTATGGTCTCGAATCTCACACTTATAGAATCTATGACAAGCTCTCCGGAGTTGTCATAGAATCTTGTAGTGTGACCTTCGAAGAATATGATGGTCCCAAGGGGGCGTGTTGATGCTTGTGATGCAGATGTTGAAATGCCTCAGATGCCATAGGAAGAATGGGTGTGGGTTATATCCGCCATTGAGGAACCCTTATGGCGGATCGATAAGAACTATGCTCCACTCGAGTGGAGCCCTCATCTTCACAACCTCAACATGCTCCATCTACCGAGGAGGATGTTGACTCAAGCCATAGACAAGATGTGGACCCTCAACATAGTGATCATTGTGTGAACTCTAGTCAAAGGGAACGTGATCCATCTGATGGGGTGTCAAGTGGAGTCAAGTCAATTTGCCAAGGAAGATCCATCCAAGCTGTTTTGAGGGATACTCAAGTTGAGGCTAGAAGAACACTTGATCAAGACCAAGGTCAATCCGTGCCTCCCAATATAGAGAATGAATCCAATAATGATCAAGGTCAAGTTGATGGTCAAGACGAGGATCAAAATGATGAAGAGGGTCCTCCAAGAAACAACAAGGAGATCCACGCTCGTCATGGAAGCTAGAAAGGAAAGAATGTTGGAAATAAGAGACCACTCCCTCCAAAATGTTGTTGGAGATTTAAGGAAAGGTATTTCCACACGAGCACAATTGAAGAGGTTCAGTGAACATCAAGCTCACATTTCCATGATTGAACCAAAGAAAGTGTGGGAAGCTCTTGAAGATTCGGATTGGTTAGAAGCTATGCACAAAGATCTCAACAACTTTGAGAGAAACAAAGTGTGGAAGCTAGTGGAGAAGCCAAAGGATTGCCGCAATGTTATTGGAACAAAGTGGATTTTCAAGAACAAGCAAGATGAGCATGGGATTATTGTAAGGAACAAGGCTAGATTGGTTGCACAAGGTTATTCCCAAATTGAAGGCATTGATTATGGAGAGACTTATGCACCCGTGGCTCGCCTTGAGTCCATCCGTATCCTTATTGCTTTTGCGGCACACCATAACTTTAAGTTGCAACAAATGGATGTAGAAAGTGCATTCCTTTATGGTCCCTTGAATGAATTGGTATATGTCAAGCAACCCCCGGGATTTGAGGACCCCAACTTCCCAAACCATGTCTACAAACTTGATAAGGCGCTCTATGGGCTCAAGCAAGCCCCACGCACGTGGTATGAGCACCTTAGAGAGTTATTGTTTGACCGTGGCTTTGAGGTTGGGAAAATCGATCCCACTCTTTTTACTAAGAGAGTTAATGGGGAGCTTTTCGTATGCCAAATCTATGTTGATGATATTATCTTTGGCTCTTCTAACAAAGCTTTTAATGATGAATTCTCAAAGCTTATGACTAGTAGGTTCCGGATGTCCTTGATGGGGGAGTTGAAAGTATTCCTTGGGTTTGAGATCAAGCAAGTTAGAGGAGGAACATTCTTCAATCAAGCCAAGTATACCCAAGATATGCTCAAGAGATTCAAAATGCAAGATTTGAATGGAGCCCCAACTCCCATGGCAACAAAGACTCATCTAGAACAAAATCCAAATGGTAAAGATGTGGATCAAAAGGTATACCGGTCTATGATTGGTTCTTTGCTTTACCTTTGTGCATCTAGACCCGATATTGTGTTGAGTGTAGGTGTGTGTGCAAGATATCAAGCGGCTCCTAAGGAAAGCCATTTAATGGCGGTCAAGAGAATCTTTCGATATTTAGTTCATACCCCATTTTATGGTCTTTGGTACCCTCAAGGCTCAACATTCGCTCTTTGTGGATACACGGACTCGGATTGGGCGGGAGACAAGGATGATAGAAAATCAACATCCGGGGCTTGCCAATTCCTTGGTAGGTCCTTGTCGAGGGAATGACCACGGCAGATGCTGCGATCGGCAGCGAGTAGTAGAACGAGGGGCAAGGGCGGCCAGCCATCTGCGGTGCGAGATGAGGGCGGAGACTCAGGGTTTTACCCAGGTTCGGCCCCCCGGAGGGTAAAGACCTACTCCTGCTAGATTGTATTATGGAGGTGAGTACAATGGGCGAACTCGGCGACTAGGCGGCGAGTTGCTTGGGTGAATGAGGGAACGTATCTCTACTCGTCCCTTAGGGAGGTTTATATAGGCTCACCTCCCCTAGGGTTTACATATCTCAACCGATTCGGTTACAGCTTTGCCAACACGCTAAGTCAAATCGACTGGGCCTATCTACTCGCCGGGCCTTTGACCTCGATCGCTGGTGCCTTGATGGGCTTGATCCACTCGCTGCTCGCAGCCCACTCGCAGCCTTTGGGCTACGGAACGCCCCGAGGATACCCCAATAGGCATATCCCCATCAGAGTCCCCGAGGCCGTCGTTGATTAGGCGCGGTGGCTGCGGCGATCGAGTATACGGCTTCAAGTTGGCATCCAAATAATCGCCGGGCTCGCACGAAGGAAAAACCCAGCGAACCGAGTCGCGTCTTGGGTGAGTCGAACCAACGGTCGCGCCTCGCCGAGTAACTCAGCGAGCCGGTGGCGTGAGGCGGACCGTCGGGCGTGGTCAAACTAGCGTTAAGGTAACTTAACGGTAACTCGCGTAATCATCGCGCTGTAACGGCCCCTAGTTTGGCGGGCAGCTCGCTATATAAGAGGGATGGTAGGCTATCGAAGCCAACCGCCCATCATTTCCTCCGAGTGCACACATCTCCTTCCGCTGATCCCGCTGTGATCGACCCGCAATCTTCCCCAAAGAATCCTCACCATGGCCCTTCCATGAACCTGGGAAGATCCAAGTGCACCAGAGAATGGCCTCCTTCGAGGAGGCCGGATCCTGCTGGGCTTGGCGAATCCTCGCAGCCGGGAAACGACCCGACCCAGCGAGAGAGTTTATCTGTTTCACTAGTCACCTCGAGCGGGTTTAGGGTTTCCCACTTCTGTTCTTCCGCTTACTTACCGGATCCAGCCTCGGATCTGGGTCCCCATAGTATCGCAGCTCGCCATCTTCGTATGCTCATGAGTGCTATTTGGCTGCCGCCCTACTTTCCCTTGTGGCAAGATCTGTTCCATGGACGGATCAGCCGCGAGGAGGATGCCCAATGCTAGCCGCAGGGGGCTTAACTTTCCAGCTCAAATCCAAAGCCTCCTTCTTCGACTTGATGCCGCCAAAGCGGCGAGCGATCGAAAAGGTCTTGGTTTTACGTGACCGAGGCGACCCGAGGCGAGGCGGCGATCCCGCTGCTACCCAAGCGCCCCGAGCCGCGAACCTCCAAGTCGCCAAGCTCCCGATGACCAGCGAATGGTCGTCGACGAGATGCTCCACCATTCGCGGTCAAGAAGAAAGGGCTCCAGACGGTGAACCTATAATCTGGCTTGGGCGGCGGTTGCTCCGCCGCCTAACGCGAGCATTACATGTACCAATACACGGCCGAGAAGACTCGACGAAGGCCAGCTCGCCGAGTGGAAGCTGGAGGACTACCTCGGTGAAGAGGATCACCCAGCGGCATACACGGACGCGCAGCCGGATTTCTCCATACACCGCGAAGCCGGCCCGACGGTAATTATCTTTTCGTATTCGCAGCATGTGCAACAGCGGTAACCTTAACTTCGCTTCATGTTTTCACGCTATTCCAAGTGGTCAAGGGTGGCTACCACCCGCCGACGACGAGCTCCGCCATCCGCCCAAGATACAAGCGAATCGCCACCCGCCAAGGGTAACGCAGACGACGAGGACGAGTCCGAAGAGATTGCCCCATCGCTCGAAGACCAAGGGCAACGCCAACGCGAACTCGAGGCAAGCAGGAGCCTCGAACGCCATGACGACGAAGAACTCCCGGAGACCACCTCGCCCGTCGTGCCACCCCCGCGAAGAAGAAGAAAGAGGCGAGGGCTCCCTTGAAGAGGAAGACGAAGCCGCCGAAGATGGCTTCACCTCCGCGCTCAGCGAGCAGCTCCGACGCCCACAGCTCGGCCGGTGACGAGGCAGCCCCACCAACAACCGCGCTAGATGCGCCATCCACGGAGGCACCGCTGGCCTCACCGCCTCCGCCATTCGCGCGGTCTCCGGCTAGAAAGCTCCAACCGAGGCGACTTCACCGCAAGGAAGTCCCGAGCGCAATGTCTCGCCGCAGGAAGCTCCGCGGCAGCCCCTCCTCAGAGAGGTTTCACCAAGGCGCCCGAGGTACCAACCGCTACCTCGACATCAAAGAAGCCATCCGTATCCTGGCCTCAAGCCCCTGAACTGGGGCTCACGGCCGTTGGGCCCGAGCTGGAGAAACCAGCCGCCTCAGACGGGGCTGCGTTTCATTCCATTGCCAAGTAAGCTCGGCCTTCACCTTTCTCTTACCATTTTTACTCTTTTACTGAGTTGTCTTCGACGCGTGGGACCGGAGTGAAGAAGATGGGCCACCGACGGTGGCTAAGGTACCCTCCGCGGCTGGCGGGAGGACCTTCCCGCAAGAGGAAGGTGGACGAGGTCGCCGCCACGGAAGGCAGCAAGAAGGCGGCGACATCGTCGATGTCTCGACGACACGGCGAACGCACCGGCAGGCCGCTGGAAACGACCGCGGCCCACGAAGGGGGTTTTGCCTAGACCGAGGAGGCGAGCTCCCGAGCGGGCGCCGATCGCTACCTTCCCCGCTTCATGACCAAGGCAGCCACGGCGAGTCGCGACCGCGAGCCCTACTCCGGAGATCGCCGGGCCCGAGGTTGACCAACGCCGCGGACACACACCGGCGTTGCTTGCGTCTGTGGACGCGGCGCAACTGCTCAACATGCTTGGCGCGGCCATCCAGGTACCTCCAGTCCCGAGGATCGGTCGTTGTTTTGCAACGGCTGATTCTTTTAATTTTCTGACGGCGCGTTTGAGTTCAGTCCCCGAGTGCGCATCGCTAAATTTTAGCGGTGGGCACTTAGGAATTTTTTTCACCGCCAGTCCCCGAAAGCATTCGCTAAATTTTAGCGGTGGGCACTTTAGGAATTTTTTCAACCGCTACCCCGAAAGTGCGCATTCGCTAAATTTTAGCGGTGGGCACTTTAGGAATTTTTTCAACCGCCAGTCCCGAGTGCTAACTTTGACGATGTGCGTGGTCTGCAGGAGTCAGAGCGATTGCGGCAGCGTGCCGAGGAGGGGTTACGCTCTTCAAGAGGTTAACAAGGACCTTCAGTGCTGTTGCAGTGAGGCGGCTCGCCAAGAACTTGTACCAGCTGGCGAGCTGACGGCGGCGAGGTCTGCATTAGGCACGGCCGAGCAAAGGATCGCCGACCTCGAGCGCGAACTGCGGGAGGCGAAAGAGGAAGCAAGCTCAGCGAATGGGCGAGCTAAGGCCGCCGTGGCGGCCGCGGAAGAAGACCGGAAGGTGTCGGAGGCCCTCATTGTGGGGCTTCAAGACCGACCATTCATCGCTTCAAATGTTCATCACGGATCTCGCGCTCCCGTTGCTTGGTAAGTGCGCCTTCCCATTCTTGCAATCATATTGTTTGTGGTTTCCGTAGTGCTCACAACTGTTTCCATCTCGCAGGCCGTGTGATTGGTAGCCATGAGGAAGCGACCTCTCTTGATGCGAGGGAGTGCGTGAGCATGCTTGTCGACTCGGCGACGCTGTCGCGACGTGCATCCGTGCCTATCTTCAAGAGATGTCGCCCACGGAGGTTATTCCCAGCGACCTCGTTGAGGTGTGGGAATACTTGGAGAAGGCGCCCGCGGTCGTGGAGTTCATGGCGGCGCGGCGCTTCGGCGTGAGCGCCGACAGCTCGAGCCTTGGGCCCACTTCCCAAGATTTCGACCTCGACGATGTGACGAGTGGGTATCCTCGTCGACCGGGCGCGGTGGACCTGGAGGTCCTCAAGCTGCAGGAGCGAGCTGCCGCTTACTCGAGCGTGTTCGGGCGATGGGCGACCTTCTTCCTTATCGAAACGGGTCGTCGCGAACGACCCAACCGCCGATCGCGATTTCAAGGTCGAGCAGCCCTTCCGGCGGCGATGGCGGGCGGTGACAACGATTCCATCGAACCCGTATACTCCGTTCATTCGGAAGCGGCGGGATACGGGTGCATCATCATCGAAGCCTGCAGAGTAGTGTGGTGTGCCTAGATAAGTTAGTAGCAATTCTGCCGAACGGGCATAGTTTGTAATGTAAGACAATGCGATGTGCGATTGAATCGGATGTTGTGTTTATTTTGCTAAATTGTGTTTTGGATTGATTTTGGATGAGTCCCCGAGCGCGTCCGCCCTTTTGTGGGGTTCACCTTATATGATGTGTGTTGTTATCATGTGTTTTTGTTAACTTAGTCGACTCGCCCGGGCTCGGAGAGAGCCAGTCGCATGGCGACTCCCTTGAGTGCTCTGTACTTTACCGTTTTCCCGTACGCGAACGGGGCCGGGTGGCCAAGTCCCCGGCGTGGTACTTGGTAGTTCAAGGCGACTCGAGGGTGGTTGAGGACTGAGCGCTGCTTGTGGGCGCTGCCGCCCCGCCTGGCCCGGTGGGTCGGGCCGCGAGTCCCGCACGCCTCTTACTTGGCGCTTTTCGACCGATCGACGAACTGGTATGCAGTCCCGAGCGTGGTACTTAGTCGCTCGAGTCGCCATGCCGAGGATGCGGAGGACCAGGGTCGCTGTGGGAAGCGAGGATGATGTCTTGGTTCAGAAACCAGTCGAGCTAGGCGACTCGATGGGGCTCCGGGTTGGCGTTTTTAGTGGACGATGCAAGACCTGAATGAGTCGGTTTTACATCGCACTACTTAGCCGTCTGGTCGCTGTACCAAGGGTTGACTGTATTTTAGCATGACGCTGTTAATTACGAAAAGCGAGTGGCACAAGGTATGGAGAGTAGACGAATTTTGCAGGAACCGCTTTTTATTCATAGCGACCGGGAGTACATATGTGGGTTCTACGATAGAACTTCCGGAGGAGGTTTACATTCCAGGCCGCTGACGCCGAGTTCACCGCCCCCGCGGACGCCGAGGTAGTAGGCGCTGCTGCCGAGGCGCTCGATAGCAAACGGGCCTTCCCACGGAGGGAGAGCTTGTGCATGCCCTTCTTGTCCCGGATGAGGCGTAACACCAAGTCGCCTTCGAAGGTGCGGGTTTTCACCCGTCGCTATGGTAGCGACGAGCCCTTGGCGATAGATAGCGGCGCGATCGGGCGAGGTCGCGTGCTTCGTCGAGTTGGTCGAGCCCATCTTGGCGGGCCAGTTCGCTTATGCCTCCGTGTAGTGGACGACCCGTGGCGAGTCGTGTTCGAGGTCGGTGGGCATGACCGCTTCAGCGCCAGAGACCATGAAGAAGGGGTGAATCCCCCGCGAATTGGACCGAGGTGCGGATTCCCCGGATGACGGAGGGAAGCTCTTCGACCCAGAACCAGCGGTGCGCCGAGTGGTACTTTGGAGTCGCGGCTTCAGCCGTGGAGGATGCTTTGGTTGGCTGCTCCGCTGGCCGTTGGATTCGGGTGTCGACGCGAGGTCGAGCCGGATGTGGTGCTCCTCGCAGAACTCGGCCATTGCTCCCTTGGCGAAGTTTGTGCCGTTGTCCGTGATGATGCTGTTAGGGAAACCGTAGCGGTATATGAGCTCGCGTAGGAACTTGGTGGCAGTCTTCCCGTCGCACTTCCGGACTGGCTTGGCTTCTACCCACTTGGTGAATTTGTCCACGGCGACCAGCAGGTGGGTGTAGCCGGAGGGGGCCTTCTTGAAGGGGCCCACCATGTCCATGCCCCACACGGCGAATGGCCGTGATGGGGATGGTTTTGAGCGCCGAACTTGGAACGTGCGTCTGGTTGGCGTACTTCTGGCACCCGGCGCATCGCTGGACGATGTCGACGGCGTCGGCGTGTGCGGTGGGCCAGTAAAAGCCGTGTCGCATAGCCTTGGCGACTAGGGAGCGCGCGGCAGCGTGGTGGCCGCAGTCGCCTGAGTGGATGTCGTGTAAGATTTTGCGTCCTTCGGCTGGTTGGACGCAGCGTTGGAACACGCCGGTGACGCTGCGCTTGTGTAGTTCGCCGTCGATGATGGTGTAGGACTTGCATCGGCGAACAATCATTCGAGCGCTTGTCTCGTCTGCGGGCAGGTTGCCTGTCTCCAGGTAGGCGATGTAGGGCTTGGTCCAGTCGTCTGGCTCGGTGACGAGTGCGACCAAGGTTGCCTCTGGTTGGAGCGGGACTCCAATGTCGATCTCCTTCGGAGGAGAGACTGACGGCGTGAAGATGGTGTCTAGGAACACGCCGGCGGGTGGTGTGGATCGAGCTGACCCGATGCGAGAGAGGGCGTCGGCCTCCTCGTTTTTCCGCCTGTCGATCCACTCGACGGAATAGCCGGTGAAGTGGCCGCCCAGCTTGTCCACCTCTTGGCGGTACGCCGCCATGGTAGGGGAGACGGCGTCGCAGGTGCCGGCGACTTGTCCCGCGACGAGGTCGGAATCGCCGTAGCATCGAAGGCGATTGACACTCATCTCCTTTGCAGCTCGCATGCCGTGGAGTAGGGCCTCAGATTCGCCATGTTGTTGGTGCAGGCGTGAAATCGAGGCGGAGGATGTAGCGGAGCTTGTCGCCTTTGGTCAAGACTATCCCCGCCTCCCGCCGTCGCGTTTTGGACCCGTCAAGTGTAGGCTCCGTAGTGAAGGTACGGCTTCTTCCGCTGGGCCTCCTCCCGCCGGCGAGGAAATCGCCAGTGCGACTTGATCGCCTTCGTGGCTCAGATTAACGCTGTGGACGCCGATCTCGACGGCCCACTTGGCGACTCCGCCCGCCTCGCGATTGCGGATGATGTCTTGTAGTGGAGCGGAGGAGACGATCGTGATGGGATGCTCTCGAAGTACGCGGCGCCGCCGAGCTCAAGACCGCGATACCAGCTTTTGGTACTCAGGTATCACGCGCGACTCGTTAGGACCTCGCTGATGTAGTATACCGCCGCTGGACTGGGCGCTTTTCCTTCCTCCGTCGCTCGACGACCATTACAATACGACGACGGACGCCGCGACGTAAACCAGCATGGGCTCCTTGTTGACGGCGAGTAGAGGCGGCGAGTAGCACCTTTTGAGGTCGCGAGCGCCGTCCGCTTCCTTGTCCCACTGAAGGTGGGATTCTTGCGCATCAGCGGTATAGGGCATCGCTTTTCGCCAGCGGGGATGAAGCGATCGAGAGCCGCTACACGCCGCCAGCTTCGACGCCGCGCAGCACTCGGGTTTGTTTGCCGGGCGATCGTGTCGATCTTTGTTGGGTTTGCCTCGATTCCTCGCTTGGAGACGACGTACCTAGCAATTGCCGGCGGTACACCAAGGTGCACTTGCTGGGTTGAGCTTTATCTTGTACCTCCGCAGGTTGGCGAAGGTCTCCGCTAGATCGGCAGTAGATCGCCTTGGCGGCGGATTTACAACCACGTCGTCGATGTAGACGTGGATGTTGCGCCAATTTGGCTCGCGAGGCATTCTTGCATGCACCGGTAGGTCGCCCGCGTTCTTGAGGCCAAGGTCATGGCGGTGTAGAAGGCTCAATGGCGTGATGAACGCCGTCTTCTCTCGCCTCGACAGCCATTTTGATCTGGTTATACCCAGAGTAGGCGCCGAGGAAACACAGCGACTCGAGCCCGCGGTGGAGTCGATGATTTGATCGATCTGGAGGACGAATGCTCCTTTGGGCGGCGCTGTTCAGGTTTGTGTAGTCGATACATTCTCCGGTCCCGTTTTCTTTTCGACCAGGACTGGGTTTGCCAGCCACTTGAGTATTTGATTGGCGAATGAAGCCGGCAGCGAGCGCCGCACTTCTTCGGCAATTGCTCGACGGCGCTTCATTGAAGGGCCGTAGCGATCGCTGACTGGTCGCACTTTGGGGTCGGCGTTTAGTTTGTGCTCAGCGAGCTCCCTAGGGACACCGGGCATGTCGGAGGGTTTCCATGCGAAGATGTCCCTATTCTCACGGCGAACTCGATGAGCGCGCTTCCTATGCTGGGCTCATGCCCGTCGATCGTCACCCCGGGCCGGGTCGCCTGGGACCAGCTCGACGGTGCGGTGTCGTCGTGGCCTCAAAGGTTGAGGTGTTTGCCTCGAATTGGGCTTCTTGAGTATTGTGGGGTCGTCGTTGTTGACCCCGCTCGCGTATTTGGCGAGCTCATCGGCGTGACTAGCTTCCGCCGCGATCACGGCGTCGGCGAGTGCGGCTCCTTTGGCCTCGCATTCGGCGGCCATGTCAGGGTCGCCGTTGATGGTGATGACGCCACGGCCCGGAGCTTCATCGCGTTATGCAGCGTAGTGGGGTGCCGCCATGAATTTGGCGAACGCCTGGCGCCCCAGGACGCAATGGTAGGGGCTGTCGAAGGGCACCAGCTCGAAGACGATCCGCTCGGTGCGGAAGTTCGCCGGAGTGCCGAAGGTGACGGGTAGCGTGACCTTGCCGATCGGGTACGCCTTCCGACCGGGACGATGCCGTGGAAGGTGGTGGGTTGTCTCGATCATCGATCGCGGAGCCGCATCGCTGAAGGTGTCGAGGTAGAGGATGTTGATGGAGCTACCGCCCATCGTGGTCTTGGGGAGCCGAGTCGCCGACCTTGGGCTTGACCACCAGGCGACTCGCCCCGGTACTGGCGCGTGGCGAGTGGTCTTGCCGCCTGTGATGGCTGTTCCGACCAGTTCAGAACCGGGGACGTCGTCGGGCCACCGCGTTGACGGCGACGGCGCGGGCGATGACCTTCTTCTCGCGCTTCGTGTTGAAGCCGGTGAAGGTGTGGAGCGAGCCGGCCACTTTGCCGAATTTTCCGCCATTTTGCGGGTCGTTGTCGGTGTCCTCCCGCGCGTGCCGTGCCTTCTCGATCTCCCTGAGAGTGTGGCAGTCGGCGGTGGTGTGCGGGCCTTCCTTCCCTGCTGTGAAACGCACACGGTTGGTTGAGGAGGGCCGCGGGATCGAACCTTGGCTTGTTCTTGTAGTTGCCGCCGTCGCGTCGTTGTCCTCCGTCGCGGCGGTAGCTCTTGGGCTCGCGTTGTGCGTGCCCAGCGTTGGCGACGAAGTCGACTCGCCCGTCGTTGCGACGCTTGCCTGTGAGGCGGGTGCCGCTGTAGCGTAGGTCGACTCGACGACCGCCGCCGCGTCGCCGCCCGGCGCGTTGCCCTCCGACTCATCGTCGATGTCTTGGTTGGGGTCTTCCTCGCATCGCTTGGCGATCTCGAGGAGGTCGGGGATGTTGTCGAGTGTTTTGGCGTGTCGCTTGAGCTTGGCGACTAAAGGCTCGTAGTGGCACGATGTCTTGAAGCAATGGATCGCGGTGTCCGGGTGGATAAAGACCGCGTTGTAACAGAGCTCCTGCCACCGTTGAACCCAGCTATGGTCGACTCGGGGTCCCCGACGCAGCGTTCAGGTCCTCGATGGTGGTGGCGCGAGTAGGAGCACTCAAGTGCGTTCGAAGGCGTCTCGCATTTCCTCCCAGGAGTCGATACTGTCCTGGGGGAGCGTGTTGATCCATTGCCTGCACGTCCCCTCCATCATCAGTGGGAGGTAACGGGCGGCGAGTAGGTCAGTGTGGCCCGCGATCCCCATTGCCATGAGGTATGTGTCGAGCCAGACTGCGGGGTCATACGAGGAGTCGTATTTTTCGATCTCCTTTGGCGCCTTGAAGTTTGGCGGGTACTTTTCGCCGCGGATCATTGGTCCGAAGCACTTGGGCCCCAATCGACTGAGCGACCCCATGGGCTCGCCGTCGCGCAGTATTTATTTAGGTGTGCCGCAAATCGTCGGCTGGCGCGGCGCCAGTTTTGGTTGTTGATGATGTGAGCGGGCGTCGACGGGTTCCGTTGGCGGCACGGTTGGTCGCCGCCTGGGATCGTTGCAGAGAGTGCCGCATTCGCGGGTCGCCGTTGAGCTGCAGTGGCTCCGGCGGCAATTGAGGGTGTTTGCCGCCGCCGACGGCCGCCGAGGCCGCCTGCTCGAGGAGCGCGAGTACACTTCGCGAGTCGGCGCCGCTTTCGCTGTTCCACGGCCTTCGCGAGTAGGCCCCGACGTATTGATTTGTAAGGCGCCGCCGTCGCCGCCGGATGCTGTCGGCGCCTCGCCACGAGGTTGTCCATCGGGTGGAGAAAGTGGAAGGCCGTTCGCCGCGCCCCGTGAGGAGACGACTATCCGCTGGTCCTCGAGGGTGCGGTTAGGTGGTGGCGCGGGCACCCATCGCCGTAGATCCTGGCGGGGTCGGCGCTTCCGGTGGCGCTTCTCGCAGACGCGCTCGCTATGCGCGCCGGATCGTTCTCATCGCCGAAATTCAGGGCGCCTCGAACGGTGGGGTTCAGCGCCCCGATCCGCCGCTGGTGGTAGCGTGACAGTTCTTGCGCTGTCACCGCCGAGGCGAAATTTTTCGCCGGGCGTGCTCATGCATCGCCTCCGCCAGCGGAGTGAGTTCGACCTCCGCCCGAGCGTTGGGAGGATCGGTGGAGAAAGGGTCCTCCGGCGGATCGGGCGCCGGTGGCCATGTAGGTCGCAGCGTGGCGACCGTCCCGTCGTGGAGGTCGGCGGAGTTTTCCGACCCGAGTCAAGTCAAGATCCCGAGGATGGAAGGGTCCTCAAGTCTCCGCGTTGGAGACCTGAGTGATGGAGCCCGCGACGAGGCCGCGGTGATAGATCCGGCGAGTGACGCTGGTCGCCGAATCGGCGTCGCCGGTGAGGGCCGCCTCTCGCGGCCGGGTTCTCGCCACGCTGTGGGCCGAAGTCGCACTCGGAGGCGAGGCGGTGGATCGGCGGATCGCTCTCGGAGAGCCGATCGCGTGGTGGCGACTTCGGATGCGAGCCGAGTCCTCCGAGTGATGGCGCCGGTGAAGCCGAAGAGGCTGATCGTGCCGATCGGGTGATCACGCAGGCGTGACGGGTCGCGCCGGGACGTAGCTGCTCGGCAAGATCTGGAGCATCTCGCCGATCGCTATCATGCGCGCGGTGGCGACGCCTGTTGATGGGCAGATTGGATCTCGCCGCAGAACACCGGCCAGACCGGCCAGGCCCCACGGTGGGCGCCACTGTCGAGGGAATGACCACGGCAGATGCTGCAATCGGCAGCGAGTAGTAGAACGAGGGGCAAGGGCGGCCAGCCATCTGCGGTGCGAGATGAGGGCGGAGACTCAGGGTTTTACCCAGGTTCGGCCCCCCGGAGGGTAAAGACCTACTCCTGCTAGATTGTATTATGGAGGTGAGTACAATGGGCGAACTCGGCGACTAGGCGGCGAGTTGCTTGGGTGAATGAGGGAACGTATCTCTACTCGTCCCTTAGGGAGGTTTATATAGGCTCACCTCCCCTAGGGTTTACATATCTCAACCGATTCGGTTACAGCTTTGCCAACACGCTAAGTCAAACCGACTGGGCCTATCTACTCGCCTGGGCCTTTGACCTCCAGTCGCCTGGTGCCTTGATGGGCTTCGATCCACTCGCCGTTCTGCAGGCCCACTCGCCAGCCTTTGGGCCAGTCGGAAACGTCCCGCTGAGGATACCCCAATAGGCATATCCCCATCAGTCCTTGGTATGTTGGTCTTCTAAGAAGCAAAATTGTATTTCTCTCTCCACCGCCGAAGCCGAGTATGTTGCTGCTGCTAGTGCGTGCACCCAATTGCTATGGATGAGGCAAACTTTAAAGGAATACGGTGTCCATTGTGACAAAGTGCCTCTTCTATGTGACAATGAAAGTGCCATCAAGATTGCATACAACCCGGTGGATCACACAAGGACAAAGCATATTGAGATTCGACATCACTTTATTAGAGATCATGTTGCTAGAGGTGATATTGATCTATCCTATGTATCAACCAAAGATCAACTTGCCGATATCTTCACGAAGCCACTTGATGAAGCAAGGTTCTGCTACTTGAGGAATGAACTAAATATCGTAGATTCTAGGAGTTTGACTTGATTATCTTGCACTCTCACCTAATTCTCGACCCATGTTTGGTTTAGGTGTAGGCATGGAAATAGGGGGAGTGCGGTCCTAATTGATTGGACCATCCCTCCCCCCATTATGCGCAAATTAAACAAAAATCATTCCTCTTAATATCATTTTGTGATATGTGAGATCAATGATGAGTTTCGGTAATGGACACAAGATATATCTTCGTGGTGCCAAGCCGAGTATACTCAAATATGGTGGCCTGGGCCACCGCCCCCTCTCAATCGAGAGGTTGGATGTGCTTACTCATGTTTGTCACTTGGTTGTTTTGGTCTTCACTCTTATTTGCCATCTATTTGAAGTGTTTTCGTCCTTCTTAGTCTCGTGCACTCTAGTTTGGTATTTAGTTGTTTCCTCCATTTGGTTTTAGAGTGCATGTGCTTCTCAACTCTCTTGTCTTAACCCAAGCCTCCGTACTCCCTCCTGAAAACCCTCTCTCTTCCCGCACAAGAATCATCCTTGATCCCTGGCTTTGGACTCAGATGGAACCGGTACTACCGGATGTGAGAGCGGTACTACCGCACCTGGGAAGTTCCCAGGTCATGTCCTGGCAAACTTCTCCAGGAACGGTACTACCGCCCGCGTGTCCGGCCCTACCGGTAACCGGTACTACCGGTCGTAGAACCGGTACTACCGCTTCCAAGCGGTAGTACCGCTCCAACAACCGGTACTACCGGTTGACGGTTCCAGGTATATAAGGGGCGCGTGGGGAGAGGCACCCCTCAGTGCCTCATTATTTCCCACTTCCCCCTGTCTTACTCAAGGCCACCGAGATCTTGAAGGCCCTGAGCTGCCGCCTCCTCCTCCGGATTCCCTTGGATTCGGCCTCCGGCAATCTCCACTCCTTCCACCGCCATGGATCCTGACAACCGCCCCTCCTCTTCTTGTTTAATTTCCCCATTAGATCTAGGTTTTGGCTTAGATCCGTGGAGAAATTGACTACTTGCAAGGTTGTACTGCCATATTATTCCTTGTTACCACGTAGGATCTTCAATTTAACAGTATACATTGTCAATTTGGGCCGTTCCCATCAGATCTGACAACCTGTGTGCCGCTCAACCGGTAGTACCGGAACTTTTTCCGGTACTACCGCTTGCAAGCGGTACTACCGGTTGTCGTGTCCTAGTACCGGTCCACTCGCCACCGTGTTGCTCAAACTTGTAGATTCTCGGTATTGCCTTCTTGATTCTTGTGTCCTTATCTCCGTGCTTTCCTCCCTCGTGCTTTCACAGATGCGGGTGGTTCTCGGGTGCACTAAGCGCCCAAGTCGACCGTGAGATTGTTGAGGAAGAGACCGAGTCCGAGGAAGAAGTTATGCCTCAGCCTAGACGCTCAAGTTGCCTACCACTCGAGGTGGTCGTGGGGGTCGCGAAGGGGCTACCAAGCGCTCAGCTGGGCGTGGCAGAGCCCCTCCCCCTCGCCCCCTTCCACTGGGCGTACCAAGAGTCTCAGCTCTGGGCCATCTGGGCCATCTGGGCCAAAGACTCTCTCTGACATCTCTGAGGCAGAGTTTAGGGCTCTCCGTCTAGACAATGCATACTCTCACAGCAGGAGCGCGTTAAGGGCGGACAGTCTTTTCTATGATGACTTCCAAGAGCGTGTGTACCATGAGGTTCTTATGACCAATACCCAGCTGGTGGTGCCTCAGCAGTGGATTGACTTGGGCCACATTGACAAGAACTCTGACTACTTTGGTGAAGCTAAGGAAATCTGCTCAAACCTTGGTATGCTCCCCATTATGCAGTTTCAGCATGACTATGATCCCCTGCTCATCTGCCAGTTTTATGCCACTGCTCACTTCCACACTGGCCGCACTCGGAAGATTACATGGATGACTCAAGGTGCTGTCAAGGAGGCTACGCTTGCGGAGTTTGCTGCCATATTGGGGTATGAGGATCATGCGGGACGCCCCTTGTGGTTTCACGCCACATGCGGAGAATCCTCCAAAAGGATGTTCTCCGACCTTTGTATATTCGAGGCCGTGGGATTGCTGGTAAAATCAAGGATCTCCTCCTGACATTCTCCATCGCATTTTCCGTGAGACTGTGGCTCCTCGTGCGGGCAACAAGGACGAGATTCATGGCTTCTCCGTTGACTTGCTGTTCAACACCTTCCTCAACAGAGAAACCGGTCAACCTCTTGATGTGACAGACTACATTTGGAATGAGATGGTTGCCGCTGCACACACTCGGAGGGTTCCACCTTTTGCGCCTTACATTATGGCTCTCATTGTGTCCAAGTGCCCCATCGTTGCTCGGACGCTCTCCACTCGCTCTCTTGTTGTGAACAAGCCAAAGGCACTCAAGATCAAGGTTCATGCCAAACCTCGCGCTGCACCAGGTGAGGAGGATGAGGATGAAGATGACTCTGAGCATGCTGACAGTGGTCATGACAATGACTTTGAGATCTCTCGCCGCAAGCACGCCAAGCCCTCTTGGGCCAAAAGGATGGAGGTCAAGCTCAAGAAGATCTTCTGCTTCCAGGTTGACAACCAGAAGCGTATGTATGAGGCGCACGTGTCTGCAAAGAAAGCCTGTGCTCGTCAGAAGGAGCTCATGTCTACTCAAGGGTTGACCATCTCCGAGGGATCCGAGAACAATATCACCTGGAGGATCTGGATTTCTCAAGACTGCCGTTGGGACGATGATGTCTCTTCCTCGCCTCACCTACATATGAAGATGAGGAGGATCTTGAGGATGAGGAGGAGGAGGAGGAGTATGATGATTGATCTTTGGGGCGTTAGCTCTGCACTTGTCCCTTTTTGGCGTCTTGATGCCAAAGGGGGAGAAGTTGCACTTTAGGCACGGGTGTTGCATGGGAAGTCACAAGCTCGCTCTTCTCTTTGATCCTTTTTATTGCTTGTGAACTTCGATTTCTCTCTATTCTATGTGTGAGACTACTATGTGTTTATGTCGTGTGTGAAACTTTGTGGTTGGATCCATCTTATGCGACTATGTGATTTATTTCTGTGGATCCATCTTGTGATGTTATGCAATACCTATTGTCTATTTATTCCTCATCACATGTTTTGGGCAAAGGTAAGTCTTCAAATGCTAGTTTCCATACTTGTGCACCCATGTTGGGTTTGTAAAATAGAGGGGGAGATTTGTCTCTACACATCTAGCGGGAGTATCTTCTCTAGTTTACAAATCTCAGTTGCCTATTGTTAAAATCATCCTGCAAAAGTGTATTGTCATCAAACACCAAAAAGGGGGAGATTGAAAGAGCATTTTTCTAATCCCTCTGATTTTGATGTTTGATAACAATACATTTATCGATTTAACCGTGTACTAAGTTTATCACAGGATTGACAAAAGAAGGCACAAGTCATGGCATAGCAGTTTTCCCCTTGCAAAACTTCTGTCAACCGGTAGTATGACCGCAACTGCAGACTACCGCTTGACACCCGATTACTACGGTTCTAGTACCGGTTGGCACCGATCAAAGAGAGAAGGGTGAGTACTAAGTACCCACCGGTACATTTGAGCGACTACCGCCCAACGGTAGTACCGCTTTGAGGCGTCGTATCAGCTCATCGTACCTGCATACTGACTAGCACCCTCCCCTCTCCGTTTTGGTCAGTACCAAGCGGTACTTGGGACCGGTACTACCGCTCGAACCGGTAGTACCGCTGATGACGTCCGGTACTACCGCTTGGGGGTAGTACCGCAGGGAGGTACCGCCCAAGACTGAAGATTTCTACAAGGACAAGGTCTCCACCGGTACTTGGTCCGCTACTGGGTCGGTAGTACCGCTTGCAAGCAGTACTACCGCTTGAGTACTGGTACTACCGGTCATTTATTGCTCCAACGGCCACCTATTTCGTGGAGGGGTATAAATACCCCTCCACCTACCTTGGGACAAATTGCTCAGCACATTAAAGTCATTGCCCACCATTGGAGTCCATTGGAGCCACTCAAATTTGCAAGATCTCATCATCCAACCATCCAAAGTCCTTGATCTTTTGGGATTCGAAGGAGGAGTCCCCGATCTACTACTTCACCAAAAGAGATCTTCATTTCCCCTCATTTCATTGAGGCCCCCCTTTGCTCTAGTGTTTTGTTGGAAACCCTAGCTCGAGTTTTTGTTCTTACAAGCTTGTCTTTGTTTGCTTTGACAGCTTGCTTGTATTTGGGAGCCTCCGATTAAGTTGTGGATGTGTGCCCCAAACTTGTAACAGTGCCGGCTTCCACCTTGAAGGTTGCCGATATAGTGGAAGGTGAATCGATCCCATTGGGGTGAGATTCATCGGAGAACAAGGGAGGCCTCTTGTGGCGTTGGTGGTTTTAAACCACCCCCTCTCCAAACGTAGACGTACTTCTCCTCAAAAGGAAGGAACTACGGGAAACAAATCCTTGTGTCTCCGTGTCCACTTTTCGGTTACCTCTATCCTTTACCGCACCTTACTTACTTGTTACTTCTTTGTGTTGTGGTAGCTCTTGCATTTTGTCATATAGGTAAATTCACCGTAGTTGCATTATCTAGAGAATTTACCTTATTGTCAAACCTTAATTTGAAAAAGAAGAAAATTTGAAGTAGCACCTATTCACCCCCCCTCTAGGTGCCCATACGATCCTTTCACAAACTACTCAAACAAACTAAACAAACTAATCAAAGCAAACAAAAACTAAGACGCTCCAAGAACAACACAACTTGGCCTGAAACAGTAAAAACGAAGTGTCTAGACAGACCTGAGCTTTTTATTGATGAAGAAGGGGATGCCTTGGGCATCCCCAAGCTTTGACGCTTGTACCTCTTGGATATTTCTTGGGGTGACACCATGGTGGCATCCCCAAGCTTGAGATTTTGTCCATTCTTCATATCATTGCATCATTCTCTCTCTACACCTAAAATTTTTCCTTCATACAAAACTTCACACAATCTTCATTAGCAACATTAGTGTATTCAAAAGACATTAGACCTCTGGCAAAGCTTTGGAACAGCAAAACTTTTTACTAAAACACAATCTACTGTAGTAACTCCTTAAAAAATCTCAATTCACCTAAAGAGAACTCAAAAAGAATCAATAAAAAGCAAATGCAAATAATGGCAGAAATCTGTCAAAACAGATCAGCAGGTAAAAACCAATTTTTTAGAACATCTTCTGTTGCTCAAATCAAAAAGTGTTGAACTAATGAAAGTTATCTAACATACTGGGAGATTGATTCGTAAATTTTGAGCTAAATCCGAGTTACAGAGACTCCTCACGAATTTTTATGGTGGAGGAAAGAAATCTGTTTCGGGACAGCAACTTTCCAAATCTTACTTCCCTCTCATTTGAGGTCATTCTTGGCACCAAAAACAAATAAAAAGTATAAGGAGAGTTCATTACTGAAGTAACAACTTCCAAGACTCAAGGAAACTCTTGGGTTATATCCTAACAAGTACTTTTCTTTAACGCCTTTAAGTTAGGCACAAGAAGCAAGAAGAATCAAGTGTTTTCAAATGAAGAAGCATTAACATCCATACTTGCAAAATCTTAAACTATGAAAGGTATCTCATACAAATGGGTTTTGGAGGATCCCTTCTCATTTCTCTTTGGTTTACTACTTTCATCAAAATGATTTTCAGGAACAATCCAATCAAAATTCTTTTCAAAGGCCTCATGCATCTCAACAAGTTTAAATGGTATGGGTATCTTAAATTCATCTCTAGGCTTTGTTTTATCTGAAATACCCACAACATCTACACAAGAGCCTAGCATATTAAAATGCTCAAAGACCTTTTTGGCTTCCCTAGCAACATCATGGAACTCTTTGAGTAATGTTTCAAGAATAAATTCTCTCTTTTCAGCATTCTTTTCTTCTTTAAGTTTTAGAAACAAAATTTGCATCATGGGGTTAAGGCTAACAAACCTAGCCTCTAGCATATGAACTAAAGAAGCTAAAGCAATCTCATAATTAGGAACAAGCTCTGCTATAGATTTATCCTCAATATCCTCATGCTTGCTAACATAATTAAAGAATTCTTCAATATTATCTTTCCCAATTATGGAGCCACTACCTATAGAAAGGTCCTTCAGGGTGAACTTGGGGAGCAACATGGTGAGCTAGAGCAAGGTGGCAACTAGAGTACAAACTAATTTTTTTGTGTTTTTGAATAAAGAAAGCAAACCAAACTAAACTATTTTTTTGGGTTTATTGAAAAGAGGCAAACAAAACCAAGCAAAAGAAACAAAGCAAACTAAAAAACAAAGTAAAGAGAAAGGAAGTGGAGGAATCCCCTAGTGAAGACGTCCTTAGCCTCCCCGGCAACGGCGCTAGAAAACTTGATGGCATGTTGACGTGGGAGCTTCTTCTTCTTTAAGTCCCCGGCAACGGCGCCAGAAAACTTGATGCAGCGCTGAGTTGATGTAGGAGCGCTTTGTTGGGAACCCCAAGAGCAAGGTGTGAAGCAGCACAGCAGCAAGTTTTCCCTCAGTAAGAAACCGAGGTTATCGAACCAGTAGGAGGAAGAAAACGTTACACAGGTGTTACAAGCAACGTAGAGACCTACACAACACAAACTCAAGACTTTTCCCCAACGAACCAGTGAGGTTGTCAAGCTCACCGGTTTGCTCTAACAAAGGATTAAACGTACTGTGTGGAAGGTAATGATTTGCAGCAAGTAAACAAGTAACAATGGAAGATGTATCAATGGTAAAGATTGGACCGGGGTCCCTAGTTCACTAGAGGTGTTTTCCTTAGATAAACAACATGGCATGAAGGGTAAACAAATTACAGCAGGGCAATTGACAGAAACTGAGCAAGGCATAACAATGCAATTACTAGTCAGAAAGATCCTATGAGATTCGATTGGGCAATAAACAAGATACATAGACCGCCATACAACTGCATCTATGACTAAAAGTACACCTTCAGGTTATCATCCGAACCCCCTCCAGTATTAAGTTGCAAGCAACAGACAACTACTTTAAGCAAAGTGTGTGAGGTAAACAGTCCACATGTTCCATAAACAAGAGACCGTTGTTTTCTCCCTAGTAGCAACAACACATCTACAACCGAAGAAATTTCTGTCACTTTCCTTGGAAACTAGAGGCATGAACCCACTATCGAGCATAAATACCCCCTTTTGTAGTCACTAGCAACTACTTGGCCAAGATAGCTACTAACAATAGAGAGCATGCAAGATCACAAACAACACAGACATGATAAAATCATAAAGACAAAACCATTAATCAAACCAACATAATAATATCAATTTCCATCGGATCCCTGCAAACACAACATGCATGATTGCAAATAGATTAGATCTTGATCATGAACGGAGATCACAAGATCTATACATGAAAGCAGAAGGATGAGATAGAACCATCTAGCTACTACATGGACTCATAGTACAAGGTGGAACTACTCACGCATCATTACCAGAGAGAAGGCGTCCGGGATGATCTCCACTCCGGCAGGGTGCCGGGAAGAACTTCAGATCCCCTCCGATCTAGGGACGACGGTGGTGGAGGGTACAGAAGGTTTCGTGAAATATTGATCGGATACTTAGGATTTCTGCATCGGGGGCTTCTTATAGGCGAAGGGGGAAGCCGAGGCGGTGGCCAGGGGCCCCACACCCTGCCTAGGCGCGGGGCAGGGCCCACCCGCGCCTAGGGGGGTCTGGGCGCCCTGGCACGCCTCTCCGTATCCCCTCTGGACTTCTTGTTCCCCACGAAAGTTATTGACTTTGACGTTTGTTCCGTCCAATTCCGAGAATATTTCTTTACTAGCTTTTCTGGAACCAAAAATAGCAGGAAACATGCAACTGGCACCGTGGCAACTTGTTAATAGGTTAGTACCAGAAAACATGTAAAAAACACCTCAAAGTATAGACAAAGCAAAGCAAAATAGATACTAAACAAGCATGAAGCATCAAAAATTATAGATATGTTTCTGACGTATCACAAGCCTTTATTGGGTATTTTACCAATGTACACTCAAGTTTGGGTAGATGATCCAAGACAGATGAAGTTTTGGGTAAATAACCAATTTTTCCAAAAATGAAAACAACTCTGTTGTGACTTCATTAACTCCATAAGTAAAACATAAATTCTCCAAGAAAATTAACTTGCACCGTTATAAAAATAATATGTATTCCATCGTTTTCTCAGCGCCTCAGCCCTCTTGCAGGACCCAAATTTCTCAGAAACCGTCCTTATGATTTCATCACAGCTAAGCATAAAAACAGTAAAGAAAACAACAACACTGCTTTCTAATTCTTAATCAAGTTAACGGTGACCCTGAGAAGAATAAAATCTACTGCAGAGAAACAGACTAAATCAATTTCATGGCATCTAAGACTAGACTGCAGCAACGTGTAATCTTCCTAAAAGGGGGAAGTATGATAACACCTGAGTTTCATAATCCAAGAGAGAGGTAGGGTAAGGAGCAGGTCACCTTGAGCTAGGGAAAGATAGGTCGTCACGGTACTGCATTGGTGGCCATGAGACGTCGGGGTACCCATGAACAGAGTCGTCGGGGTGGAGGCGACGTCGGAGAGGTCCGTAGGCAAGCGGTGCTGCTGGGATCATCGGCGAGCTGCGAGGATGGGGTAGGAGGGAGGATGGGGTAGCCGCCGACGGAGAGCTGCGAGGATGGAGTAGGAGGGAGTTTGGGGTAGCCGCCGGCGGGGATCTGCGAGGATGGGGTAGGAGGGAGGAAGGATTCACCGCCGGCGGAGGGCAGGGATTCGAAAGAGAGAGAGAGAGAGAATCGAGAGAAACATCGGCGGCGTGGTGTCCAATGGATATTGGACTATTCGGTTTTTCAGGTCCAAATCCATCCAATTATATGTTGGACCTAATGTCCAATTAGGTCCATGTGTTGTGAGCAGGGATGGAGCCAGGTTCTCACCTTGAGAGGGGCAAAATGGACACGAGGAGGTCAGAGTTAACTAAATATGTAAGATATTAAAGTTCTAATGCCTAGAATTCTTCCAAAAATTTCAGCTATGGGGGTGGCTAAGCCCCCCTTGTCTCCGTCCCTGGCTGTGAGGCCCATTCCCCAATTGAGTCCAACGATGTTCAAGTCTAAAGTCTATTGGACTATACTGATCCAATTCCAAATTTAGGTGAGAGGCTTTTGCTATCGACCTGGTCGTCTTTTTTTTTCCCCTCACAAAGCGAGATTTTTCTTCTTCTGTGAAACAGTAATAGGATCAAATCGTTTATTCCAGTACTCAATTGCACAACTTGTGACTGATCACACTATTATTTATGATCTATAGTACGCGAGCTCCCTCTTTGCAACGGCACAGTTACAGTATTGAGAGAGCTTTTATTTGTGCTGCCGGCCGAGTCGCGCACGGCTCATTACATAGCCGATTGAGTTAAGCGAACGGCTTCTGGCTGTAGCAGTCCAGGTTGTCTCCATAGCTGACGCCGAGGAGGTCGCAGTAGCGCTTGTAGTACCCGATCCGGTCGGCGACGTGGCTCTCCTGCCCTTTGCCGCACTCGACCCCGCCGTTGATGATGTTAGTGATGACGCCGTACCCGGGCACCCTCCCGGCGGCCTTGTCTGTGCTCGAGGGGCTCCACCGGCCCGTGATCACGTCGTGGCTCGACGGCTTGGGCGACTGGGGCGTCATCCAGAACCACAGCGCCGTCTTGAACGCCACGGTCGCGTCCGAGGTCACAAGGTCCGGGTTGCGGAGCAGGTCTACGCCGATGGCCTTCCCCGCTGCCCCGTAGTTGTAGTTGTAGGAGATCTGGATGGGCCCGCGGCCGAAGTACTTCTTCCCTGGCGCGCAGGGGTACAGCTGGCTCGGCGAGCAGTAGTCGGAGGTGGCGCCTTGCTCCTTCTTGAAGCAGTAGCCCCACGCGTAGGGGCCGTCGGGCGCCGTGGGCCACCCGCCGGTGGTCTCGTGGGAGGTCTGGGCGAGGAAGGCGGCGACCTCGCGCTTCCTGACGTCGGTGCTGCCCGTGGTCGCGAAGGCAGGGAATGATTTGGCGGCGGCGATGAAGGCGTTGTAGGTGTAGAACCCCTTGGCCTCGCACGCCGGGTCGTTGCGGTGCAGCAGCATCTTCTCGAACAGCGACGACGATATGACGGAGGACACGTCGCCGCCGTCTCCGGAGGGGGTCGGAGTTACGGGCGTGCTGCCGCTGCACTGGCTCTGGCAGCCGGTGCCACAGTAGTCGGAGGTGGTGCCGCAGAAGCCGTATTGGCTGCAGCACAGGGAATTGGGGCATGTCGCTCCTCCGGCCTGCGAGCCGCACTGCTGAGCGTGTGCAGACACCGCGAAGGCCGCGACCAGCATGGCCACCATTACAGGCCCTCTCATCGTGGCAATGTAGCAGAGCCCGGTGGAGCGGTGCCGCAGTTACTAGCTAGTGTCACTGGAACACTGCTCGTGTAGTGGTGTGTGTGTGTGGCAGAAGCTGGTGTAGTGCACGTCCTTTTATAGCTAGCTAAACCATGGCCGTGGCCTCGGCAGACGTGTCCAACTTGCCACGAGCCCTGATCGCTCTAATCTACTCCTCGGCTGGAGTACAAGGAATTCGGCGGATCTCGTGAGCGATCAGGTAGATTCTCTGTAAATTGGAGAGGACCTTGCTAAGCCAGCTACTGATGATGATAAAAAAAAAGTTATGGAAACGTGGATTGCCGTTGCACGATTCATACGGACGTTGATCGAGCTGGAAGTAAGCGTGGGAAACAGCATGTCAAGTCAAGTTCGGTTGCTCTGTTGGTCATATTTTTCTCCTCGCTTCCAAAGCGCATTGCATGCATGCGTGCGTGCACTAGCTCAGCTTTGGCGTGCGATCAAACTTCGCCGCGTTAGTGGATGGACGGACGTGGAATTTTCTCGGATAGATGGCGCATGCAAATGGATAGATGGGGATGTAGCTTTCGTGCATGGGAATACATCCATTTTCTTTCTTCATATGGATATGCTTGGAATTTTGGAATTTCATTCTTTGTACTTCCTCTCACCAAAAATAAGTGATTTGCATTTGCATAGATTCACATGTATATGTACATTAAAATATGTCTAGATATATGTAAATCTAGACAAAACCAATTTACTTATTTTTGGACTATAGAAGTAAGAGATTAGCGAAATATGATGATTGCATGATTAAGCCCACGGGCACGTATATATGGACGTACACGGGATCATTATAGAGTATAAGACAAGTTATGATTATATGAAAATAGATCCTAACTCTATCCTTAGTTACCATAACAACAGTGGATGCCTATATCTAACACTCCCTTTAGTCGTATTGGTATCGTTGTGAACAATTGGAACATCGTAAACAGTCAAACTAGAGAGAAACAGAAGCAGAGCCCAGTAGGCTAACACCCCCTCGGTCATAGCATGAACACCATGGACGGTGTTGCGGCATGGATGCTTGGACTGTAAAGGAAGCCGATGAAAAGGATACAGATGCCCCCTAGAGGGGGTGGGGTAAATAGGCGGTTTAAAACTTTTACGAGATGAGCTTAACAAAGGCGGAATACTAGCGTTTACTTTGTCAAGCATAAAACCTATATAAACTACGGTTCACCTATGTGCACCAACAACTTAAGCTAAGCAAAACAAGCAACTATGTGATAGCTAGATATAAAAATTCAAGCACGGAGGCTATCACAAAGTAAAGTGCATAAGTAAATAGCTCGGGTATAGAGATAACCGAGGCACGCGGAGATGATGATTTATTACCGAGTTCCTCCCATAAAGAGAGTACGTCTCGTTGGAGGGGTGGGCGGTACTAAGACAACCACGCCATAAAAGTCCTCACCCTATTCTCCTGTGAACCTCGCCACAAGAGGCCTAGTTCACTTCTTCACTATTGGTGCACTTGTCGGTGGCAATCCGTAACCTCTCACAAATATTAGGGCACTTCTCCACAACTCAATTGGAGGCTCCCAACAAACAAGCTCGGGAAAATCTCCACAACTTAATTGGAGGCCCCAAGTAATCCACAAACCTGCAAAACAACTAAACCGTCTAGGGTTCCAAGAACCCAAGAGTAAAAAGCTTCTCACCTTTCACCCAATTGAATCCTCAACGAGAACTCAAACCGATGCACCAAATGCAATGGCAAGAACACAAGAAGTTCTCAAGTTCTTCTCTCCCAAATTCCACCAAAGCTACAAAAGCCAGTGGGAGAATAAGAGAGGAAGAACACAAGAGGAATTCCGCAAAAGAAACCCCAAGATCTCGATCCCAATATGTTCCCCTCACATAAAGGAGAGATGGATTGGTGGAGTTGTATATCTAGATCTCCCCTTTCAAATACCCTAAAAAGATTTAAGAAATATGGGAGGGATTAAGAGTATTTGCAAGCTCTTGAAGGTCAAAACAATGGAGAAGAGAGAGAACGCAATCAACCCGCCTAAGGAGGAAGAAGGGGTCTATTTATACCCCTCCCCAACAAAATATGACCGTTTGGGACCTTCCAGGCCGGATAATCCGCCCCTCCCGTGGATATTCCGGGTTTCTCGGGCCAAAAAATGGCTAAGGACTTCGCGGCGCGTCCCTCAGTATAGGGGGCGGATAATCCGCCCCTGAAGGGCCGGATAATCTGCCCCCATTACTGGGAGCCACGCCTCAAATTCCTTAGCCATTTTCCAAAAATTGAGCCGGATAATCTGCCCCCATGGCCGGATAATCCGCCCCACTAAAAACTGGCCTGGACAACAAAACTGAAACCATCATAACTTTTGCATTTGGACTCTGATTTTGATGATCTTGGACTCGTTTCGAAGATAGTAATGAGCTCTACAAGATCATGCAGGGAACCATCATAGACCATCAAGGGATAATAGAACCAAATGATGAAATATTTAACCTATCTATAAAAGACAAACCGGTAAAACCTCCAATATCGAAAACACAATAGAGAGTGCATATGAAATCCGTTTTCGATGAACTTGAGATTGTTATAGAGATTGACACAAGATCTAAATCCTCTCATGGATAAGAACCAAATAAGAAACAATAAAGAGGATGCCAAGTATGCAAAGGTTTGATCTCTCACCGAGGGATATGATCAAGTTACTCACTCGAGAGCCCCCTCTTGATAGTACGGTTATCTATCCTATAAACTGGTCTCCTCAACTAACACCACGAGACAGGTAAGAAAGAAAACCTATCAAGATTAAACCTTTGCCTTGTATATTCCACACCTCAAGATGGAGCACCTTTCTTGATTGTACTAGCTTTGTGAAGACTTGGAATTTTCTCCCCCACACTCCACAATGGAAGAGCCTCTCTTTTAGGCATATCTTCACATATCCATGATCACCATAAGGATGGCAAGATACACTTGAGATCATATTATTATTCAAGACACACTTGCCTTCTACTTGATCAACACTTGATCTTCTTCACTTTATTCTTATTCCAACCTTGAAGCCACCATATGGTTCAAGCATTATCTATGGACAAATCCTACAAGTAAAACTCAATACAAACATAAGTCCATAAAACATTGTCATTAATTACCAAAACCACACATGGGGGCACACATGTTCTTTCAATCTCCCCCATTTTGGTAATTGATTAAAATCCTTTGAGAGGCTTTATATAATCAACTTAACGAATAAAAATGGTTGCGCCAACATCAAATACTACACAAGTATGTGATGTTGGTATACCCATAATATATAGATCAAGCTCCCCCACAATATATGCACGTGTGATGAACCATTACTATTGGTGGAGTTTCCTCTATATATTCAACATGCAAAGCAACAACAAAGATGCAAGAACATGAGAGGCAAATGCTTAAGAACAAACTCAAGGCATAAAACCAACTTCCCTTAAACCCTCCAAAACTTCTCCCCCATTGGCATCGATTGCCAAAATGGGTGAATAGTTCTAAACGACCAATAGTGAGAATTCCTTCAAAGGTGTGCATTTGAAACAAATTTATTATGATAAAACATTTACACATATGCAATGATGAATACTTAGGAGGAGTTCAAACTATATTGAGGATCAAACGATTGCAAACAAAATAAAAAGATGAAGAAGCATCAACAAATGATGCAAGCAATCAAAAGATCCAGAAAACCACTTGACAAAAGGAACATAGCGAATGAAAGATTGATATTATGATAAGATCGAAAAGAGATTGTTATAAATAATATGAGGAGGCTCCCCAAGGTTTGTGCACAAATTATGATTTGCATTTGAATACAATATGGAAAAACATGGCATCCTCACTCCCTTGATATTATTTAAAACACAACTATGTACAAAAGAGAATATACCAAGGCATAAAACTAGCAATAAACAAATGGTGGAGCAACGAGTAAGAGAAAAGATAATAGCAGGCTCAACCACAAGGATGTGTGAGAGGCATGACAAAGCATATTATAAGACTAGTACAAGGATGATCATTGCGAATCAACATAGTCTTCAATGAACGATATTGCTTAGTATGGCCATACAACACACATGAAACAAACAAGACATCAAAAATGGAGTTGTAACAATTCTCATGTATATAAGTTTCTAAGTAGACAATCTCACAAAGATATTGATCCACAAACAAACATGTACACACAAATTAGATACTAAAATAAATAGAGCAAGATATCTAAAACAAAGTCATGAAAATACAACACTTAGATCTTTGCTTGATAGCATGGCCAAAAGGCTCAATTTTATCTTATTGTATATTGATGAACTTCAACCACAAACATATCAAATACATAAAATTCATGCCAAGATGCAACCTACCATATGTTGGAAGATGTGTTGGAGATATGCCCTAGAGGCAATAATAAATATAGTTATTATTATATCTTTGTGTTTATGATAAATGTTTATATTCATGCTATAATAGTATTAACAAGGAAACATTAATACTTGTGTGAATTGTAAACTTAAATTGAAGTCCCTAGTATAGCCTCTATACTTTACTAGCTTGTTGGTTGATTAAATGATTGAGGTTTCCCTATCATGAACATTGAGATGTTATCAACAACAAGATCATATCGTTAGGAGAATGATATGGTGGACATACTCCTATAGATAAGCGTAGCATAAAGATCAAGTCATTTCAATAGTTCAATTGCTATATGCTTTCTGATACATAGTAACCTAATTCCTTCGACCATGAGATCATGCATATCACCTTTACCGGATGGATGCTTTGATGACATCAAACACCACACCGTGAATCGGGTGGCTATAAAGGTGGCATTAAGTGTTCGGAAAGTATTGGTTGAAACACATAGATCAAGAGTGGGATTTGTCCATCCACATGACGGATAGATATACTGGGCCCTCTCGGTGGAATGTCATCCAATTGGCTTGCAAGCATGTGACTTGGTCACAAGGGATCACATATCACGGGAACGAGAAAAGAGTACTTATCACTAACGAGGTTGAACTAGGTATGCAGAGATACCGACGATCATAACCTCGGATAAGTAACATATCGTGAGACAAAGGGAAATTGGTATCGTATGTAAGTGGTTCATTCGATCGCAAAGTAATCGTAGAAATATGTGGGAGCCATATGAATTTCCAGATTCCTCTATTGGTTATTGTTCGGAGAAGTGTCTCGATCATGTCCGCATAATTCACGAACCGTAGGGAGACACACTTAAGGATTCGACGTTGTTTGAGTAGTTATGGTATTATGAGAAAGAGACCGAATGTTGTTCGAGTCTCGGATGGGATCCGGATATCACGAGGTGATCCGGAATGGTCCGGAGAATAAGATTCATATAAGGAAAGTCCGTTTGAGTTCGGGAATGATTCCGTGTTTTCATCGGGGATGTTCTAGAAGGTTCGGATTGTCCGGCACTCCGGGGAGGGTACATGAATGTGTCATTACATATTGGAATGATTGCATCATGTACTAAGTGTTCTTGCTGTCCCAAATAAAGGATTAAATTGAATCCTAAACAGAAAAGTCAAATGTCGATTTGAAAGTCAAACGGCTAAAACAAGAAACTGTGGGAAACAAGAAAGAGGAGTTGAAACCGACTTGAGGGAGGAGTCTCCTCCCAAGCGTGCGCCACCAAGGCCGACTTGGGAGGGACTCCCTCCTGGCCGCCTCCCCATCTATAAAAGGAGGCAGGGCTCCTCCTAGACACACAACTTTCTACCTCTAAATCTCGGTTTAGAGCCGTTTTGGTTTAGAGCTTCTAATTGCTTTAGCCAGCGGTTTAGAGCCTTCTAATTGGTTTAGAGCCTTCTAATTGGTGTGTCTAATTACTAGACCACTAATAGCCTCTCTCATAAGCTCCACCATACTGCACCGGCTTAAGCGAAGCCTGCATGGATTTCCCTCTACTTAGGTACCACCGTTGTCTTTGCGGAATCGCGAGGAGAGTGCTACAACCTCCGCTGCCTCTTTGGAACAAGGGAGAGGAAGGTCTTCGTCAGTCGAACGTGTGACCGACTACGGGAGCGCTGCGGAACGTGGCGGAAGGATCGTCTACGATCTTGAGATCGGAAAGAGTACGACTACATCACCCACGAGAATCCGCTCTCGTTAAACACTTTGGAATCTTCGAGGGTAAGTTATTCCATCGACTCGTTGCTACAATCTAGTAGATAGTTCTTGGCTTGTTTGTTTGTATGCGATAGTAATTTTTTGTTTTCCATGCTACGAACCCCTACAGTGGTATCAGAGCCGTGTCTATATAGATCTGTTGCACGAGTAGAACACAATGGTCATTGTGGGCGTTGATGCTTTATTGTCGATTGCTTTTGTGTACTTTGCATCTTGCGGTATGTTGGGATGAAGCGGCCGGGCTAACCTTACATGACATCGTTCATGAGACTTGCTCCACGCTTGACATGCAACTTGTATTGCATAAGTGGCTTTTGGGTGCTGTTTCTCCTAGCATAGTTAAGATCCAATTTACAACGGGTGATCAACAATGCTAGTATCAATGTTGTGGTTCTTGTTCGTAAGTTAGAGCGACACTTATTGAAAGCCCCAAACCACGTAAAATATGCAAAGAAAGTAGAGGCGTCTAACTTTGTTTTGCAGGGGTGTCTGATGATGTGATATGGCCATGATTGTGATCATATTTGATGTATGCAATGTTCCTTATTGTAAGTCGGCACGGCGAGAGCCATATGGTTGTCTTTAATTTATGTTAAGACCAGCGTGTCTATTCAAAGTAGTTGTAATAGTTGAAGCCGGTGGGCGACAACCATGGAGAAGCGTCATTGACCTTGATGCAATGCGGTGATGATGGAGATCATGTTCGTGCTTGAAGATGGAGATCGGAGGCACAAAGAAGAAAGGCCGTATCATATCACATATATATAGAATTGCATGTGATGTTAATCCTTTATGCATCTTGTATTGCTTAGTAGGCAGCGGTAGCATTATAAGATGATCCCTCATGCACATCAATTTCAAATCATAAAGTGTTCACCCTTAGTTAGCACCGTTGCTAAAGCTTGTTGTTTGAAGCACCACGTGATGATCGGGTGTGTTAGATTACGCAAGTGTATACAACGTGAGCAAGCCAGATTTGCTCATGCGAAACTAAGGTTTGATCTTGACGAGCCTAGCATGTACGGACATGGTCTCGAACACGGATCACCGAAAGGTAAAGCATGAATCATATAGTAGATGTGATGAACATGTCGATTGTTCGCCATTGAAACTATGTCAACTCTCGTGATGATCGGTGTTGATATGGTGGATTTGGTTCGTGTGATCACTAAAACAATGTGAGGGATATTGTTTTGAGTGGGAGTTCACCTAGTTTAATTTTATTATTAATTTGAACTCAATTTGTCATAAACTTAGTCTAAACTATTGCAAATATGTTGTAGATCAATGGCAGCCCCTACCATCAATTTTAATGCGTTCCTAGAGAAAGAAAAGTTGAAAAACAATGGAAGCAACTTCGCGGATTGGTTCCGCAATTTGAGGATTGTCCTCACAGCTGGTAATTTGACCTATGTGCTGGATGCACCGCTGGGTGACCCACCTGCAGCTGATGCTTCCGATGAAGTAAAGAATGTTTACCTCGCTCGGAAGAATCAGTACTCCATAGTTCAGTGTGCTATCTTGTATGGTTTAGAATCGGAGCTTCAGAAAAGGTTTGAAGAGTCAGACCCATATGATATTGTCGAGGATCTCAAATTGATTTTTGAGACTCATGCGGCAATTGAAAGCTATGAGGCTTCTGAAAAGTTCTTTAACTGCAAGATGGAAGAGGGCAGCTCCGTCAGTGAGCATGTGCTTAAGATGTCTGGGCACGCAAACAAACTTCAAAGCTTGGGTATAGTGATTCCTAATGCTTTGGGGATTTACCGTGTCCTCCAATCACTACCACCAAGTTACAAGAACTTTGTGATGAACTACAACATGCAGAACATGAACAAGACGTTGCGAGAACTCTTTGCCATGTTGAAGTCTGCAGTGGAGATCAAGAAAGAGCACCAAGTGTTGTTGGTCAATAAGACCACCAAATTCAAGAAAGGCAAGTCTAAGCAAAGGACACTTCAAGAAGGGTGGTAAGAAAGCTACCACGCCGACGAAGAAGACCGAGGGCTGGACCTAAGCACGTCTTGAGTGTTTTCCGCAAGGGAGAAGGTCCTTTGGGCGGAATTGCCCAAAGTACTTGGCGGATTTGAAGAACGGCAACATCAAGAAGAAAGGTATATCGATATACATGTTATTGATGTGTATCTCACTAGTACTCGTAGTAGTGCAGGTATTTGATCTTGGTTCGGTTGCTCATATTTGTAACTCGAAACAGGTCTTTGCAGAATAAGCGGAAGCTAGCGAAGAGCGAGGTGACGATGCGGCGTGGGAAACGGATCAAAGGTTGATGTGATCGCGGTGACACGCTACCCCTTCATCTACCATCGGGATTAGTTTTATACTTAAATAATTGTTATTTGGTGCTGCGTTGAGCATGAACATTATATCGAGATCTTGTTTATTACGGCGGTTACTTGTTTAAATCGAGAATAATGGTTGTTCTATTTATATGAGTAATATGTTTTATGCACATGCACCTTTGATAGATGGTCTATTCTTATTGAATCTCGATAGTGGAAATACACATATCAACAACATTGAGGCTAAACGTTTGAAATCAGCGATAATTCGACCTATATGTGGCAATGTCGTCTTGGTCACATCGAGTGAAACGTATGAAGAAACTCCATTCGATGGACTTCTTGAATCACTTGATTTTGAATCACTTGAAAGATGCGAAGCATGTCGATGGGAAAAATGACTAAGACTCCATTTTACGGTATAATGGAGCGAGCTACGGACTTATTGGAAATCATACATACCGATGTGTGTGGTCCAATGAGTGTAGCATCATGTGGTTATCGTTATGTTCTTACCTTCACGGATGACTTGAGTAGATATGGGTATATCTATTTCATGAAACATAAGTCCGAAACTTTCGAGAAGTTTAAGGAGTTTCAAAGTGAGGTAGAGAATCAACGTAACAAGAAGATTAAATTTCTACGTTCTGATCGTGGAGGTGAATATCTAAGTTACGAGTTTGGCGAGCATTTAAAGAAGTGCGGAATACTTTCACAATTGACACCGCCGGGAACACCACAGCGTAATGGTGTGTCTGAACGTCGTAATCAAACTCTCTTAGATATGGTTCGTTCTATGATGTCACTTACAGATTTACCGCTATCATTTTGGGGTTATGCATTAGAAACAGCCGCATTCACTTTAAATAGGGCACCGTCTAAATCCGTTGAAAGCGACACCGTATGAATTATGGTTTGGGAAGAAACCTAAATTGTCGCTCCTTAAAGTTTGGGGATCTGAAGCCTATGTAAAGAAGTTACAAGGACAAGCTTGAACCCAAAGCGGAAAAATGCGTCTTCATAGGATACCGAAGGAAACTATTGGGTATACCTTCTATCATAGATCCGAAGGCAAAACATTCGTTGCCAGAATGGATCCTTTCTAGAAGGAATTTCTCTCGAAAGAAGTGATTTGGAAGGAAAGTAGAACTTCGACGAGGTTGTCGAACCTTCTCTCGAAATTGCGAGTAGCGCGACCGGAAGAAGTTCTGTGGTGCTGCACCAATAAGAGAGGAAGCTAATGATGATGATCATGAAACTTCGGTTGAAGTTGCTCTGAGCCTCGGAGGTCAACGAGAACTCGTACCACTCCAGATTGGTATGATTCCATTATGAATGTCATGGTGGTGGACAACACCGATGACCCCGAGACATATGAGGAAGCGATGATGAGCCCAGATTCAAATAAATGGCAAGAAGCGATGAAATCAGAGATTGGATACATGTACGAAAACCAAGTATGGACTTTGGTGGACTTCTGGGATGGCGGAAGGCTCGAGAACAAATGGATTTTCAAGAAGAAAGCAGATGTTGATGGTAATGTTCTGTCTATAAAGCTCGACTTGTCGCATAAAGGGTTTCGACAAATTCAAGGAGTTGACTACGATGATACTTTCTCACCGGTAGCGAAGCTAAAGTCTGGAGGATTATGTTAGCAATCTGCATATTATGATTACGAGATATGGCGGATGGATGTCAAAACAGCATTCCTCAATGGAGACATTGATGAAGAGTTGTATATGATGCAACCCAAAGGTTTTGTCGATCCTAAAGATGCTAACAAGGTATGCAAACTTCAACGGTCCATCTATGGATTGAAGCGAGCATCCGAAGTTGGAATCAACGTTTTGATAAGGTAATCAAAAGTTTTGGTTTTATACAAACTTATGGAGAAGCTTGTATTTACAAGAAAGTGAGTGGGAGCTCAGTAGCATTCTTAATCGTATGTGGATGACATATTGTTGATTGGGAATGATGTAGACCTTCTTAATAGTGTCAAGGAATATTTGAATAATAGTTTTTCAATGAAGGATCTTGGCAAGCGCTTACATATTAGGCATAAAGATTTATAGAGATAGATCGAAGCAAATATCATTGTCAGAGTACATATTTGGACAAAGTTCTAAAGAAGTTTGGAATGGAAGAAAGCAAGAAAGGGTTCTTGCCCATGTTGCTATACGACCTTGAGTAAAACTCAAAGTCCGACATCGGCGAAGATAGAGAAAGGATGAGTAAGACTCCTATGCCTCAGCCATAGGATCTCTAATGTATGCCATGCTATGTACTAGACCGAAATTGCATATCTTTGTTAGTTTAACTAGCAATATCAAAGTGATCCAGTGGATCATTGGACAATGATCAAAACATCCTTAAGTACTTGAGAAGAACTAAGGATATGGTTCTTTCTTATGGAGGTGATGAGCATTTCGTTGTTAATGGTTACCGATGCTAGTTGGAACACCGATCCGGATGATTCTAAATCACAATCCGGATACGTATTTATTTTGAATGGTGCAGCAGTTAGCTGGAGGAGTGCAAAGCAAAGCGTTGTGGCGAGATCTTCAACTGAATCGGAATACATGGCTGCTTCGGAGGCTTCACAAGAAGCGATATGGATGAAAGAGTTCATTACAGAGCTGGGTGTGGTTCCAAGTGCGCTGGACCCAATGTCTATCTACTGTGATAACATGGGCGCCTGTTATCGCCATATTTTGGCCTACGAAGGAGGTGGGCCGTGATCAAGATGGGCTTAGAAGATACATATATTCAAGGTGTTGTTGGATCGGCCTAGTGCGTAGATTTGGGCTGAATTGCCCGTGTATCTTGTATCATAGTAGGATTCGTGTTTGTTTAGGTTCCGTTTATGTTTAGATAAAGATAGAATTGTAGAGTTATTCCAAAAGTAGAGAGAGTCTCCGGACTATAAATATGTACCTAGGGTTATTGAGAAAAGGAGGACAATCACGTTCACAACAAACACAATCTCGGCATCGCCCCCTTGTTTCTAGGGTTTTCTCGGGTAAGTGCCATCTTTGCCTAGATCGCATCTTGCGATCTAGGCGATATTCTATCGTTGTCGGTGTTACTCGTACTAAGCCTTGTTGATGGCGAGTAACACCTTTACCACAATTTGTTAGAGCTAGCATCGATCTTGTCACTATGATTGCTTATTTATGCTACCTCTAACTATCTGCCGTCTTTGCACCTTCTCCCGTGTAAAGGTGGCATCTTGCTTGATTCTGCTTAAGTCGATTTGATCTGTTATAGTTGTGCCTTGTTCATCAAGGTTTAGTTTAATATCTACGTGATTAGGCCTCACAAACGGGTTGAACGATCCGTGTCGTAGGTATGGTTTATTGATCTTAGAGGGGCGTTAGAATTGACGTTATGTTGGTTTTTAGGCCTTCTCTAGGATCGGTTTTCTACTATTTTTCGTATCTATTAGGCTCAACTACGCGTGGGACGTTCCGGTTGCGTGGTGAAAACACCAAACTATCGTAGATCGATTTAGCTTGTAGTAGTTAAGCAAAACCCCATGTTATCATAGATCCAATGCAGAGCCATGGGGGATAATCGGCTCTGAAAGCCGATTTACAGGGAAACCTAGGAGCCGATCACGGCTCGAATTTTACGTATACTTGTTTACCGTGCAGGAAACCAATCGGAACAATCCATCACCTTCCTGACCAGGTATAGGTCAGGTGGCACGCCCTCGAACCAAGACAGGACGCGTGCGTGCTTGGAAGATTCGGGCCGTCGGCGAGGGACCGAGGCCCACTCACAGGAGCCTCCGGCTCTTCGTGTTGCTCGTTCGTCACGCCCGGTGAGTTTTGACAGTAACACATTACACGCCCGGTGGGACATTCAACAACGTCTACATCAATGTCCGACTGCGATGGAGAATAGGCGGTCACGTCACGACGAGCTTCTGCGAGCACAAAGCGGTATGACGAGATCAAAGAGCTCTTGAAGCCGACCTCATCGGCTCTTTCGAGAGGACCCGTCGCGTGGCATCAAGTGGAAGGATTCTCCCAGGGTGCTCTCGGCAAGTGGATCTGCCATTCCTTCGGAGGAACGCTCCGGCTCTCTGACGGAAGTCAACTACATGGTGGCTCATTCTCTACACCGCCACTCTCGAGAGCTGGTGAACGCTTTCGAGTGGTCGCGGTTCGCGTGGTCAGAGATCATGAAACATCGATACTCTCCGTCGGGGCCCACTTTAGGAACCCACCAAGGAGAAAGACCGCTCCACAGGCCGCGCTGCCATTCACACTCGCGGCTCCAGAGCCGCCAGATCAGCGGCATACATTATCTACAAGGCGAGGCGATCAGTGATTGCCAATTCCTGTTCGAGCCACCCAAGGAGATCCGCATGGGTACATATGTGCCTACGTGCGGATGCAACAACTTGGCGCGCACCAGCGGATCGCAACCGCGGAGTGTCTGCGGCGGGGTTCGCTGCAGATCTTCGAGCGGCGTTCTCGAGCAACGATGTGGGATAGACGCCGACAAACAGGCGTGGCTAGCCAAATGCACGCCCGTAACAAGCCATGAGAGTCTAGCCCTGCGCTCAAGCAGTGGACCAAATCACTACCATCCCGAGAGATCGGTTCGACTTCATGCGAAAAGGCGCTGTCGGCTACTCAAAGCCGTACCCCAACGAGTTTGACCTGATTCCACCGCCGCCTAAATATAAGCTCCCAGTTCTCAAGATTCAGCGGGTCGGAGGGTCAAGCTCGATCGAGCACGTAAGCCGATACAGCACTAGGCATGATTTGACATCGGATCAAATCTTGCGTGAGATTTTTGCACAATCTCTAAGGACCAGCCTTCGGTGGTACACCTCGCCACGATTCAATTCGCTGGAAGCAACTAGAAGAACAGTTCCACATCCGGTACCATTCGGAGGCTACCGAGGCTGGCATTGCGGACTGGCGCAAGTACGACATAGGCGGGAGAAGCTGGTCGAATACATCCAGCGCAGACCATCAAGACAGATGTTACTCGGCTCGTTTAAGCGAGAAGGAAGCAATCGAGTGGCGATGTCGAGCCTCGGCACCCATCAAGGACGTGGCATTCGGGTAGAATACAACTCATTGGCGCACATGGCCCGAACCGGCGATGTATGAGCAGCGCCACCACCGAGTTGTACCAAGACAAATTCAAGCGTCCGATAAGCCTGGTCGATGCAGAAGAGGAAGCTCCTACGCAGGACCAGGAGGTAGCCGTGGCTGAATGGGCTCGGGGGGCAGATCCTGTGGCCTGTAAATGGGTGAAACAGCAAGGGCCTGCGAGAGGGTCGACTTCGATGTGAGCAAAGCTGGCGGATATTCGATCTACTCTGAAGGAGAAGCGGTGAGGTTGCCGAAGGCCACAAAATCCCTGACTCGAGGAGATGAGCGGAGACCATCGCAAGTGGCATCATTCGTTCACTCACCCACCAACGAGTGCAAGGAACTTCGCGCCCAGATCCAGATGGCTATAGAACAAGGCCGTCGATCCTCGGCGATTCGCCATGAAAGTGGACACGAACCCGTTCCCGTGTCAACATGATAGAGCTCGATCGCTCATGAGACGTCAACTGGACTTTTCGTTCGGTGTCAACATGGCTGGGTCTGGGCACCACCATGACACGTACAAGGAAGGAGGCGATCACTCTCGGGGCAAAGAAAGAGAGAAGGCTGGTCCACGCGACCGGCCCGGCCACGATGACGGGAGATACTTATCAGAGGAACAGGTGAGGAGGGTGCGGTATCAGAAGCCACATTCCACGCATCTCCTTAATAAGTATGAGCGTCAGCATGATCAACGGCGCCAGCACAGTGGAGGCAATGAAGGACATGGGCACCTCGCCAGGAGACCACCCAAAGAGAAGGAAGGCGCAGACAAACATTGGGATTGCCCCTTTTTCAAGCATTGCTGGGACGTGGGAATGAGCCGATTGCCTACAGCCGACAACTGCCCAGAATGTGGACAACAAAAGAAGGGCACGAGGCCAGTATCGGTGTTCGAACGTCTAGGACCTCTCCAACCTCAGAGCCGTCCTAAGGAGTCCGCTCGAGCAAAGGGCCTTGAGAGGCCCAGGGATGACAAAGAAGAAGACAGGTTTCACCGTCAAGGTGGTGCCCGATGGACTCGGACACACCCGAGCGTAGAGTGCACGGCTGCGTAACCAGAAGAAGAAGCGCAGATCTCCACGCTAAAGAAAGCAAGGCCTGATCGGCCGTCAAAGTAAGCGGAGACTACGGAGACGGAGGGCCGCGACAAGGAAAGAGTGGCGCCCCAAGCCAATAAAAGCCGATGCACGTGCATCGGCTGCACAAACATGGTGTTCGTGCTCCGTCGAGTCTGGCGCCAAGAACCGATGAGCTACTCGTGGCACAACTTGATCGCGGCCGGTTATCTTTGAAGCCACGTGAGAAGGGTTACAAACATCTGAAAGCTCGTACTGCGAGGTTATATCAATGGGCAACCTGTCAAGAAGATGTTGGTGGACACGGGCGGCATCAATATCATGCCATACTCCATGCTATGACGTTTGGGACGCTCCCGCAGATCTGATCAAAACCAACGTCACGTTGAGCGACTTCAACGGTCGTCTTGGGAACACAAGGTGTCGAGCGTGGACTTGACAATGGGCAGGAAAACCGTACCCGTCATTTTTCGGTAAATGGACAGCAAGAGCACTTACACTGTCTTGCTAGGAAGGATTGGATTCACGCTAATTGCTGCATCCCGTCCACAATGCACCAGTGCCTGATCCAGTGGGATGGAGACGAAGTGGAGGTCATCCACGCAGACGATTCTATCGAGATCTCCATAGCTGGCATGAACGTCTGGGAAGCAGAAGACCAAGAGCCGATCTCTGGAATCAATCTAGACGGCTGCGAGCGTATTGAAGCTACAAAAAACGGGGTGAGGCTGGTCTTATCCACTGGCCTTACAGAGTAGAAAAGCCCACGATCATCCGTGGTACGGCCGATCCCTGCGATCGGCCACAAAAAATAAAAAGCAGCGATCATACGACAAGCGGTTCATGTAGTCGTAGCAGAGAGATGCTCTGCCACTGTAAAATAATAAGGTGTAAACCGTCCTTGACAGATGCAAGCAAAAAGGGGGCCGATTCAGGCAATCGGCCCAAATTATTTTTGTTGTCCTCACCCACCGTTTGCCCTGTGTTTAGCGTTGATTTGACAGGTGACGGAAAGCTAGGGTATGGGTTTACATCAGCTGATGAGCTAGAAGAGATCGACATTGGTCCTGGGGATAAGCCACGACCAACATTTATCAGCAGAAAGTTAGAACCAAGTCTGCGGGACCCGATGATAGCCCTGTTGAAACAATATCCAGACTGCTTCGCCTGGGACTACACAGAGATGCCTGGGTTGGACAGGAGCATCATCGAGCATCGGCTCCCGCTCAAAAAAGGATTTCGGCCATTTCAACAAAGCACGACAAATGAAGGCCAAATTCGAAGAAGTCAAGAAAGAGGTCGAGAAAATGCCGACGCCAAGTTGATCGACCATGCGGTATCTTTGAATGGATTTCTAGCATCGTGCACTGTAGAGAAGAAGGGCGCCAATGGCGTGTTGCTATAGATTTTCGAGATCTCAACAGAGCTACCCCAAAGGATGAATATCCGATGCCGTGGCGTAAACATTGATCAATGCATTTGGTCATAAAATTTTGAGCTTCATGGACGGCAATGCCGGTACAACCAGATCTTCATGGCTCCGTAAGACATACACAAGACTGCATTGAGTCCTGTGGTCCGTGGGGTTATTTGAATATGTAGTCATGACGTTTGGACTGAAAAATGCCGGCGCCACGTACCAAAGGGCCATGAATTATATCTTCCATGATCTGATCGGCAAACTGGTGGAAATCTACATCGACGACGTGGTGGTCAAGTCTGCTTCAGCGCAAGGGCACTTGGGCGATCTACAACGCGTCCTGGACCGAACAAGAAAGTTTGGCCTGAGGATGAATCCAAAGAAGTGTGCCTTCGGAGTAACGGCCGGTCAGTTCCTGGGTTTCTTGGTCCATGAACGCGGGATTGAGATCGGCCTGAAGAGTAAGGAGGCAGTACGAACAATGAAGCCACCCACTACAAAAAAAGAGCTGCAGTCTCTCATTGGCAAGATCAACTTCGTCAGACGATTCATCTCTAACCTGTCAGGAAGGATAGAGCCGTTCATGGGGCTCGTGAAAATTAAAGCTGACGAGGAATTCATCGGTAACAACAACGGGCCTTCGACGAGATCAAAGAATATCCGATAGAGCCGCCGGTTAGTTCCACCCACCAGCATAAACCGTTCTACATTTACTTGTCGATGGTCGACACGCCCATCGCCTCGATGGTGGTACAAGTGCATGATGGGCTAGAGCGAGTCGTATTCTACATAAGCGGAAGGATGCTGGACGCAGACGAGGTATCCGATATCGACAAGTTGTGCCTCGCTTTGTTTTTACATGCACCAAGCTGCGCCACATCTTGCTATCAGCCTAGGTCATCATCATATGCAAGTCGGACGTCAGAAAGCACATGCTATCTGCTCCTATGTTAAAAGTCCGATTGGGCAAATGGATGTTTGCATGATCAGAGTTTGACATCCGGTATCAGCCCGCGAAGCTGTTAAGGACAAAGGCCGGTGATCTTATTGCCGAGAGGATCAACACTAACATAGCAAAGACCGCCCATAAAAGCATGGGCTATGTTTTTCGATGGATCGGTTGTGACGATGGCTGCGGCATCGGCATTTTACTCGTGTCGCCCGGGGCAACATTTTCCTTCTCCATCGATTGTCTACCTCCCACTAACAATGTAGCCGAGTGCGAGGCAATACGCAGGGATGGAGTTACTCCTCGGCCGGAGCGAAGCAGTGGAAATTTTGGAGACTCCAAGTTGGTGATTTCCCAGCTCACGGAGGACTACAAGTGCGAGCGAGTCCCTCTTCCCATTATGGCTGCCTGCGAGCTGATGACGCAATTCCGACATCAACTTCACTTGGATCCCACGAGCGAGAATACCGAGGCGAACGATCTTGCGCAGATAGCTTCAGGTACAAGGATATGGTAGAAGGAGCCGATTCGTGCACAGTTCCTAGAAGCAGACGATCGAGAGCCGATATCTTCAATTACTTGAAAGATTCGCTCGGGGGCACCTAAACGGATAAGGTACAAAGCCATGAAGTACGTGCTTATTGGGGATGACATGTTTTACAGACTGGAAGGGCTATTGCTCAAGTGCACGGGGACACCGAGGCCAATCAGCTCCTACACGAGGTACGAAGGAGCCTGTGGAACTCACCAATCGGCTCATAAGATGAAATGGTTGATCAGCGATCGTGGTTTTATTGGCCCACTATGCTTGAGGACTGTTTCAACTACTACAAAGGGTGTCAAGCATGTCAAAATTTGGAAAAATCCAGATGGTACCACGTCGAGAATGAATCCCATCATCAAGCCTTGGCCGTTCGAGGATGGGGCATGGACATGATCGGCAAGATCAATCCTCCATCAAGCAAAGGCCACATGTGGATCTTGGCCATCATGATTATTTGACCAAGTGGGTGGAAGCCGTCCCTATGAAGTCAGTAAGTTCAAAAGATGTCATCGATTTCGTGAAAGAGCACGTCATTCATAGGTTTGGGATTCCCCAGACTATCACAACCGATGGAGGTTCGGTTTTTATTTCTCACGAGTTCAGAAAGTTCTGTGAGGACACAGGGATTAAGCTGATACGGTCATCTCCGTACTACGCTCAAGCAAATGGGCAAGCTGAGGCGTCCAACCAGAGTCTTATCAAGCTGATCAAGAGGAAAATCGATGAGCACCCTAGGCGTTGGCATGAGGTTTTATCAGAGGCTTTATGGGCTTATCGCATGTCGTGCCATGGGGCGATAAAAACCTCTCCGTAACATCTGGTCTATGGTCAAGAAGCCGTATTGCCTTGGGAAATTACGGCTGGATCGAGACGTGTTACTTTTCAGAATGAGCTAACGGCTGAAGAATATGCAACTTTGATGAGTGACAGTGTGGAAGATGTGACTGAGCTTAGGCTGTGGTCGCTTGAGAAAATAAAAGAGAACAAGGCTAAAGTAGCTCGTGCCTACAACAAGAAGGTGAAGCCAAAGGAGTTCCACGTTGGAGATCTGGTATGGGAAGTCGGTTGCCTTTGGGTACTAAGGACGCAGATATGGTAAATGGTCTCCAAATTGGCACGGGCCGCATAAGGTCGACCAAGTTTTAAGAGGAACGTACATGCTCGAGCAGTTGGATGGAGTAAAGTTCCCAGTGGCAGTCAATGGACAACATCTCAAGAAATATTTCCCAAGCATGTGGGATATGGGACAATAAAAACTTGAGGGGTCGATACGTGAGATCGGCTAAGTCGATTGGCAGTAAAATATGGGGGCCGACGTTGAAAATCGGCCGAATAAAAAAAAAACATCGGCATAAGTTACCAACAGTTGCCAGCCTGCACATGCAAGCTACTGAGGGCGTGGAGAGCGTCAGCACGGAACTCAGTTATTTCAGCTTCGTCATCATCATCCTTGCTGGTCGATAGTTGTTCGTTTAGGGCACATTTTTCGATGGGCAATTGAGGTTTGGATCGCCCGTTTTGAAAAAAGAAGGACACGGGTCGCCTATTTTGAAAAAGGGTCGCAGGTTACCGTTTCAGACCAAGAAATGACCGTTGTGATATGTTAAAAAGATTTCAATCAAGGTTGACCCTATCAAACGCTTTTAGGAGGAGCCGATGGGTGGTCATCGGCTTTGTAATTTAACTTGTTTGACTATATGCATGCAAGATGATGAAAGCCGATACGGTGTCATCGCTTATGGAACATCGACTGTTTGGTTATCGGCAAAATTGAAATAAGCAAAGAGAAGCTTTGGGAACGGATTCTCATTCATTTGAAGATGATCGATTACAAAAGGATGGTCGATTACAAAAGGAGTCTGCTACTACTAATGCTATCGCTACTAAATCCTAATCGGCCGAGGTCGTCATGCTGCCGCCGCCGTTCTCCTCATTGTCTTGGTATTGCTACCGGCGTCGTCTTGCTACTCTTGAGGAAGCCGGTAGGGGCCTCCTCGTCCTCGTCGTCGTCATCGTCAATCGTCTTGGACCCGACGGAAGTACTTCACCGGCTGGTACTCCTGAGGAGGTGTCCTCCTCCTCTTCTTCTTCCTCTTCTTGAGGAGTCGACGCCATCCCGTGACATGGCGTCGCTGCTGTCCGCCTCCAGCTCCCGTCGAGGAATCGAGGTTCTCTTCGCCGTCAGGACGATCGCCCTCCCTCGACCCGGCAGCAAAGTCCCAACCCTCTCCCACCATTGTGGGGCGAGTGTTGTACGCCGTCGGGTGCTCCGGAGTTGGTTCGCGGTCACTGAGGCTATTGGAGGCGTGGGAGGACAGATCGGAGGAAGCAGAGGAGGCCATGGCGAGAAAGAGGGTTTTTTCCGGTGGAGAAAGAGGGTTTTCTGGCTACGGGAGGAAGATGGGGACTGTGAACTGTTCAGGCGGATTTAAATAAAGAGGAATAGTGAAGAAACGGTTCAATGCCATAGCAGTTTCCCAGATTGCGCTGCCAAAATCGTCAAATCATGCACTGCGGAGGAGTTGAGAAGACAGGGCATCATGATGAAGGGGTGGCGTGACGATCCTGTTCTGCCACGCGTTCTGACGTACGCGTAACCCGATAAAAAAAAAAGAGGAAAACCCAGGAGAAGAAAAAAAAAACACAGAGAGTGGTTTTGGAATTATCATTGCCAAAACCAGGGGGGCATGTGTTATCGCCATATTTTGGCCTACGAAGGAGGTGGGCCGTGATCAAGATGGGCTTAGAAGATACATATATTCAAGGTGTTGTTGGATCGGCCTAGTGCGTAGATTTGGGCTGAATTGCCCGTGTATCTTGTATCATAGTAGGATTCGTGTTTGTTTAGGTTCCGTTTATGTTTAGATAAAGATAGAATTGTAGAGTTATTCCAAAAGTAGAGAGTCTCCGGACTATAAATATGTACCTAGGGTTATTGAGAAAAGGAGGACAATCACGTTCACAACAAACACAATCTCGGCGCATCGCCACCCCTTGTTTCTAGGGTTTTCTCGGTAAGTGCCATGTTGCCTAGATCGCATCTTGCGATCTAGGCGATTTACTTATCGTTGTCGGTGTTACTCGTACTAAGCCTTGTTGATGGCGAGTAACACCTTTACCACAATTTGTTAGAGCTAGCATCGATCTTGTCACTATGATTGCTTATTTATGCTACCTCTAACTATCTCGCCTTTTGCACCTTCTCCGGTGTAAAGGTGGCATCTTGCTTGATTTCTGCTTAAGTCGATTTGATCTTATAGTTGTGCCTTGTTCATCAAGGTTTAGTTTAATATCTACGTGATTAGGCCTCACAAACGGGTTGAACGATCCGTAATCGTAAGGTATGGTTTATTGATCTTAGAGGACGCCCGGAATTGACGTTATGTTGGTTTTAGGCCTTCTAGGATCGGTTTTCTACTATTTTTCGTATCTATTAGGCTCAACTACGCGTGGGACGTTCCGTTGCGTGGTGAAAACACCAAACTATCGAGATCGATTTAGCTTGTAGTAGTTAAGCAAAACCCCATGTTATCATAGATCCAATGCGAGCCATGGGGATAATCGGCTCAAAGCCGATTCTGTGGAAACACGAGCCGATCACGGCTCGAATTTTACGATACTTGTTTACCGTGCAGAAACCAATCGGAACAATCCATCACCTTCGACCAGGTATAGGTCGTGGCATCTCGAACCAAGACAGGACGCGTGCGTGCCGGAAGATTTGCGGGCCGTCGACCGAGGGACCAGGGCCCACCAGCCGCTCTGGGAGCCTCCCGGCTCTTCGTGTTGCTCGTCACTGCCCGCCGGTGAGTTTTGACAGGCAACAGCGCCATAGCCAATGCGCAAGAACCAAGGTCACACAAGAAGCTGAAGCATATCAAGCTGCGTTTTCACGCTATTCGAGAACATATCCAGGATGGGGATATAAAGATTTGCAAAGTACACACAGATCTGAATGTGGCGGATCCGTTGACTAAACCTCTACCGAGGGCAAAACATGACCAACACCAAACTGCCGTGGGTGTTCGGTATATTACCATGTAATCTAGATTAGATGACTCTAGTGCAAGTGGGAGACTGTTGGAGATATGCCCTAGAGGCAATAATAAATATAGTTATTATTATATCTTTGTGTTTATGATAAATGTTTATATTCATGCTATAATAGTATTAACAAGGAAACATTAATACTTGTGTGAATTGTAAACTTAAATTGAAGTCCCTAGTATAGCCTCTATACTTTACTAGCTTGTTGGTTGATTAAATGATTGAGGTTTCCCTATCATGAACATTGAGATGTTATCAACAACAAGATCATATCGTTAGGAGAATGATATGGTGGACATACTCCTATAGATAAGCGTAGCATAAAGATCAAGTCATTTCAATAGTTCAATTGCTATATGCTTTCTGATACATAGTAACCTAATTCCTTCGACCATGAGATCATGCATATCACCTTTACCGGATGGATGCTTTGATGACATCAAACACCACACCGTAACTGGGTGGCTATAAAGGTGGCATTAAGTGTTCGGAAAGTATTGGTTGAAACACATAGATCAAGAGTGGGATTTGTCCATCCACATGACGGATAGATATACTCTGGGCCCTCTTGGAATGTCATCCAATTGGCTTGCAAGCATGTGACTTGGTCACAAGGGATCACATATCACGGAACGAGAAAAGAGTACTTATCAAGAACGAGGTTGAACTAGGTATGCGGAGATACCGACGATCATAACCTCGGATAAGTAACATATCGTGAGACAAAGGGAAATTGGTATCGTATGTAAGTGGTTCATTCGATCGCAAAGTAATCGTAGAAATATGTGGAGCCATATGAATTTCCAGATTCCTCTATTGGTTATTGTTCAAGAAGTGTCTCGATCATGTCCGCATAATTCACGAACCGTAGGGAGACACATAAGGATTCGACGTTGTTTGAGTAGTTATGGTATTATGAGAAAGAGACCGAATGTTGTTGAGTCTCGGATGGGATCCGGATATCACGAGGTGATCCGGAATGGTCCGGAGAATAAGATTCATATAAGGAAAGTCCCGTTGAGTTCGGGAATGATTCCGGTGTTTTCATCGGGATGTTCTAGAAGGTTCGGATTGTCCCAAGACTCCGGGGAGGGTACATGAATGTGTCATTACATATTGGAATGATTGCATCATGTACTAAGTGTTCTTGCTGTCCCAAATAAAGGATTAAATTGAATCCTAAACAGAAAAGTCAAATGTCCAGTTTGAAAGTCAAACGGCTAAAACAAGAAACTGGGAAACAAGAAAGAGGAGTTGAAACCGACTTGAGGAGGAGTCTCCTCCCAAGCCGGGCCACCAAGGCCGACTTGGGAGGACTCCTCCCTGGCCGCGCCTCCCCATCTATAAAAGGAGGCAGGGCTCCTCCTAGACACACAACTTTCTACCTCTAAATCTCCGGTTTAGAGCCGTTTGGTTTAGAGCTTCTAATTGCTTTAGCCAGCGGTTTAGAGCCTTCTAATTGGTTTAGAGCCTTCTAATTGGTGTGTCTAATTACTAGACCACTAATAGCCTCTCTCATAAGCTCCACCATACTCAAGCGGCTTAAGCGAAGCCTCGGGATTTCCCTCTACTTAGGTACCACGCCGTTGTCTTTGCCGAATCGCGAGAGAGTGCTACAACCTCCGCTGCCTTTGGAACAAGGAGAGGAAGGTCTTCACGAAGTTAACGCAGTGTGACCGACTACGGGAGCGCCACCGAACGTGGCGGAAGGATCGTCTACACGATCTTGAGATCGGAAAGAGTACGACTACATCACCCACGAGAATCCGCTCTCGTTAAACACTTTGGAATCTTCGAGGGTAAGTTATTCCATCGACTCGTTGCTACAATCTAGTAGATAGATCTTGGCTTGTTTGTTTGTATGCGATAGAAATTTTTTTGTTTTCCATGCTACGAACCCCTACAAGATGATATGTATGCATGAGTAAGAGATACTTGTTACCGAGATATCATTGGTGTGATAAAGTAGATATGAGCTCGTTGATCGTCCTAGCTTGTCTCTAATTTTCATTGAGTCAACACTTCTTGCTTATGAAAGAGACAAGCATAAAATGCATCTCCAATGTACCTAAAAAAATTCAAGTACAATATGGTCCCCAAACTTATCGGGTCCAAAGTAGTTAGACAACTACAATACATAGGAGAGACTCCACATAAATATGTGCATATTGATATGAAATTGAATTCCATGCACATCTTAGCCAATTAGGATTTGGTGGAGTTTCCCCTACATATTGGATCAAGGAAAGCGACATGATCAGATTTGCTCATGAAACAATGGCAGAATACATATTAATAGGATGGAAGCTTTTAATGCTTTCATATCTGAAACTGAACTACAGGAACTGAGAAGGGTAAACCAAGAACCAAAGGAGATACAATATGAACAAAACACCAAGTAAACCAAGAAGGCACACCAAAGTGTGACATGACAAAAGGTTGTTCAAACTATATTAAAAACCAAATCAACACATGGTAGACCACACAACTCCAACAAATGAACTAGATAAAAACCAAAGAGAGAGATGGACAAAAACACAAATGCTCAAGGGTATATCTCATTCTAAAAAGGTAAAATAATAAAAAATTAATGAGAAAAATCCAAATCCCCAAAAGAGCAAGGTTTAAACAACCACACCAAACTCTCAGCACTTTTCAAGATGGCACAAAGTACCCCAAAAAATCTTCCAAAGACATAAAACACGATATGGATCAAAACATATTGTGAAGAGGCATAAAAGGAGTGTTCTAAATGATATAGGATAACTCCCCCATGATTAGTGCATTATTTAAGATTTTGAATTTGAATAAAAAATGCACACACACAAGATCATCATCTCTACCTACATCAAAAAATAGAGAACTAAACAATTTCAAGTTAAAGAAATATCCATAAGAGGCAAGGAAGACATGAGAGTCAACATAAAGAATTTTCTTGGCAAATGATAGGGCAAACATAAACAAAAGACAGATTGAAAATGATCAAATATACCTACCACCTATTATAGTATAGAATGTCCAAGGACAAGGGATATGCAATTATTTACTCGTGGTAGTTTGCAAATATATCCAAGATCATATTCATGACAAGAGTAAAAAAGATCCAACATGAGACAACCAATGGACATTATATAATTTGAATTTCTCATGAGTATGGAATACCACATAGAGACTAGAATTCTTGCAATATCAATAATAAGTGGCATTCCTCATGTACACACATTTTAGGATAGTTGAATGCCCAAAACACACCACTCTCCAAAAATGGGATAGTCCATTAATTTCTCACAAGATCCAAATAAGATAATAAATACATTCAATAACAGCTCAACGCAACAAAACAAGTACATGGTGTGCAATCCAACATACACACATAAACTTGATAACTCAAGATAGGAAAGTGGTAAGCACAACATATACAAACAAATGCAAGGTACAAAACCAACACATGCACAAGGGGCGAGTAACTTTCAATGTAAATGTATTGAGAACATGTTACCGCAAGGAGGAGCAATGGATATATGATAGAGATATGATTATCCAAATGACTTGGCTTGAGAAAATATAATTGATGAAGTTCCCTTAATTCTTCATGATGTATTCAAGTCTCCAATGCCCTCCAACCAAACCTATTGATCAAGTTTTAGCTAGATGGTCCCGAACCAAGTTGGGTCCTAAGAAGTTAGTAACAATAGTCTTGGTGACCCAAATGGTTCTTTTCTTGACACCACACTGGGCACCAATATATTTAGCAAACACATTGCCAACCTCATCCTTACGAAGAGAATAAACATCATCAATCATGATAGGTTTGGATGAGGAGTTACCAATGGTGCATGAATAAGAGAGGTGGCCTTTCTCACGACATATGTAGCAAGTTCTTTTCTTCCCTTTCTTCACACTTGATTTCTTCACCAAAGGAGTATTATCTTCATTCTTCTTTGTAAGTGGCATTTCTTCAACTTGTGGTAGACCGTGACCTTGAACTTGAGGGCTCTTCCCTTTTTTCTTCTCACTAAGAGTCTTATTCTTCAATGGGTAAGATCTAACATGGCACCCTTCAATTTTTCACTTGAAGCAAACAATTTTGGCTGAATTTTTGACATGTTCTTGACCCTTCTTCTTATTGCTCTTGAACTTCTTCTTGTTAGTGGACTTGTTCTTGACATTGGATTTGAATCCAAGCCCACTCTTGTCATTTGGGAATTTTTTCACACTCAAGATCTTGTTGAGTGTGGCCCTCCCTTCAAAACCCTTTTTCAAGTCCCTCTTCAAAGATGAGACTTGTGCCTTGAGCTCTTTAATTTCCTCTACATGGTTAGTATCAACACAAATAATAGAGGAAGTAGAAGCTTCATTGTTAGAGCAACAAGGCATGGGATGTAATTCATTATAAGATGAAGGAATAATATGAGAAGATGAATTACTAGGACTATCACATGGAAGTATGCCATTTGTACTGGATATAGTGCTAATGTCCACATGAGTCTCACTAGATGTTACCTTCGGCACAATAGGCTCATGAGCTAAATTTAGCCTATCATGGGAGGCTAGAAGATCCTCATGAGATCTTGATAGCATAACATGACGTTCTTCCAATTTCCCATAATTGCTAGTTAGCAAAGCAAGTTGATCTTTTAGCTCAACATTATCCTTCAAAATAGATGCTTCACAAGAAATAGAGTTAGTAGCACAAGCATCATTATAATTAGCAATAGAAGAAGACAATTTAGCAAGCTCATTATATTTTCTTTTGAGACCAATTGCCACCTCAAGAGCTTTATCACGTGTTTCCTTTACTTTAGAAACTTCTAGAGTAAACGCATCCTCAACATATTCCATAGTGGTTTGTTACTCTTCAAGAGCTTCATTTAGATTACCAATTTCATTAGTATACTCACGCTCACGGCAACTCATCTTATCAATGATGTTATCATGTGTAAGATCCCTCCTTTGTAAAGGAAAAGGATCCCTGTGATTGCAATGCTAGTCCCTGGATCAATGCTAGCATCCATAGTTTAAGATGAAGTACACAGAAACAAAGGTCATTATTACAGTCATTCCAGAGACAACATAGTCTTTTACAACTCCATGGCCACAGGCCTAGTACAAGAGTTTGAATAAGTAAATAGATAAATAAGTCTTCATCTTCATGTGCCACAGGCAAGCATGTTGAGTGTAGACTCATGACTCCTAATCATCATCAGAATAACCTGCAACATCACAAGTTACATCCACAGTGGGTCAATACATTGGAATAGTATTGGCAAGTGATACCTTAGTAGAATATTGGTGGACTAGATACTATATGCAATTTGGCTAAGTGTAGCTTAGGCTTGCTTTGCTCAAAATAGGTTTTTCCTATCAGTTGAAAACACTAATTTTTTCTTTGTCAAAAACTTTGCCCAAGGAACCACCAATAGACATTGGGGTCCTTCACCCTTGTTCAACCACAAGTTTTACTTTAGAAATTTGGATGAGGAGATTCTTGATAGCTTCCATGTCTTGATGCTCAAGTTTTCCATTACCATGGACCTGGATAAGTACTTAGATTCTTCCATCTGCAGAGGTTGTGCACTTTCCCCACAAGCCTTGATTTTCACCAAGACAGGACCTTTCAGAAGCCTTCCCTTAGACCAAATGGACGCGTTCCAACCTATCATCCCACTACTACCAACTTTCCAAATGGCAAAGTTATTGCAACCTATGTGATCCAGGCAGAGCCCATATTGCCAAGTGGCTGCACTAGAAGCTTCTTAACATTTGGCCTCTCAAATCCCTTTGTTCCTGGGTGGCTTTCCACAAGTGAGATACACAAGGTAAACCATAGAAATGGGCCTTGTGTAACCACTCAACATAAACCATTCCTTCCATTCCACCCAGGTGTTTCATTCACTTAGTTGTTTTATTAAGCAAAAACACAAGTCCAAAGACTTAGAAATATTTTACCATAGCATGAATAATTTACCACCCTTGGTTGCTACTAGCTAGGCTAAGCATGGCATAGATAAGCATCTTAACTTAGAAATTTCTAGCAATTCTACAACTACTAGGATTTCCCAAGCATAGCATATAAGCAAAATATAACCATGCAAGACAAGCAAAATATTTCTAATGCATAGTAGAAAACATAGGGATAAAAATATCATGAAGCACCACTTGCCTTGGTAGTTTGGAGAGTAGCTACACTCCTCACAATCACAATCACTATTTGCACCAAAATCTACACATAAAATCATAGCAACAAATCACATACAAAATAAATACAAGCAAAAATATATGGATGCATGAAATATGATATGTGATGATTTTCTAAACTCAACAAGACAAGTGCACAGTACTGGTTCATAAACAAGTTCAAAACTTGCCAAACAACCATCATTTAAACACTAAAAAATTTCTCAAATAATTTATATACACAAAATAGGCCTACACATGTTTCTGTAAATAAAACCATTTTAACAGAAGCAAAACATTAAACACATTGCATATTTGGAAAGGGCTTTCTCTCCTGATTCCATTGATATAAAATTCATCAAATTTGGACGTGGAAATCAAAAGTTATGATTAAAACAAAATCAAACATCTAATAGATTCAAATTCTGATTTTAAATCTAAATCCTAGCCACGCATCATGTTCTGATTGGTGCGTACCGGTTCGCTCTGGATCGCGTCTATGAGCCATCAGATCTAACTTAAACGCGCGGCCCAGATCTAATCTTACCGTTTCGCCTAGGATCTATCGTATCCACATGATCTAGATCTAACGATCCTAAGCAACCAGACCATCTAGTGGCTGCGCTAGCGGCGGTGACAGGCGGCGATGGCTCTGTCCACGGCGACGCGGTGGCTACAGGGGGTTCTGGGGTCGTCGAAGATGATTACCAGACTCACGACGATGTACTGAAGCTCAACGTGGCGATGGTTTGACAAGGGGCGTACGGACACAGCAGCACGAGCTCGTCGGAGTTGCTGGCGGCGTCGGATGCTCTCTGTCGGAGTCGAAGGCGACGTTCTGGGGCACGAGGATTCAAACTAAAGGCGTTAGCAGATACACTAGATGCAGGCGAATGCGTTCGTGTGATTCAGAGACGGAGGGGAACACGAGGCTCACCGAATTTTGTCGCCGGAGTTGGAGACGTCGTCGAGAACTTGCGGTGCTTGATGGAGTCGACGACCTGGGGCAGTACATGATGAACTAAGGGTGTCAGTAGGAGCGCAAGGATGTTGCAAAGCTGTTTGCATGAATCAGAGAGGAAGGCGCGCACGGAGCTCACCGGGATTGGTCGCTGGAGTGGGCTTTGTCTGCGGCGGTGCAAGGGAGATTACGGGCAGCCTGGGGGCGCTCTGTGCTCGGGGTGTGGGGGAAAATGGAGAGGGGGAAGAGGGGGTTTAAGTAGGTGAGACGGGGGCATGAATCACTCCAGCATTCAATGGGAATTTACGACGCGAATTAACAAGGAAACACTCGGCGTGATTTGGGAAAGAACACGTCGCCGGGGTGGAGAAGAAGACCGTTGCGCGGGCCACGTTATCAGTGAGAGAAACATAGGGGAGGTGGGGTCCTTGTGTCAGCGACTCTGGGGGTGTGTCTGCGGGTAGAGGAAAACGATTCGCGGGAGGGGTAGTTGGGCTAGGTTGGGTCGAACTGGGCTGGTTGGGCCTGTTTAGCTGTTTGGCTTGTTTTTTCTCCTTATTCCCTTTTCTTTTTCTGTTTGAATTTCTAAAACTGATTTCAAACTCCAATTTCAAATCTGTTTGATTTCAAATCTTCTCTGGGCTTTTGTACAGTGAATCTTGCACTCAAATAAGTGTCAAACCTATCTGTTTATAAAAACCAACTTGGGTCATTTGAAAAATAGAATAAAACCAAGCCATTTTGTGATATAATAATTGGCATAATCTTGGTTTTATTTCACACTTTGTTTGGAAACTTTATTCAAGCTTTTGAAATCACTTATGTTTGAATACAAAACACTACTAAATAAATATTTGCACCTTACTCATTAGCAAGTAGCCCAAAGGCTAAAGTATTCATAAATAAAATAATGAGCAATACTCTTGTTTTTGAAATGATTTTGAAGTGAAACCTTACATGATCATGGATGCATGGATGATATGCATGAGTTTGAAACATGATTTTAGGGATGTTACAAATCTAACCCCCTTAAGGTGAATCTCGCCCTTGAGATTCGGATTGACTAGCAAATAGGTGAGGGTGGTCCTTCTGAAGATCATCTTCTCTTTCCCATGTTGCTTCTTCTTCGGAATGATGGTTCCATTGAACCTTGCAGAACTTGATAGTCTTAGTACGAGTAACTCTTTCTACAGTCTCAAGAATCTTGATAGGTTTCTCTTCATAGGTGAGGTCACTTTCCATTTGGACCTCTTCCAAAGGTATAGTATCCTTCAAAGAAGTTTCCTCCATTTCTGTATGACATTTCTTAAGTTGACTCACATGAAACACGTTATGAACTGCTGATAAAGATTCTGGCAATTCAATCTCATAAGCAACTTCTCCTTTACGACTCAGAATCTTAAATGGTCCAACATATCTTGGTGCCAATTTTCCTTTGACTCCAAATCTCTTTACTCCACGGAGTGGTGACACTCTAAGATTGTAACACCCTCGCCTGATAAGGCTGAGTTCATGTGTATAGTGCCAATCCCTGGATCGGTTCACTGGCACACACAGTACAAAATGATACCAAATATAACTGTGCATCATAAATACAACGAATATGATCCAGAATTTACATTATTTATACAAGTACACAGCGGAAAACGAATACAAGGTAGATATCCATCCTTCAAATGTGCCACAGGCAAACAAATGTTGAGTGGAGTCTCGCGACCTATGAACGATCACTCAGATACGATATAACCTACAACATGAAACGTTGCAGCCACGAATGGTCAATACATTGAATGTATGGCAAGTAGGCTAAAGTGGTTAACAAAAGATCTATCAACTACATGCTTATTCGGCCAAGTGGAGTTCAGGCTTATTTGCATAAAGCAACAGTTTTATCCTAACATTTGTAACAAAGTAGTTTTCCAATAGCGGCAGCTCAGACAACTACGCGGAGGCCGTAGCGGCAGCTCAGACAGCGCTTGTGCTCATTGACGGAGCCCCTCCGATTCATCCACCGCCACCACCGCCTCCGGCCGCCATCGTCGCAGCTGCGTCGCCACCTCCAGTCATCGTCGCTGCTGTTGCACCTCCACCCCCGTCATCGAGGAAGTCCTAGCACCCTCCGACTCTCTGATTTATGCGCTATACGCCGACTTCAGCGCAGATTCAGAAGAGATAGATTTCAATCCAGAAGAGCTAGACTCCGCAATGCAGGAGATGGAGGAGGAGTACACGCGCGACGAGCAAGCCAACAATGTCGTCACGTCTCGAGAGATGTTTGTCACCATCGGGACGGCGATGGATGAAGATCAACCCGGATGAGCTCCGCCTACAGCGCTGGAAAAGGGGAAGGGTCCACTTATTGCTGCTGATGATGATCGCGCAAAGGTGATGCCTCCTCCGCCTAACCCAGTGCAGCAGCCGCAGGATCTCGGCAAAGGCCCGAGCAACAACAACACCGCAAACTTGCCACCTCCGGCATCTACGTCTACAGCTGCCCAAGTTACTCCAGCTGATAGAGTAATGTACGACAATATCCTCGTTGAGCCACTGACCGTATCTCATCTCCAGAACGTGACTCAGCTTGACGAGAAGCGCCAACAGCTGCTGGAGGAAGCGCAGGCCATCGCGGAGCAAGGCGCTAAGCTAGATCAAGATCTAGTCAACGCGTAGAAGTCCATAGAGAAAGCTAGAGCAATGGAGGTCGAGTACAAGACTCTACTACAGCAGCAGAAGGCCAAGAAAGCTCCGGCTCGTGTCATCAACAATCCTGGTGTACGGCGAAACCTAGGATGGGCTCCCTCGAAGCCGGCACAGGCCAAGCCATATATTGACAGTGAAGGAAAACAGGTGATTCCCACCCCACTCCTCAACCTCGCCGTCACCAAGACCCTTCTAGAGCATGATAGATCGCCTGAGGAAGTGGAACAGGTCTATGACCTAGTGTCCAAAGCGGTAAAACAACAGGAAAAGGCCACCTCTCACAGGCTTGAGTCTGACCCATCGTTTTGCCAGTCTAGCCAACATAAGCCGCCAAGGGACAGATCTCCTCTTGATGTCGGGTCTCAGACGGTTTCGTCAGACCGAAGACAGAGGGATGCACACAACAGGAAGGATGCTATCCCCATATCCTTCGACCACGGAGAAAAGGCCTGACCTCGTCGCCCATCGCCACCGCCCCGATCCCCCCGACATCGTGAAGATCCCAAGGCTCACCATCGTACGGATATGCCCCCGCCAAGGCAGTGCGGCGTCGTCATCCGCGAAAACACGGAGCAGACCCGTCATGACGGAGAGCGCAACCAAGGAAACAAGAGCAGGTCACGCATGACCCTCCGCGTCCGACAAGAAACCATGATAGGCGTGAGGTGTCACGGGAGGGTAATAGCAAGAAGGCTAACCCACCACCACCTCCGCCTCTGTCGCCACCTAGCAGTCACCATGGCGGAGGGGGCCCGCGTCGTTCATGCAGCCCATCCCCTGTTGACAAGAAGAAGAAGAACCCGAAGCCGTACGATGCACGTTCGCGGATCAATAAGATCCACGAGGCCCGGGAAGGACCATACCTGGGACCACGTTGTTTTGGACCTGCAATATGGTCTGCAACTTACCCCAAAGGTTTCCGGATTGACAAGACCATCAAGCCCTATGACGGCACCGCCAAACCAACCACATGGTTGCAGGACTACGACAACGCGGTGGAGATTACCAGAGGTAACCCCAACATCGCTGTCAAGTACCTCCCTTTGATATTGGCAGGGCACGACCCATCAATGGATCGACGATTTTCCGGAGAATTCCATCTGCAATTGGTTGGACATGCAAGAAGCGTTCACCAAGAACTTCGAGGGTACATACAAATGTCCCTACACTATTGGCGATCTACAGCGGTGCGTGCAAGATAAAGACGAGACATCTCGCGCCTACCTCTCCCGCTGGCTGGACATGAAGAATTCCTGCGCAGGAGTGCACACTCAGACCTCCATGGCCGCCTTCATCGATGGGTTGGAAAGGGGCACGTTGCTCCGACATAAGCTAAAGAGCTTACAGGACAATCACTAGTTTGACTTGAACCGGATGATTCAGTTGGCTAGTGAGTTCGCAGCTGCCGACGACGATGCTCGCGGCTCTCTGCCGGCAACAGCCATTCCAACTCAAGCTCGGAGGAACAACAGCATAAAGCGGAAAACCGATCCAGAAGAAAAGAAATCTCCTGACATGGTCGCCATGACCTTTGCAAGACGAGGTGATGGTGGACAACGTGGCCGAGGGTGGGGAGCTGGTCGTGGGCAGCAACGAGGAAGTGAAACTACCTAGGCACCTCTCCGCGTTCCCCAAACCTACAAAGAGTACCGCGATATGCCGTGCCTCGTACACCTCGATGCCAACAGCAAGGCCACCCATACCAATCGACACTGCAAGTTCGTCAACGACCTCAAGTAAGACCCGGAGTCCGGCTATAAGCGAAGTCAGAAGAACATACTGCGAGGCAAGGGCAAGGGGAAGGAGAAGGAGGAGGAGTCCAAGGATTCAAGTGACATGGACGAGGATGTTGACCCCAAGCACGCCGCCAAGAGCGACGAGAAGGGCAAGAACCCCTTCCTAAAGAAGGCACCATTCTACCACACTTTACTTGGCACCCCCACCATCCGACAACAGAAGACCTCTATGAGGATCCTGATGGCTACTCTACCCCCAGTCCCCCAGTACCTGCGCTGGTTGGAGGTTCCAATTACTTGGGACAGGACGGACCACCCAGACCTTATTCCTATGGAGAACCAATACGCCATGGTCATCAACCCCTTGATTGACGGCGTGGAGTGCACCAAGTGTATGGTGGATAGTGGAAGCAGCATCAACATCATGTACCTGGATACATTGCAGAAGATGAGGCGAACCTAAGGCGGACCAACACCATCTTCCACGACGTAGTTCCTGGTCGGGAGGCTCGGTCCCTTGGGTGCATCACACTTTAGGTCGCGTTTGGCGATGTTAATAACTACCGCCAAGAGCGCATGACCTTTGAGGTGGTCACCTTCAAGAGCGTGTACCACTTCATATTCGGCCGCGACATATTCCACACGTTAATGGCCAAGCCATGCTTCGTCTACAACGAACTCAAGATACCCGGACCAAACGATGTCATCACCGTATCCGGAAGCTTTACTAAGGCAAGGGACTGCGAGATTAATGAAGCAGCCTTCGCGGAAGCTGTCCTCTACAGCGAAGAATTCAAAGAGATTCAGAGAAAGGTCGATGACTCAGAGATGCCCACGTCGAAGAAGCAGATCTCCGACTCCGCTCCTGCGTTCAAGGCCGCCATCGAGACCAAGCCGGTGGAACTTGTGGTAGGCGATGCCTCCAAGACCACCGCCATTGGGATGAACCTGGATCCCAAATAGGAAAGCGCGCTCGCCGAGTACCTCCATGAGAATAGGACATCTTTGCCTGGCAACCTGCCGACACGAAAGGTGTACCTAGGGAACTTGCCGAGCATATCTTAAACATTGATAAAAAATGCAAACCAGTGAAACAACCTCTACGACGCTTCGGAGATGAGAAGAGACACGCCATTGGCAAAGATATAGCTAGGTTACTTAAGGATAGATTTATCCGAGAAGTCCTTCACACCTGATGGGTGGCCAATCATGTACTTGTCCCCAAAAAGGGAACCAAAGAATTAAGAATGTGCGTTGATTACACCGGCTTGAACAAGGCTTGCCCCAAAGATCTGTTTGCTTTGCCTCGCATTGACCAAGTCATTGACTCGACAGCTGGCTCGGAACTTTTGTGTTTTCTTGATGCATACTCAGGATACCACCAGATCAAGATGAGGAAGCCGGACCAGTTGGCCACTTCGTTCACTACCCCATACGGCACGTTTTGCTATGTTATGATGCCGCCCTTTTGGCTGAAAAAGACAGTGCTACGTACCAGCGAACAATGCAACGTTGCCTTCATGACCAAATCGGTTGGAACGTCCACACCTATGTGCACGATATCACGGTGATGTCTAAAAAGTCAAATGACTAAATCTCCGACTTAAAAGAAACCTTTGATAAACTCCGGAAATACAACATGATGCTTAACCCTAAGAAGTGCGTCTTCGGGGTTCCAGCCGGCAAATTGTTGGGTTTTATCATTTCCCAGCGCGGAATCGAGGTCAACCCGGAGAAAATCAAGGCCATCTTAAACATAAATCATCCGACATGCCTAAATGACATTCAACGACTAACAGGTTGTGTTGCAGCAGTTAGTCGGTTCGTCAGCCGACTTGGAGAGAAGGCTCTGCCGCTGTACAAGTTGTTGAAGAAGGCAGACAAATTCACGTGGACGGACGAAGCAGATGTAGCATTGAAGGAGCTCAAGGAGATTCTTTCCTCAGCGCCCATCCTTGCAGCACCCGAGCCTGGAGAGCCCCTGTTAATCTACATGGCGGCAACCAACCGGGTAATCAGCATCGTCGTCGTGGTAGAGCGGAAGGAACCAGGCTATGAGCACGGAGTTCAACGACCAGTTTACGTTGTGAGCGAGGTCTTGACGGAGTCCAAGCAACGTTACCCGCACTACCAGAAGATAGCTTATGGAGTATTCCTTGCTTCTTGGAAGCTGAGGCATTACTTTCAGGAGCACCCAATCACAGTGGTGAGCAAGACTCCTTTGTCCGACATTATAAACAACAACGACGCTACGGGAAGAGTCGCGAAGTGGGGCATTGAACTTGCCGCCTTTGAGATAACCTACAAAAGATGCGACGCTATCAAGTCACAAGCCTTGGCGGATTTTATAGCAGATTGGACGGAGATGCCAGATGCTACTCCGTTGCCGGAACCAGAGTACTGGGTGATGCACTTTGACGGATCAAAGCTGCTCAACGGCTCGGGGGCTGGTGTATTGCTATAGTCATCAACAGGTGACAAGCTACACTACGTTTTTCAGATCCACTTTGAGGCTACTAACAACATGGCGGAGTATGAAGCACTCATTCATGGACTGCGCGTAGCCAAGGATATTGGCATCAAGCGCATAGTTTGCTGTGGAGATTCCGACTTGGTTGCCCAGCAGGTGGCTGGCACCTGGAATGCGCGGAACCCTATGATGGCGGCATATCGATACGAAGTGGACGAGATAGCCAAGAGCTTCTTGGGCTACGAAGTTAAAGTATGTGCCTAGGGAGCAAAACGAGGCGGCTGATCTGCTATCTAAGCTTGGATCAGGGCGCAAAAGAATTCCGCTAGGAGTTTTTCTGGAGCATCTGCGCACACCATCCGTGAAGGGAGCCGACATCGACGACCCGAATAGATTTGACTCTTTCGTCCACATGGTGAAAAAGGTCCCTCCGGCTTGGACAAAACCGTTCATGGAATATCTCGAACACGGAACTTTGCCCGACGACGAGGTCGAAAGACGACAAATACTAAAACTCTACAAAAGGAGCACTACTGGTGTATACCTAAAGTGTGTTTCCCAGCTAGAAGGTATGGAAATCCTACGCGAAATCCATCTCGGAGATTGCGGGCATCACGCCGCTCCTCGATCGTTGGTCGCGAAAGCCTTCCGGCAAGGATTCTACTGGCTGACCGCGAAGACGGACGTCGAAAAGCTAGTTGAGACATGCATGGGATGCCAGTATTATGCCCGACAACCACATGTTCCTGCTGAAGAATTGCGAACAATACCAATAACTTGGCCGTTTGTAGTTCGGGGGCTAGACATGGTGGGACCATTATAGACGGCACCATGTGTGTTTACGCATCTGCTAGTAGAAGTTGATAAATTAACTAAATGGATAGAAGCTAAACCCATTAGAAAGATTGACGAGGCAACTGCCCTCAGGTTTCTCCGGGATCTAGTGGTGTGATTTGGTCTCCCACATACCATTATCATCGATAATGGAAGCAACTTGTCACTCGGAGAAGTGGAGGCTTATTATTGGGAGAAGGGCATCCGACTTGACCTTGCATCTGTGGCACACCCACAATCCAATGGTCAGGTTGAGTGAGCCAATGGATTAATTCTGCAGGAAATCAAGCCACTTCTTGAGGCACCTCTACATAGAGCAGCTGGAGCCTGGACGGAAGAATTGCCATCTGCGCTGTGGAGTTTACGAACTACACCCAACAGATCCACCGGCTACACCCCTTACTTCATGGTATATGGAGAAGAAGCCATCCTACCTTCCGACATACTTCACGATGCACGAAGAGTTGCCGCCTACAGCGAGATGGCGCTGAAGAATCCAGACGCCTAGATGTGGACCTTCTTGAGGAGGAGCGCATTTTGGCATGCCAAAGATCCGCCATCTACCAGCAGAAGCTACGCAGCTACCATAGTCGCCGCGTTTGGCATCGCTCGTTTAAAGAGGGGGATTTTGTGCTCCGACTTAAGCAGAAGAAGTCACACAAATTATCCCCGCCATGGGAAGGACCGTTCATCATAAGCAAGGCACTACTCAATGGGTCTTACTACCTCGTTGACAATCATGAACTAAAAGATAGACCCAACGAGGATCATAAGCGTAAGCGACGTGACCCGGATGATGACTACCCGGAGCTTGATCGACCATGGAACATAGCACAACTACGTCCTTTTTACACTTAGCATTTTTTATCTAATTATGTACCTCTTATATGATTAATGAAATAAAGCTCTCTGGTTCACTCATATTCCTGAGTCTTTTACCTCCTTTAGTGTTCATTTTTGGATCATATAAAACATTTATGCACAAGCTTTGTGATTGCACTTGTGAAAATTCCGCCTACGGGCGTGATCTTAAGTTTTCTTGTCTACACGTTCTTTGTTGTTTTTATGTGAATTCTGGAGTAGTGACTTTCAGCACTTATTGTCTGCGATTTTGTGCTTAGGTTCTTGACGGTGCCATTAGGCATCATCACCTGAGCGCATGGTTCCGACAACGAGTCTTCCGACTCATGAAAGGTCAAGCATAAAAACCAGAATAATGGATAAGCCAGCACTTGCTTAAAAAATATATACATGCTGGAAACTGGTTCTTAAGTAGCAGGACATACATCATTGTTTTCCGCCTTAAGTTAATACATAGTTTTTCCGCATACGCATCAAAGGTGAAACAAATATTACAAGTTGTTTTTCATTCCTTTGGCGCAGGCGACTTGGAAGCAGCGTTATCGGCAACAGGAGAATCACCCTCAAAGTCGGCAGTGTGAAGGGACTCGGAGGAGCCTCCGTTGCCGCCATCGATGGTGTTCATCGGCACGAAGACGTTGACGTCAACTAACTCGGAAACTCTGGTGTCATATCCCGTGAGTGACGACAAGATGGATTCGTGATTAATCTCTTTGCCATCATCATCTACGCCGGGAATGCCAGAGGTCACTGTGTCGATGTTGGCACCTTCGTAATGTGCTTTCACCATTGACACAGCCATCCTTGCACCGGCCCGTGCACATGAAGCTTTCCAGCTTGTGATACGCTCGGGGGCTTGGCGCAGGATCTCCGAGAACTTCGTCACAGAGTATGATGCCTTCATGTTGATCTGGAGGGGCTTGGAAATCTCTTTGGCTTACGCGATGGTGGTGTTGATGAAGTTGTCGGCAAGAACCATGCATTCCTTTGCTGGAGGAGGCGACCGGGTTAAACCCATAGGAGCTGTAAATTCCGACAAGGAGCACATGAGTTCAAAAATTCAGAGTATCCAGACTACAGAAATCCAAGACGAATAATCACTTACTGAAGATGCTAGCCTCAGCTTGCCAGAGGGTATCTGCCATGGAGTCCAGTTCTTGTCGGAGGAGTTTGTACGCTTCATGATGGCGTTGATTTTGCTCATCAGCAGCTTTCTTCTGCTCCTTCAAGATAGCGATTTCCTCCTTCAAGCGATTCATCTCCTCGGTGGCGGAGTCCTGCAAGGCTTTCATGGATTCCTCATGCATTTTCAGCATGTCCTTCCTCTACTGCTTAAGGATTTTGTTCTCGCTATCCAGATCTTGAATGTGCTTGGATTGATCGACAATGTCCTTAGACTTGGCAATGGTTTATGCAAGTTGGAGATAGCAAAGTACACAGTGAGTACTCGGAGAATACACAAGTTCAAGTCAGAATACGAAAAAGTAAGGAAAAACAGACGCTTGCTCTTGATGATCTGTTCCTTCAAGAAGGCAGTTTTACCCTTTTCGGCTTCCAAGTCCGCACGCATCTTCTGGTACTTGTCGTTGTCCATGCCCCTCCGAGCTTTCTCATTCTGTGGAAAAAAGAAAAAAAGTTAATCGTTGTTTGGTCTGCTTGGAGCATCTAGCTGGAAAATTTCCACCTAGACGCTCGGGGGCTACAGCAAGAGTTTTTAACTCAGCAATATGCTTAGTATTTCTTTAAGCATCTAGTCGGAACTAATTCAGTTCTCGATTAGAAGCTTGGGGGCTACAGTATAAAGTTTTTAACTCGGATGTATGCTTAGCTTTTCTTTAAGCATCTAGTTGGAACTAATTCAGTTACAACTAGAGGCTTGGGGGATACAGTATTGAAATTTATAAACACTGTGTATGCTACTCTTAAAGCATTTAGTCGGAATAGTTCATTCCACCTATATGCTTGGGGGCTACAGTGAGAAGTTTACTAGCTTAGTCACTCTTAGAGCATCTAGACGCAAAGACCTATGGTTTTCCGTCTAAATCCTCGGGGCCTATAGTCGGATACTCATATGAAATGCAAAAGGCAAATAAAACTTACAAGTGCAATGATCTTGAGTTTGGTAGCACTCTCGGCCAGCAGCTTGTCAAAGGATACGCTGTTTCCTTGCATGATCTCTGCTTGTCGGAGGAGCTCCTCTAGACCGCACGTCAGAGATGTCGGTGCCGCACCAGGAACCAGAGTAGTTCTATCCGTCGTAAGTACCGGATAGACTATCTTTGGATACTCTATGGCTTTCTTGGGTGCGGGGGCGCCGCCTATGGCAGAGGTACCAGCTTCCACCACCGCCTTACCTCCACCAATGGCATCCTTAGCCGGAGCTTCAGCCATTGGGTGTGCGGCACTCTCTTGCGTCGCCTGCTCGCCGACGATAGCAATATCGGTAGAAGCACCTGAGTCCACTTCCATGGCGGAAGGGCCAAATGCTTCCTTAGCTTGTGAGCTTGTCGGAGCGGAGGAGGGTTTGACGCTGGGAGTGACAGGGGCGATGGCGGGAGATGCGTCACGATGCAGCATGTCCTTGATGGTTCTAGAAGCCCCCAATGTTTTGGAGGTCTTCTTCAAGCTGTTCGTGGCTTTGTTCCTGAAACGTGCAAAATGCATAAGTATAGGAGCAAGACAGATAAATGGACAATTTCGGAGAGAAAGAAGCTTACACAAGAGGGGGTGCTTTGGCAAAGGGGATCCCGGTAATCTTTCTTTTCTCCGCCTCCAGGGCAACGGTAGTCTTTTTGGAGGCTCCACCCTTCGTCTTCTTCTTCTTGCCTCCGTCGGCAGCGTCAGAGGTGGAGCTCTTCCGCTTTCACGCCAATGGAGCATCATCGTTGGACACGACCATGACTTCCTTCATCTTTGGATCATAGATTTGGACAGCCATGCTATCCTCCTCTAGATCGCTAAGCTGTAAGGTGAAGAACCACCGTGTTAGATGAGATGGCAATGTCTAGACGGAAAAACTGGAGTATATGTCATACACGGAAAATAAACAATTACCTTTGGGCACTTGCTATCAACGAACATGTCATAGGTGATGGTGAAGCCACACTTCTTGGCCTTCACCTTGACGATGTCCTTAAGGCGGAGATTAACGGAGTCGCTCGAGAAATTTTCCACGGAGATGCGGAGGCTATCCCTTCTATCGCTGGTATACTCGTGCATTAGCTTCGCGCGGTGCTGTAGAGGCTGGATTCGCCTGATGAACCAGCACATGGATAGGTCCAAGCCGGTCAAACCCGTCTCTACGAACCACTCTATCAGCCTTATGGCGCGGGAAGCATTGATGTCGGAGGGAAGGGAGGCCTAGGATCTCCATGTCGAAGTTTCGGCGGCGGCTCCATCGATGAAATCCGGGTACGCTACTTCTCGGCCGGCTAGAGGGATATATAGGCCGTAGAAGTAAGTACGCTGCCAGTTCTTGCAGGACTCGTGGCCGACGATGTCGGGGAACCACCGGCCAGGACGGATCTTGAATCTTATGGTGCCACAATTTCTAAGTTCATCCTTACTGGCTCCGGCTTCACACTTGACGGTGAAGAAATACACGAAGAGATCTATCCTAGGCTTAATCCCTAAGTAACCCTCGCAGAGCGCCGCGTAATTGCTGAGCGCTATGATACTATTGGGAGAAAGGTTTTGGGGCTAGACTCGGTAGTGGTTCAAGACGGAAAGGAAGAAGTTAGAGATGGGCAGGGAGACGCCGAGTACCAATTGTGCTTTGAGGTACACCTTTTCTCCGGCTTGGGGAGAAGGTTTGACCTTGTCGGCTGGCGCCGTCCGCCAGGCGAGCCCCTCCGTCGCGGGGAGATAGCCCTCGATGATCAGCTCCTTAATGTCGCGGTCCGTGATGTCCGAACCACGCCAATTGCCCTTGTGGGAGTTGTTATCCTCTTCGAGCAGCTCTAGCGCCACCGGATTATGGTCGCCGCTGGTGGTCTCGACCACCACGGAGACAGGGATGACCAGGCCCTCTGGGGGCACAATGACGGAGCTCGCCGGCTTCGCCGCGGCTTCGCCCGACGCCGTCATCGAGGGAGTAGAGCTGTTGCTGGCCCTTGCGCAAGTTTGGAGGCGACTGGCGAGATTGGGAGCTAGGGTTTTTCGCAAGGTTGCATGGAGAGCTCGAGGGGGCGCTCGCTGGAGGAAGAAGATGATGCGAAGAGAGAATGAGGTGAAAAGTAAAAATTCCACCGCAGTTACTATTTATAATCTCCAGCATCAAGATTCGTGCAGCTTGATCGGACGGTTGCCGCGTAGACGACGTGTGTGCGAACGTGCGCGGATACTTCGCCACATCCCAACCGTCACCGCAAACGGTTCGTATCGCTCGCGCCAGAAAAGTGGGCATGATTGCGTTCTCTGCATGTGTGAGTTACGAGGCGTCGCTGACCTACGTCTACGTCTCCCCAGCTGACATAGGCAGATGAGCCATCACATCAGAAGATTCCGGCATGGACGGATCCAGTCCGGCTAAGGAAGAGTACGATGGAAGATTCAGCATTTCTCAGACTTACAAGTTGAAGACGGAGAAAACCTTGCAGGGTTCTTTGGGAGGACTACAAGATATTGCTTGACGATTTGTCGACATCCATCTAGACGGAGCATTCAACGTGAAGAGGCAAGACGGCGCAAGATCTCGGAGTTCTCCGGGGGATACTGTTGGGGATATTCTATATGGGTATCCTCATAGCATGTCTCCTATCCGGATAACCCGGGTGGCCCACAGTTGGTAGCATGGCCCATGGCCTGCTGAGCGGCCCAGTTATATGGATCCAGAAGGAAGGCCCATGCTGGATAAAAGAAGGCTACGGTTGGAGTCACCGACGTACCCGGAGCCTTGGAGTGCAAGACACGCAAGACTAGTGATAGACGGTGTAGGACTCTGTAACCTGTCCGGCTAGGACTTTTCCCTGTAACCCTAGGACCTGGCGACTATATAAGTCGGGCCTATGGGAGCCTTTAGGGCACGATAACTTACAATCTTAGACAACCTCGCAGAGCGAACCTATCTTTGTAACTCGGCGTATTTCCCTTATAGTGATTTATAGCAGGAGTAGGATTCCGCCACCGTCGTGGGATCTGAACCTGCGTAAGTTGTGTTACCTCGTACCCGTCAACCATCCGCCTTCCCCCGCGTCTCTAAACACGCACTGTGAGGACCCCTCCATGGCATACTCATCGACAATACCACGACAGGGTGGGCAGTACTAAGACCACCATGCCACAACAGGCCTCACCCTATTCTCCTGCGAACCTCGCCACAAGAGGTCTGGTTCACTTCTTCACTATCAGTGCACTTGTCGGTGGCAATACATAACCTCTCACAAAGATTGGGGCACTTCTCCACAACTCAATTGGAGGCTCCCAACATACAAGATCGGGGAAAGCTCCACAACTTAATTGGAGGCCCCAAGTAATCCCAAACCTGTAAAACAACTAAACCGTCTAGGGTTCCAAGAACCCAAGAGTAAAAAGCTTCTCAAATTTCACCCAGTCGAATCCTCAACGAGAACTCAGAGAGATGCACCAAATGGAATGGCAAGAACACAAGAAGTTCTCAAGTCCTTCTCTCCCAAATTCCACCAAAGCTAAAAAAGCTAGTGGGAGAATAAGAGAGGAAGAACACAAGAGGAAATCCACAAAAGAAACCCCAAGATCTAGATCCCAATGTGTTCCCCTCACATATAGGACAGATGGATTGGTGGAGTTGTAGATCTAGATCTCCACTTTCAAATCCCCAAAAATATTCAAGAAATATGGGAGGGATTAAGAGTATTTGCAATCTCTGGAAGGTCAAAACAATGGAGGATAGAGAGAATGCAATCAACCCGCCTAAGGAGGAATAAGGGGTCTATTTATACCCCTCCCCAACAAAATATGAACGTTTGGACCTTCCAGGCCGGATAATCCGCCCCTCCCCCGGATATTCCGGGTTCCGCGGTCCAAAAAATGGCTAAGGACTTCACGGCGCGTCCCTCAGTATATTGGGAGGATATTTGGGGCGGATAATCTGCCCCTGAAGGGCCGGATAATCTGCCCCCATTACTGGGAGCCACGCCTCAAAGTCCTTAGCCGTTTTCCAAAAATTGGGCCAGATAATCTGCCCCCGTGGCCGGATAATCCGCCCCCTAAAAACTGGCAGGAACAACAAAACTGAAACCATCATAAATTTTGCATTCGGACTCCGATTTTTATGATCTTGGACTCATTTTGAAGATAGTAACGATCTCTACAAGATCTTGCAGGGAACCATCATAGTCCATCAAGGTAGGACATAATCAAATGATGAAAGGTTTAACCTATCTATAAAATACAAACCGGTAAAACCTCCAATATCGAAAACACAATAGAGAATGCATATGAAATCCGTTTTCGATGAACTTGAGCTTGTTATAGAGATTGACACAAGATCTAAATCCTCTCATGGATAAGAACCAATAAAGAGGATGCCAAGTATGCAAAGGTTTGAGCTCTCACCGATGGATATGATGAAGTTACTCACTCGAGAGCCCCTCTTGATAGTACGGTTATCTATCATATAAACTGGTCTCCCCAACTAACACCACGAGACCGGTAAGAAAGAAAACCTATCAAGATAAAACCTTTTCCTTGTATATTACACACCTCAAGATGGAGCACATTTCTTGATTGTACTAGCTTTGTGAAGATTTGGAATTTGCTCCCCCACACTCCACTATGGAAGAGCCTCTCTTTTAGGCATATCTTCACATATCCATGATCACCATAAGGATGGCAAGATACACTTGAGATCATCTTATTATTCAAGACACACTTGCCATAGGATCAACTTCTACTTGATCAACACTTGATCTTCTTCACTTTATTCTTATTCCAACCTTGAAGCCACCATATGGTTCAAGCATTGTCTATGGACAAATCCTACAAGTAAAACTCAATGCAAACATAAGTCCATAAAACATTGTCATTAATTACCAAAACCACACATGGGGCACACATGTTCTTTCAGCCGATGAGGTGCTTAAGGGTGTAGTACTTTGTGATGCTATCGAGGTAGACGAGAATGTGGGCAGTGCAATGGTCAAGGTAGCCATGAGAGGGGACGCCATGGTTGATGTCATGGTCGGGGATGTCGGTGTCCAAACAGTCGCACATGACGCACAGGTGCATGGAAGAGCATTGGAGTCATGGGTGCAAGAATGTGCCGATGACGAAGACAGTTATGCGACCGAGGAAGTCATCAGGGAGGGTGTCGATGTTGAATACAATCTTGTCGAAGCGGCCATAAATGAGGCTCCACATCGATTTTCCAAACTCCGAAGACATGTCGAGGGGTAAGGCATGCGGTGCTTATGTCAGCATCATATATCCATAGAACGGACCGGTATGGTGTTCGCGCCATGTCGGAGGAACTAGCGGAGCAGGTCTCCTGGACGGTCGCGAGGCGTAGAGCCGCCAAGAGAGAGATGTCAGTGATGTTCGCGGTTGTCGGAGTAGATGAGCAGACTGTGGCATCCCGCAAAACCACTACTAGAAAATCGCGTTGATTTTGTGCATCGCATCATCATAATCGCATGTCTTGCCTCGGTGCATCAGCATAACATCAGCATGCATCTATTTGTTTGAAACCATTTTGCTAAAAACCCTAATTTTGTTTTCTATATTAAACGCCCCGTCCTTATTCAAAACCCCAAAACCCGGGCTTGTCCGGATTATTTATTTTGTCTAGCATCGGTTTGCAAAAGTCCCGTTTACAAATAATAAAATATTTAATTTATTTTAGTAGGGGCAGTCGAACAGGCCAACCCGACCCGAACGACCGCCCCCGTATACAATAAATCGGTCCAACTGCACCCGCCCCTAAATCCTAAGCCCACCAACTATCCTACCCACAACCCTGGCCACCTCACTCCCACCTATCACAATCTGCCACGTCACCCTCTCCTCTTCCCCCACCCAATCAGGTGCCGCCACCTAGCCTACCTCCCTCCCTCTCTCTCTCCTTTCTCTCCCCACCACTCAAACTCACCCAGTACACACACGCCTACAGCCACGCAACACACGCACGCACGCGGTACGCCCTGGCCCACCCCGGTCCCACCAACCCCCGCACGCGCCGCGTCCCTGTGCTCCTTCTTCCTCCACCCGCGCTCCCTCTCCCCCACCACCTCTCCACTCGACCGCCCCATCCCCCCCGTGTCCTCCGGCCAGCACCCTCCTCCGGCGGTACTCCTCGCCGCCGGCGGCCGCCACCTCCGCACGCCGCCAAGCCCCCTCGCCGCCAGGCCGCGCGCCTCCCTTCTCCTCCTCGCCGGTGCCCGCCCCCCCCCCAGCGACCACCGCCGCCCTCCGCCGGCGCGCCACCTGCCCGCATCCACCGCCCACACCCTTTGGCTCGCTGCCCGCCACTCGCTCGCCGCCTCCGCCTGCCGCCCCGCCAGTTCTGCAACCGCTGCCGTCTGCGCCGCCGGTTCGCGCCCGTCCCCGCGCCTCCGCCTCCACCCGCCGCCTGGCCTCCCGCTGCCTCACCCAGCGCCCGCGCCGCCGCTCGGCACCCGCCTCCGCCGGCCGACCTCCCTCGATTCTGCACCCGCGCGTCCTGCCCCTCCGAGCCGCCGTTCGCCGCCCCGGGCCGCAACCTCTGCAGCGGTGCCGCCCTCCGCGTGCTCGAACCGCCCGCCGCCGGCCTCCCCTCCGCATCCCGTCGGGCTCCCCGCAGCCTCTGCCCTCCGTGCGTCGCCGGGCTCCTCCTCCTCGATCTGCGCGTCCCGCGGCCTCGCCGGCGCCCACCAGGGTTGACCCCACCCCTGCCGCGCCAGTGCTGCCCTGCCGTGGCTGTCCTCGTGTGTATGTGCAGGTGTCCCTTTGTTGGACTTGTGTGTTGATGTTGGCCAAGATCTTCCATAGATGCAATTACCACCGAGATGCTCGTGAACGCCTATCGGGACTACCTCGACAAGACCTTCGACATGTTCCGACCTACCCGAAGCCCATGTCGCGGACCGGCAACCACACATGCGACAAGATCTGCGTCTCGGATAACAAGGCAGGAACCCGAATGCGAAGACCACCGACAAGACCTCCGGCCTGGACTCCAAGATCTGCCTCCCGGACATCGAGCCACAAGATCTTCCGTATACATGACCCGCAAGTTCGACCCCGAGGATGACCGACGCTAAGATCGCCTCCCGGACGCGCCACGGTTTTTGGAAGAACCCCCGGACACCGAGTCCGCCGAGAACCCCGTTGCGACGAGTGCTTCGTCCCGAACGCCATGACCGACAACGTGACCCGAAGACCCCGGATGCGCCGAGAACGACCCCGGAGTCCGAGAACGTTCCCGCCGAGACCAATCCGTCGAACCCTGGACCCCGAGGCCGAACCCTGGACCCTGCCGAACCCCAGACCCCCGGACCCCCAAGATCGTCGAGCCCCCTAATGTGTGACCCTTATCCGAAACCCTATTTCATAACATAATAACAACTGTTGCATATTAATCATTCATCTCGCATGCATCCTTGTCTGTGGTTTGGGGGCCTTATGCCGATTCACCTAATAATTAAATATGGGGCCCATATGCGGGCAAAGCCAGTCGTATATTGGCCTCATTTAAACTTGTGTAGCGAACCCGTATTATCTTTTGCCATGTAAAAACAACATTTAAATTGCGGGGTAGTTAAATAACATGAACCACCTAATTAAATATCGGAACCCCGGTTCCACCCAATATGACCTAATTGCATCGCACCTTTGCCATGCCATCCATCATACATGCATCATGCCGATCTTCTGCCATTTTATTAAATACTGCACCCGGTGTTTCTTCTAGTGTTTTGCTTCTTCGCGGATAAGGCCGTTGAGTTGATGTGAGCTTCGCCCCGATCTTCGGGGAAAACCTTCGACAATGTTTTCAGGCGAGCATCTCCCCCTTTCTACCTATCTTACTTTTATAGTCTTTATTCCCTCCTGTTGATCTATTGCTATCTGTGTTGCGATGCTTTAGTTTTCCGTACCTGTGATATACCGTGCAGCCCTATATTGCCTTGGACACACCCTATTACCTGTTGTTTGGTAGATAGTTGGACTTGCGCGTCGTAGTTGCTTGCTCAAGTGCTGATGTGTGTCGTCATATGCCACAGTTGATGATGTATTGCCGCATGTTGATGTTGGAGATGATTCTAGTTTTACTTATCGTCACTTTAATTTCTGTTTAACAACTAAAATTGAAATAAGCAGAGGCATCGGTGGGTGATAGAAAATATTTGGTTTCCCGACGCTCACTTGTGGCCCGGAAGACCCGGAGTACGTGATAGGTGTTCCTTGATTTATCGCTATCCACATCCGGGAGGTATATGGGACCCCCGAGCGAGCTTGATTCAGTCTTATTTCTTGGGGCCACAAACTAGTTTGAGGTTTTATTTACGATCTGTACTTATGCCATGCTACTTTACGTATTTAAATTGTGCGAGGAGCACACTGTCTTGTTAGGATCATGGCACGATTCATGATGTCGACAAGCCCAGCCACACTTTCGGGTTCCGATCGTTCTGCCGTCCCCATAACCTTGAGGCCGTCTCGAGCTTGCTTACTCGCTTGGATTCTACTTAAGGGTGGCCCCTGAAATATTTCTGAATCCTGTGATTGTTCGATCGTGAAAGCCTCGTTGGGTTTTGATTTGGTTTTCCGAGGTTGATCGGCGTGTGTTGCTATTGGTGCACCCGCCGGGTAACACTTTACGAAAGCCGTGTCCGCGGATATGGACGACTTGGAGCACAGTATCTCGATCATAGACAAGCATAACTAAAGTTTACTGCTATAAATTTGACTTATAATGACTAGTAATCAGCTTCACTATAATGGAATGGCTAATTAATACTGCCCACAATTGCTTGTTTGGTTGTCGCTTGCGACAATTGTATCTGACTAGTAAATCTTGCAACTACAACGGAAGGGCTGAATAAAAGTACCAACAACTGCTGGGTTTATGGGATAACTCATGTTAACTGCATCTGACTAGTAAGTGCTGCCACTATAACGGAATGGTTAACTAAAAGTGCCCACTGCTTACTTCGTCAGGACGATTATCTAAACCTGACTAGTAATTGCTGCAACGATAACTGAATGAGTAAAACTGCCAACTGTGTGAGTTCCTCGGTTGACTTCCTCGTTTGGTCTCGAGGGGGAAACACCAGGATGGGTTTGATTGGTGATAGCTTCAGGTTGGATCCGGTTAGGTCATTCTTATCCCTCTCTGATATCCGCCAGTTGTATCGAGTCTCTATAGGTTGTTTAGTGCTTGCTGCCGCTGCCGCTTCAGTCCACCATACCTATGTAGGCGAGGACCGCCGAATTCTAGCCTCGCCGTGTACTGGCCTCAGTACTGACGCTCCTTCTTTTTCCTTTGCCCTTTGTCAGCACCCCTTTTGTTTAAGCAGGTTTGAGATCGACGTCGTTAGCAGGGTTACCCTTCCGGCTTGGCCTGGGCAGGGTTATGGACGCCATTGGTTATTCTTCAGGGCTCTTAGCCCCATTTGCATCTTGTCCGTAGTCGGACACCCTATCATTTTCAAGGTGATTTGGATCTTTGTATATTATATCTGTATTCTTGACTCTTGAGTCGCTGTTATATATATCTGTTCTGTGGGCCCCATCGAGGACTACTGTGTAATGTTATTACTTCGTTTTCCACCCGCACGAAAGTGCCTGGTGGGCACCTTTGAATCGTTTCTATGCGGTTTTGGCGAATTTTGCTCAAACTTGCATAGGTCCGATTCTGAGGGTGTTACACAGACGTAGTTAGAGTCAAGACGATGACGTTGTGAAGTTGTAGTGAACAATGTCGAATATATAATCTTTTTGAAAGAAAGTTTATAAATATATTTTGTTTCATCGATATGATGACTTATAAGAATGGCGCTCCTTCTTGGAGGGAAACAACTAATTGAGATTAAAAGATTTTCTGCCAATTTCTTCTGACTATAATTCAAAATATTATTTTTTCCCACATACTACTAAGAATTATGTAACACCCCACTTTAAGTAACCTTGGTTATGTGTCCAAAGTATAAAAATTATTGGGAATAAAAACTTTGTCTTTCTTAATGTGAAGTGGTAGTTTGTTAATTGCTTTGCCTTTGTTTGAGCTTTTGTTGTGATCAAGATACTTCTCTATCTTATCAAAGGTTTACCAAAGGTACTAACCAAAACGAAATGTCTTAGATTTCTACATATTATCAAATGTTATGACTTTTCAAACCTGAGCAAACATGACCTTATAAAACTAAAACATTTCCCTTCTTTCTATTGACAAAAATAAGGAGATCTATATGATACTATCTTCATATGTTTTCAAGATAGAACTTCCAAATATCCTTACCTCTAGTCTTTCCAAAACCTTTTGCAAAGCTACTTATGCTTCTCACTCTAGGTAGAAGTTCCAAGGTACCTTATCTTCTTAAAAAACCCTTCAAAGCTTCTCTTATCTAGACCCTAAGTAATGCTTAAGTATGTTTGTAGTCCCTTTGAGATGTTTTGTATGAATTGCCTTGATCTGCTTGTTCAGATGAATTTCTTTGATCTACTATTCTAAGTAGGATGTGTTTGGATTTGTTGGTTAGATGTTTGCCCGAGCTACCCTAGGATCTTAACCCTAGTAACCAAACCAAACTAAATTTACACCTCTAAAAACTTAGAGTGTTGAATGGAAACCACTCCCCTCACAACTCCTTAAACTTGGATGGATTATAGCATCCATCTCTCAACAAATCATCTTTACAAACCCTTGCCACGCAAGATAATAATAGTTGATATCAATGCTACCTCTCACTAAGATTCTTGGCAAAAAATCCTCAAAACCATACTAAAAAGACCATCTTCCTCCTAGTCGTCAAGTTCACTCTCAGGAACCCTAAACAAGACCCTTATCACTTGATATAAGGCCATGTGCCTACTTTATACTCTTCTTTGTGATGCGCCCCATCACCAATGCTTGCTCTTGATCAAGGAACTCATCAACCAAGTTTCTTAATCTAGTCTTGACCTCTAGTCATTAAATTGACCACCAAAATTCCTTAACAAGATCATTTTTGGGCAAATTCTTTGTAATAGTATCCAAATCAATGGAGGAATATTTCACGCATGTTACCCTTGTAATCCATCTACTCATCAACATTCACTCAATGGTGTATTTGAAAGCCTAGAACCCATCAATTCCTTTTGATTATGTACACTTGACGAGGGTTTGAATCGTCAATGCCCATTGTTATGGGCTTGGGTTTTCGAGAATATGGGGACTAGAGTTCGCGGAACGGATAGCAAACAAGCAACACAAGAAACGAGATTTACGCAGGTTCGATCCCCCGGAGGGATACCTTACTCCATCTTGTCTTCTTTGGATTAATGGCAAAGCCGAAGGTTACATGGGGTGCACAGATAATATCTGGCGGTGTGTATGCTAGGGTTGTGGATTTTCCTCCTTGCCATACTCTCCAAGCCTTTATATAGATAGGCTAGGTACAGGGGGTAGGTCAAGTCAGGTACAAGTTAGGGTTTTCCCTTTGAGATTCTATCTATTGCTAGCCGTGTTCATCAAGGAGTTGCTTCCTTTTGGGGCTTGGGACACTCGAAATCCTCTTGGGCTTTGCCATCAAGGGTATATCACCTCATAGGATTTTGTTGGGCCGGATCGGGTAGGCTAACATCAGGCACCCGTAGGGCATACCCATGTCAATAGCCCCCGAGTGTTTAGTCGAATAACAGATTCGACTGGAGAATCTGAAGTCTTTGAGTTCCCTCATCCGAACAGGATTTCAGGTCATAGCGTTAGTTCATAGAGATAATTGATGCGCGTGCCTGACTCGCCTGTCGGATCATGGTCTGTTAACTACCTTTGGGCAAAACAACGCCATCTACTCAGACTCGAGTCCCTAGACTCGAATACGGAAAGTTGTTGGTGTAATTCGACTCAGCCCGCGGAGGTCTTACAGGAGTCGAATTCACTATTTAAAGTTATCTACCCAACGTGTCCATTGGGATTTTTCATCATGTCAGTTGACACAGAAAACTACTGGCAGAGCGCAGTTGGGTGTGTTACCAGGCCATCAGACTGTGTCTATAGGTCTTATCGTTGTGTTGTGAATGCAACATCTGAATGTTTATCATCGCGGAGACGTTTTGGGTGACCAGGGAGATATTATCTCCCTTAGTATAAATTTTGGGCGGAGTCACCAAGGTTTTTGATTATGCCTCTATTTTTGTTGATGTAATAATTGCAAAGGATATGAAGGATCATAATTAATTGATTCATAGGATGAGCGACCAGAGCTCCCTATGGGAGTAGCCCCCGAGTGTCTATTCGAGTCGTAGATTCAAACAGAGACTTTAATCTTGTGAATGCCTTCAATATCCCAAGTTAACTGGTGCTCCCTATGGGAGTATCCCCAAGTCCATAATTGAGTCGTTGACTCAAAGAAGGAGTCGAGGCGTAGAGTTGTTGATTATGCGTCTATTTTTGTTGATGTAATAATTGCAAAGGATACGAAGGATCATAATCAATTGATTCATAGGATGAGCAACCAAAGCTCCCTATGGGAGTAGCCCCCGAGTGTCTATTCGAGTCGTAGATTCAAGTTGAGACTTTAATCTTGTGAATGCTTTCAATATCCCAAGTTAACTGGTGCTCCCTATGGGAGTATCCCCAAGTCCATAATCGAGTCGTTGACCCAAAGAAGGAGTCGAGGCGTAGAATGAAGCTAAAAATCATTGTCAAATTTTATTCAAGGACCTGACCAATTCTTCAGGTGGACGACTAGCGCTCCTGATAGGAGTATCCCTCGAGTATTTGGTTGAGTCGAAGACTCGAGTAAGTACTTTGTCCTGACTTGAATGTTTGGATCTGTTGCAAGGCTTCTTCTTTTGTGATTGATGACGTCATGGGTCATGGGTCCCACATTCTGACTGGTATTTGACCAATCATGCGTAGTTTACACAAATTTAACTGCATCTCCTCGATTTTCACGCGTAGTGGAGAGAGTACTTGCGACGGTTCGGGCGGCACCCGCCACGTGTGCACTAGGATGCATGACACATGTTAGGTTTCTGTAGATCAATGGTTGTGTGTCATATTATTCCTCCTTTTATACCACTAGGGGCCCTAGTAGATTTTCCCTTCTTCACTGTTTTCACTTCGTTTCCTTGTTCTTCCCGCCTTTGCCATTTCTTGAGCTCATCGTTCCTCTTTGTGCTTGTAACACCCTCAGAATCGGCCCTATGCAAGTTTCAGCGCTTCCCGCCAAAACCCGCATAGAAACGAGTCAAAGGTGCCCACCAGGCACTTGCGTGTGGGTGGAAAACGAAGTAATACCATTACACAATAGTCCTCGATGGAACCCACAAAACATATATCCAACAACGACTCAATGAGTCAAGAATACAGAGGTACAATACAAAGATCCAAATCACCTTTAAAACGATATAGCGTCCGAGTATGGACAAGATGCAAATTGAGCTAAGAGCCCTGAAGAATAACCACTGGCGTCCATCACCCCGAACAAGCAAAGCCGGAAGGGTAACCCTGCTAACGACGTCGATCTCAAAACCTGCTTAAACAAAAGGGGTGCCGACAAAGGGAAAAGGAAAAAGAGAGAGCGGTCAGTACTGAGGCCAGTACACGGCGAGGCTAGAATTCGGCGGTCCTCGCCTACATAGGTATGGTGGACTGAAGCGGCAGCGCGGCATGCACTAAACAACCGATAGAGACTCGATACAACTAGCGGCTATCAGAGAGGGGTAAGAAAGACCTATTCGGAACCAACCTGATACTACCACCAAACATACCCATCCTGGTGTTTCCCCCTCGAGACCAAACGAGGAAGTCAACCGAGGAACTCACACCGTTGACAGTTTTATTCATTCCGTTATAGTGGCGGCAATTACTAGTCAAATAAAGATGGCATGAGTCATCCTGATATAATAAGCAGTGGGCAGTTTTAGTTAAACATTCCGTTGTAGTTGCAACACTTACTAGTCAGATACGATTAGCATGAGACATCCCAAACCCAGCAGTTGTTGGTACTTTTATTTAGCCATTCCGTTGTAGTGAAGCTGATTACTAGTCATATCGGATACAAGTCAAATTATAACAGTAAACTTTAGTTATAGTTGTCTATGATCGAGAACTGTGCTCCAAGTCGTCCATAACCGCGGACACGGCTTTTCGAAAAGATTTAACCCTGCAGGGGTGCACCAAAGTATCCACACGCACTTCGACCTTTTTGCCAGATCAGTTAACATACACCCATCGGTATGTCGGCGGGCCTAAGTCATGACGCTTTCCCAAACCCAAAGCAAGTACATGGGGCCACCCACTTAGCTACCAACGAAGTCGGCCGGTCTCGAGACGGACTTAGGGTTTGTGTAGACGGTAAGAACGATCGGGAACCCGAAAGTGTGACCGGCTTGTCGACAATAAAACGTGTCACGGGTTCCTAACAGTGCAGGCGCTCACGCAATCGTAAATAAAGCGAACGCATGGCATAAGTACAGGATAGTAATAAAGCCCCAAACTACTTGTGGCCCCGATGCAGACTTGGAATCAGGTACTAAATCGATGGGGTGCCCACACACCCCAATTGTGGTTAGCGCTCGATCTCGGAACAGGTGTCAAGAACTCGGGGTCCTACGGGACACCAGTGAGCGGTTAATAACCAAATATTGTCTATTACCCACCGGTGCCTCTGCATTTACCTACTTTCAATTTTAGTTATTAAACAATAATTAAAGTCTTGATCATCTCCAACATTAAACATGCGGCAATACTCCAACAACTGTGGTACTTGACGACACGCAACAGCACTTGAGCAAGCGACTACGACGCGCAAGTCCAACTATCTACCAAACAACAGGTAATAGGATGTGTCCAAGGCAATATAAGGCTGCAAGGGATGTTCCGGGTACGGAAACTAGAGCATCGCAACACAAATAGCAATAGATCAACAAGAGGGAATAAATACTATAAAGGTAAGATAGGTAGAAAGGGGGAGATGCTCGCCTGAAAACATTGTTGAAGGTTCATCCGAAGATCGGGTCGACACTCGCATCAACTCATCGGCCTAATCCGTGAAGAAGCAAAGCACTAGAAGAAACACCGGATGGACTATTTAATACTACGGTAGAAAATTGGGCAAGATGCATGTATGATGTATGACATGGCAAAGGTGCGATGCAATTAGATCATATTAAGCGGAACCGAGGCCCCGACAATTAATTAATAGGTTCATGTTGTTTAGATACCCTGCAATTTAAATGTTGTCTTAACATGGCAAAATATATCACCGGTTCGCTACACAAATTTATATGGGACCAATATAAGACTAGATTTGCTCGCATATGGATCCCATATTTAATTATAAGGTGAATCGGCATAATGCCCCAACCCACATGATATGCATGCGAGATGAACAATTTAATATGCAACAATTTGATATTACATTTATAAAATAGGGCTCGAGAAAGGGGTCACACATTAGAGGGGGCTCGACGATCTTGGTTAGGGTTCGACGGGGTTCGGGTTCGGACGGAGGTCTTGGTGTTCTGATGGATCGGTCTTCAGGGTCGAAGAACTTGGCGCCAGGGTTCAGTCTTCGGCAGGATCGGTCTTCGAACTCCGGGATCGGTCTTCAGATTCCGTGAGGGAGATCTTGATGTTCCGGGTTCTACGGTCGCGGCGGTCCTGACAGCATGATCAACGGGGTTCCGGCATCAGATCGGTCTTGTCGACGAGATGATTTTTGTCACCCCTAAACTTGGCATCGATTCCTCTTCGCGGCACGTCTACCTCCACACACAAGCATCACCAAAACTACAGTGAAACTCCTTGTCACTTCCCTGAAAGGATTCTTCACCAATTAGCAGGAATACTACATCGTCAACACACCACATCACTATAGCAGCTTCACTGGGAAACGCACCAAAGATAAACAGGGAACCGGGAGTGGAGAAGCGACAGAGCACCTGCGGGCGACCCGGCACAGGGGGCTCGCTGTTGAGGCGTACGTGGTCGGCGCCCAGCGGTTGAGGACGGCGTCACGCAGGACGGCGGTGTGAGCCCAACGAGCTCGGGGACAGCACCACGTTGGCGGCGGCACATGGCAAGGATGCAAGGGCCGACATGGGGGGGAGCTGCAGACGGGGTGGCGCCAGGGTGAGGAAGACCGACGGCGGCTAGATCTTGGAGGGGGCACGCTCGCGAGGTGCCGGAGATGCAGGGCACGGCGGCACCTGGAGGCGAGCGGCGGAAGGAGCTCTGCAGGGAGGGAGAGCTTGGCGATGGCGGCGGAAGAGGGCGAGACGGCGGGAGGCAGACGCGGGAGGAGGAGGCCGGCGAGTGAGAGGCGCTGCGGCGGGGTGGTAGAGACGGAGAGGGTCGGGCTCGACCGGAGCGGAGCGGGCCCGAGGCGGCCAGATGCGGCGAGGGAGGAGGTCGCACGCCGGCACGGGTCAGCGCGGTGGGGGCGAGGGATCTGGCGGCGGCGGCTCAGGGGCTCGACGAGGGACGGGGAAGGGGCGACGGGGTCGGCTCGGGCGACGACACGCAGGAGGGGGAGGCCGGGAGGTCGCGGAGGCCACGACCAGAGGACGGGCGGGGGCGACCGAGGGCGGCCGGAGACGCAGGTCTCGGTGGCGTGGAGGAAGACGCGGGTGAGACGGGCGCGGTAGGTGGGAGGGGATGCGGTCGCGCGGGGATCGAGGTGGTGGACCAGGGCGCGGGGACCAGGGTGGTCGATCGGGGCTGGCTGGGTGAGTGGGCCAGGCGGGGGAGTGGTTTGGGGATGAGGTGGAGGGGGTTGGTGAGGTGGCAGGTGGTGGTTGGGTGGATGGAGGGAGGATAGCTGAGGTGGCGAGCACCGATTGGGTGGGATGAGGTGGAGGAAGGGTGGGTAGATTAGGTTGGGGTAGGAAAAGGGTTTGGGTAGTCTGGTTTTTGTACTGGGGGTGGCCGACTAGGTCGGATCGACCCGGTATGGCTGCCCCCTAAAAATAAAATAAATATTTTATTATTTAGAACGGGGCGTTTGAAATCCATTGGTAGACGAAACAAAATAATCCGGAGATCCGGGTTTTGTGTTTGAATAAAGACGGGGCGTTCGGAAGACAAAAATATATTTTTCGAAGATAGTTTTATGCAAACAAATGCAAGATGACATGACGATGCTCAAATGCAATGTGGCATGATGCCATGAGCATGCGGTCATGATGATGCAATGCACAAAAACAACGCGATTTTCTAGTAGTGGTTTTGCGGGGCGCCACAGTGCTTGAAAATCTTCGCGTGTTTCCCTCCTCCATCATCCGAGCGCAGCGTGAAGTGCATCGCCTTAAGATGGGCAAAACGAAGAAGGTCACCAAAGTGGGAACGAGCGCCACCGACACTGTTAAGAAGACCACCACCGGCTGCGTCACCAATGGGAGTTGGCGGTGGACGCTGATAAGGGAGCTGGACTTGCGCCACCTGCGCGAGGCCCATCTGATCTCCCGAGATAAGGGAGATGTCAAGATCCCTAGTGTCGTGGTAATCCCTGACCCGCCCGCAGGTTTTTGGGTTATGTTCATTTCTTTCATCATCCAGGGTTTGTCCCTTCCAGCCCACAATTTCCTTTGTGGGATTCTTTTCTTCTATGGGCTTCAACTTCACTAGTTGACGCCCAATTCTCTTCTGCACATCATGTGCTTTATCACCCTCTATGAGTGCTGGCTCGGAATCGAGCCACACTTCGGCCTCTTCAAGAAGCTCTATGCCTTGAAGAGGCAGTTCGGCTCTAGCGGCACAGTCTATGAGCTGGGCGGGTGCAGAATATATATCCGCCCCAACCACCATTACTTCTCCTTCAACCTCGTCGATTTCGTGCAAGGATGGAGGAACAAATGGTTTTACATCCGTGATGAGAAGTTGAATGACCAGCACTATGGCCTTCCACCCTTCGACGCCAGCGCGATGATCTCTAGGAAGCGTTCGTGGTCGAACGATGTCCCCACGTGTGAAATCGAGGTTGTAGAGTTGCTATACAAGCGTGTGGGGGCCCAGCAGCTGCAGCAAGGCTAGGAGGTGACCGACATCGACATTATCCGCACCTTCCTCAGCTGCCGGGTACAACCCCTCTAGGCTAGAGCATACCTGATGTTCTTGTATGCCGGCACCAACAACTCGGCGAGGGTTTCATCCGAGGAGCTCTCCTCGGCTGACCTCAACAGGGCCATTAGGCCTTTGTTGTGCTTCAAGGCTGATGAAGCTCTGCCGTCGAAGACGTCGATTGAGCCCTTCAGCGCTGCCAAGGAAGTTCCTTAGGTTAGTCCTTTATTTGCATGTAATGCAGTTCTTTGACATTCTTGATCTTCTTTGTGTTTGAATCTGACACAAGTCATTTCTGTTGTGCAAGATCTGAAGGTCGAGGACATGATGCCTCCACTTCCTAAGAAGTATATGAAAGCCCAATGGCGGGGACGTGGACGAGTCGGAGTATTAAGTCCCTGCCGCCCAGTCACCACTGGAGGAGGAAGCCCCTGAGCCTAGCAACGGGAATTCTCACAGGAGGATCCGTAGTGAGGCCTCATATTCTTTGACGCTACCGACGCCAAAGGGTCCTGCATTTTTGTAGAGGCATGCATTCACTAAAGGCACCACCTCTCCGATTCTGGCTATGCCTATTCAGGCTATGGCTCCCGAGCCGCAGGCCAAGAAGCAGAAGCAGACACTAGTTTTTGACCTCTCTTACATCCCTTCGTGAGTGCTTTTAATGTCTTTTTATCTTACCTATGCTATCTTGTTTTGCAATTGACACTTCTGTGATGTGCTGTTTGTATTGGCCCAGGGGGTCCTCCCTAGATGAGTTCGTAAAGGACGAGACCGAGGAGATCGTCGTGGAGTCGAAGGCGATAAGTGCTAGTGCTATAGCACCCTCCCCGAAGACGGTGGCCAACTGCGGCCACAACTCTTCGAGTTCCTCCAAGATAAGGACTCATGAGCTTGTTGTCCAGAAGACACAAGATTAACCCTTAGAGTTTTCGGGTGAACACATAAGTGCATTTGATTTGTTATCGATGGGCCCTTAGTCTATCTTTCTCCTGACTTACACTTGTCTGGTGCAGCCCTTCATCTGAGACCTGAAGCGCCTCGGTCAGAAGCACCTTACCCTTGAGGCGGAGTTTCAGCAGCTACGTGGTAAGTACCTTGCTGCCTATGCCTCTTCTGGTGCGTATTTGGGAAATTTTGCTTGACCTTCTCACTTTGATTTTGTAGAGGAAAACAACTAAGCCCTCCGCAAGCTACACTTGCTCGGGAAGAGTCATGGCTAGGCGGAGACCAGGGCCAAGGATGTCGTCGAAGCCCTCAAGCTCTTCAAGCTAGAGGCTAAGGCGCCCGAGGAGAAGATCATGACAAATGCTGCCGTGCGGGAGAAGGCGATGGAGGATCAGCTGATGACTGCTACCCATGCGTTGTCAGGTTAGTTCTTCGGGTCAGAAGAGCTATTATTATTCTATTCTCCTTGCTTTGTTGTTCTTGTCAGTTGAAATAGTTTCTGTGTGTTGTAGAGGCAACTGGCATCAATTTTGACCACCAGGTCGTGGATCATGGGGATCTCCTTGCGGATGCGGTTGTTGCGGTCAAAGACCGCTGCAGCTCCACTGTTGACACCTTGGCCAAGGCCAAGGAGGTCCTCAGCCGCTTCCATCGAGAGATTTCCCTGAAGGGCGTGTCCCTTGATGACATTGATTCCCCGACGAAGGCTCTGACAGGGGATGCACCTGCCGAATATAAGAAGACGCAGAAGGGCACATGTTCCTCCCTTGGCTTGGCGATGGCGCTGGCGTGCAGCTGTACCTGAACAAGGAGATGTCCAAGATGCCGGTGGCGGTGGATGGTATTGAGGTTTCATTCGCTCCCTTTGCCTCGCGCTGCAAACAATACGGCCCTCGTCTCATCGAGCTGCTGGACACTTACTCGGCTGAGTAGAAATGGTTGGCCACGGCGCAATCCAAGGAGACGGGGGCTGCCTCGGATGCCGCCAACGCTTAGGGTGTCTTGCTTAGACGTCTGCCTAGCTATATTTTTTGCCTTTTAGCAGTGATGCCTTGTATCGAATTGTATTTTGAACTGCTACCTAGTAGCCTCAGATGTAAATATATGATTCCTTCTGCTCGGTTAATTTGTCCTTATTGCTCATTGCTTTGTGCTTCGTAGGGTTCTTCGAGTGTTGCTCCAATGACCTCGCATGTTCCCTTGGCCACTGCTGAGCCGAAGGCGAGCGAGGCGTCACAGTTGTCATTGCTACGTGATCGCATCAGGATCCTGGAGAAGGATGTCACCATTATCCGCGGTCATGCCGACGTGTGGAAGTCGAAGACAGAAAAGATTGTTGAAAGGGAGAAGTATATCCTTGAAGAATTCTTGAAAATTGGCGAATAGTTGCAGTGTGAGTAACACTCGAACTTTCGCGTGCTATGCTAGTTGCTTTGTGTTTGGCTGATAAGTTGTTTCTCTTTGCATTTGTCATCTTATTCCGCAGGAGGAGAAAGAGCACATCAATATTCGGATGAACTATCTCACACAGCTGGAGCTGGAGGCTGGAGGGTTCTTCTGGATGGACCGCGACTGAGCGATCGTGGTGGCAATAGTCCAAGACTGTGTCCATCAGGTCCTCACGGTCTTGAAACACGCGAGATCGGCCTTCGCATCCATTTATGTTGCCATGTTCCCCTTGGATGTGGCTCCATCCAGTTTCCTGGGTTTGCTCGGGAAGTTTTAGAGTGTGGATGCCATGAAGGACCTTGTGCGGCAGCAGCTCATTGCTGGTGCCAAGGCAGCGCTGGCACTTGTTCGGCTGCACCGTTGGGGTGCAGATCTGGCGGAGATAGCAGTGGGGCCGTGTGTTCCTCGAGATGGAATGGCATGGGACATGTGCCTGTACTACCGGGCAGTTGCCCAACATGTCGAAGACATTGTTCGGCTCTTTGATGATTGTACCAACATGTTGCTTCAGCGTCAACAGTGGCGATTTTTCCTCCTACAGGTGTCATGTAAACACAATGTAAAATTTGTGTAGTCTCGATTGGGCTATTTGCTGTCCTTGTAAAAAATTTATAATATATTGCATGTTAGGCTTTTATTGTGAATTTGCATGCCCTTTTCGTTAGCCTGACGCTCTGTCGATCTCTGCTCCTTGCCAACCTGTCAGTTGGGTTGCAACTGAGCTAGAGTTTTCAAGGGTTCGATGACATATTCAGCTACTCAGGTGAATGCAGTAGTAAGGAGTCGACGAAGTCGTCGGGTGAGGCTTAGCCCCCGAGTGTATTTCGTGAATGTAAATTTGTAGAAAAAATAGATATTGGCCAAGGAACTTAGTTTTTTTATCGTATAGGAGGAAGTACAATGGTTTTGCTGAGTATCTTGGCTGAGAAGCCTTATTGTAAGTAAAATAACAGCTAAGGGTAGAAGCACCGCAGCTGTGCGACATTTCAAGGGTTGGAGTATGCTAATATGGACTCAATGTCTTTGAGGCGGTAGTCAACACCTAGAATTACTTCGGTGACCATGTAGGGCCCTTCCCAGGGTGACTCGAGCTTCCGATGCCTCTTTTGCTTGAGTAACAGGATGAGGTGTCCTTTGCCGAATGACCTTGGTAGTAGCCGTCGGCTGTGGTAGTTATGGAGGCTCTGCTGATACACCATTGAACGGGCGGCGGTGATGTCGCGTGCTTCGTCTAGTATGTCGACAGAGTCCTCGAGTGCATCCATTGATTCGACTTCGCTATAAGCGATGACCCATGGGGCCTTGTAGCGTACCTCAGTAGGTAGCATAGGTTTGGCACCATGCACCATTAATAAAGGCGTGTACCCAGTGGTGCTGTTTAGCATTGTATGCAAGCTCCAAAGGACAAAGGGCGGTTCATATGCCCAGGCTACCGCCGCTCCTTCGAGAGGTCACAGTAGTCTGTTCTTGATCCCGCTGTAGACGAGGCTGTTAGACTTTTCGACTTGGCCGTTGGTCTATGGATGTGCGACCGAAGCGTAGGTGATGTCGATGCCGAGGCCATCGCAGAAGTACTGAAACTCCTTCAAGGTGAAGGTCGTTCTGTTGTCGGTGATGATGTTATGTGGCACCCCGAACTTGTGGACTATGGACTGGAAGAACTTGATGGTGGTGGCGCCGATTTGATTGGTGATGCGCATAACCTCAATCACTTGGTGAACTTGTCAACTACGACCAAGAGGAAGACGTAGCCTCCAGGTGAGGACTTTTGCAGCTTGCCGACCATGTCGATTCCCCACTGCGCGAAGAGCCAGGCCATGGTATTATTGCAATTCTGAGCCTAGTGTGTCCAGCTTATCCGTGGACCGTTGGCAGGCATTGCACTTTTAGACTATTTTTTAGTGTCGTGAATTGATTTTGGCTAGTAGAAGCCAGCCCGTAAGGCTTTGGCGACCAGGGCGCGACTGCCAGCATGGTGACCATAGATGCCTTCGTGGATGTCGAGGAGGAAGATCATCCCTTCACCATTGGTGACGCATCGTTGTAGGACTCCGGTGATGCTTGGCTTGTAAAGCTCACTGTTAATGATGGTAAAGGCCTTCGAGCGCCAAGCGATGTTCCATGAATTAGTCGAGTATTCTAGCAGCTTCTTGCTCAACAGGTATGTGACGTATTGTTGAGTCCATGATTGCTCTGACCTGCATGAGGTTCACAAGTGGAATTTCCGACTCCTCTTCTATTGGTGCATTGAGGTCGTCGGGTGGCATAGCCCCCGAGCCTGTTGTAGCCTCTGGTATGCTCTTAGACTTCTTGCACTTGATGGAGAGTTCGCAGATTTGCTCCAAGAAGACACCTGCGACCGGTGTGCAGGTAGAACCAATGTTGGCGAGCTTGTAAGCCTCTTCATTGCTTTCTCGGACAACGTGATAGAGTTCGCAGCCATCAAATTCTCCTTCGAGTGTGTCGAAGAGGTCGCGGTAGGTGATCATGTTGTCGAGAATGGTGTCGCATTGGTTCATTGTCTATTGTACGGCGAGGTTGGAGTCTCCGTAGATGACCAACTGAGTGGCACCGCACACCTTGACTATCCGCATTCCATGGATCAGCGCCCGGTAATCTGGGTATAGGTTGAGTGCATGCTCGGCGAATTCCCTGGGAACTCCTGGAATGTCCACAGGACACCGGGCAAAGATTTCCCAACGCTCATAGATGAATTCGACAAGCATGAGTTCCTTTGCATGACTCATGTTGTTGGTGATGAGGGCGGTTTTGGTGGGGTCCATCAGGTGGACCTGAATCTCCTTGGTGTTGACCGTGGAGTCGAAGGACTGGTCAGGAGTGTTTTTCTTGATCACCGGAGGTAGGCTAGTGTCTGTTGACTCCTTTAGCCTTGTGAGCTCCTCTTGCATGCCAAAGGACTGGAGATTCTATTTAATTCCCTGTCATAGATGTCCGATTTGGTAAAACTCCCTAGGACGATGATGATGTCGTTGGGTCTTGGCATTTTTAGCAGGAGGTACGCGTAGTGGGGTACCGCTATAAATCATGCAAATGCCACATGACCGAGGATGGCGTGGTACTGTGATGGACAGTCGACCACCTAAAATTCAAGTTGTGTGTGGCATCCCGCAAAACCACTACTAGAAAATCGCGTTGAATTTGTGCATTGCATCGTCATCATCATGCATTGTTTGCTAAAACTGTGTTCGCAAAGCCCGTTTTGTTTTCTAAAACGCCCCAGCTTTATTCAAACGCCAACCCCGGGGCTCCGGAGTATTTTTGTTTTGTCGCTATCGGTTTGCGAATGGTCCAATTTAACGCAAATAAAATTTATAATTATTTTAGTAGGGGCAGTCGAACGGGCCAACCCGACCCGAACGACCGCCCCAGTTTTTAAAACGGTTCACCCAAACCTGCCCCATCTAAATCTAAACCCACCTAAAAAGCTACCCAACCCACCCTGGCCACATCACCCCAACCTATCCTATCACGCCACATCACCCTTGCCCACCCCTCACCCACTCAAATCCTGCCACCTAATCCTAACCCCTCTCTCTCTCCTCTCTCCCTCTCAGCACACCCCACCCAGCACACCAAACACACACACGCACGCACACGCTACAAAGACACACGCCTACCACGACTGGGGCCCCCCCCCCCCTGGCCCACTCGCCAGCCGCTCACCCACCCAACCCCCCAGACTGGCCACTCCCCACACCAGATCCCACCTCCCCACACCGGATCCCCCCACCAACCGCGCCACTGCCCCACTGGCCGAAGACGCTGGCCGGGACGCGTCCCCAACCTCCCAGCGTCTGTCATCGCCCTCACACCACATCCCTCCGCCTCCCTTTCTTCTTCCCTGGCTCGCTTCCTTGCATCGCACACCCGCCCCAGAGGCCGGGCGAGCCCCGCCGTTCGCTCCTCCCGCTGAGCTGCCGGGCGCGCCGCCCGCTGCGTTCGCCACGCGCCGAGCGAGCTCGCGCTGCCGACCGCCGAGCCTGCTCGCCGCCCCACCGCCACCGTCGACGCCGTGCAGACCCTCGCTCGCCGCACCTACCCACCACTGCTCCTCCTCCTCGCGTCAGCCCGGCCGCCCTACCATTGGAGGCCACGCCCGCCACCGCCAGCCGAGGCCGCCTCTCCCAGCGCCACCGCTCCGCCTGCCCGTGCGCTTCCCGACGCCCGAGCTCCAGCGTGGCGCCGCCGAGCATCATCGGCCCTGCACCCGCCTCCATGCGCCTCGCAGACGCCATTCATGCCTCTGGTTGCCTCTCCGGCCCCGCGCACGCGCTGCCACGTTCAACTCGCCCGACCTCCGCTCCGCGAAGCCGCCACCTGCGCCGCCCGCCTCGCCGCCCTCGCGGACCACGCCCGCGCCTCGTCGCCCTCCCTCCATCGCTCCGTCCGTCCGCCTCCGACCCGTCGTCCTTCGGCCCGAGCCCGGCCTCCTCGTCCCCGAGTACCAGCAGCGGCAAGCCCCGAGCCGAGTGACACCCGCGAAGTTTCTGCCATCTTGGGTGTTCGGTGCATGCGGGACTCGTGTGCCCTGCACCCTCTCGGCTAGTCAAGCACTTCACCCCCGGACCCCGAGGACCCTGGCGCCGTTCCCGAGATCGCCCCCGGTTCGACATGCACCCCAACACGGATACACCAAGTTACCCATCGAAGACACCAAGACCGTCGACAGGGAACCGAAGGGCGTCAAGCACTGCATCCCGGACGTTTCCGGACCCGATGACCGCCAAGACCGACCGGTGCGTGTTACCCGACAAGACCTTCGCCTCAGAGCACCAAGTAATCCGTTTGAACCGCGAAGACCCGAACCCTCGCCAAGATCTTCGGTGCCGAGACCTGCGAAGACCGAACCCGGAGGTGGATACCCCGAAGACCGATCCCGGCGCGGCTGAACCCCGACGACCCCAAGACGCCAAGTACCTCTACACAAGACCGTCGACGCGAACCGACGGCCGCGGATGCGACAGGACCGTCCCAGAGACGCCAAGTACTTCTTCCCTCGCCAAGACCGCCTCGATGGCGCGGGCCCGACAAGACCCTCGCAACGGCAAGACCTTCGCGATGACAAGAACGGTACCGACCCGGAAGAACCCGACGCGCCCCGACACGAACCAAGTCCCGCACCCGGACGCGGCAAGAACTACCCCCGATATCCGAGCACGACCCCGGAAGCCGAGAACGGACCGTCGAACCCTGAACCCTGTCGAACCCCCGAACCCCGGAACCCCAAGGTCGTCGAGCCCCCCCTCAATGTGTGACCCCTTTTCCTCGAACCCTATTTTATAAGATATCAATTTGTTGCACATTAAATTGTCATTCCCGCATGCATAGCATTGGTTTGGGGGCCTTATGCCGATTCACCTAATAATTAAGTATGGGGCCCATATGCGGGCAAATCTAGTCTCATATTGGCCTCATTTAAACATGTGTAGCGAACCGGCTCTATCTGTTACATTGCTAAACAACATTTAATTTGAGGGGCTTCTAAACAACTTGAACCATATATTAATTGTCGGGACCCCGGTTCCGCTTAATATGACCTAATTGCACCGCACCTTGCCTTGTCATTCATCATGCATGCATCATGCCGGTCTTTTGCCTTAGTATTAAATAGTGCATCCGGTGTTTCTTCTAGTGTTTTGATTCTTCGCGGATAAGGCCGTTGAGTTGATGTGAGATTCGCCCCGATCTTCGGATGAACCTTCGACAATGTTTTCAGGCGAGCATCTCCCTCTTTCTACCTATCTTACTTTTATAGTATTTACTTCCCTCCTGTTGATCTATTGCTATCTGTGGTTATGCGATGCTTTAGTTTCGTACCATGATATTCCCTACAGACCCTATATTGCTTTGGACACATCCTATTACCTGTTGTTTGGTAGATAGATGGACTTGCGTCGTAGTTGCTTGCTCAAGTGCGATGTGTGTCGTCACGCCACGATTCTTGATGTATTGCCGCATGTTGATGTTGGAGATGATCCTAGTATTACTTATTGTTCACTTTACTTTCTTAACAACTAAAATTGAATAAGCGGAGGCATCGTGGGTGATAGATAATATTTGGTTTAACGCCCACTTGTGTCCCGTAAGACCCCGAGTACTTGATACCTGCCTTGAATTATCGCTATCCACATATGGGGAGTATGGGCCCCCCCTAGCCAGAGCTTGATTCCGTCTTATTTCTTGGGGCCACAAACTAGTTTGAGGTTTTATTACTATCCTGTACTTATGCCATGCTTTACTGCTTTATTTACGATTGTGCGAGGTACTGCACACTGTACTGTTTTGGATCGGGACACGTTTCCGCGGTGTCGACAAGCCCAGCCACACTTTCGGGTTCCCGATCGTTCACTGGCCCACCCAAACCTTGAGGCCGTCTCGAGCTTGTCTACTCCGCTATGGTTCTACTCAAAGGGTGGCCTCAAATATTTCTGAATCTTGCGATTCCTTCGTCGTGAGACCTCGTTGGGTTTTGATTTGGTTTTTCCGAGGTTGATCGTGTGTGTGTTGCTATTGGTGCACCCCGGCCGGGTTAAAACTTTCTGAAAGCCGTGTCCGCGGTTATGGACGACTTGGAGCACAGTATCTCGATCATAGACAAGCATAACTAAAGTTTACTGCTATAATTTGACTTATAATGACTAGTAATCAGCTTCACTACAACGGAATGGCTAATTAATACTGCCCACAATTGCTTGTTTTGGTTGTCGCTTGCGACAATTGTATCTGACTAGTAAGTATTGCAACTACAACGAATTGGCTGAATAAAAGTACCAACAACTGCTGGGTTATGGGTTTATCTCATGCTATCTGTATTTGATTAGTAATTGTTGCAACTTTCACGGAATGGTTAACTAAAAGTGCCCACTGTTTATTTTATCAGGACGATTAACTAAACTTGACTAGTAAAGTGCCGCAATTAGAACTGAATAAATAAAACTGCCAACTGTGTGAGTTCCTCGGTTGACTTCCTCGTTTGGTCTCGAGGGGGAAACACCAGGATGGGTTTGGTTGGTGTTAGCTTCAGGTTGGATCCGGATAGGTCATTCTCATCCCTCTCTGATAACCGCCAGTTGTATCGAGTCTCTATAGGTTGTTTAGTGCATGCTGCCGCTGCCGCTTCAGTCCACCATACCTATGTAGGCGAGGACCGCCGAATTCTAGCCTCGCCGTGTACTGGCCTCAGTACTGACGCTCTTTCTTTGTTTTCTGCTTTGCCTTTGTCGGCACCCCTTTTGTTAAGCAGGTTTTGAGATCGACGCCGTTAGCAGGGTTACCCTTCCGGCTTGGCCTGGGCAGGGTTATGGACGCCATTGGTTATTCTTCAGGGCTCTTAGCCCCATTTGCTTCTTGTCCGTAGTCGGACGCTCTACCGTTTTCCAAGGTGATTTGGATCTTGTATATTATATCTGTATTCTTGACTCCTGGAGTCGCTGTTATGTATATCTGTTCTGTGGGTCCCATCGAGGACTGTTGTGTAATGATTATTACTTCGTTTTCCACCCGCACGAAAGTGCCTGGTGGGCACCTTTGAATCGTTTCTATGCGGGTTTGGTGAATTTTGCCCAAACTTGCATAGGTCCGATTCTGAGGGTGTTACAGAGTGGTATCAGAGCTCAGCAGTTGCGATACCCACAAGTCCAAATGTAGGATAACCTAGCTAACGGCAAGTAGAGTGTCAAAACTATTTTGAAAATCGGTTGGATAGTTACGATTAGGTCTGATTTTACTCCTTACCCTCTGCTGATCTCCTCTTACCTCGACGTGTTTTGAATCTGCCCTCTTATCTTTTCTGCGAGTCCAGGATTTCTCGTGGTTGGGTTCCGTCGTACCTTTAGGGTTTCGCTTCCTCCTTTGTCAACGGTGTTCTATCATCCGGCCTTCGCCTGAGTGATCTTTGTCTGTAGAACCATTCTTTATTCCTTGTTTGAGCCTTCCGGTGTTTTCCGACGCGACGACATCCTCTACGCCAGATCCGATGCAGAGTCTGCATCACTCCTTGTTCCGAACCTCGCTTGTCGAGATCTTCAGTCTGAATCCGAGGGTTGGTTGCATAATCTATCTGTTCGTGTACAGGGTAATGCTTTGAGTGCGGGATGGAGTCGCGACCATACCACTACTCTTATCATTCGCTTATGTACATTGAATGGTGGATCGATGCAATTTTACTCCTTCCGCTGAAGTTAGAGGTGGCCTTACCTTTAACTTCGTCCGTTGTTTATCCGGAGTGCTCTCTTGACGGACAGGGTCAACGACCTTTTGTTAGTGGTGTCGCGAGGATCTACACGAAGCGAGAAGACGCAGATCGCCGACCTTCCTTCCGGTACCTTGAGGCGGATCTCGAGGGCGAGATCCATTGTTAGTGGTGTCGAATTGTGGCATCCCGCAAAACCACTACTAGAAAATCGCGTTGAATTTGTGCATTGCATCGTCATCATCATGCATTGTTTGCTAAAACTGTGTTCGCAAAGCCCGTTTTGTTTTCTAAAACGCCCCAGCTTTATTCAAACGCCAACCCCGGGGCTCCGGAGTATTTTTGTTTTGTCGCTATCGGTTTGCGAATGGTCCAATTTAACGCAAATAAAATTTATAATTATTTTAGTAGGGGCAGTCGAACGGGCCAACCCGACCCGAACGACCGCCCCAGTTTTTAAAACGGTTCACCCAAACCTGCCCCATCTAAATCTAAACCCACCTAAAAAGCTACCCAACCCACCCTGGCCACATCACCCCAACCTATCCTATCACGCCACATCACCCTTGCCCACCCCTCACCCACTCAAATCCTGCCACCTAATCCTAACCCCTCTCTCTCCTCTCTCCTCAAGACACCCAAGACACCAAACACACACACGCACGCACACACAAAGACACGCCCTACCACTGACTGGGGCCCCACCCCTCGGCCCACTCCACCGCCACCCACCCAACCCCCCAGACTGGCCACTCCCCACACCAGATCCCACCTCCCACACCGGATCCCCCACCAACCGCGCCAGCCCACTGCCCAGAAGACGCGGCCGGGACGCCCCCAACCTCCCAGTCTGTCATCCTCGCGCGACCACATCCCTCCTCCTCCTTTCTTCTTCCCTGGCTCGCTTCCTTGCACCCGCCCGCACTCAGAGGCCGGCGAGCCCGCGGCCGCCTCCCCCGCTGAGCCTGCGCCGCCTCGCGCCGCCACGCCGGAGCGAGCTCAAGCGCTGCCGTCACGAGCTCGCCCGCCTGCCCCACCGCCACCGTCGACCGCCAGACCCTACCGCCGCACCTACCCACCACCTGCTCCTCCCTCCGGCCGCCGCCGCCTGGCCTGGAGCGCCGCCAGCTGCGGCCGAGCCGCCTCCCGGCGCTCACCGCTCCGCCCCGCCCGCGCGCCTCGACGCTCCAGCTCGCCGCGCCGAGCATCATCGGCCCTGCACTCCCGCCGCGCGCCTCCAGACGCCGCCCCGTCATCTGTGCCTCAGGTTGCCTCCGCCCAAGGCCGCCCACCGCCGCCACGTTCAACTCGCCCGACCTCCGCTCGGCGAAGCCGCCCACCTGCGCCCGCCGCCCGCTGCGCCCGCCTCGCGACCGCGCCTCCGTCGCCCTCCTCCACCGCTCCGTCCGGCGCCCCTCCGTCCGCCTCGACCCGTGCCCCGCCCGAGCCCGGCCTCCTCGTCCCCGAGTACCAGCGGCAAGCCCCGAGCCGAGTGACACCGAAGTTTCGCCATCTTGGGTGTTCGCATGCGGACTCGTGTGCCCTGCACCCTCTCGGCTAGTCAAGCACTTCAACCCCGGACCCCGAGGACCCTGGCGCCGTTCCCGAGATCGCCCCCGGTTCGACATGCACCCCAACACGGATACACCAAGTTACCCATCGAAGACACCAAGACCGTCGACAGGGAACCGAAGGGCGTCAAGCACTGCATCCCGGACGTTTCCGGACCCGATGACCGCCAAGACCGACCGGTGCGTGTTACCCGACAAGACCTTCGCCTCAGAGCACCAAGTAATCCGTTTGAACCGCGAAGACCCGAACCCTCGCCAAGATCTTCGGTGCCGAGACCTGCGAAGACCGAACCCGGAGGTGGATACCCCGAAGACCGATCCCGGCGCGGCTGAACCCCGACGACCCCAAGACGCCAAGTACCTCTACACAAGACCGTCGACGCGAACCGACGGCCGCGGATGCGACAGGACCGTCCCAGAGACGCCAAGTACTTCTTCCCTCGCCAAGACCGCCTCGATGGCGCGGGCCCGACAAGACCCTCGCAACGGCAAGACCTTCGCGATGACAAGAACGGTACCGACCCGGAAGAACCCGACGCGCCCCGACACGAACCAAATCCCGCACCCGGACGCGACAAGAACTGCCCCCGATACCCGAGCACGACCCCGGAAGCCGAGAACGGACCGTCGAACCCTGAACCCTGTCGAACCCCCGAACCCCGGAACCCCAAGGTCGTCGAGCCCCCCCTCAATGTGTGACCCCTTTTCCTCGAACCCTATTTTATAAGATATCAATTTGTTGCACATTAAATTGTCATTCCCGCATGCATAGCATTGGTTTGGGGGCCTTATGCCGATTCACCTAATAATTAAGTATGGGGCCCATATGCGGGCAAATCTAGTCTCATATTGGCCTCATTTAAACATGTGTAGCGAACCGGCTCTATCTGTTACATTGCTAAACAACATTTAATTTGAGGGGCTTCTAAACAACTTGAACCATATATTAATTGTCGGGACCCCGGTTCCGCTTAATATGACCTAATTGCACCGCACCTTGCCTTGTCATTCATCATGCATGCATCATGCCGGTCTTTTGCCTTAGTATTAAATAGTGCATCCGGTGTTTCTTCTAGTGTTTTGATTCTTCGCGGATAAGGCCGTTGAGTTGATGTGAGATTCGCCCCGATCTTCGGATGAACCTTCGACAATGTTTTCAGGCGAGCATCTCCCTCTTTCTACCTATCTTACTTTTATAGTATTTACTTCCCTCCTGTTGATCTATTGCTATCTGTGTTGCGATGCTTTAGTTTCCGTACCCGCGATATTCCCTACAGCCCTATATTGCTTTGGACACATCCTATTACCTGTTGTTTGGTAGATAGATGGACTTGCGCGTCGTAGTTGCTTGCTCAAGTGCAGATGTGTGTCGTCATACGCCACAGTTGCTGATGTATTGCCGCATGTTGATGTTGGAGATGATCCTAGTATTACTTATTGTTCACTTTACTTTCTGCTTAACAACTAAAATTGAATAAGCAGAGGCATCGGTGGGTGATAGATAATATTTGGTTTCCGAACGCCCACTTGTGTCCCGTAAGACCCCGAGTACTTGATACCTGTTCCTTGAATTATCGCGCTATCCACATATGGGGAGTATGGGCCCCCCCTAGCCAGAGCTTGATTCCGTCTTATTTCTTGGGGCCACAAACTAGTTTGGGGTTTTATTACTATCCTGTACTTATGCCATGCTTTACTGCTTTATTTACGATTGTGCGAGGTACTGCACACTGTACTGTTTTGGATCGGGACACGTTTCCGCGGTGTCGACAAGCCCAGCCACACTTTCGGGTTCCCGATGCTCACAGCCGTCCACCCAAACCTTGAGGCCGTCTCGAGCTTGTCTACTCGCTATGGTTCTACTCAAAGGGGTGGCCCCCTGAAATATTTCTGAATCTTGCGATTGCTCTGTCGTGAGACCTCGTTGGGTTTTGATTTGGTTTTTCCGAGGTTGATCGTGTGTGTGTTGCTATTGGTGCACCCCGGCCGGGTTAAAACTTTCTGAAAGCCGTGTCCGCGGTTATGGACGACTTGGAGCACAGTATCTCGATCATAGACAAGCATAACTAAAGTTTACTGCTATAATTTGACTTATAATGACTAGTAATCAGCTTCACTACAACGGAATGGCTAATTAATACTGCCCACAATTGCTTGTTTTGGTTGTCGCTTGCGACAATTGTATCTGACTAGTAAGTATTGCAACTACAACGAATTGGCTGAATAAAAGTACCAACAACTGCTGGGTTATGGGTTTATCTCATGCTATCTGTATTTGATTAGTAATTGTTGCAACTTTCACGGAATGGTTAACTAAAAGTGCCCACTGTTTATTTTATCAGGACGATTAACTAAACTTGACTAGTAAAGTGCCGCAATTAGAACTGAATAAATAAAACTGCCAACTGTGTGAGTTCCTCGGTTGACTTCCTCGTTTGGTCTCGAGGGGGAAACACCAGGATGGGTTTGGTTGGTGTTAGCTTCAGGTTGGATCCGGATAGGTCATTCTCACCCCTCTCTGATAACCGCTGGTTGTATCGAGTCTCTATAGGTTGTTTAGTGCATGCTGCCGCTGCCGCTTCAGTCCACCATACCTATGTAGGCGAGGACCGCCGAATTCTAGCCTCGCCGTGTACTGGCCTCAGTACTGACGCTCTTTCTTTGTTTTCTGCTTTGCCCTTTGTCGGCACCCCTTTGTTAAGCAGGTTTTGAGATCGACGCCGTTAGCAGGGTTACCCTTCCGGCTTGGCCTGGGCAGGGTTATGGACGCCATTGGTTATTCTTCAGGGCTCTTAGCCCCATTTGCTTCTTGTCCGTAGTCGGACGCTCTACCGTTTTCAAGGTGATTTGGATCTTGTATATTATATCTGTATTCTTGACTCGGAGTCGTTATATATATCTGTTCTGTGGGTCCCATCGAGGACTGTTGTGTGATGTTATTACTTCGTTTTCCACCCGCACGAAAGTGCCTGGTGGGCACCTTTGAATCGTTTCTATGCGGGTTTGGTGAATTTTGCCCAAACTTGCATAGGTCCGATTCTGAGGGTGTTACATTGTGCGCACTAAAGCTCTTGGGCGTGCCGAAGATGATGTCGAGCCATATCTTGCCCAGGGGATATACTCCTTTCCCTAGGATGATGTCGTGGAAGGTTGTATCGGATGCCTCCAGGCTGGTGAGCAAGATCTGCATTGCCTCTAGGGTACTAGCGAACATAAGGTTTATGTCGCTACCACCGTCCATGAATACTCGGTTCATATAGAACTCACTGATCTGAGCCTCAAGCACCAGGATAGAATGTCCTGGGCGAGGGATCTGACGAGGATGGTCGGATCTGTCGAAGGTAATGCATGACTCCGAGCCACTAAGGTACTCAGGTATGGCTTGTGGGGAGGTGACGGCCAGGTTTATCTAGCGGGTCATCGTGTTATGTATCCTGTTGGATGGACGCCCCTTTTCTATCATCATGGTACCCAACGCACGTGGGTACTATTCTCCTCCATTATTCTGGGTCGGTGCTGCCGCAGGCTGCACGGGTCCTCCAGGTGGTGGTGGTGGGGCGCCATATGTGATGGACCTGAGGTGAAACCAAACCCCTGGTTTACTGCATCACGTCGTAGCTGAGCGTACCCTTCATGGAGTTTTTGAAACTCTCGATGGTATTTTAGCAGATGGTTGGACTTTTTATTGCCATCCTGCTTGTCGATGTAGAAGTGGATGTTGCAGGGACTCGATAGCTTGTCTATCGCGGATGGCTCATCATATCGGGTGCGATGTTGCCATGACTGCGTGGTTTTTCCGCTATCACGATAGCTGCCACTGCGATAGCCGCTGTTGCGTTTTCCATCGTCGTGACGATCAGCGTAGCCGTCCGCAATCATGTTGACTTCCTCGTGAACGTCGTAGACACAACGCTCTCCTCTTTCCTTGGCGGTCGTGTCTATGGCCAAAGGCCGTCCTCGTCATCCGAACGTGTTTGGTTTTTGTGGACTACGTCTTCACCATCAGCCCAGAAATTGGCGATATCCATTAGATGGTCAATGGTTTTGGGCTTGATGCGGCCAAGATCCTCCCTAAGTTCGCGGTGTCTTACGCCGTCGTTGAAGGCGTCGATTTCCTTTTCCACGGAGATATCCTCTGTGAAGTTCTTGATGACGTACCAACATTGGACGTAGGAGCGAATGGACTCGTTGGACCTTTGGCAACAGGCATGTAGCTCTTCGATTGAGGCGGGTTGCTTGTAGATTCCCTTGAAATTGCGGATGAAGCTATAGATCATCTCCTCCCAGCTGCGGATGGATCCAGAGGGGATATTGTTGAGCCAGGCCCATGCTACGCCCTTCAACTACAGCTGAAGGCATTACATGGCTGTATTTTTACTTCCGCCATGCAGCTTGAATGATGAGATGTGATCGTCTAGCCAGATCTTCGGCTCCTATAGGCCGTCAAACTTCGGATTGTCTAAAGGCAACTTGAAGCCCTTGGGGCATCCTCAATTTCCATATATCTCGGCTGAAGCATCTTGCGTCGTAGAGATCCGTGTCCTCGTATTCCTACTCAGTGGAGCACGCGTGTTTGGCGTGCAACTTGTCGATTTTGCGTTGCGTGTGCTCGTCAAGAGCTTCGTAGTTGTGGCTCCTTCACCGTGGGCTGCAGCGTCGCCGCGAGAAGTCATGGTCATCCTTGTCGAATGAGGGCGTGCGTTTTGTCGTGAACTTCACAATAACCTTTTTCTTTGGCTCTAGAGTCTCTTCTCTAGTCAGTGCGGCTCCAATGACCCCGAGGCCAATGATTGCATACTTATGGACGGTGGACCTTGGATCCTCGACAAGTGGTTGATTGGCGATCAAATACGTAGTAGCTGATATGACCACGGCCTGCGGTGTCTTGGGAATCATATTACCCTGCAAGTCCATCAACATGAATGACATGTCGAGTGCCTTAGTGGCCTCGCGCCTTGCGGCTGGGCCCATGCGGTCCAGTCGAGAGCGACTTTTGTGGTCTGCGTAGCCGCCGTTTTCCATTGAAGAGGACCCGCCGATGGAGGAGAGTGCATCTCATCGAGTGCTTGATTCGTCGGCTGCCTTCCGACACTGCTCAAGATCCTTGTGCTACACAACTTATTGGTTTTGATCCTTTACGATGAGCCTGTGGTATCCCATAAACATGTCGCGTGAGGCATTCAATGGTAGAGGGTTGCCTCGTACAACATCTATGACCCTTTCCCATTCGGCATCGTTGAGGTGGATCTGCTGCCAAACCGACTTGACACCATCGGCGGCATTAGGGTTTCGAGGACTAGTCCCGTCGGGATTCAGATGAGGGCCTCTGTTGGCATTGATGTTTGGAGTATGACCTCCGTTTGTAGAGCTGGGAGCCTGGGTATTGGTCCCATTGTTGACGTTGTTGCGGGTGTTGTGGCCGTCGATGACGACCACACACATGAAGCGATGAGGGAGTTCATTGCTCCCACAGCTCAGATCCAGAATCGTAGGTTCCTTCCTCTGTTGGCATGTCGCAAAGGTCGTTGTTGCAGCTCTTCTGCTATCCTTGTTGTACACCAGCGTGGGTGCGCTGAGTGTGCTGATTAGCGATGTCCACGAGGCAGGTGCGATCACCGGTGGCATCACTCGCTCAGGGAGGCGAAGTGTGCCGATCTGGCCAACCTAGAAGCATAGGGTACCAAGTATCATGTCGTCTCTGTCTCCTACAGAGTCAAAGTCTAGGCGGGTTACCGACGAGTGGACTGTGAAGTTGATGGTGCCGAAGAGAAGGTGATTCTCCATCATAGAAGAATCAAAGATTGCTGTTGACGAGGCCATCATGATCGCAACATTAGCATCCCTGGTTCCCACAGACGGTGCCAATTGACAAGGTTCGACTCGTCAATGCCCATTGTTATGGGCTTTGGTTTTGGAGAAGATGGGGGTGCTGGAGATCGCAGAACGGCTAGCAAACAAGAAACACGGGACACGAGATTTACCTAGGTTCAGGCCCGCGAAGGGAAACCTTACTATTGCATGTCTTCTCTGGATTAATGGCGAAGCCAAAGGTTGTAGGGGTGCATAGATGAGATCTGGCGATGTGTATGCTAGGGTTGTGGAGTTTCCTCCTCGCCGTGCCCTCCTAGCCTTTATATAGATAGGATATTTCCCGGGGGTAGGTCGAGTCGGTTACAAGTTAGGTTTTTACCCTTTGTGGTTCTATCTATAGCTAGTCGTGTTCATCAAGGAGACGCTTCCTTTTTGGACTTGGGCTACTCGAAATCCTCATGGGCTTCGCCATCAGGGGTATATCATCTCATGGGCTTCTTCTGGACTGGACCGGGTAGGCTAACATCAGGCACCCGTAGGGAATACCCATGTCAACACTAGTCAAAAACCCTAAAATAGTGAGTACAGCTAATGAACCAGGGGCATGGAAATAGAAATCCCTATGCAAAAACACAAGGTAAATATGCTACAATTTTGGACTAATCAAAAGGCTTTTGAAATGTGTTGACGATGGTATGGTCGGAAAGGAAGGAAAGAAGTGTGGTCATGGGAGGACCGGTAAGGAATGAGTAATGGTCATGGAATGAACTGGAATGAAAAATGGGTGACCCCATCCTAGTGGTTTCAAATCAAATGTTTTCAACAAAGATATGGAGATATGCTATATCTCTACAAGATAAACTATATTTTACAAAGAAACTAGCCTTACCATGGTCATATTGCATATCATGTTATTATAATTATTACCCTCTTAAGGTTGTTTGCTAGTATATTCAAACATACTCATTGGAATTGCCCCTAGATATTTACTTGGTCAGACTTCAAGAAGGTTGAAGAAGAAGGAAAGATGTTGACAACTATGCGAGTATAAGTCATTGTTAAACGTGAGTTATGACATGGTATTAGAGACTAATCTTCACAAACACATCTAAATCCTATGAGTTCATCATCCTCCTCCTCCGCCATGAGCAATCCCCTCCCAAGCCAAGGAATGATGGAAGAACTCACTAGTGACAACTTTCTATTGTGGGAGACGTAGGTCCTTCCTGCGGTCCATGGAGCGCGTCTTATGGGGTACCTAGACGGGATCTGCAAGGCGCCCCCCAACCACCATCACCGTAGAGGGGAGTGAAGACAAGGTAACCAAATAGGTGACCAACCCGGAATACAAAGCATGGGTCCAGTCCGACCAACAAGTCCTCTCATACCTCCTTATGTTGTTGTCAAGGGAGATCATGGTCTCCTGCATCAGGATGAAGATATAGACAACCGTTTGGGCATCGATCACGGTGATGTTCACCGCACAGTCTCACACCCGCATCGCTAACCTTAGGGTCAAGCTCACCAACACCAAGAATAAAGGAAATATGATGTTGTGGTACTTTTCTATGATGAAATTTGTGTTCGATGAGCTAGTTGCTTCAAGCCGAAAGATCGAGGAGGACGAGATCATCGAGTACCTTCTTGCGGGACTGGATGACCCTTACAACCCCCTCTTCTCCACCACTGGGGCCAACCCTAACGCCAAGCTCATGATGGGTGAGTTGTATGCTCATGTGCTGGCAATCGGATGGAGATGTTTCTTGGGGCCAAAGGATACGACTCCATCAAATCAGCCCCGTGTGGATGTGGCGAACCAATGCATGGCGTCCATGGAACGCCATGATGATGTGGTGGGGGAGGTCGCGGATATGGCCTTGGGCAAGGCCGCCCATAGAAAGCGACAACAATGACAACAATAGTCGACATGGAGGCGACAACAACGACAAGGGCAGAAAGGATGTCGTCGTGTGTGAGATCTGCAAAAACTAGGCCACCCGGCATGGAAGTGTTGGCACCGGTAATCCGATGCAGATGAAGAGGAGGAGGAAGAGAAGGGTGCAAACGCCTCCTCCTATGATGCCGATACCAATTGGTATGGTGACACTAGAACCACCGACCAAATCACCGATGAGCTCAACAAGCTCACCATGAACAAGTACAATGGTGGCGAGAAGATCCACGCCACCAATGGTTGAGGGATTGAACATCATCCATGTTGGGCATTCATTTGTTGATTCCCCATCTAAAAAACTCCATCTTTGTAATGTCCTTCATGTTCCCTCAGCCACAAAAAATCTTGTCTCTATTCATCGATTAACACATGGCAATAATGTGTAAAGGAACATGACACGAACAGGGTACTTCTTAAGGGTAGATTCACAAAAAGGTATCTATCTGTTGGTGTCATCATCACCAAAGCATGATAAATAAGTTCTCAACGCCACCAAACCTTCAGCTACAAGGTGGCATGATCGATTAGGCCATCCTTCCTTTAAAGTTGTTCAATGAGTCCCTTGAAATTTTGATCCTCCTTGTTTTAAGGAGTCTATAATTCAGTCTATATGTGAATCATGTCAAAGATCAAAGAGCCATCAACTCCCTTATACTAGATCCACTGGTGTGTCGACCATGCCCCTGGAGCTTGTGTTCTCTTATGTGGGGTGGGGGGAACACCTACTTTATTGGTCATTTTTGATGATTTTATAAAATTCTCATGGATCTATAAAATCAAGAAATATCTAAAGTAATTCAAATTTTCAAGAATTTCCAAAGTATCGTTGAACCCAAATTTGATAGAAAAAATATTGCAATCCAAACAAATTGGGGAGGTGAATATGATAAAATCAACCTCTTCTTCACTAAAATGGGAATATCCCAACATGTCTCTTGTCGAAAAAATGGATCGGCAGAACGTAAGCATAGACACATAGTAGAAGTTGTTCTAGTACTCAAGGGTTCACTCAACGACTAAGTGTCGATTTTGAGGAAACTTACTACCCGGTCATTAATGGTATAACCTTTAGATACTTGATATCAATGGCGGTCAACCTGGATTTAGCAATGAAGTTGATATATGTTGTAACTACTTACCTGTATGGTAATATTGATACAAACATTTACATGAAGGTGATGGAAGGTACACCCATTCCAAATCAAGAGAGCAAGCCAAGGTCTATATGATGTTTCTTCCCAAGTAGTCATTGTATAACTTAAATAGGCTGGTAGGATGTGGTATAATTGCTTGATCAGATTCCTTTATCAGAAGGGTTACATGAGCAACACAAGTTGCTCAGTGTCATTTTTATATGGCGATCCCAAGATGAATCCTATATAATCCTGATTTACATGTATGATTTCAATATAATCGGTACACCAAGAGATATTGAGGAAGCAAGTTCCTATTTTATGTCGGAATTCAAATGAAATATTTGTGTAAAACCAAGTTCTGTCTAGGTCTGCAACTTCAACATTTCCCTGCTAGGATTCTAGTGCACCAGTCCGCCTACACCCAAAAGGTGCTGGAGCGATTTGGATTTGATAAGGCATATCATTCTAAGACCCCAATGATTGGGAGGTATTTACATCAAGATTAGTACCCATTCAGGCCTAAGAAAGAGGGGGGATAAATTCTGGGACTAGAATTTCCCTACTCGAGCGTTATTGGAGCACTCATGTACATCATGAATTGTACATGGAAGAACATTGTGTCTGCTATCAATTTACTTGATAGGTACAGTTCTAATCCTACCAATAGACTTTCGAAAGGTGTAAAGGACACCTTCCAATACCTACAACAGACCAACGATCTTGGGTTGTTATATAGGAGGAAGCAAGAGCTATTATTGATAGGCTATGCATGATGCATGGTACCTATCATACCCGCACACTTCCAAGTCTAAGACTAGATATGTTTTCCTTTATGGTGGAACTTCAATTTCCTAGAATTTGTCTAAGAAAAGTCTTCTATCGACTTTGATGAACCACTTAGAAATTGTAGCACTATACAAAGCACCACGAGAGTGTGCATGGCTTTGACGAATGATTCACCACATTCAGCAGATGTGTGGGCTAAACATCATATAGACCCCAACCATTATCTATGGGATAATGCGTCTTGTGTTTCACAAGTGCGGTTCGGTTATGTGAAGCGTAATGTCACAAAGCATATCAATCCCATGTTTTTATGCGCATGAGATATAGAAGACGAACAAAGTTAGAATATTGCATACTAATTCTTGCAAAAATCTCGCTAACTTGTTTACTAAATCATTATCGGCATCATATTTTGAGAGGTGCATTCATGAAATCGGTATGATGAGACTTAGAGAGATGCTAGACTCTGGGGAGATTCTTGACATACCTACCTATAAATTTTGATCCAGGTGATCGAGTAGTCAACCTAATGTTGAGTGGATTGTAATCCTTTTCCCTTATATGATTATTCTAGATGTTTCTCAAGTTGAGGTTTTTAATGAGGCAATTCATGCAACATAAGGAGCATATACTAGGTGATCTTTCTCTGCATTTTTGCATTGTGTTTTTGGAGTTTTTGAGACAGACACTACGGGATGTAGGACCAAAGGAGGGTGTTGGAAAACCTCCCACTCGCCTCAATGTGTGGGCCCAATCCTTTCTTGGGGTTGGAGTTCTTCCTCTAGTTAGCCCACATCCACCTACCCCTCCACCTAGATCATATGGGACAAAATGTAGGGTTCGCAGCATGGAAAACAAAATAATTCTATCGCGAGAACACACAAAACCAAGATCTATTCTACGAGATCGGTGCAACGAGATTGTAGAGAACTAACCCTCAAATATCAAAAGCATTTAACGAGAATCAGATCTCGAGTTTGATGTAGTCGATCACTTGCTGATCTCAAGATCGCATAGACGATCCTTCCGGCGCCACGTTCTGGCAGCGCTTCCGCAGTCGGTCACACGTACGGTAGTCGATGAAGACCTTCATCTCCCTTGTTCCAGCAGGTCAGCGGAGGTTGTAGATCTCCTCGGAATCCCAACAACACGACGGTGTGGTGGTGGTGGTGGAGGAGAAGAGATTACTATAGGGCTTCGCCTAAGCCAAAGTAGTGTATGGAGGGAAGGCTCCGGCGGCTAGGATTGAGGTGAGGAGCTAGGGGTGCCCTCACCCCTACATATATGGGTGGAGGGGCGGCGGCCAGGGTTCCCACCCCTGTCCGAGTCCTTCCCCAACTCCTCTAGCTGGCGACCAAGGAAGGGAGAGAGGAAAAACTTGTCCCTGAAGTTTTCCTTCTCCTTTCCAAACTAGGATTTGACTTTTCCCAATTAGGATTTGACTTTTCAAACCTCTCCTTTCCTTGTCCGAGTTGGCCTAGGGCATGATGTGGCCAACCCCACTAGGGTATGGAGCATCCCAAGTGCCCCCTCCGGGGTGGTGGACCATCTAGAACATTCTAGAAGCTTCTGGTCAAAACACCAAAAATATTTCTGATCCCTAGAAATATACTTTCCTTATATGAATCTTATTCTCCAGATCTCCTCGTGATGTCCTAGATCCAATCCGAGACTCCGAACAACATTCAGTCTCCAACTCATATTCCATATTTACTCAAACAACATCGAATCCTTAAGTGTGTCTCCCTACTGTTCGTGAACTATGCAGATATGATCGAGACACCTCTCCGATAAATAACCAATAGTGGGATCTAGAAATCCATAATGGCTCCCACATATTTCTATGATGACTTTGTGATCTAATGAACCATTTACATACGATACTAATTCCCTTTTCCGCGTGATACTTTACTTATCTAAGGTTTGATCGTCGGTATATCTATACCTAGTTCAACCTCGTTACTGATAAGTACTCTTTACTCGTTTCGTGATATTACATCCCTTGTGACCTAGTCACATGCTTGCAAGCCAATTGGATGACGTTCCACCAAGAGGGCCTAGAGTATATCTATCCGTCATATGGATGGACAAATCCCACTCTTGATCCATGTGCTTCAACACATACTTTCAGAATACCTAATGCCACCTTTATAACCACCGAATTATGAAGTGGTGTTTGATGTCATAAAAGTATATATCCGGTGATGGTGATTAACATTATCTCATGGTTGAAGGGTTAGGTTACTATGTATTTGCTTGTAGCAAACAAACTCTAAATGACTTGATCTTACGCTACGCTAACTATAGGAATGTGTCCATCACATCATTCTCATAATGAAACATCTTGTTATTAATAACATCTAATGTTCATGATCAGGAAACCATGATCATCTTATTAATGTACAATGTACAAGTACAATGATCAGGAAACCAGAAGAACTCTTTAGTACCATGCATTTTGAAGTTAGGCACAAATATAGGATTATCATAGATAACAGGAGCATAACTATTATCACAAGTTTTACCCATAGTAGATATCTCAAAGGAATCCACATGAACGTAACTTGCTTAGTTTGCTTGAATAAAGTAGTTTGGACCCCCATTCTCTCTGTGTTGTTGCAAATAAGTTGATTGGTGTTGGAGAGGAGTAGAAAGTCCTTGCTTAAATAGTGCAAGAGGAGCTTGCATTGACTGTGACTTAGACTTTAGCATGACATGCTAGGTGTTGTTTTGACCTTATGCTTAGTGATTATTGTTGTAGCATGTCTTGTTCCAAACAATTGGGATTGCTTAGTGTGCCTTGAAAGAATCATGCGTTGTTTTAGCATACAAAAGCATAGTATTGTGGTATTCTCCTTTGATGTTTTGTTTGGGTTGACTTGGCACATGCTCACACCATGTTATAACTATGAACAAGTCACCATAGCATCTATGATCATTTAGTCCTTGACTTGTAGTACCACTCTATGCTTTGATTAGTAATGTTTTGTCAGTCTGCACGATTATGGCCATTATTGCTCTCTTAGTTGGTTGCTCCCAGTCTTTGCTAGCCTCCACTTGTATGAGTAAGCTCTACTCAAGCCTCGAACTTCCAAGAAACCAAGTTATTCCAAAGTGTCCACTATAAATTCCTATGCATGGTGTGTTACACCATTCCAAGTATATTATTGTTTTCAGCTATCTTCCAATTAAAAAAGTATTTTGTTATGTGAAAACTTAGTGATTAAAGCCCTCACGAACTTGATGGCACACTTTATATTCTTTGCCGCTAATAAACTTGAACCATTGTGTTATCTATGTTGTATATGCTTGCACTTATACGTTGGAATTAGCAGAACCATGCTGTCATGGGGAACGTTTTCAACATTGCACTTGTACTTTGTACACAGTTGATATCATGCTCTTTTGTCTATGGATGTCACCGGTGTGAAATAAAGAGGGATCTTATAAGTCCATGGAGTTATGTATTTTGTGTTAGAGAAACACCTGGGCCGCTAGCCTAAGCCATGCCTAATCATGGTGGAAATTTGCAGCATCACCATAATGAGCATTCTATGAAGCATCCTTAGTAAAAAGCTATGCACATAGTAAATAAAAAGATCACTGAGATGCTCATTGTCTGCTTGCCTTGTCATTTTGGTTATGGGATAGCTCCTGTACCATGTGCAAGGGGTACCCTGTTGGCAGTTCTCTATGATACACATGTACTTACTATGACAAGAACTTACAAGTGACTGAAGTTGAGTAGCATGAGGTGTGGCCCTCGTATTCAAGGGACATGAGATTGCCAACTTATACTTTGTCAAGCATATACTCCATAGGTTTTTCACTTTAACATTAATAACTTCAAGATGCTTATGATAGGGGCAATGAGGGCTGAAAGCTAACTAGTACCATAATTTTTGGAAGCTCTTTTTGAAACTTGAAATCCCTGCTTCCCTATATGAAGGTGATATGTCGGAAACGTATCTATAATTATTGATGCTCCATGCTTGTTTTGTATCATTTGTGTTATGTTTTGTCTACACTTTGACGTATTTTTATACACTTTCTCGAACTAACCTATTGAGAATATGCCATAGTGCCAGTTGCCTGTTTTCTTCCGTTTTTCGTTCTAGAAAGGCAGAAAATCAATATTCTCGGAATTGGACGGGACAAAAGCCAAACTCGTTATTTCCCGGAGCAACACGGAACCACGAAGCAGAGCCGGAGGGGGCCACAGGGTGGCCGCACCCCTCCTAGGCGCGGGAAAGCCCTGGGGGCGCCCACAGGGGGTGTGGGCCCCTGGACCCCCACCGACCTTCATTCCTTCGCCTATAAGAAGCCTCCGACCCGAAAACCCTAGGGCATCCAGAAGAAATCCACGAAAACCTCCATAGCGCCGCCGCCACCGAAGGGGAGATTCGGGGGGATAGAAATTATCTGTTCCGGCACCCTGCCGGGATGGGGAAGTGCCCCCGAATCCATCTACATCGATGTCCACCACCATGCCCATCACCATTGCTGATTCCGATGATGAGGAGGGAGTAGTTCTTCCTCGAGGCTAAGGGCTCTACCGGTATCTATGTGTTCATCTCTCTCTCTATGCATGATCTTGTGGTCATGAGATTTGTAATCAAGTAGATCTACCTTGCTACTCAAGTGTTTCATTAGATCTCTGCTCTCCCCATGTGTGTGAAAGTGACAGCGTGCATTCCATGGTGGCACTTAGGCTTGAGTCTACATAAATACTCTTTGTGCTTTAATAGATCTATGCTTTTCCCCATGTGTGTGAAAGTGATAGCGGGCATACCGTGTGTGGCACTTTGGCTAGATTGAATATTTGTTATGAGTTATATTTGGAGTTGGATGTCTCTATGAAATTGTGGTGTTTGTTGGAACCATCTAGTGCTCATGGTGACAGTGTGGGGTTATCTAGATTGGGGAAGGCAGACTTTGAGGTGTGCTGTTATAGCCTTACCATGGATTAGAGTATCCAACCAGAGAGTAGTTAAGAGTGGTATCATGAAGAGAGGATATTTATATGAGAGAGTGTTCACTAGTGAAAGTATGATCCCTAGGCCTTGTTTCTAAGCATTGAAACACTATTTGCTACTAGATCTATTGCATGTTTTCTTGCTTCCATCTTTGTTCCGTTTGCCGGGGAGGTTTTGGGATTTTACCTTTCCTCCACGCCATCAGCTCTTTTCTGGCATCCGTTACCCCACGTCAAAAACAAGTCAGAAGCTATTTTCTGGCACCGTTACCACTTGTATTTCACTATCTCTTTGCCGAACTAGTGCACATATACACCTGACAAGTGTATTGGGTGTGTTGGGGACACACCAGACTTCTTGTATCTTGATTGCAGAGTTGCTTAAGAGGGAATGCCTTTGACCACTTCCTCCCTGAGTTCGATAAACCTTGGGTGATCCACTTAAGGGAAACTTGCTGCTGTTCTACAAACCTCTGCACTTGGAGTCCCAACAACTGTCTACAAGAATAGAAGTGCGTAGACATCAAGCTCTTTTCTGGCGCCGTTGCCGAGGAGGAAAGGTAAAAGGCACTCACACAAGTTACCCCACGGCAATAGCAAGCCAGAAAGCTCTTTTCTGGCACCGTTGCCAGGGAGGTAAGGTAAAAGGTACTCACATCCTCTTGGTGTGTGAGTGCTCGAAGTTATTTCCTTTATATTCTGCAATTTTGTCTTTTTGTTTCTTGTTTTCACTAGTTAGGCTTAATGGAAAACAACAACAAAATTAGAGAGCTCTATAGCATTTATCTTGAGTTAGGACATGAAGTGTTTGAAGAGAAAATTAAAAAACCTATGGAACTTTATTTGCATGCTAATAGCAATGTTATTAGTATGAACTCTTTGGACACCATTATTGCTAATGTTATGGAAAATTCTAAGCTTGGGGAAGCTAGTTTTTATGAAAATGATCTTTTTAGTCCCCCACCTTTGGAAGATAGCTATTCTATTGCTTATGATGATACCAAACCTCCAATTTATGATGATTACAATGATGAGTATGATATTTTTAGTCCACCTAATATTAAGGAGAAAATTGTTTGTGATTACAACATGCCTCCTATATTTGATGATTATGGTGATGAGAATAATAGTGATAGCTATTTTGTTGAATTTGCTCCCACTATAATTAATAAAAATGCCTTTGCTTATGTGGAGAGTAATAATCATTTTATGTAGTGGCTCATGATAAGAATGTTTTATGTGATAGTTATATTGTTGATTTTGTTCATGTTGCTACTAAAAGTTATTATGAGAGAGGGAAACATGGTTTTATGCATCTTAATAATATTAAGTTTCCCCTCTTTATGTTGAAAGTCTTGAAGTTGCACTTGTTTTGCTTTCCTATGCTTGTTGCTTTGTGCTTTCATGACTTGTTTCTTTACAAGATTCCTATGCTTTGTGCTTCCCCAGGGTTGGGGCACTTTGTTGAAGGTGAACCAATCCAATATGTTAAGCTAAACATGGCTTTTGTGTAGGACTTCCGGTTCACTTGGTCTACTTCTAATCCCATGGTCCATTACAAAATATATAATATACATGTCGACCTACCTTTTGCTGATTTCTGTGCAGCAATTAGAGTACCCCACTGGGGGTCTTGTGAGAAGATCAAGGAGAGGCCTAAGTCACTTGTGGATTTGTATACTGAGATTTGCCAAGGTTTTGACTTCTCAAAGGAAAGTGGTAAAATTCAGAACATTCAGCTCCCAGCTATTAGATACTTTGCCTATTTCATTACCAAGTGCGTTCTTGCTAGAAAGACTGCTAGAAAGTTATCTTCTTTTGATCTAGATTTTATTGCAGCTGCTCTTAGCAGGAATAGTTCTTATAGTTTGGGTGCTTTCATAGCTCACCGTCTCACCACCAACCGTGAGAAGGGTGGAATTTGTGGAGGTCTCATTGCTTCTAGGTTGCTAGCTTTCCATGGGTTAGAGCCTCACTTTTCAGATTTTCAGTTCCCCATAGAGAGGCTTGATATTGAGGGCGTGTTCGGTAAATCTCCCGCTTCCCAGAACTCCTTCGATCTAGCTTCTAGGGGCTGCTCCGGTGTCTTGGACGGAGCAGAAAATGTTCGGTCTGGCTTCTTATTTTCGGAATGGGCTCGGAGACCATTAACCATATTTTGGGACGTTTGGCTGGTACAAACGAATGTGAGGTTCAGTTGGAAACCATATAGAATGGTCATCCAATTCCTCGAGAAAAAAAGCAAGTCGTCTTCCCGGTCGCTGATCTGGGCAGGCGAGTCGCAGGTGAACGTGCTATAGTGGGAACTGGGAGCGGCCGCGAAGAGATGATCCATGGTGACGAGGTGGAGAATCCCGGCGGCAGCGAGGTGGAGATCTGCGGCCTGATTAGCTCATGCAGTCATGGATGGAGGTGGGGGCGCTGCTGCTGTTCGGGGACCAATTCGCTCATGTGCTTCTGTTTCTTGAGGACGCTCGGAGCTCAATATTCGTTCAGAGGTGGAGATAGGCCGGTTGTGCAGAGCTCGGCATGGTGGCGCGGGCAGAGTTGCAGGCGTCATGAGGAATATATGCGTGCGGGTTGGGGCGAGGGCGGAGACTTCTTTCTCTCTGTCAGGGAAAACTCTGGTAGTGGTGGGATTGATCTCGCCAGGAGGTAGCGGCGGTCATGGGCGCTAGGAGGTGTGTCGGGGTGTTGCAGGTCAACGGGCAGGGTGGAGTCGAGTGGGGATCTTTTTTCACATAGCCGAAGCATTTTTTGACTTGGCGGTGGCATACTCCCGTAATTTTTCGCTGCTCCGCAGTTTGGCTGATCCAAGAATCTTCAGAAGTGGTGCTCCACGGTTTGTGAAGAAAATTGGACTAGCTTCTTGGATCTGGCTCCGTGGAGTTAGGGTGTTCGTTGCTGCTCCGTGACAGATTTTTGGGAAGCTGGAAGTTGGGGAGTTTCTGAACACGCCATGAGTCTATGATTTAGCATGGTCTTGTTTCCTTGGGGGCTAATGTGAGAAGTTTGCCATATGAATTATCTTTTGCCCAGCAAGGTCGGAGAAAGGGTAGGATTGAGAAAATAGTTTATTTGCCTGCACCTGTTTTGTTTAACTTTGATAACAGGCAAGGATGGTCGCTTATGGAGGAGGAGGTTGACACTTATGTGGGGAACTCTCCCAGCAAGAGGAGAATATTGAAGAGGATGCCGAAGACAATTCGTTTCAGCCCTCCAACTTGGGAGAGTCTTCATACCAGCAACCCTCATTTGATTGGGGCGCGTCTTCTTCTTCATCGCAGGTGCCTGACTATGATCATTCCTATGATGACCCACCAGCATGGGGGTACTATCCGCGCTATTGAGCCCCACTTAGGCCAAAATCCTAAGCTTGGGGGGAGGTACACCTACGTCACACTCATCTATATATCATGTTCGACCGGTTCTTTGTATATCCGTTGTTTCGCTTTTTTTATTTTTGTTGCTTCTTTCTAAAAACCCAAAAATACCAAAAATATTTTCATTGTTTCTCTTGGTTTGTTTCTTTGTTTATTTGCTTTGGTTTGCCTTAAAAGAAAAATCCAAAATAATTTTGCTTTGTTTGGTTTGCTTTGTTTTTGTTTGGTTTTTCTTTGTTTGCTTGTTTCTAAAAAATCGAAAACACCAAAAATATTTTTTGTTCTTCTTTGGTTTTGTGAGTTCTTTGCAGGGTTCAGCCATCCTCAGTGGATTTACGTTTCATGTTAATTATTCAAGTCACACAAGTGAAGGGCAATAATGAAGATTAAGACAACTCGAGGTATTGTAAGAGTCTGGTAACGAACTCTATTTGTTTCATTTTTGTACATATACTCATCATTGTGAGCATGCATAGCCTATTTGTGTAAGGTGTATGTCATTATGGATGCTTAGTAGTTCTTTCTTGTCTATGATTAGCTCCAGCTTGCTAATAGTTTGTAGCATGTCATATGAATGTTTGCTTGCATTTTTTTATTCATACTTTGGTATGATATTGTGGTATCCTCCTCTGACTATTCATGTGAATCGACTTGGCACATGCTCACGCATGCATATGACTAATCAATAGTCAGTAAGCCTCGATGATTTATTTTGCCTCAGAGTTCTTGTATCACTTTCATGCCATAGTTAGTCATGTTTTGTTGCAAGCATGATTATGACAGCTATTGCTCTCTCGTTTGTCATTCCCTCTCTATTGCTAGCCTTCACTTGCGCTGAGTATGTGCTCTAACTGTGCTTCCAACTCCCCAAAACCAATATTGCTAGTTGTGTCCACCATACCTACATATTAGCATCATTTTCTATTTCAGTGCATATTCCATATGCCGTGTTTTCTTCCAAAATAAAATGTTTGTCTATTTTGAGAAAGTTATCTAGTAAAGCTCTCACGAACTTGATGGCACACTTTTATTCCTTGCGCTTAATAATTCTGAACCATTGTGACTAGTCCATGAAAGTTATATGCTTGCTAATTATTTACTGGGAGTCAGCAGAACCGTGCTGTCACGTGAAACGCTTTCAACACTTTTTGGATAATTCTATCCAGTTGATACTTTGCTCTTTTGTTTATGGATGTCGACGATGTGAAATAAAAGGGGAAGTTGTTAGTTCATGGAGTTTATACATTGTGTTAGATAAACGCCTGGGCCGCTAGCCTAAGCCATGCCTAATCATGGTGGAAATTTGCAGCATCACTATAATGACCATCTATGAAGCTTCCTCAATAAAAAGCTATGCATATGGTAAATAAAAAGATTGATGAGATGCGCATTGTCTGCTTGCCTTGTCATTTTGGTTATGGGAAAGCTCTTGTACCATGTGCAAGGGGTACCCCGTTGGCTGTTCTCAATGATATGCATGTATTTACAATGACAAGAACTTTCAGGTGACCAAAGTTAAGTATCATGCGGAGCGACCCTCGTACTCAAGGGACTTGGGATTTCCATTCTTGTTATCGCCATATTTTGTCCAAAGGAGGAGATGGGCCGTAATCAAGATGGGCTTGGAAGATACATATATGCAACGTGTTGTTGAATCGGCCTTGTGCGTGGATTTGGGCTAAATTGCCCGTGTATCTGTATTTTATAGTAGGTTCCGTTTCGGTTTAAGTAAGAGATAGAGTTGTAGAGTTATTCCAAAGATAGAAAGTCTCCGGACTATAAATATGTACCTAAGGTTATTGAGAAAAGGAGGACAATCACGTTCACAACAAACACAATCTCGGCGCATCGCCACCCCTTGTTTCTAGGGTTTCTTTCGGGTAAGTGTCATGCTGCCTAGATCGCATCTTGCGATCTAGGCAGTATCTGCTTATGCGTTATTTGGTGTTACTCGTACTGAAGCCTTGTTGATGGCGAGTAATACTATTATCATAGTTTTGTTGAGGCTAGCATCGGTACCTTTTTACTATGATTGTTTAGTTATGCTGCCTCTAGTTATCTCGCTGCCTTTGCACCTTTTCCCGGGTGTAAGGGTAGCATCTTGCTTGATCTTTATTCAGTTGATTTGATCTGTTATAGTTATGCCTTGTTTTCCAAGGTTTAGTTTGATATCCACGTAGTCAGGCCTTGCAAACGGGTTGAACGATCCGATATGCGTGAGGATATGGTTTGCTAGCTCGAGAGGAGTTGTTCCGGGAATTGACTTTACGTCGGTTGTTAGGCCTTCTCTAGGGTTAGTTTTCTATCATCTTTTGTATCTACCAGGCTCAATTACGTGTAGGATGTTCCAATTACGTGGTGAAAACGTTAAACTGTCGTGGATCGATTTAACTTGTAATGATGAAGCAAAACCCCATGTTATCATAGATCTAATGCAGAACCATGGGATAATCGGCTCCAGGAGCCGATTCACGAGAAACACAGGAGCCGGTCACGGCTCGAATTTCGTATACTTGTTTACCATGCAGGAAACTGATCGAAGCAATCCATCACCTTCCTGACCAGGTATAGGTCAGGTGGCACGCCCTTGAACCAAGCCAGGACGTGTGCCGGAGTTTTGCGGGCCGTTGCCCGAGGGACCAGGGCCCACCAGCAGTTCTGGGAGCCTCCCGACTCTTCGTGTTGCTCGTCGCTGCTTGCCGGTGGGTTTTGACAGGCAACACATTCTGGCACGCCCGGTGGGACCTTCAACAGCATCTGCATCAACATCCGACGCTGAGATGGGGGACAGACCGGTCACGTACGACGATCTGCCTGAGGAGCACAAGGCGAAGTATGATGACATCAAAGCTCTTTTCGAAGCCGATCTCATCGGCTCTTTTGAGAGGACTCGTAAGCATGGCATCAGGTGGAAAGGGTTCTCACCCGAGGGTGCTCTTGATGAGGTGGATCTGCATTCCTTCAGGAGCGCACTGAGCTCTGCGACAGAAGTCAACTACATGGTGGCTCACTCTCTTCACCGCCATTAAGAGCCTAGTAAACGCTTTCGGCGCGCATGTTCGCGTAGTTCAGGAGATCATGAAACATCAGTACTCTCCGTCGGGGCCTACTCTAGGGACACACCAGGGAGAAAGACCGCTCCAGACCAGGCCACAGCTGCCATTCACACTTGCAGCTCCGGAGCCACCAGGGGCAGCGGCGTACGTCGTCTACAAGGTCGGAGGTGACCCAGGCGATTGCCAGTTCCTGTTTGAACCACCTAAAGAAATCCCACATGGATATGTGTGCACCTACGTGCCGGACTGCAATAACCTGACGCGCACGAACCAGATTGCAACCGCAGGGATTTCTGGGGCAGGAGTTCCTAGAGCAGGGGCTTCGGGAGCAAGTATTTCTGGAGCAGGGGTGTCTGGGATGGACGCTGACAAACAGGCGTGGCTAGCCAAGTATGCCACCGGAACGAGTCATGAGAATTTAGCCCCTGCAGCTCAAACAGTGGAACAAATCCGTACCATCTTGAGAGACCAGTTCGGCTTCGTGCCGAAGAGAAGGACAATCGGCTATTCCAAGCCGTACCCCAACGAGTTTGATCTGATTCCGCTGCCGCCCAAGTATCGGCTCCCTGAGTTCTCAAGGTTTAGCGGATCAGAAGGGTCGAGCTCGATCGATCACGTGAGCCGATACCTGGCACAGTTAGGCATGATTTCAGCATCGGATCAGTTGCGCGTAAGGTTCTTTGCGCAATCTCTGACAGGACCAGCTTTTGGGTGGTACACCTCGCTGCCGCCGGATTCGATCCAGACCTGGAAGCAACTGGAAGAGCAGTTCCACATTCAGTATCATTCAGAAGCTACCGAGGCTGGCATTGCAGATCTAGCACAGGTACGGCAAAAGCGGGGAGAGACGGTAGCCGAGTACATCCAGCGTTTCAGGACTGTCAAGAACCGATGTTATTCGGCTCGTTTAACTGAGAAAGAAGCAGTCGAGCTGGCAGTGTTGGGTCTCTCAGCACCTATCAAGGATCTGGCTTTCCAAGTAGAGTACAATTCATTGGCGCACATGGCCCAGAAACTGACGATGTATGAACAGCGCCACCCTGAGTTGTACCAAGACAAGTTCAAACGTCCGATAGGCCTGGTCGATACAGAAGAAGAAGATCCTACACAAGACCAGGAGGTGGCCCTGGCTGAATGGGCTCGGGGGGCAGATCCTGTGTCCTGCAAATGGGTGAAGCAGCAAGGGCTTGCAAAAGGGTTCGACTATGATGTGAGCAAAGATGAGCAGATATTCGATTTACTGCTGAAGGAAAAGCAGCTGAAGTTACCCGAAGGCCATAAAATCCCTACGGCTCAAGAGATGAACGGGAGACCATACTGCAAGTGGCATCACTCGTTCACCCACACCACCAATGACTGCAAAGAGCTACGTCGCCAGATCCAAACGGCGATAGAACAGGGCCGTCTAATCCTGGGGCAATTCGCTATGAAAGTAGACACAAACCTGTTCCCCGGCGTCAACATGGTAGAACACAGCCACTCTACGAGACGTCAGTTAGATTTCTCGTTCGATGTCAACATGGAAGGGCCTGTGTACCACCATGGCACATATAAGGAGGAAGGGGGTCGCTCTCGGGCCAAAGAAAGAGAGGAGGCCGGTCCACGTGACCGGCCCCGGTATGATGACAGGCGGTATTTAACTGAGGAGCAGGTGAGAAGCGTGCGATATCAGAAGCCACACTCCACGCATCTCCTTAACAAGTATGAGCGTCAGTATGACCGACGTCGCCGGCGTGATAGAGACGGTGAAGGATATGAACACCTCGCTAGGGGAACGTCAAAAGAAAAGGAAGGCGTAGACAAGCATTGGGATTGTCCTTTCTTCAAGTATTGCTGGGATGCGGGAATGAGCCGATTGCCTACAATCGATAACTGCCCGGAATGTGGACAGCAGAAGGAGGACACGGGGCCAGTTTCAGTGTTCAAGCGTCTAGGACCTCTCCCACCTCAGAGCCAACATAGGGAGTCCACTCGAGCAAAGGATCTCGAGGAGCCAATGGATGACAAAGAAGAAGACAGATATCACCGTCCAAGGTGGTGTCCCGATGGACTCAGACACACCCAAAAGCGTAGAGTTCAGCGGCTGCGTAACTTGGAGGAAGCGAGCGCGTACCTCACGCTTTAAGGAAAGCACGCCCGATCTGGCGTTAAAATTCGGCCTTGGAAACGGAAGATCGCCCGAAAAGGAAAGAGTGGCGCCCCAAACCGGTAAGAGCCGATGCGAAGACATCGGCTGGCACAAACATGGTGTTCATACTTCCGTCAGAGTTTTGCGCTCCAAGAACCAACGAGCTACCAGTGGCACAGTTTGACTGCGGCCCACGGCCGGTTATCTTTGAAAAGCCACGTGAGAAGGGCTACAAACATCTGAAAGCCCTGTACCTGCGAGGTTACATCAATGGGCAGCCTGTCAGCAAGATGTTGGTTGACACCGGAGCGGCGGTCAATATCATGCCATACTCCATGCTACGGCGTTTGGGACGCTCCACTGCAGATCTGATCAAAACCAACGTCACGTTAAGCGACTTCAACGGCCAAACTTCAGAAACGCAAGGCGTACTGAACGTGGATCTGACCGTGGGCAGAAAAACCATCCCTACGTCATTCTTCGTCGTGGACAGCAAAAGCACCTACGCTGTCTTGCTAGGGAGAGATTGGATTCACGCTAACTGCTGCATTCCATCCACGATGCACCAAAGGCCCAATACTGATGGGATGGAGATGAAGTGGAGGTCATTCATGCGATGATTCGATCGAGATCTCCATAGCTGGCATGAACATCTAGGAAGCGAAGACCAAGAGCCGATCTCGGAATCAGTCTAGACGGCCGTGGCGCATTGAAGCTACAAAAACGGGTGAGGCTGGTCTTATCTACGGCACAGCGAGTAGCAAAGTCCACGATCGTGCGGTACGGCCGATCCTGCGATCGGCCACAAAATAAAAAAGAATCTTACGACAAGCGGATCATGCAATCGTAGTAGGAGATTCCCTGCCATTGTAAAGCACAAATAAGGTGTAAACCGTCCTTGACTAATGCAATCAAAAGGGCGATTCGGGCCCAAATTATTTTTGTTATCCTCACCAACTGTTTGCCCTGTGTTTAGCATCGATTTAACAGGTGACGGAAAGCTAGGGTATGGGTTTACATCCGCTGATGAGCTAGAGGAGATCGACATCGGTCCTGGGGATAAGCCACGGCCAACATTTATCAGCAAGAAGTTAGATCCGAACCTGCGGGGTCCGATGATAGCTCTGTTGAAAGAATATCCAGACTGCTTTGCCTGGGACTATACAGAGATGCCAGGGTTAGACAGGAGCATCATTGAGCATCGACTCCCGCTTAAAAAAGGATTTCGGCCATTCCAGCAGCGAGCACGATAGATGAAGGCCGAAATTTTGGAAGAAGTCAAGAAAGAGGTCGAGAAAATGTTGACAGCCAAGTTAATCAGGCCATGTAGGTATGCGGAGTGGATTTCTAGTATCGTACCTGTAGAGAAAAAGGATGGCCGCTGGCGTGTTGCCATAGATTTTCGGGATCTCAATAGAGCTACCCCAAAGGATGAATATCCGATGCTGGTAGCAGAGACATTAATCAACGCAGCGGCTCGTCATAAGATCTTGAGCTTCATGGATGGCAATGCCGGTTACAACCAAATTTTTATGGCTCCGGAAGATATACACAAGACTGCATTCCAGTCGAGTTCGGTGGGGTTGTTTGAATATGTAGTCATGACGTTTGGACTAAAGAATGCCGGCGCCACATACCAAAGAGCCATGAATTACATTTTCCATGATCTGATCGGCAAGCTGGTTGAAATTTATATCGATGACGTGGTGGTCAAGTCTGCTTCAGTACAAGGACACTTGGACGATCTGCAAAAAGTCCTGGACCGAAGAAGGAAATTCGGACGGATGAATCCAAAGTGTGCCTTGATTGTGGCCGGTCAGTTCCTGGGTTTCTTGGTCCACGAGCGGAATTGAGATCGGCTGAAAAGTCGAGAGGCGTCGAACTATGAAGCCACCTACCACGAAGAAAGAACTGCGATCTCTCGGCAAGATCAACTTCGGAAGATTCATCTCCAATCTGTCGAGGCGAATAGAGCCGTTCATGGGACTGGTGAAAATTAAATCTGATGAGGAGTTCCGCTGGGGGACAGAACAACAACGAGCCTTCGACGAGATTAAAGAATATCTAACGAAGCCGCCAGTGTTAGTTCCGCCCCAGCCGGATAGGCCGTTCTACATTTACTTGTCAGTAGCTGACACGTCCATCGCCTCAGTGGTGGTGCAAGTTTATGATGGTCTGGAGCGAGTTGTATTTTACATCAGTAGAAGGATGCTGGATGCAGAGACAAGGTATCCTGAGATCGACAAGTTGTGCCTCTGCCTGTTTTTCACCTGCACCAAGCTGCGCCACATCTTGCTCTCAGCGGATATTGTCATCATATGCAAATCAGATGTCATAAAGCACATGCTGTCGGCTCCTATGTTGAAAGGCCGACTCGGCAAATGGATGTTTGCGTTATCGGAATTTGACATCCGGTATCAACCCGCGAAAGCGGTTAAGGGTCAGGCATTGGCCGACCTTATCGCTGAAAGGATCAACACTAATATAGCGGCATCTGCTCTGGCGTGGGCTATGTTTTTCGATGGATTGGTTTGTGGCGATGGTTGCGGCATCGGCATTCTACTCGTGTCGCCCGGGCAACATTTTCCTTCTCCATCAGGTTATCTACCCTCGCACCAACAACGTCGGCCGAGTATGAGGCGAGGCAGGGAATGGAGTTGCTCATCAAGCCGGAGCGTAGCGTGGAAATTTTGGAGACTCCGGTTGGTGATTTCCAACTCACGGAGGAATACAAGTGTGAGAGCGAGTCGCTCTTCCCATTATGGCTGCAATGCCGTGAGCTGATGGCACAGTTCCGGTACATAAACTTCACTGGATCCTCGATCGCAGAATCGAGGCGAATGATCTTGCACAAATGGCTTGAGCTACAAGGACGTAGGAGGGAGCCGATGTTCGTGTACGCCTCGAGTTCACGATCGAGAGCCGATATCTTCAATTACTTGAAGGATTCTCGGGGCACCTAAACGGATAAGGTACAAGGCCATGAAGTATGTGCTTATTGGGGACGACATGTTTCTGAGGACTGGAGGGTTATTGCTCAAATGTCTGGGCCAACCGAGGCCAATCGGCTCCTACGAGGTACGAAGGCTCTGTGGAACTCACCAATCGGCTCACAAGATGAAATGGTTGATCAGCGATCAGGGTTTTATTGGCCCACCATGCTTGAGGACTGTTTCAAGTACTACAAAGGGTGTCAAGCATGTCGAAATTTGGGAAAATTCAGATGGTACCAGCGTCGAATGAACCCCATCATCAAGCCTTGGCCATTCCGAGGTTGGGGCATGGATATGATTGGCAAGATCAATCCTCCATCAAGCAAATGCCACATGTGGATTTTGGCCATTACGATTATTTCACTAAATGGGTGGAAGCTGTCCCTATGAAGTCGGTGAACTCAAAGGATGTTATCAATTTTGTGAAAGAACATGTCATTCATAGATTCGGATTCCCCAAACTATCACGACCGATGGAGGTTCGGTTTTCATTTCTCACGAGTTTAGAAAGTTCTGAGGACACGGGATTAAGTGATTCGATCATCTCCATACTATGCTCAAGCAAATGGGCAAGTCAAGCGTCCAACGAGCCTTATCAAGCTGATCAAGAGGAAAGTCGATGAGCACCCTAGGCGTTGTACGAGGTTTTGTCGAGGCTTTATGGGCTTATCGCATGTCATGCCATGGAGCAATAAAAACCTTGCCATACCATCTAGTCTATGGACAAGAAGCCGTATTGCCACAGGAGATTACGGTGGATCGACGTGTCACTTTTCGAGCGATCTAACAACTGAAGAATATGGCTTTAATGAGTGACATCGTTGAGGATTTAAGCGAGCTTAGGCGTGGTCGCCGAGAAAATCAAAGAGAACAAGGCCAAGGTAGCTCGTGCATATAATAAGAAGGTGAGACCAAAAGAGTTCCACGTTGGCGATCCGTATGGGAAGTCAGTATTGCCATTGGGGACTAAGGATGCAAGATATGGTAAATGGTCTCCAAATTGGCACGGGCCATACAGGTCGATCAAGTTTTAAGAGGGAACGCGTACATGCTTGAGGAGCTGGACGGCGTGAAATTCCCAGTGGCTGTCAACGGTCAACATCTCAAGAAATATTTCCCAAGCATGTGGGATGATGGACAGTGAAATGTGGGGGCCGATACATGAAATCGGCCAAATAAAAAACAAAATATATAGCCGATGCACAGTCATCGACTCTAGAGGTTCAAACTGTTACAAGCAGGTGCCAGTTTACATGAACGAGCTACTGAAGGAATGCCTCGAAGGCGTGAAGGGCGTCAGCACGGACACGATCTACCTCGGCGATCTCGGCTTCGTCATCTTCATCCTTGCCCGTCACTAGCTGCTTGTTCAGGGCACGTATTTCTGCCAGATCGGTTTTCAGTTGAGCTTTGAGGCCTTCTGCTTCGTCTTGGGAGCGGGCGATGGATGATTCCTTGTCACGAATGAGTTGTTTAGTCGCCCGGACCTTCTCTTCAAGATCTCCCAACTCCCTTTTTAAGGATGCGAGCTCGGCGGTACTGACAGAGGTGTCAGTTTTGGCATCCAGAGACGCCTTTTTCTCATTGAGCTGCTGACATCTGTCTGCAATATTGGCCTTCAGCGGAAGTTGGGCGCAGCGCAGATTGATCCTTTCACGAGCTAACTTCACCCTTGACCCGTAGAAAGACAGAGTTACAACTGGCCAAAGCTTCACCTGCAATGCTACTGGGAGTTGGTCCTTGATTTCAGCAAGAACGCTCTTCACCTCCTCAGAACCCTCGATCAACTCCTCGATCGGGGAGGACAACAAGGCTTTAAGACGCTGGAATTGAGGTAGAACAGCCCTGGCTCGTGGTTCATCGTTGGCAACAGAGGGAGTTGGTTCGATGGATTCAGGGTCGAACGTCAGCAAGCCTGAAATATCACAACCCTGGCAGCCCGAAAAGGCGTCAGTATGCGTCCAACATGTAAGGATGAGCCGAAAGAAGCTAACGTACCTCTCCTAAGATCGAGGGGATAGCAGATGATGAGACAATTGGCTTGTGTGTGGTTACTAGGGGCTTGGCCAAAGTGGTAGCCGTTTCATCTGCACCTTCGGGGATTGCTAGATCCGGCTTGGCTAAAGGCATCGGCACGGCCCCGGCCTTCCCACTAGAAGCGTCGGTCGTCTGCATGAAAGGTGCTTAGCCGATGCAAATGGTGATGAATCGGCAGACGGAGAAACAAGTGGTAAGAGCATGAAGGGTGATGACTTTCGAAACCTCTTAGCTCGACGAAGAAGTTTGCAGTCCCTTGCGAGCCCTCTTAGGGCTCACAGCTGTCCCCGCCTCGACTGGTGCTCGGGAGGCAGTAGGTTCAGGAACCGACCTTTTTCTGGAAGCCGGTGGTGGTAAATCTGGCTGGCTCGGTGTGATGGTCCTCTCAGAGTCTGTTGGGCCCAATTCTCCTCGATTGGATTGAGTGTCCTCGCTGGAGGTGTCTTCGACGGAAGCCTGTAAGAAAGGGGAGCTAGTAAGCACGAGCGTGTCTGAAAGAATGAGAGAGATCAACCAAGGCATGGATCAGCGTACATGCGAACTTTCTGGAGAGGGGCTCCGGCGCCTCGAAGTCTTCCTGGCAGCTACCTTCTTCACCACCGTTCTTGTTTTAGTTGGAACTCGAGGGGCAGCTGACCTTGAAGTTACTTGGTTCTTAAAAGCCGATTGTGGTGATATCGGCTGGTTCTGCATCACGACCTTTTTTAAAGGGGGCGAGTTTTTGCAGAAAAGGACCACTGGGGCTGGTGGGAAGAATTCGAAGGGGGAGCCATCACCGTGTGTAGGTTCAGGACCATCTTGTTGCTGCAAGGAGACAGAGCGGGTTATTAGAAGAATCATTTGTGAGATGCCTCAAGAAATTTTACAAGTAATGGTACCTGTTCTACGGGGATATCATATTCAGCATCGAGCTGTTTCAGCAGCGGTCCCAGAGCTCTCCTGAAGGCATGAGTCTTCCACATCGACCACCAGTCTTCAAAGCCATCGGTTGATGAGGCGAAGGTGAGGTCGTTAGGAATTGGGATGGTCAGAGCATCGAAGAAGGAATAACACCTTTGACTGGTGAGAGGATCGTGCGGTCGGCTGCTCTCAGAAGATGGTGGAGAAAGAAATGGGGAGGTACTTGTCCAAGGCCAAATTGCCGAGCCACTACAACCGGCTGGTAGAATTCATACCCAGGCTTGATTATTCTGTTGGATGTACTCATGCCAACTGGAAGGAAACAGGGACGGATCACAGTGGAAAAGAGCTGCCGAGTGCTGGTGTCATCGGCAAAGTTGTCTAGCCTGAAGGAAATTGGATTTTCAAAATGTTCCGATTCTTCCATGTAAGGAAAGTGCTGAACCATTTGGATGCTTCCTGAGGGATCAGTTTACTACTTGGCAGTCTATACAAAGCTTGGCCATAGCTGGTGCATCGGATCTGCTTCCCTTTGACATCTGGGAAGGTGCAACTCGCCAAAAGGGGGAAATTTGGGACGTGGTTTTGGAAATACAGCTGAGCCCATAGCTGAATGAACCACCAAGGACCTCCTGTTTTGACTGCTATGCCAGAGAACAGTTTGACAGACATCAACTGGAGATATCGATAGACCTCTCCAAGGAACAGTTTGCCGATGCCAAGTTGAGTGCCTTTGGCAAGCTCGTAGGCCAAAGAGAGATAATTCTGGGTTGGAGCAAGGGAAGGGCCACAGAATATAAAATGTTCCAGCTAGAAGTTGAGAAAGGCTGTGTGTTCTTTCTCTGTGACAGGGCCTTTAGTTTTCATATGGCGTTGGAGGTAGGCACCCGATTAAATGCGATGCTTTTGGAAGACAGCTTGTAGGGGACCTTGGTCAGCTTAAAAGCAGAGGGGCTGGGTGATGTAACATCCAGACCAGTAATCATCACCACGTCTAACAGAGTTAGTGTCATGGGGCCATGACCGAACATAAAGCAGTTCAGAGCGTCAGACCAGAAGTAGCCGATGGTTTTTAGAAGATTTTCATGTTTCTCAAGGGGAGACAATGACAAATGCAAGGCATCGGCTATTCCCATGGTTTCCCATTGGGATTGGTAAGCTCTAGCGACCCTGCTGAACCAAGAGACCCAATGTTCAGGGGGATTAGGCCAGGCTCGCAAGCAGTCGGCCCAAGAATTCAAATCTAGGTCTTGGCTTACGAAGGGGATTCTGTTTGCTTCGCAAGGGATCAGATGGGCAGGACTAGATTCTGTACGTGGGCCAAGACAGAGAGAATTTGGGAGAGAAGGATGCTGCAGCAGAATGTCTGAAACCTAAAAAATTTAATGATGGAATAAAGCATTAATTCAGGTGTTTGCCATTAATTCTAGCACCGTGTTCGGACTGCGAGGAGTAAGCGTACCTTCAGACCGGAGACCGCTGGGTTGGTGTTGGATGATTCCGCCATCTAGTTTGCCGGCGGAGATGGATCTATGCAGTTGGGGATCGAGGGTTCTTGTCGCTGTGAGCTCGATCTGGTCGGTGAGCAATTGGAGATCTGGGTCGCCCTTTTTTGAAGAGGGTCGCAGGCTACCGTTTGAAAATGGAGAGTGGCCGCTCAGATTTGTCTAAGTATGCGACCAAATTTGACCTTGTCAACGTTTTTGGGAAAGCCGATGTTTTACCATCGGCTCTTTGAGCTTTGACTTGGTTGACTGTATGAGCACAGTGTGGTGAAAGCCGATACAGTACTATCGGCTTCTGGAGCATTGACCTATTTTGACTATCGACAAAATCAAATTGGAAAAGCAATCTTTGTTGATTCAAAAGACGTTTATTTACAATGGAGCCGATTGCTTACAAAAGGAAATCTACTACTAGTACTACTACTACTAGTTCCTAATCTAGAGGCCGGTGTCGTCGCCGCTGTCTTCGCCGTCGTCGTACTCGCTGTCATCGGTATTCTTTGTCGGCGTCGTCTTCGCTTCTTCTTGAAGATGCCGGGGCCTCCTCGTCCTCGTAAATCGTCTTGGTGTCCTCGCTGGACCCGCACGCGAAGCGCTTCACGGCGGGTACTGTCGGAGGAGGTGTCCTCCTCGCTTCCTCCTCCTCGTCAGAGGATTCACGCCATCCAGACCCGGCGTCGTCGGTGCTCTCCGCCTCCGTTCCCGTCGACAAGGCTGCAGGCCCTCCTCGCCGTCGTCGAGGACTCGTCGTCCTCCGACCAGCGGCGGTTCCAATCCTCTCGTCCCACCATTGTGGGGCGAGCCTCATGCCGCCATTGGCGGGTGCTCGGCGTCGGCTCGGTCGCTCATCGTGTTGGAAGACTGGGAGGAAAGGGCGGATGATTTGGAGGAAGAAGAGGCGGCCATGGCGGAGGAAGAGGGTTTTTCAAGGAGGAAGAGGGTTTTTGGCTCTTTGGAGGAAGATGGGGCTGCAAACTTCTCGGATGAATTTAAATAAGGGAATAGTGGGAGGTGGTTCAATGCCATAGCGGTTTCCCGAATCGGTGCCAAAATTATCAAATCATGCCTGCGGAGAAGTTGAGAAGACAGGGCATCATGATGAGGGGTGGCGTGGCGATTACCTTTCTGCGGCGTAACCCGATTAAAAAAAGAGGGGGGAAGAAAAAATATCAACAGAGTGGTTTTGGAATTATTATTGCCAAAACCAGGGGGGCATGTGTTATCGCCATATTTTGGCCAAAGGAGGAGATGGGCCGTAATCAAGATGGGCTTGGAAGATACATATATGCAACGTGTTGTTGAATCGGCCTTGTGCGTGGATTTGGGCTAAATTGCCCGTGTATCTGTATATTGTAGTAGGTTCCGTTTCGGTTTAAGTAAGAGATAGAGTTGTAGAGTTATTCCAAAGATAGAAAGTCTCCGGACTATAAATATGTACCTAAGGTTATTGAGAAAAGGAGGACAATCACGTTCACAACAAACACAATCTCGGCGCATCGCCACCCCTTGTTTCTAGGGTTTCTTTCGGGTAAGTGTCATGCTGCCTAGATCGCATCTTGCGATCTAGGCAGTATCTGCTTATGCGTTATTTGGTGTTACTCGTACTGAAGCCTTGTTGATGGCGAGTAATACTATTATCATAGTTTTGTTGAGGCTAGCATCGGTACCTTTTTACTATGATTGTTTAGTTATGCTGCCTCTAGTTATCTCGCTGCCTTTGCACCTTTTCCCGGGTGTAAGGGTAGCATCTTGCTTGATCTTTATTCAGTTGATTTGATCTGTTATAGTTATGCCTTGCTTTCCAAGGTTTAGTTTGATATCCACGTAGTCAGGCCTTGAAAACGGGTTGAACGATCCAGTAGTACGTGAGGATATGGTTTGCTAGCTCGAGAGGAGTTGTTTCGGGAATTGACTTTACGTCGGTTGTTAGGCCTTCTCTAGGGTTAGTTTTCTATCATATTTTGTATCTACCAGGCTCAATTACGTGTAGGATGTTCCAATTACGTGGTGAAAACGTTAAACTGTCGTGGATCGATTTAACTTGTAATGATGAAGCAAAACCCCATGTTATCATAGATCTAATGCAGAACCATGGGATAATCGGCTCCAGGGGCCGATTCACAGGGAAACCTGGGAGCCGTTCACGGCTCGAATTTTACGTATACTTGTTTACCATGCAGGAAACTGATCGAAGCAATCCATCACCTTCCTGACCAGGTATAGGTCAGGTGGCACGCCTTGAACCAAGCCAGGCGTGTGCGGAGTTTTGCGGGCCGTTGCGAGGGGGAGCCCACCAGCGATTCAGGAGCCTCCCGGCTCTTCGTGTTGCTCGTCGCTGCTCGCCGGTGGTTTTTGACAGGCAACAAGTCTATGGTCTGTCAAGCATATGATTTAGAGTAAACCTCACTTTCACCTTAACCACATGAAGATGCCTATGATAGGGGAAATGAGAGCTCAAAGCTAATGAGTACCTTCCTTTCAGCATTGGGAATCCTTTCAAACCTTCACAAAACCGTTTTCACAACTTTGTTGAGTCACCACTTATTCTATGAGCACCTTCTTGAGAGCATAGTTGTCATTCTTGTGTTTGTTCCAAAACTTGGTTAATTATGTCATGACTTTGATGCTTGCATCTCTGATATCTTTATCTCTAGTCTTCATGTGAACTTTAGAGGTGCCTTGGCATTTATATTGTGCTCTTCAAACAAAGGCAAGCGAGATACCACTCTATCATACCTTATTATGAGCATTGCAATTTTGCTTATGTTTATGCTTCATGCTACTTATTATTATTGAGTTGGTTTTTCTTCATAGCTTGCAATGACTATTGAGTAGACTTATTTGCATACTCCTTATTATGAATTGTCTAAGCATCTACTCATGTGCTTAGAATATTTACATCATATGAAGAAAAGTGTTCGTGAAAGTTCTTTTATCGCACTCAGTTTTCAACTGAATTGCTTGAGGACAAGCAATAAGCTAAGCTTGGGGGGAGTTGATACGTCCAAAACTTATCTACTTTCTCGAACACTTTGCTATTGTTTCTTCTTTAAACTTATGCGATTTGGATACAACTAACACAGACTGACGTTGTTTTCAGTAGAATTACCTTGATGTCTTGTTTTTGTGCAGAAAATGAACTATCAGGAAAAATCCCGAAAAATATGCCAAAAACTATTTCTCACCAGAAGATCCACGGAGCCAGAAGGGGAGACAGAGAGGAGGCCTGGGGGGCCCAGACCCACCCTAGGCGCGGGCCACGACCCGCGCTGGGGAGGTCCGCACTCCTCGGCCTCCCTTCGAGTCTATAAGTTGCCTTCTGACCTAAAAACTCAGGGGGTTCGATAGTTTTCCAGAAAGAGTTCCGCTCCACCGCTGCCACCAGAAACCAAGATTCGGATCCAGAAACTCCGTTCTGGCACCCTGCAGGGACGGGGAATTTGGAGAGGATCATCGCCATCATCATCACCAATGCATCTCCATCAACCACCGATGTTTCCCTCATCCATGAGTGAGTAATCCCCTGTTGTAGGCTTGCGGATGGTAGGGATTGGATGAGTTCTATCATGTAATCGACTGAGATTGTTAGGGCATAGTGCCTAGTATCTCTTGTGCTATTTGACTTTGTTGCAACTTTTTGTGGTTAATGCTTGTAACTAGGGCCCGAGTACCATGATCTCAGATCTGAACTTATTATTGAATCATTATGATAATATTGTTTGTGATCTTATATGCAAGTTGTGTACACATATCAATGTCCGGATCCAAAGGTCCCAAAGTGACAATAAGTGGGACAACCGGAGGGGATGGCTGTGGTGTGAGGATCACATGTGTTCACGGAGTGTTAATGCTTTGCTTCGGTGCTCTATTAAAAAGAGCACCTTAATTGCCAGTAGTTCCCTATAGGCCCCGCTGCGACGGGCTGGCTGGACAGAAGACGTTGTGCAAGTTCTCATTGCGAGCACGTATGACTATATTTGGAGCACATGCCTAGGATTGTTTATTACTTGGATGCTTGTTATTATTTATCTGCAATGCCCTATGTCTTGAAGTTACATGTTTAGACTCGTCCATGCAACGCCCATCATCCATCCCTATGCCTACCGCACTCGAATTCCACTATTACCATTACTGTTACTATTGTTGTTGTTTCACTATTGTTGTTTCTGTTGCTATTGCTTTGCTGTTGCTACTGATAAACTTCTGTGAGCAAGAACTATTTCCAGGTGCAGCTGAACTGACAAATCAGTTGTTAAGTCTTGCAAGTATTCTTTGGCTCCCCTTGTGTCGAATCAATAAATTGGATAATACTACCCGCGAAGACTGTTGCGATTCCCTATACTTGTGGGTCATCATTCTTCCTCGAGGCTAAGGGGTCTACCGGTAGCTATGTGTTCATCTCTCTCTCTCTATGCATGATCTTGTGGTCATGAGCTTTGTAATCAAGTAGATCTACCTTGCTACTCAAGTGCTTCATTAGATCTCTGCTCTCCCCATGTGTGTGAAAGTGACAGCGTGCATGCCATGGTGGCACTTAGGCTTGAGTCTACATAAATACTCTTTGTGCTTTAATACATCTATGCTTTTCCCCACGTGTGTGAAAGTGACAGCAGGCATACCGTGTGTGGCACTTTGGCTAGATTGAATATTTTTTATGAGTTATATTTGGAGTTGGATGTCTCTATGAAATTGTGGTGTTTGTTGGAACCATCTAGTGCTCAAGGTGACAGTATGAGGTTATCTAGATTGGGGAAGGCAGACTTTGAGGTGTGCTGTTATAGCCCTACCATGGATTAGAGTGTCCAACCGGAGAGTAGTTAAGAGTAGTATCATGAAGAGAGGATATTTATATGAGAGATTGTTCACTAGTGAAAGTATGATCCCTAGGCCTTGTTTCTAAGCATTGAAACATTGTTTGCTACTCGATCTGTTGCATGTTTGCTTGCTTCCATCTTTGTTCCGTTTGCCCGGGAGGTTTTGGGCATTTACCTTTCCTCCACGCCATCAACTCTTTTCTGGCATCGTTACCCCACGTCAACAACAAGTCAGAAGCTATTTTCTGGCACCATTACCACTTGTATTTCACTATCTCTTCGCCGAACTAGTGCACTTATAAACCTGACAAGTGTATTGGGTGTGTTGGGGACACAAGAGACTTCTTGTATCTTGATTGTAGGGTTGCTTAAGAGGGAATACCTTTGACCACTTGCTCCTGAGTTCGATAAACCTTGGGTGATCCACTTAAGGGAAATTTGTTGCTGTTCTACAAACATCTGCACTTGGAGTCGCAACAACTGTCTACAAGAATAGAAGTGCGTAGACATCAGAAGGGCCTTTCTTCCACTATTATATTGATTCTCCACCTTCTACCTTTAGGCACCATTAAGAGAGCATAGTTGACATTCTATGTGAAGTGTCCCAAAACTTATTGATTGATGCATATTGTGATATTACTTGTTCTTGTGCTATTTGTATCTAGTCACTCTTATGAACTTCGAAGGTGTCCTATGCATCTATTTGCTACTCTATGAGGGACAAGATGAATGCCACTATGCCATGTTTTATGTATGTGAAACAAACAAATGTTTTTCATGTAGGGTTTCGTAGCATGGAAAACAAAAAATTTCTATCGCATACAAACAAACAAGCCAAGATCTATCTATTAGATTGTAGCAACGAGTCGATGGAATAACCTACCCTCGAAGATTCCAAAGTGTTTAACGAGAGCGGATTCTCGTGGGTGATGTAGTCGTACTCTTCCCGATCTCAAGATCGCGTAGACGATCTTTCGTGCGTTCGGCGCTCCCCCAATCGGTCACACGTTCGGTACTCGGAAGACCTTCCTCTCCCTTGTTCCAAAGCAATGGAGGTTGTAGCACTCTCCTCGCGATTCCGGCAGCACAATGGCGTGGTACCGGAAGTAGAGGGGAGATCTCGCAGGGCTTCGCCTTAAGCCGGAGCGAGTATGGTGGAGTATGAGAGATCTCCTCGGCGATCTAGGGTTTAGATACACCAAGGAGGAAGCGCTAAAGCCGGCGGCTAGGGTTCCGGGGACCCCCATGTCGGCGGCTAGGGCAAAACCCTAAGGGGGCGGCAGAGGCTATGGTGGGCTGCAGCTTCTAGGGTTTGAGGTGAGGGACTTGTGTGTTCTAGGAGGGAGCCCTGCCCCTCCTTATATAGATGGAGGGGCCGGCGGACAAGGGGAGGGAGGGGAGTCCCTCCCCAACTCGGCTTGGAGGTGGCGCCGCCGGTTGGAGGAGGGATTCCCTCCCCAACTCGGTTTCCCACTTCCTCCTCTTTTCCTCTTTCCAAATTTAGCCGTTTGACTTTTCAATTTAGCTATTTGACTTTTCAAACTAGGATTCAATTTAATCCTTTATTTGGAACAGCGAGGACACTTAGTACATGATGCAATCATTCCAACTTTCAATGACACATTCATGTACCCCTTCCCCTCCAGAGTGCCGGACATTCCGGAACCTTCTAGAACATTCACGATGAGAACACCGGAATCATTCCCCAACTCCGAAACGGGACTTTCCTTATATGAATCTTATTCTCCAGACCATTCCAGATCACCTCGTGATATCCCGGATCTCATCCGAGATTCCGAACAACATTCGGTCTCTTTCTCATAATACCATAACTACTCAAACAACGTCGAATCCTTAAGTGTGTCTCCCTACGGTTCGTGAATTATGCGGACATGATCGAGACACTTCTCCGAACAATAACCAATAGAGGAATCTGGAAACTCATATGGCTCCCACATATTTCTACGATTACTTTGCGATCGAATGAACCACTTACATACGATACCAATTTCCCTTTGTCTCACGATAGTTTACTTATCTGAGGTTATGATCGTCGGTATCTCTGCATACCTAGTTCAACCTCGTTACCGATAAGTACTCTTTTCTCGTTCCCGTGATATGTGATCCCTTGTGAGCCAGTCACATGCTTGCAAGCTAATTGGATGACATTCCACCGAGAGAGCCCAGAGTATATCTATCCGTCATATGGATGGACAAATCCCACTCTTGATCCATGTGTCTCAACCAATACTTTCTGAACACTCAATGCCACCTTTATAGCCACCCAGTTATGGTGTGGTGTTTGATGTCATCAAAGCATCCATCCGGTAAAGGTGATATGCATGATCTCATGGTCGAAGGAATTAGGTTACTATGTATCAGAAAGCATATAGCAATTGAACTATTGAAATGACTTGATCTTTATGCTACGCTTATCTATAGGAGTATGTCCACCATATCATTCTCCTAACGATATGATCTTGTTGTTGATATCATCTCAATGTTCATGATAGGGAAACCACAATCATTTATCAACCAACAAGCTAGTGATGTATAGAGGCTATACTAGGGACTTTAATTTAAGTTTACAAATCACACAAGTATCAATGTTTCCTTGTTAATACTATTATAGCATGAATGTAAACATTTATCATAAACACAAAGATATAATAATAACTACTTTTATTATTGCCTCTAGGGCATATCTCCAACATTTCAATGCATGTTATTCATGATCTTTGTTTGCAAACTTTCATGTTGCATGCATAGTTACTTTGTCTTAGTGTTAGAACTCCATATTTCATGCACATGTTTAGAGTTCTTTGATCCCATCTTTCAATGCTTGCAAATGGTTTAATCTTGGTTTTGATGGTGCATGTCACCTAAAAAATTATTCTTTTATCACTTACCTACTCGAGGACGAGAAGGAGTTAAGCATGGGGATGCTTGATACGTCGGAAACGTATCTATAATTTTTTATGCCCCATGCTTGTTTACTATCTACTTTGCTTTGTCTACACTTTGAGGTGTTTTTATATGTTTTCTGGAACTAACCTATTAACAAGTTGCCACAGTACCAGTTGCCTGTTTTCTTCTGTTTTTGGTTCCAGAAAGGCATAAAATCAATATTCTCGGAATTGGACGGGACAAAAGCCAAAGTCAATATTTTACCGTGGGCAACACAAAGCCAGAAGACAAGTAGGAGGAGGCTCACCTCTTCACCTATAAGAAGCCCCCGATGCAGAAACCCTAGACACCCGACCAAAATTCCACGAAACCGTTTGTAGCCGCCGCCACCATCGTCCCTAGATTGGGGGATCTGAAGTTCTTCCCGGCACCCTGCCGGAGGGGAGATCATCCTGGAGGCCTTCTTATTCATCATGCCAGCCTACGATATGAAGCGAGAGTAGTTCCACCTTGGACTACGGGTCCATGTACTAGCTAGATGGTTGTATCTCCTCCTTGTTCTTTCATGTATAGATCTTGTGAGCTCCGTTCATGATCAAGATCTAATCTATTTGTAATCATGCATGTTGTGTTTGCGGGGATCCAATGGATATTGAGATTACTATGTCAGATTGATTAATGGTTTTGTCTATTTGATTCTATCATGTCTGTGTTGTTTGTGATCTTGCATGCTCTCCGTTGTTAGTAGCTATCTTGGCCAAGTAGTTGCTAGTGACTCCAAGAGGGGGTATTTATGCTCGATAGTGGGTTCATGCCTCTAGTTTCCAAGGGAAGTGACAGAAATATATTCGGTAATAGATGTGCTATTGCTACTAGGGAGAAAACAACGGTCTCTTATTCATGGAACAAGTGGATTGTTTACCTTAAACACTTCGCTTAAAGCAGTTGTCTATTGCTTGAAACTTAATACTGGAGGGGGTTCAGATGATAACCTGAATGTGGAATTCTAGTCATAGATGCAGTTGGATGGAGGTCTATGTATATTGTTGTATTGACCAATCGAATCTCATAGGATCTTTTTGTCTAGTATTGCATTGTTATGCCTTGCACAGTCCTATCAATTGCCCTGCTGTAATTTGTTTACCATGCATGCCATGTTTGTTTATCTAAGGAGAACACCTCTAGTGAACTATGGACCCCGGTCCAATCTTTACCATTGATACATCTTCCACTGTTACTTGTTTACTTGCTGCAAACCACCATCACCTTCCACACCATACAGTTAATCCTTTGTTACAGCAAACCGGTGAGCTTGACAACCTCACTGTTCGTTGGGGAAAAGTCTTGAGTTTGTGTTGTGAAGGTTTCCACGTTGCTTGCAACACCTTTGAGATGTTTCCTTCCTCCTACTGGTTCGATAACCTTGGTTTCTTACTGAGGGAAGGCTTGTTGTTGTGCTCTTCACACCCTACTCTTGGGGTTTCCAACGAAGTGTCCCACGTCAACACCGGGCGCCATCCAGGAGAAGTTTAAACCTGCATAAAAAGTTTGGATAATCATCCAAGAAGTAAGTCCATGAGTGGGACAATTCTTAACCAAAGATTACATTATTTCCCAAGCTTGAGAAACATGTTCATTATCAAGTTGTTTAAATTTCATTATCTCACTTCTCATAGATATGATCTTAGCAGGAGGATAGTATTTTCCAATAAAAGCAAAGAATCAATACTATTTCTAGGAAAGGATAGCAACCATTCTTTAGCTTTTCCTCTCAAGGAGAAAGGAAACAACTTGAGCTTAATAATATCTCAATCTACATTCTTATATTTTTGCATCTCACAAAGTTCAACAAAGTTATTAAGGTGGGCAGTAGCATCATCAGAACTAGCACTAGAAAATTGCTCTCCCATCACAAGATTCAACAAAGCAGGCTTAATTTCATAAAAGGTAGCATCAGGAGCAGGTGGAGCAATAGGTGTACTCAGGAAATCATTGTTGTTTGTGCTAGTGAAGTCACATAACTTGGTGTTCTTAAGAGAGTTCATTTTGGCAAAAGTGGACCAAGACAACAGCAGCAGCAACAACTAGAGCAGGGACTAATTTTTTTTGTGTTTTTTATAAGAGAAAGCAAACCAAACTAAACTATTTTTTTTGGAGTTTTTGATAAAAAGAGGCAAAAACCAAGATAAATAAACTAAGAAAAACAACAACAAAGTAAGAGGAAGGTTGTGACGGACTCCCCTTGTGAATACGTCCTTAGACTCCCCGGCAACTGCGCCAGAAAATCTTGATGGTAGATCAGATCACTGTAGATCTTCGTTGGGAGTCCCCAAGAAGAAGGTGTGATGAGCACAGCAGCAAGTCTTCCCTCAGTAAGAAACCAAGGTTATCAAACCAGTAGGAGGAAGGAAACAACTCAAAGGTGTTGCTAGCAACTTGGAAACCTGCACAACACAAACTCAAGACTTTGCCCCAACGAACAGTGAGGTTGTTAATCTCACTGGTTTGCTGAAAACAAAGGATTAAGTGTATGGTGTGGAAGGTAATAGTGGTTTGCAGAAAGGTAAACAGTAACAGTGGAAGATGTATCAATGGTAAAGATTGGACCGGGGTCCATAGTTCACTAGAGGTGTTCTCCTTAAGATAAACAAACATGGCATGTTGGGTAAACAAATTACAACAGGGAAATTGACAGGACTGAGCAAGGCATAACAATGCAATACTAGACATTCATGATCCTATGAGATTTGATTGAGCAATACAACAAGATTCATAGACCGCCATCCTACTACATCTATGACTAGTAATCCACCTTCAGGTTATCATCTGATCCCCCCTACAGTATTAAGTTGCAAGCAATGGATAACTGCTTTAAGCAAAGTGTGGAGGTAAACAATCCACTTGTTCCATGAACAAGATACCGTTGTTTTCTCCCTAGTAGCAACAGCACATCTACAACCTTAGAGATTTCTGTCACTTCCCTTAGATTAAATAGAGGCATGAACCCACTATTGAGCATAAATACCCACACTTGGAGTCACTAGCATCTACTTGTCCAATATAGTTACTAGAAACGGAGAGCATGCAAGATCACAAACAACACAAACATGATAGAATCAATAAGACAAAACCATTAATCAATCTGACATAGTAATCTCAATATCCATCGGATCCCCACAAACACAACATGCATGATTACAAATAGATGATCTTCATCATGAACGGAGCTCACAAGATCTAAACATGGTAGCACAAAGGAGGAGAGACAACCATCTAGCTACTACATGGACCCGTAGTCCAAGGTGGAACTACTCATGCTTCATACTGGAGGCTGGCATGATGAAGAAGAAGGCCTCCGGGATGATCTCCCCTCCGGCAGGGTGCCGAGAAGAGCTTCAGACCCCCTGATCTAGGATGATGGTGGCGGAGGCTACGGACTATTTCATGGAAGATTGATCGGGTACTTAGGGATTTGGTATCGGGGGCTCTTCATAGGCGAAGAGGCGAGGTAGGGGGCACCTCGGGCGGCCACACACCCCAAGCGTGGGCCCACCCAGGCCGCGGGGCCAGGGGTGTGGCCCCTTGGTGGCTCTTCTCCGTCTCGTACTCTGGCTTCGTGTTCCCCACGGTAAAATATTGACTTTGGCTTTTGTCCCGTCCAATTCCGAGAATATTGATTTTCTGCCTTTTCTGGAACCAAAAACAGAATAAAATAGGCAACTTGCACTGTGGCATCTTGTTAATAGGTTAGTACCAGAAAACATATAAAAACACCTCAAAGTGTAAACAAAGCATAGCAAAGTAAATACTAAACAAGCATGGAACATCAAGAATTATAGATATGTTTCCGACGTATCAGGAGGTGCGGTAGCCAGGTTTCCCACCCCTGGACGAGTCCTTCCCCTACTCCTCTAGCCGGCGGCCAAGGAAGGGAGAGGGGGAAAACTAGCCCCTCAAGTTTTCCTTCTCCTCTCCAAACTAGGATTTGACTTTTCTCAATTAGGATTTGAATTTTCAAACCTCTCCTTTGCTTGGTCGAGTTGTCCTAGGGCATGATGCGTACAGCCCCACCAGGGTATGGCACATCCCATGTGCCCCCCTCCGGGGTGGTGGATCATCCAGAACATTCTAGAAGCTTCCGGTCAAAACACCGAAAATATTTCTCAACCCCAGAACTAGACTTTCCTTATATGGATCTTATTCTCCGGACCATTCCGGATCTCCTCGTGATGTCCTAGATCCAATCCGAGACTCCGGAAAACATTCGGTCTCCAACTCATATTCCATATCTACTCAAACAACACTGAATCCTTAAGTGTGTCTCCCTATGGTTCATGAACTATTCAGACATGATCAAGACACCTCTCCGATTAATAACCAATAGTGGGATCTGGAAATCCATAATGGCTCCCATATATTTCTACGATGACTTCATGATCGAATGAACCATTTACATACGATACCGATTCCTTTGTCGCGTGATACTTTACTTATTCGAGGTTTGATCGTTGGTATCTCTATACCTAGTTCAAACTTGTTACCGAGAAGTACTCTTTACTCGTTCTGTGATATGACATTCCTTGTGACCTAGTCACATGCTTGCAAGACAATTGGATGACATTTTTCCTAAATGACTTGATCTTACGCTAACTATAGGAGTGTCTCCATCACATCATTCTTCTAATAACATGATCTTGTTATTAATAACATACAATGTTCATGATCAGGAAACCATGATCATCTTATTAATCAACAAGCTAGTTTAACAAGAGTCTTACTAGGGACTCTTTTATGTTTACAAAACACAAGTATTAATTTTTTTGGTTAATACAATTATTCCATGGGATGTAAAAATTTATCATAAATACAAAGATATAATAATAACCATTTTATTATTGGCTCTTGGGCATATCTCCAACACAAACCATGGTGCCTGGGCACCATAATTTATTTCCTTCAAATTTGTACATACCTAGTGTTGTCCGTATGCAAATTTCACATACCTAAAGTGTACATACCTTAGTTATATGTATCCAAGTTATATATACCTAAGGTATACATACCTAAAGTGTAGGTACCCAAGTTGCATATATACACACGTATGCAGGCTACATATATCTTAGATTTGTATACATGAATATATATGTAACTTTAGTATGCATATCTTAGGTATGTATACCTTAGGTATGTGCAGCTTAGGTATGTATATACATTCAGATATGGATCTTAATAATTCCATCTGTTTTTCCCAGAAAATTAGGAGCCTCTTGTTATTAGGTGACTAGGGTTCTAGGATAGTGTGGCGGTGCTCGTTGATTCATCGATGAGGTGCTCTATGATCGAAGGTCAAAGTTAGATGAGCTCCTCGGCAGGTCAAGGTAATAGAAGGAAGGAGAGGGGTCGCCAAGGGAGGCCCGATCTCCACTTGAGGAAGCAATGGGAAAGCTTGGTCTTACGAAAGAGGAGGCGACCCCGTTGGTGCTAGATGATACAGATGGTGGCGGGAAGACAAAGTGGATGCTGGCAGTCAAGGTCCTGTATATGAACACTTCTCATATTCACACGGTCTGCATCGCGCTTCGGACAGCATGGGGAAACCCTAGAGGTTTGGAATTTCGATCGGTGGGTGAAAATATGTTTGTTGCCAAGTTTGAATCCCAGTGAGATCGTAATCGTGTGCGGGATGGATCACCATGGCATGTTAGCAAGAATGTTTTCATACTAGAGGAGTATGTGGGTTGCATGCGACCTTCGGAACTGAAGCTCAATAGGTTCAGATGTGGGTTAGGGTTCTAAATCTGCCCTTCAACCTGAGAAGTCCCAACTGGGGCAAGGCAGTTGCGATAGAAATTGATAAACATGCGTCCCAGATTGGTTTTGATCTGATTGGTGGTTTTCTAAGGGCGAGGGTTACTGTTGATGTAACCAAACCCTTGATAAGAGGCATGCTGATTGATTTCAGCTTCAAGGAAAGGGATGAATGGGTATGAGTTCCAGTATGAACAGATCCCCCATTTATGTTTTTCTTGTGGTCGCATAGGCCATTTAGATTGTCTTTGCCCTACACCGGGTGCTTGGGATGAGGAAGTAAATTTTCCCTATGGGGCAGGGCTGAGAGCACCGGATGAAAGAAAGAAATCTAGGTCAAATGACAACTCCTCCCGTGAACAGTTTGCTGGGTTCGGTGGCAATTGAGATACAAAATTCTCCAGCAATGTTGGCGAGATGGGCACAAAGGCGACATCTCCTTTCAAGAAATAGGATGGTCGAAAGAGGAAAGGATAAATTCCAAAACAAGTATATAAGAAAGTCGGGGTGAATCAACTACCAGGACTGGAAGGATAGATCGCAGGTGGTGACCAGCAGTTGGTTGTGTTGTTAGCTCAGCCAGTAGTGAGCAAAGATAATGGTTTGCTCAGAAAAGGGGTCGATGATACATATTTTAATAAGAAGAGGAAAACACCTAGCAACTCAACAAACTCGGTAGAGGCTGTGATGCAGCCCTGTCCATCGCAATGAGTTGTTTGGGTTGGAACAGCCATGGGCTTGGGAACCCCGGGGTTGTTCGGGAGCTTCGCAGTATGGTAAAGCAGGAAGTGCCCGCTCTTGTCTTCGTGATGGAGACAAAAATCAGTGCTTTGAGAGTGCAGGAGCTGCGATACAAACTAGGTTTTGCTAGTTGTTTTGCAGTTAACAGTGTTGGACTAAGTAGCGGAATAGGACTATTCTGGTCATCTGAATAGGATGTGGAGATAAAGAATTTCAGTATCGGCCATATTTATTCTATGGTGTGGAGGCAAGATCGAAGCTCTTTGAAGTGGCGATTTATAGGTTTTTATGGAGCGCCAAGGGTAGAAAATAGACATCACAGTTGGCGTTTTCTGAGAACCTTGTACGAGATTCAGCATTCTGCATGGATTCATCTGGGAGATTTTAATGAAACAATGTATGCTTCAGAGCATTTTTCCAAAGCAACTAGGGCAGAGTCGCAGATGAGAAATTTCCGTGAAGCGGTGGATGACTGTATGCTTCAGGATTTCGGGTCAGGTGTACCTTGCACCTAGGACAACCGTCAGACTGGCGATGCCAATGTTAAAGCTCGTCTTGACAGAGCACTTGCAAATAACGCTTTCTTGGATCGGTTTGAGCATACGAGGGTGAGACACATATTGTCTCCTCTGATCCGATCATTGCTTTGTGCTAGCCGAATTACGTGAGCATTTGCCAGAGCATGGCCATAGTGGAGTGAAACAATTTCGGTACGAAAATGTCTGGCAAACTCACGTGGATTACGATCAGTTGGTGAAGGAGTACTGACAACAAGGGTCTAGTCAGTGCAGCCTACATGGGGTTGCGGAGGCTTTGCAATATCTCCAAGGAACACTGAGTTGTTGGGGAGCTAAGGAGTTTGGAAGTTTGGCGCGAATGGTTAGGAAACTAAGGAAGAAGCTAGACCAGTTGGGAGCAAATTCGGTGGGACGTGGCCCAACAGAGGAGGAGCAGGCCATCGTCAAACAACTGAGGAGGGTTTTGCATCAGGAAGAAATTTGAATAAAACAGCATTTCCGCATAAATTGGTTACGAGAGGAGATCGTAATACATCGTATTTCCACATACAAGCTGCACAACGGAAATGCATGAATAAAATCTGAGTCTCTTGAGAGGACTGATGGTACTAGGTGTGAACATATGAACGAAATAAAACAGGAGACCCAAGGTTTTTACGAATCCTTGTATACTTCCCGAGGGTTTGGTAATATGGATGAATTGATGAGTATGGTGAAGCCAGCTTTGTCTGATCAGATGAATGAAGCAATGGACAAGCTATACATGGATGAGGAGATCAAAAAAGCATTATTTCAGATGGCCCCTCGAAGGAACCTAGAGTTGATGGTTTTACGGCTGGATTTTTATAGAGCCACTGGAATCTAGCAAAGCAAGATGTAGTGCAAGCTGTGCTAGATTTTGTGAATGCTGGAGATTTACCAGAGGGAATGAATGACACGTCAATTACTTTAATACCAAAGGTATGAAGTCCACAAAGAATTTCTCAGTTTAGACCAATTTCTCTTTGTTCAGTTCTCTATAAGATTGGTTCTAAATGCATTGTATATAGAATTCGGACCTTTTTGGGAGATATTACTGCACAAGAGAAGAGTGTTTTTGTTCCAGGATGCCGCATTACAGATAATGTGTTGATTGCTTATGAGAGTGTCCATGCGATGAGGCGTAAGAAGACAGGAAACAATGGTATGTGTGTTGTGAAACTTGACATGACGAAAGCATACGATCGGGTGGAATGACAATATCTTGGTGCAATCATGACAATACCGTGAGGTTGATATTGAAGTGTGTTTTGTAAGACCCCACCATTTAAGGTAAAGGTCCCTGTGATTGCAATGCTAGTCCCTGGATCAAATGCTAGCATCCATAGTTTAAAATGAAGTACACACATACAATGGTCGTTATTACATCGTCATTCCAGAGATAACATAGTCCTTACAACTCAATAGCCCAAGGCTAGTACATAGAGTTCATAACATAAAGTAAATAACTATAAGTCTTCATCTTCATGTGCCACAGGCAAACATGTTGAGTGTAGACTCATAACCCTCCATCAGAGTAACCTGCAATATCATAAGTTATAGCCACAGTGGGTAAATACATTTGGAATTGTATTGGCAAGTGTACCATAGTAGAATAGTAGTATCTATCATCTATATGAATTTGGCTCAGTGTAGTTTAGTCTGGAATTGCTCAAAATAAGGTTTTGACTTATTAGTTGAAAACACTAAGTTTTTGTTTGACAAAAACACCCAAGGAACCATCAATAGATATTGGTGAACCTTTACCCTTGTTCAACCACCAGTTTTAACTTAGAGAAATTGGGATGAGGAGATCCTTGATTGCTTCAATGTCTTTGATGCTCAAATTGTTCATTATTAGGGACACGGCTAAGTACTTAGGTTTTATCCTCTCGAGAGGTGGTGCACTTTCTCCACAAGACTCGACATGCATCGAGACGAGAATTTTCAGAAGCATTCCCTTATACCACCATGGACGCGTTCCATCCTATACACCCTACCACCAACTGTCCATCTGGCTAAGTTCTTGCAACCTAGTTGGTCAAGGCAGAGCCCATATGCCATGTGGTTGCACTAGAAGCTTCTCAACACTAAACATCTTAAATCCCTTTGTTCCTGGGTGGCAATCCACAAGTGTGATACACAAGGTAAACCATAGACATGGGCCTTGTGTAACCACTCAACATAAACCAACCATACCATTCCACCCAGGTGATTCATTCGCATAGTTTTTTTATTAATCAAAAACACAAGTCATAGACTTAGAAAAATTTCATAGCATGAATATTTCACCCTTGTTTTCTACTATCTAGGCTAAGAATGATAACATAACATTTTTTTTAACTTAGGGAAAAATCTACTAAGACTACAACTACTAGGATTTTCCAAGGCATAGCATAGTATATACTTAGAAAAATTTCCAATGCAAGCCCTACTCAAAATAACACTAGTGCATAGTCAAAATAGTAGGAAAAAAATATGAATCATCACTTGCCTTGATAGTTGGGAAAGTAGCACCAGTCCTCACAATCACAATCATGAAAATCTACACATAAAATCATAACACCAAATTCACATTCAAATATTCAAACAAAAATATATATGAATGCATGCAAATGCAATGGAATGATTTTCTACACTAAACAAGTCAAACCAAACAGTATTGAAAACAAAGTAAACTATCTAAAGTCTAAACAAACTAAAATTTGCTTTAATACAATTTTCTAAACATTTTATAGAGTCAAAATAAGCCTATAATTGGTTCTGCAAATAATGCTATTTTTTCATAAGCAAAATACTAAAACAAGGCCACAGAAGTGTAGGGCTTAATTTTCTGAATCCAATGATATATTATTTGCAATGTTTGGACAAAAATATCAAAAGATATGAATTTTACAAGTTAATTCAACTAATAGATTCAAAACAAATTTTTAAATCTAAACTACTGACGTGTGGCAGCGCCTGATTGGCTGATACCGTTTCGCTCAGGATCACCCTTTCACGCCGTTGGAACAAGTCAGATCCAACATGCCAGATCTAAACAAAACTGTTCGGTAAGTGATCTATTCTACACCGCAGGATCTAGATCTAACGCCTCTGGATCAAGCGACCAAAACCTAGCGGCGCTAATGGCGCTGGCGGCGGCGGGCGCTACTTTCGGCGATGCTCCGGCCATCCTAGGGGGTAAAGGGGATGGTGGCGAGGCTTACCAGGTTCGCACATATACGAGGAAGCTCAAGCTGCAGTTGGCTTGGGCAGGGGCGCACGGACGTAGGCGTAGGAGCTCATCGGAGTTGCTGCTGGCGTCGGGCTTTCGCAAACAGCGATGGAGGCGACGAACTAGGTCACGAGAAGGCAAGCGGAGGGCATTAGTGACTGCGCAAAAGACACGGCGCACACATTGGTTTGATCTAGAAGGCAAGGAGCATGCGGGTTTTACCAGAATCGCTCGCTGGAGTTAGTTGGCGCCTCCGATGCTCGCAGTGGTTGACGGAGACGGTGACCTGGGGGGATATAGGACGAACCAGGGGTGTCAGAAGGAGCACAAGAGGATGACGAACAAGTTCGTATCAACCAGAGGGGGAGGGGTGGACGGAACTCACCGTAATTACTCGCCGGTGTTCGTCGGGCAGCGGCGGTGCAAGCTCGAATTCTGGCAGCCTGGGGGCGCTAAGTAGGGGCTGGGTGAGGGGAAATGACCGCGGCGAGGTGGTGCTTAAGTATCCAGAGAAGGGGCAGAAATCGCGCGGCGAATCAATGGATTTTAACCGAATTGATTTGCAGTAGTGAAGGGAGGAAACGACGGCGAGGACGTGGTCTACGGGTGCGGGGTTTGGGGACGAAGGGGTGATGTGGCATTGGGCCCAGTGGTCAGCGACTGCGGGGTCTGTCTTGTGCGGGTGAGAGAGGGAGTAGAGGGAGAGAACCCCGGGTGGGCTTGTTGGGCCAGATGTGGTGCTGGGCTGAAAAGGCAGCGCAGGTTTTTATTTTTTTCTCCTTTTTCTTTTCCAATTTGATTTTCAGTAATGGTTTTAAAACCCTAATTCAAATTTGTTTGAATTAAAACCTTTTCCATATTTTTGTACTGTGACCCTAGCACTCAAAAGTGTGCCAAACATATATGTTCACTCAAAAACACTTTGGTATTTTGAAAATAAAAATAAAACCATGCCTCATATGAATATAATAAAAAGGCATAAATATGGTTTTATCTGGCTTCAAACTTTGAAATTTTTTGTGCAAGATCTAGATGCTATGATGATATAAATGAAATGCATGCTTTTAAAATTCATGAATTTTTGGGATGTTACAAACCTAACCCCCTTAAGTTGAATCTCGCCCTCGAGATTCGGATTGGCTAGCAAATAGGTGTGGGTGGTCTTTCCGAAGATCATCTTCTCTTTCCCAAGTTGCTTCTTCTTCGGTATGATGATTCCAGTGTACTTTGCCAAATTTGATAGTCTTAGTACGAGTAACTCTTTCTACAGTCTTAAAAATCTTAATAGGTTTCTCCTCATAAGTAAAATCACTCTCCAACTGAACCTCTTCCAAAGGTATAGTGTCCTTCAATGAAGTTTCTTCCATCTCCGGATGACACATCTTCAAGTGACTCACATGAAACACATTGTGAACTCCTGACAGTGATTCAGGCAATTCAATATCATAAGCCACTTCTCCTTTGTGGCTCAAAATCTTGAATGGTCCAACATATCTAGGTGCCAATTTTCCCTTGACTCCAAATCTTTTCACACCACGAAGTGGTGAGACTCTAAGATAGGGCTCTATCACCTACCTCATAGGTGACTTCTCTACGCTTTGGATCTGCGTAGCTCTTTTGTCGGGACTGGGCTATCTTCAATCTGTCCTTTACCAATTTCACTTTCTCTTCATCCTCCTTGATCAGTTCTGGTCCGAACAAATTCCTTTCTCCTACTACACTCCATAGCAGTGGCGTAGTACATTTCCTTCCATAAAGAAATTCAAACGGAGCCATCTCAATGCTTGCTTGATAGCTGTTATTGTAAGAGAATTTTGCGTATGGCAGACTTTCATCCCAACTAGCACCATAGTCTAGTGCACAAGCCCTCAACATATCCTCCAAAATCGGATTGGTCCTTTCTGTCTGTCCATCAGTCTGAGGGTGAAAATCTGTGCTGAACTCTAAACTTGTTCCCAATGATTCATGCAGTTGTCGCCAAAAATGCGAAGTGAACTGAGTTCCTCTATCAGACACAATGCTCTTAGGTACTCCATGTAGACATATAATTCTGTTCATATAGACCTTAGCCAATTTAGCACTTGTATAGGTAGTATTCACGGGTATGAAATGAGCCACTTTAGTTAGGCGATCCACAACAACCAAATAGAATCATATCCGGATCTGGTCCTTGGTAGTCTAGTGATAAAATCCATACCAATCTTATCCCACTTCCAATCAGGAATAGGTAGTGGTTGCAATAACCCTTCCGGTTTCTGATGTTCTGCTTTCACTTGACTACACACATCACACAATGCAATATGTTCTGCGATATCTTTCTTGAGATTGTTCCACCAAAATCTTTCCTTCGCATCCATGTACATTTTGGTGTTACCTGGATGAATGGAATATGGTGAGTTGTGTGCTTCTTGCAGAATCAATTTCCGAAGCTCCGGATCTTGCGGAATGCAGATACATTTTCCATACCATAAAGTCCCTTGTTCATCTTCATGGAATCCTTTAGCCTTCCCTTTTCTAATTTTACTCTTAATCTCCTCTATTTCCTTGTACAACTTTTGGGCTTCTTTGATCTTGACCAACAATGTTGGTTGAACATCCAATGACATGAGATATCCTTCAGGCACTATATCCAATCTTAGATCTTTGAATTGGGCACACAGATCATCTGTCAATTCTCCTTTAGTAAGGCCATTCACATAAACCTTGCGGCTTAAAGCGTCCGCTACAACATTTGCTTTACCGGGATGGTATTGCAAACTCAAGTCATAGTCCTTGATGAGTTCTATCCACCATCTTTGTATCATATTGAGTTCCTTCTGGGTGGAAATATATTTCAAACTCTTGTGATCCGTGAACACTTCACAACATTTTCCCAAAAGATAGTGTCTCCATGTTTTGAGTGCATGGACAACAGAGGCTAACTCTAAATCATGAGTAGGATAATTCAATTCATGATTTTTGAGCTGTCTCGAGGCATAAGCCACAACTTTCCCTTCTTGCATCAAAACTCCACCCAATCCTTAGTGAGATGCATCACAATAGACTTGAAAGTCCTTCTCCAAATCTGACAGACATAAGACTAGTGCTGACACTAGTCTCTTCTTCAATTCTTGGAAACTGATTTCACATCCTTCAGTCCAATCAAACTTCTTCTCTTTCTTAAGTAACTCCGTCATTGGCTTAGCTACCTTTGAGAAATTCTCAATGAACCTTCTATAGTATCCCGCCAAGCCTAGGAAACTACGAACTTCCTTAACTGAATTGGGAGATTCCCACTCAGTTATAGCTCACACCTTTGCGGGATCAACAGCTATACCATTTCCAGACACAATGTGTCCAAGAAATCCAACTTCACTCAACCAAAATTCACACTTACTGAACTTGACATACAACTTGTGCTGTAACATCCCAAAAATCATGAATTGCAAAATCTTTCATATCATTCATGCATTCATAGCATCCTTGGCTTGCACAAAATTTTCCAAACAAAATTCCAAATAAAAACCATTCTATTCCTATTATCTATATGCAAATAAGGCATGGTTTATTTTATTTTTCAAAGTATCAAAGTGCATTTGTTTGATCAGTAGTGTTTTGTATACAAATAAGTGCAAGGTTTGCACTAAAAAAAATCTAGAAGTGATTTGAATTCAAACCAATTTGATTTGGTTTGAATTTGGTTCCTAAAAAATCAAAATAGAAAAAGGAAATAGAAAAGGGTCGGCGCCACCATTTCAGCCTAGCAACATAAGCAGCACAGGAAACCCACCCGGCCATCTCCCCTTCTCCCCTCTCTCTCTCTCATGCGTGGAGCCCTACCCGTAGTCGCTGACACGCTGGCCCTGCACGCCACGTCACTGTCTTCCCCAAATAACGCCCGCAGACCACGTCGCCGCTGCTGTTGATGGCGCAGCGTAAATGCCCTTGATTCTACGAGCGTTTATCTCCGAGCCTCTGCCTACATAAGCCCCTCCACACCGCGAGCTTTTACCCTCACTCAGAACACTCTCTCCGCCACCAGGCTGCCAGTATTTCGAGTTGCAACGCCGCTGCCCGACGCACTCCGACGAACTATTCCGGTGAGTTTAGCACGCGCCTTTACCTCTCTACCACACGAGCGTGGTCCTCTGGTTCTTGCGCATATAACCCTACCTTTGGTTCGTCCTATACTGGCCTAGGTCGCTGTCTTCGACAACCACCGAGAGCACCCGACGCCCCTCTCATCTCCGGCGAGAAATTCGGTAAGAAACCAAGCGCCCCTTGCTTTCTAGATCAAACCCCCATGTGCGTTGTATCTTTGCGCAGCCACTGATGTGAATTGTTTGTCCTAGGGAGGTCTAGAGCGTCGCTGTCGTCTCCATCATGCTATGCCCGATGCCAGCAAGCTTTCCGACGAGCTCTCCCCGCCAGCACAGCACAGCCCTGCCCACGCCATCGACACGTTGAGCATCTTCGTGACCTCGCGAGTCTAGTAAGCCAAACCACAGCCCCCAACACCCTCTGTAGGCGTCGAAACATCGCTGGTAGTGCGCCGCCGCATCGCCGTCGCTAGCGCCGCCAGGCTTTGGTCGTTTGAGCTAGCGTCGTCAGATCTAAATCATAGGGCTAAGATTAGATCCAGCACGAAACGGTATCCTTAGATCTGGGCCACTGGATCTGACTTAGATCCAATGCTCCATGTTAGTCAATCCGCGTGAAGCGGTATCGACCAATCAGACACAGCCATGTGTCTGGGGTTTTGATTTAAAATCTATTTTTATATCTAATAGAGATTCAAACTTGTAAAATGCATAACTATTGTTCTGTTTATCCAAAAAAATGCAAATAAGATACCATTGGAATCACAAAAATAAATCCTACACTAATGTGGGCTTGGATTTGTATTTTGCTACTGTAAAATTGGTTTTATTTGCAGAATCAAATATAGGCCTATTTTGGCTATATAAATTATTTAGAAAATGATTTTTAAACAAATTCAAGTTTATTTAGGCTATAAATAGTTGGTTTTATGCTCAGTACTGTTTGAATTGTCTTGTTTAATTTATAAAAAATCATAACATGGCATTTGCATGCATTCATAATATTTTTGCTTGAATATTGGAATGTAAATTTGGTGCTATTATTTTATGTGTAGATTTTGGTGCTAGTGGTGATTGTGAATATTTTTGCTACTCTCCCAACTACCAAGGCAAGTGGTGCTTCATGTATTTGTCCCATTATATTGACTATGCACTAGTGATATTTTGTATAGGTCTTGCATGAAATTTTGCTAAGTATCTATATGCTATGCTATGGGAAATCCTAGTAGTTGTAGTCTTCGTAGAATTATTCTCTAAGTTAAGATACTTGTTGATATCATGCTTAGCCTAGCTAGTAGCAAACAAGGGTGGATTATATACATGCTATGGAAATCTTTGCTAAGTATTTGACTTATGTTTTTGCTTAATAAAACAACTAAGTGAATGAATCACCTGGGTGGAATGGAAAGAATGGTTTATGTTGAGTGGTTACTCAGGGCCCATTTTTATGGCCTCCCTGGTGTATCTCACTTGTGGAAAGCCACCCAGGAACAAAGGGATTTGAGATACTTAGTGTTTAGAAGCTTCTAGTTTAGCCACATGGCATATGGTCTCTGCCTTGATCATGTAGGTTGCAATAACTTAGTCAAATAGACAAATGGTGGTAGGGTGATAGGATGGAACGCATCCATTTGGTCTAAGGGAAGGCTTCGAAGATCGCGTCTCGATGCATGTCGAGTCTTGTGGGGAAAGTGCACCACTTCTCGAGAAGGAAAAAATCTAAGTACTTAGCCGTGTCCCCGGCAACGGACAATTTGAGCATCAAGACATTGAAGCTATCAAGGATCTCCTCATCCCAATTTCTAAGTTAAAAACTTGTGGTTGAACAAGGGTAAAGGTTCACCAATGTCTATTGGTGGTTCCTTGGGTGTTTTTCATCAAACAAAAACTTAGTGTTTTCAAATGATAAGGAAAAACCTATTTTGAGCAAAGCAAGCCTAAGCTACACTTAGCCAAATTCATATAGATGTTAGATACTACTATTCTACTATTGTATCACTTGCCAATACAATTCCAAATGTATTGACCCACTGTGGCTGTAACTTATGATGTTGTAGGTTTCTCTGATGAGGATTAGGGTTATGATTCTACACTCAATATGCTTGCCTGTGGCACATGAAGATGAATACTTTACCTTATTTACTTATGTTATGGACTCTTGTACTAGCCTTTGGCTGTGGAGTTGTAAAAGACTATGTTATCTCTGGAATGATGATGTAGTAAAGACCTTTGTATCTATGTACTTCATCTGAAACTATGGATGCTAGCAATTGATCCAGGGACTGCATTGCAATCACAGGGATCCTTTACCTTATAAAGGTGGGCTCTTGCAGATGGTATCAAAGCATTGTGTTGCCTGTAGGATTATGACCGTAGGATGGATTAGACTAAGGAAAAATGCAACTCTTTGCAAATTCCACACTTGTCTTTTTCTTCTCGTAAACCTTTCCTAATATTCTTTCTCATCTCTATTTGTAGATGGCCGCCATCAAGGAATCCATCAAGAAGGTACCACTCATGACCATGACTTTAGAATGTGAGACGGAGTTTCCCAAAGCACTCCAAACCCTTATGGTTAGCTTGGGGATACATGGTGAGTCCGTGTATAAAGGATTTCCAGTAATGGATGAAGGAGAAGAATATTGGTGATGCAACTTCACTTGTACAAAAGTAAGGGAGACAACCACAAAGCGTCGGGTTTCTACATGGGCACCAACTCAGAAATGTATACATCATTATTTGACTCTGCAAGGAATGCAGCTTGGAATGCTATCAAGGAGCTTGATGAAAGACTCAAGTGTAGAATGATCAACACTAAAAATGACTTTGAAGAGGAGAAGAAGTATACCCAAGACTTAGAGACCGCCATAAAACGTCTAAGGGAGGATATCATAGACTTAGCATATGAGTGAGAATTGTAACGTACTACGCTAGTTGGACCACCACACTTGTCGTTTTTCTCGCAAAAATTTGTCTATGTTATGTTGAACCTTAGTGTTTGTATTGGATTTTTGTATGCCATGACTTGTATGTCTTATTTTTGAAAATGTGTTTGTGTTTTTATTGTCTTGTGATTTTTCTCTACTTGTATTGATTCTAACCTTTCTCTATCTTATACAATAGATGCCTAACATTGTTATCAGCACTGCCGAGGAGTTCAAGGGAACTCGTTTCGGTTCTCGTCTTGTGGAGCTCACTAGTGTGCTCAACCTCCCACTTCCTAGTATCACGACACTCCAGCTCACCAAGTTTGAGAGGAAGGATCTTTGGGGCTTTAGAGTCACACAGTTGGGACGCCAGACGGAGCCACCCATGGAGGAGATCACCTTCAAGCTGATGCATGATGACAAGGAGAAGGGCTTAGATGTAGTCATACAGGAGTTAATTGGACACCTAGTTGGGAGGCACTCCACTGAGCTTAGAGGCCTCTACTTTCACCCATTTGGGAGACGTGACGAGCAGGGTGAGGCTGTAGAGTACGATGACGCTACTAGAGAGACGATTGAGCCAGTTCGTTTGTACCTTCAGGACCTAGACGGTCTTATTAGACACCTCGAAACGGAGAGGACCAACGTCATGCTTAGCAATGATGATCTTCAGGTTCATTTGAGGGAGAACAAGCTCTTCACGGAGCAAGACGAGATCATCAAGAAGATGGAGGCCAGATTCGAGAGCCAGGACAAGAAGTTCAAGAATCAAGAGAAAAGAGTCCAAGACAGAAACAATAAGATCAGGGAGATGAAGGCTGAGATAGAGGCCAAGGACTTTGAGCTCGAGACCCAGCAAGGAGTAATTGAGAGGCTGCCCCTCACAGAAGAGAGCTCTCCGTGCGAAGGTCGAGGCCTTGACCACCAATGTCGATGAGTACAAGTCGGCCATGGAGTCAGCCGGTCTTACACTTGTTGACGTGGAGGTCATCATGGAGTAGTATAGACTACTCGACTATCATTTATCCATCATACTTTGATTATTGAGTCGCAATGACCATCTAACATGTGGATGGCTTGCTATTGTGTGTTTACTTTTTCCAAAAACTCGTTGTTTACTTTGTTCAAACTCTATGTTTTATCCTTATTGTGTTTGTTATTTGTGCTTGTTGCTATATGATGTATTGTGCATTGCATCTATGGGTCATCTCATTTCTTATCCTTATTGAAACCACAGATGCCCCCCCCCCCCATCGTGCCAATCCCAACCAAAACAAAAACAATAACGTCACTCACGAGATGCAGTTGTTGATGACAGCTCAAGCTCAACTGATGCAGATGATGACTCAGTTCATGCAAAATCAGAATAATAACAACAATAACAACAATCAGATTAATCCTCTAGCATTTGACATGCTCACCAGATTTCTGAGGTTGAGGCCAGCAAAGTTCTCAGGAACAACTGATCCAATGGTAGCCAATGACAGGTTACGTTCCATGAACAAGGACTTGGTCACTATTGGCTGCACAGGCGAGGAAAAAGTCAGGTTCGCAGCACATCTGCTCGAAGGACCAGTAGCAACCTGGTGGGACAACTTTCAGATCACCACTCCCCTTAAGGATGTGACATTTGTTATCTTTGAGGATGGGTTCCGTACAGCTCACATCTCATCTGGAGTGATGAACTTGAAGAAGAAAGAGTTCCACAATCTGAAGCAACGTCACTACAGTGTGGCAGAGTACATTGAGGAGTTCAACAATCTAGCGTGCTATGCACCAGATGAAGTGGATACTGATGCTAAGAGGAAGGAGAAGTTCCTCGAAGGATTGAATGATGAATTGAACCTGCAGCTATCTGTTGCATATGTCCCAACATATCAATCACTCTGTGACAAGGCCACCATCTTGGAAAACAAGATGAAACAGGTTGACTGCAGGCAGAGGAAGCATAACTTTGATAAGCACAGCTCGGGATCGTCTCACAAGCGTTCCCATAATGATGATAGTCGAAGTTCTGGATTCCACAAGCATGGAAAGTATAACATCCACCACAACCACAACTGTCTGACAACAAGCACCATCGCAGTCATGATAGTGACAAGTACAAGAACCACAAGAGTGGACACAAGAGCCACCACAGTGGAAGTGGTAATGGAAGTCAACCTGCAAAGAAAGATCTCAGTCAGGTTGAGTCTTTCAAGTGTAAGAAGATGGGGAACTATGCTAATGAGTGCCCGGAAAAGAAAGTTTAAGGATCCAACAAGCCCAACCCTTTCCAGAAAGGACAAGTGAACCACACGAATGTGGAAGAAATATATGAAGAGTCTGATGCTATGGCTGGTAAGTTCAAGCTCAATTCTTTTCCATCAGTTGTTCTTTTTTATACTGGCGCATCGCATTCATTCATATCAAGAGCATTTGTTTATAAAAATGGACTTCCAACCGAAACTATTGGATGTCCTATAAAATTAAGCTCTCCTGGTGGAGAGATGATAGTGAACCTTGGATGCCATGATCTAGTGATAAACTTTGGAAAGTATAAGTTTCCAGTTCGTTTGATAATCCTAGATTCCCAAGGATTGGATGTTATTCTGGGCATGGATTGGATGACTAAGTATGAAGGAGTACTAGATTGTGTCAATCGTACTGTCACACTCACTACCCCGGATAAGAAACGGATTAGGTTCAAGTCTCATTTTGAATCTAAAGGGAGTAAGTTAAATTATCTTAAGGGGGTTAGCATAGATAGTGTGCCAATTGTGAGAGAGTATCCGGATGTGTTTCCAGAGGAATTTCCTGGAATGCCACCAGATAGAGATGTAGAGTTTCTGATTGAGTTGCTGCCAGGATCTGGACCAATAGCAAAGAGACCCTACAAGATGTCAGTGGATGAGTTGAAAGAACTCAAGAAACAGCTTGGAGAACAATTACAGAAAGGATTTATTTAACCAAGTTCTTCATCTTGGGGTTCACCAGTCCTATTTGTTGAGAAGAAAGATAGAATTCAAAGGTTGTGCATATACTATCGTTCACTCAATGAGGTGACAATCAAGAACAAATATCCTTTGCCTAGAATCAACAAACTGTTTGATCATTTAGAAGGAGCCCGTGTGTTCTCAAAGATTGATCTCCGATCAGGCTATTTTCAGCTAAATATTAGAGAGCAAGACATACCTAAGATTGCTTTCACCGCTAGGTATGGTTTGTATGAGTACACCGTGATGCCATTTGGTTTGACAAATGCACCAGCCTATTTCATGAACATGATGAACAAAGTGTTAATGGAGTTTCTTGACAAGTTAATTATCGTATTCATCAATGATATTTTGATCTACTCCAAGAGAAAATAAGAGCATGAAGAGCATTTGCGTTTGATACTTGAGAAGCTCAGGGAGCACAAGTTGTATGCCAAATTCAGCAAGTGTGAGTTCTGGTTGAATGAAGTGGAATTTCTCGGACATATTGTGTCGGGAGATGGTGAAGCTATCGATCCCGCAAAATTATCCGCTGTGACTGAGTGGGAATCTCCTAAGTTAGTGAAAGAAGTTCGTAGTTTCCTCGGCTTGGCAGGATACTATAGAAGATTCATTGATAATTTCTCAAAGGTAGCTAAGCCGATGACTGAGTTACTCAAGAAGGAAAATAAGTTTGATTGGACTGAAGGATGTGAACTCAGTTTCCAAGACCTGAAGAAGAGACTAGTGTCCGCACCGGTCTTATGTCTGCCAGATTTGGAGAAGGATTTCCAAGTCTATTGTGATGCATCTCACCAAGGACTAGGTGGAGTCTTGATGCAAGAAGGGAAAGCTGTGGATTATGCCTCTAGACAACTCAAAACTCATGAAGTGAATTATCCTACTCATGACTTAGAGTTAGCCTCTGTTGTCCATGCACTCAAAACATGGAGACATTATCTTTTGGGAAAACGATGTGAAGCGTTCACAGATCACAAAAGTTTGAAGTATATCTTCACTCAGAAAGAGATCAATATGAGACAAATAAGATGGCTAGAACTCATAGAGGACTATGACTTGAGTCTGCAACACCACCCCGGTAAAGCAAATGTTGTAGCGGATGTTTTAAGCCGTAAGGTTTATGTGAATGGCCTTACTAAGGGAGAATTCCCAGATGATCTGTGTGCCCAATTCAAAGATCTCAGATTGGAGATAGTGTCTGAAGGACATCTCATGTCATTGGATGTTCAACCCACATTGTTAGACAAGATCAATGAATCCCAAAAGTTGGACAAGGAAATTGAAGAGATCAAAGGAAAAATCAATAAGGGGAAAGCTAAAGGATTCCATGAAGACGAACATGGTACTTTATGGTATGTGAAACGTATCTGCATTCCGCAAGATCCGGAGCATCGGAAACTGATTATGTAAGAAGCACACAACTCAACAAATTCCATTCATCCGGGTAATACCAAAATGTACATGGATGTGAAGGAAAGATTCTGGTGGAATAATCTCAAGAAGGACATCGCAGAACATATTGCTTTGTGTGATGTGTGTAGTCGAGTGAAAGCGGAACATCAGAAACCTGTAGGATTACTGCAACCACTACCTATTCCTGATTGGAAGTGGGACAAAATTGGTATGGATTTCATCACCGGACTGCCAAGGACTAGATCGGGATATGATTCTATTTGGGTTATTGTAGATTGCCTAACTAAGGTGGCTCATTTCATTCCCGTGAAGACAACCTATACAAGTGCTAAGTTAGCCAAGATCTATATGAACAGGATTGTATGTCTGCATGGAGTACCCAAGAGTATTGTGTCGGATAGAGGAACTCAGTTCACTTTGCATTTCTGGCGACAACTGCATGAGTCATTGGGGACAAGATTAGAGTTCATCACAAATTTTCACCCCCAAACTGATGGACAGACAAAAAGGACCAATCAGATTCTGGAGGATATGTTGAGGGCATGTGCCCAAGACTATGATGCTAGTTGGGATGAAAGTATACCTTACGCAGAATTCTCTTACAATAACAGCTATCAAGCCAGTATTGAGATGGCACCGTTCAAATTTCTCTATGGAAGAAAGTGTACTACACCATTGCTATGGAGTGGAGTTGGAGAAAGAAATTTGTTCGGGCCAGAATTAATCAAGGAAGCTGAAGAGAAAGTCAAATTGGTAAAGGACAGATTGAAGATAGCACAGTCCCGACAGAAGAGCTACGCAGATCCAAAGCATAGAGAAGTCACCTATGAGGTAGGTGATAGAGTTTATCTTAGAGTCTCACCACTCCGTGGTGTGAAGAGGTTTGGAGTCAAAGAAAAATTGGAACCAAGGTATGTTGGGCCATTCAAGATTTTGAGCCGCAAAGGAGAAGTGGCTTATGAGATTGAATTGCCTGAATCACTTTCTGCAGTTCACAGTGTGTTTCATGTGAGTCAGTTGAAGAAATGCCATCTGAAGATGGAAGAAACTTCTTTGAACGATACTATACCTTTGGAAGAGGTTCAGTTGGAAAGTGATATTACCTACGAGGAGAAACCTATCAAGATCCTCGAGTTTGTAGAAAGAGTTACTCATACCAATACTATCAAATTCGGCAAAGTCCAGTGGAATCATCATTCCGAAGAGGAAGCAACTTGGGAAAGAGAAGATGACCTTCGGAAAGATCACCCTCATCTATTTGCTAGCCAATCTGAATCTCGAGGGCGAGATTCATTTTAAGGGGGTTAGATTTGTAACATTCCAAAAATCATGAATTGCAAAAGCTTTCATATCATTCATGCATTCGTAGCATCCTTGGCTTTCACAAAAATTTCCAAACAAAATTCCAAATAAAAACCATTCTATGCCTATTATCTATATGCAAATAAGTCATGGTTCATTTATTTTTCAAAGTATCAAAGTGCATTTGTTTGATCAGTAGTATTTTGTATACAAATAAATGCAAGGTTTGCACTACAAAAATATAGAAGTGATTTGAATTCAAACCCATTTGATTTGGTTTGAATTTGGTTCCTGAAAAATCAAAATAGAAAAAGAAAAAGGAAAGGAAATAGAAAAGGGTCGGCGCCACCATTTCAGCCCAGCAACAGAAGCAGCCCACGAAACCCACCTGTCCATCTCCCCTTATCCTCTCTCTCACGCGCGCAACCCTACCCGCAGTCGCTGACATGCTGGCCCCGCACGCCATGTCACCATCTTCCCCAAATCACACCAGCAGACCACGTCGCCGCTGTCGTTGCTGCCGTTGATGGCGCGGCGTAAATGCCCTTGATTCTGCGAGTGTTTATCGCCGAGGCTCTGCCTACATAAGCCCCTCCACACCGCGAGCTTTTCCCCTCACTCAGCACACTCTCTCCGCCACCAGGCTGCCAGTATTTCGAGTTGCAACGCCACTGCCCGACGCACTCTGGCGAACTATAAAGGTGAGTTTAGAACGTGCCTTTACCTCTCGACCACACGAGCGTGATCCTCTGTTTTTTGCGCATCTAACTCTACCTTTGGTCCATCCTATACTGGCCCAGGTCATTGTCTTCGTCAACCACCAAGAGCACCCAACGCCCCTCTCATCTCCAGCGAGAAATTCGTTAAGAAATTGAGCGCCCCTTGCTTTCTAGATGAAACGCCCATGTGCGTCGTGTCTTTGTGCAGCCACTAATGCGAATTTTTAGTCCTAGGGAGGCCTAGAGCATCGCCGTCGTCTCCTTCAAGCCGTGCCTGACGCCAGCAAGCTTTCCGACGAGCTCTCCCGGCCAGCACAGCACGCCCCTGCCCACGCCATCGACACATTGAGCATCGGCGTGACCTCGCGAGTCTGGTAAGCCAAACCACAGCCCCCAACCCCTTTCTAGGCATTGGAACATCGTTGGCAGTGCACCGCCGTCGCGTCGCCGTCGCCAGCGCCGCCAGGCTTTGGTCGTTTGAGCTAGCGCCGTCAGATCTAAATCGTAGGACTAAGATTAGATCTAGCGCGAAACGGTATCCTTAGATCTGGGTCACTGGATCTGACTTAGATCCAATGCTCCACGTTATCCGATCCGCGTGAAGCGGTATCGACCAATCAGACACAACCATGTGTCTAGGGATTTGATTTAAAATCTGTTTTTATATCTAATAGAGATTCAAACTTGTAAAATTCATAATTATTGTTCTGTTTATCCAAAAAATACAAATAAGATACCATTGGAATCACAAAAATAAATTCTACACTAGTATGGAATTGCATTTGTATTTTGCTTCTGTAAAATTGGTTTTGTTTGCAGAATCAAATATAGGCCTATTTTGGCTATATCAATTATTTAGAAAATGATTTTTAAACAAATTCAAGTTTATTTAGGCTATAAATAGTTGGATTTGTGTTCAGTGCTATTTGAATTGTCTTTTTTAGTTTAGAAAAAATCATAACATGGCATTTGCATGCATTCATAATATTTTTGCTTGAATATTGGAATGTCAATTTGGTGCTATTATTTTATGTGTAGATTTTGGTGCTAGTGGTGATTGTGAATATTTTTGCTACTCTCCCAACTACCAAGGCAAGTGGTGCTTCATGTATTTGTCCCATTATATTGACTATGCACTAGTGATATTTTGTATAGGTCTTGCATGAAATTTTGCTAAGTATCTATATGCTATGCTATGGGAAATCCTAGTAGTTGTAGTCTTCGTAGAATTATTCTCTAAGTTAAGATACTTGTTGATATCATGCTTAGCCTAGCTAGTAGCAAACAAGGGTGGATTATATACATGCTATGGAAATCTTTGCTAAGTATTTGACTTATGTTTTTGCTTAATAAAACAACTAAGTGAATGAATCACCTGGGTGGAATGGAAAGAATGGTTTATGTTGAGTGGTTACTCAGGGCCCATTTTTATGGCCTCCCTGGTGTATCTCACTTGTGGAAAGCCACCCAGGAACAAAGGGATTTGAGATACTTAGTGTTTAGAAGCTTCTAGTTTAGCCACATGGCATATGGTCTCTGCCTTGATCATGTAGGTTGCAATAACTTAGTCAAATAGACAAATGGTGGTAGGGTGATAGGATGGAACGCATCCATTTGGTCTAAGGGAAGGCTTCTGAAAGATCGCGTCTCGATGCATGTCGAGTCTTGTGGGGAAAGTGCACCACTTCTCGAGAAGGAAAAAATCTAAGTACTTAGCCGTGTCCCCGGCAACGGACAATTTGAGCATCAAGACATTGAAGCTATCAAGGATCTCCTCATCCCAATTTCTAAGTTAAAAACTTGTGGTTGAACAAGGGTAAAGGTTCACCAATGTCTATTGGTGGTTCCTTGGGTGTTTTTCATCAAACAAAAACTTAGTGTTTTCAAATGTTAAGGAAAAACCTATTTTGAGCAAAGCAAGCCTAAGCTACACTTAGCCAAATTCATATAGATGTTAGATACTACTATTCTACTATTGTATCACTTGCCAATACAATTCCAAATGTATTGACCCACTGTGGCTGTAACTTATGATGTTGTAGGTTTCTCTGATGAGGATTAGGGTTATGAGTCTACACTCAATATGCTTGCATGTGGCACATGAAGATGAATACTTTACCTTATTTACTTATGTTATGGACTCTTGTACTAGCCTTTGGCTGTGGAGTTGTAAAAGACTATGTTATCTCTGGAATGATGATGTAGTAAAGACCTTTGTATCTATGTACTTCATCTGAAACTATGGATGCTAGCAATTGATCCAGGGACTGCATTGCAATCACAGGGATCCTTTACCTTATAAAGGTGGGGTCTTGCAGATGGTCCCTGAGTTTCTCAAGTATCGAACGCAAATGTTCTTCATGCTCTTCTTTTCTCTTGGAATAGATAAAAATGTCATCGATGAATACGACAACAAATTTGTCAAGTAACTCCATGAACACTTTGTTCATCATGTTCATGAAATAAGCTGGTGCATTTGTTAGTCCAAATGGCATCACGGTATACTCATACAATCCATACCTAGTGGTAAAAGCAGTCTTAGATATGTCTTGCTCTCTAATATTTAGCTGAAAATAGCCTGATCGGAGATCAATCTTTGAGAACACACGGGCTCCTTCTAGCTGATCAAATAGATCATTGATTCTAGGCAAAGGGTACTTGTTCTTTATAGTCACCTCATTGAGTGAACGGTAATCTATGCATAACCTTTGACTTCTATCCTTTTTCTCAACAAACAGAACTGGTGCACCCCAAGACGAAGAACTTGGTTGGATAAATCCTTTCTGCAACTATTCTCCAAGTTGTTTCTTGAGTTCTTTCAACTCATAAACTAACATCTTGTAGGGTCTCTTTGCTATTGGTCCAGATCCTGGCATCAAGTCAATCAGAAACTCTACATCTCTATCTGGTGGCATTCCTGGCAATTCTTCCGGAAACACATCCAGATACTCCTTCACCACTGGTACACCGTCTATGATAACCCCCTTAAGAGAATTTAGCTTACTTCCTTTAGTTCAAAGTTGGACTTGAACCTAATCCGTTTCTTATCCGGGGTTGTGAGTGTAACAGTATGTTTGGCACAATCTATTACTCCTTCATACTTAGTCATCCAATCCATGCCCAAAATTACATCCAATCCTTGGGAATCTAGGATTATCAAACTAACTGGAAACTTATACTTTCCAAATTCTATCACTAGATCATGACATCCAAAATTCACTATCATATCTCCACCGAGAGAGCTTACTTTAATAGGACACCCAATAGTTTTAGTTCGAAGTCCATTTTTATCAACAAATGCTCTTGATATGAATGAATGCGATGCGCCAGTATCAAAAAGAATAAGTGCTGGAAAGAATTAAGCTTGAACTTACCAGCCACAGCATCAGATTCCTCATAGATTTCCTCCACATTGATGTGGTTCACTTGACCCTTCTGAAATGGGTTTGGCTTGTTGGCTCCATCAGACTTATTTTCTGGGCATTCATTTGCATAGTGCCCAGTTTTCTTGCACTTGAAGCACTCAACAAGACTGATGTGGCATCCCGCAAAACCACTACTAGAAAATCGCGTTGTTTTTGTGCATTGCATCATCATGACCGCATGCTCATGTCATCATGCCACATTGCATTTGAGCATCGTCATCATCTTGCATTTGCTTGCATAAAACTAATTGCGGAAAAACCTGTTTGTGTTTTCTAAACGCCCCGTCTTTGTTCAAACGCAAAACCCGGGTCGCCAGAATATTTCGTTTTGTCTGCTATCGGTTTGCAAACGGTGCATTTAAAACAAATAAAATGTTAAACTATTTTAGTGGGGTCAGTCGAACGGGCCGAAACGACCCGAACGACCACCCCAGAAATTAAAAACGGCCCACCCCAAAATCCCTAGTCTACCAGTCCTAATCTACCCACACCCCCCTCCACCTCACCCCAGCCAATCCCTGGCTTCCACCTCACCCTCTCCCCTCCCCCTAGCCTATCAGACCATGCCACCTCACCTGGCCTAGCCCTACTCCCCCTGGCGCCTGGCCCACCTGCCCTCTCTCTCCACTCCCCACCCCACCAACCAGCAACTCTCGGACACGCACGCCAGACGCCCGACGTCCCTCCCTGGGACCCACCACCACCCCTGGCCCCGCGTGCGCCCCCCCGCTCTCTCCTCTCTCTCCTTTCTCTTCTCTCCCACCTCCGGCAACCCTGCTCGTCTCCTCCACTGGCCTCCGCCTCCCTTCTCCGGCCATGCCCTTCTTCCCTCGTCGGCCGGCCCGCCTCGAGCCACGGCTCCCCCATCGTCACCGCTCTGCTCCCTGCAGCCGACCGGCCGCCGTCCCTCTCCTCCTCTAGCCCACCAACTCCCGCTCCGCGTCAAGCCCGCCCGCCTCGCTGCGAGCCGCCTTCTCCTCTCTGCCGGCTCTCCCGACCGCTCCCCTCGGCCGCGCCCGCTCCCGCTCCTCCTCCTCCACTCGCCCTCCGCCTCCGCCAGCCCGCGCGCGCCGCCCAGCAGTCCTCCCCTCGCCTCCTCAACTCGCCAGGCCGGGCCTCCCCGGCGCCCTCTCGGCGCCGCCCCCTGCCTCGTCGAGCCGCCGTCGCCCCGAGCCGTCTTCCTCCCTCGGTAGCGCCGCCGCCCGTTCCCCTGCCCGAGCCAGCCCCTGTGCCACGCACGCCTCCACGACCGCTTGAAGCCCTGCTCCCTCCGGCCCAAGCTCGCCGTCGCCCTCCCTCGGCCCGCTCTGCTCCGCCGTCCGCCGTCTCCGGCCAGGTCCGCCGCTGCCGCTTGATCGCGTCAGCCTCGTTTGTCGCCCGTGTGTGCGCAGGAGGTACCATGGGTGCGCGTGTATCTGTGTTGCCCTTGTTCTGTTGTTGGTCGCGATCGCCAGTTGGAGTATAGGGATTCGGTGGAGGTGGTACTGTTTAAAGACCGTTTCATCGACAAGATCTCCGTCATGGAAACCGCAAGATCCACTTCCGGAATCCGAAGGCCCCGATTCCTCGTCGAACCCCGAAGCCCAAACCCCGTGGGCCGACATGATCTTCTTCTCGGACGCCAAGTTCGTCGAGAACCTGGAACGCCAAGGTCTACCTCATGGATCCGAATACCGATCTTCAACCCTCCGAAGCCATTCAAGTTCGCCACTCGATCACTCGTTGAAGCGTCCAAACGAGGACCAAGTTCGTAACGCCAAGATCTCCTCACGAAGCGCCATGACCTCCTTCGAGGATCCGATGGCCGAGACCCCGACGCGACAAGTACTCCTTCCCGGACCCGAACCCCGGTACCGGACAAGTTCGCCATCGACCCCGAGAACGCCTACACGGAACAACAAGACCGCCACACGGACACGAACCCCAAGACCCTGAGGCCCCGAACCAAAGACCGATCCGAAGCGCCAAGACCTCCGACAGGGAACCGACCAGTTCGCCGAGAACCGCACCCGAACCTGAAGCACGCCAAGATCTGCCCCGTTGTTCGAGAACGTTCCCGCTGAGACCGACCCGTCGAACCCTGGACCCTGAGACCGACCCCGAACCCCGGAACCCCAAGATCGTCGAGACCCCTAATGTGTGAAACCCTTTCCGAAACCCTATTTTATAACATAATATAACTTGTCGCATAATAATTGTCTTGCATGCATACATTCATGTGGTTTGGGGGCCTTATGCCGATTCACCTAATAATTAAATATGGGGCCATATGTGGGCAAATCCAGCCTTATATTGGCCTCATTTAAATTTATGAGCCGGTAACTTATTTTGCCATGTTAAAAAAACATTTAAAATGCAGGGTAGCTAAATAACTTGAACCGTTTAATTAATTGTCGGGACCCCGGTTCCGCTTAATATGACCTAATCGCATTGCACCCTTGCCATGTCATACATTATACATGCATCATGCCGATCTTCTGCCGTTGTATTAAATATTGCATCCGGTGTTCATTCTAGTGTTTTGCTTCTTCGCGGATAAGGCCGTTGAGTTGATGTGAGCTTCGACCCGATCTTCGGTTGAACCTTCGACAATGTTTCTCAGGTGAGCATCTCCCCCTTTCTACCTATCTTACTTTCATAGCATTTATTCCCTCCTGTTGATCTATTGCTAACTGTGTCGCGTTGCTCTAGTTTTCGTACTATGATATCCCTTGCAGCCCTATATTGCCTTGGACACACCCTATTACCTGTTGTTTGGTAGATAGTTGGACCTGCGCGTCTTAGTCGCTTGCTCAAGTCTTTGTTATTGTCGTCAAATGCCACAGTTGTTGGAGCCTTGCCGCATGTTTGATGTTGGAGATGATCATGGTTTTACTTATCGTTCACTTTAATTCCTGTTTAACAACTAAAATTGAAGTAAGCAGAGGCATCGGTGGGTGATAGAAAATACTTGGTTTCCGAACGCCCACTTGTGTCCCGTAGGACCCCGAGTACTTGATACCTGTTCCTTGATTTATCGCGCTATCCACATCCGGGAGGTATATGGGATCCCCCTGAGCCAGAGCCTTATTCAGTCTTATTTCTTGGGGCCACAAACTAGTTTGAGGTTTTATTTACGATCCTGTACTTATGCCATGCTACTTCTGTATTTACGATTGTGCGAGGAGCACACTGTACTGTTTAGGATCGGGACACGATTCCGCGGTGTCGACAAGCCCAGTTTTGGGTTCCCAGTCGTTCACAGCCGTCCACCCAAACCTTGAGTCCGTCTCGGAGCTAGCTTACTTCGTTGCGGGTAAGACTCCAAGGGGTGGCCCCCTGAAATATTTCTGAATCCTGTGATTGCTTTGTCGTGAAGGCCTCGTTGGGTTTTGATTTGGTTTTTCCGAGGTTGATCGAGCGTGTGTTGCTATTGGTGCACCCCGGCCGGGTAAAACTTTCTGAAAGCCGTGTCCGCGGTTATGGACGACTTGGAGCACAGTATCTCGACCATAGACAAGCATAACTAAAGTAGTATTATAAATTTGACTTTATAATGACTAGTAATCAGCTTCACTACAATGGAATGGCCAAATAATACTGCCCACAATTGCTTGTTTGGAGTGTCGCTTGCGACCATTGTACCTGACTAGTAATTATTGCAACAACAACGGAATGGCTGAATAAAAGTACCAACAACTGTTGGGTTTTGGGTTATCTCATGCTATTGTATCTGACTAGTAAGTGTCGCAACTATAACGGAATGGTTAATTAAAGGTGCCCACTGCTTACTTTATCAGGATGATTATCTACACCGGACTAGTAATTGCTGCAACGAAAACCGAATAAATAAAACTGCCAACTGTGTGAGTTCCTCGGTTGACTTCCTCGTTTGGTCTCGAGGGGGAAACGCCAGGATGGGTTTGTTTGGTGGTAGCATCAGGTTGGTTCCGAATAGGTCTTTCTTACCCCTCTCTGATAGCCGCTAGTTGTACCGAGTCTCTATAGGTTGTTTAGCGCATCTTCTTGCCGCTTGATCCACCATACCTATGTAGGCGAGGACCGAATTCTAGCCTTGCTGTCTTGGCCTCAAGATCGACGCCTCTTTTTCCTTTGCCCTTTGTCGGCACCTTTTTGTTTAAGCAGGTTTTGAGATCGGCGTCGTTAGCGGGGTTACCCTTCCGGCTTGGCACAGGCAGGTTATGGGCGCCATTGGTTATTCTTGTGGCTCTTAGCCCCATTTGCATCTTGTCCGTAGTCGGACGTCCCATCGCTTCAAGGTGATTTGGATCTTTGTATATTATATCGTATTCTTGACTCTTTGAGTCATTGTTATATATATCTGCTCGTGGGTCCCATCGAGGACTGTTGTGTAATGTTATTACTTCGTTTTCCACCCGCACGAAAGTGCCTGGTGGGCACCTTTGAATCGTTTCTATGCGGGTTTGGCGGGTTTCGCTAAAACTTGCATAGGTCCGATTCTGAGGGTGTTACAGAGTGGTATCAGAGCTCAGCAGTTGCGATACCCCACAAGTCCAGCCTGTAGGATAACCTAGCTTACGGCCGAAGTAGAGTGTCAAAACTATTTTTTAAAAAAATCGGTTGGATAGTTCTGATTAGGTCTGATTTTATTCCTTACCCCTCTGCTATTCTCCTCTTACCTCTACGTGTTTTGAATCCGCTCTCTTCTCTCTCTTCGAGTCCAGGAATTCTCGTGGTTGGGTTCTCGTCGTACCTTCAGGGTTTCGCTTCCTCCTTTGGAAACGGTGTTGCTACATCTGGTCTTCATGCTACCCGAGGAATCCTTCGTCGGGTGGACCATTCTTTGTTCCTTGTTTGTGCCTTCTGGTGTTTTCCGACGCGACGGCATCATCTACGCCAGATCCGATGCAGAGTCTGCATCACTCCTTTGTTTCTGAACCTCGTTGTCGAGATCTTCAGTCTAATTCCGAGAATGGTTGCACTCTTTTCTACTGATTGTGCAGAGTAATAGTTTGGGTGCGTGATGGATTGGCCCCCATGCCGACTACCCTTTCTATTCGCTCTCGCACATTGAAGTGGGATAGGCCGCATCTTTTCTCACCTTCTATCGAAGTTAGAGGTGGCTTTATTTGTGGATACCTCTACCTTCGCCCTTTTGTTTCCGGAGTGTTCTCTCGACGATCAGGAACAACGACCCTTTGTTGGTGGTGTCGCCGATTTCAAGATGGAGGATGAACCATTGTTAGTGGTGTCGCGAGGATCTACACGAAGCGAGAAGACGTAGATCGCCGCCCTTCCTTCCGGTACCATGAGGCGGATCTCGAGGGTGAGATCCATTGTTAGTGGTGTCGAATTGTGGCATCCCGCAAAACCACTACTAGAAAATCGCGTTGTTTTTGTGCATTGCATCATCATGACCGCATGCTTATGTCATCATGCCACATTGCATTTGAGCATCGTCATCATCTTGCATTTGCTTGCATAAAACTAATTGCGGAAAAACCTGTTTGTGTTTTCTAAACGCCCCGTCTTTGTTCAAACGCAAAACCCGGGTCGCCGGAATATTTCGTTTTGTCTGCTATCGGTTTGCAAACGGTGCATTTAAAACAAATAAAATGTTAAACTATTTTAGTGGAGGCAGTCGAACGGGCCGAAACGACCCGAACGACCACCCCAGAAATTAAAAACGGCCCACCCCAAAATCCCTAGTCTACCAGTCCTAATCTACCCACACCCCCTCCACCTCACCCCAGCCAATCCCTGGCTGCCACCTCACCCTCTCCCCTCCCCCTAGCCTATCAGACCATGCCACCTCACCTGGCCTAGCCCCACTCCCCCTGGCGCCTGGCCCATCTGCCCTCTCTCTCCACTCCCCACCCCACCAACCAGCAACACTCTCAGCACACGCACGCCACGCCGCACGCCCCGGCGCGTCCCTCCCCCGCGGGACCCACCACCACCCCTGGCCTTGTCGCCCCCTCTCTCATCTCTCCTTTCTCTTCTCCCACCTCAGCAACCTGCTCGTCTCCTCCACCGCCCGCCGCCTCGCCTCCCTTCTCCGGCCATGCTGCCTTCCCCTCCGTCGACTGCCCGCCTCAGCCACGGCCGCTCCCCATCGTCACCGCCTGCTCCCGCTCAGCATCACCTGACGCCCGTCCCTCTCCTCCCTCTAGCCCACCAACTCCCCGCCGCCTCCGCGCGTCAAGCCCCGCCCGCCGCTCGCTTTTCTCCTCCCTGCGGCTCTCCCGACCGCTCCGCTCGGCCGCTCCTCGCTCCTCCTCCTCCACTCGCCTCCCGCGCCTCCGGCCACGCTGCGCCATGCCCAGGTCCTCCCGACGCCTCCTCCTCAACTGCCGGGGCCTCCCTCCGGCCGCGCCCTCGGCCTCGCCCCCTGCTCGTCCCCGAGCCGCCCGCTTGAGCCGTCTTCCTCCCTCAGTGCGCCGCCCGCCAAGCTTCCCGTCGCCCGTCGAGCCCGGCCCCACACAGGCCGACGCCTCGCGACCGCTTGAAGCCCTGCTCCGTCCGGCCCAAGCTCGCCGTCGCCCTCCCTCGGCCCGCTCTACTCCGCCGTCCGCCGTCTCCGGCCCGGTCCGCCGCTGCTGCCGCGTCGGCCTCGTTTGTCGCCTGTGTGCGCAAGAGGTACCATGGGTGCGCGTGTATCTGTGTTGCCCTTGTTCTGTTGTTGGTCGCGATCGCCAGTTGGAGTATATGGATTCGGTGGAGGTGGTACTGTTTAAAGACCGTTTCATCGACAAGATCTCCGTCATGGAAACCGCAAGATCCACTTTCGGAATCCGAAGGCCCCGATTCCTCGTCGAACCCGAAGCCCAAACCCGTGGGACATGATCTTCTTCTCGGACGCCAAGTTCGTCGAGAACCTGGAACGCCAAGGTCTACCTCATGGATCCGAATACCGATCTTCAACCCTCCGAAGCCGTTCAAGTTCGCCACTCGATCACTCGTTGAAGCGTCCAAACGAGGACCAAGTCCGTAACGCCAAGATCTCCTCACGAAGCGCCATGACCTCCTTCGAGGATCCGATGGCCGAGACCCCGACGCGACAAGTACTCCTTCCCGGACCCGAACCCCGGTACCGGACAAGTTCGCCATCGACCCCAAGAACGCCTACACGGAACAACAAGACCGCCACACGGACACGAACCCCAAGACCCTGAGGCCCCGAACCGAAGACCGATCCGAAGTGCCAAGACCTCCGACAGGGAACCGACCAGTTCGCCGAGAACCGCACCCGAACCTGAAGCACGCCAAGATCTGCCCCGTTGTTCGAGAACGTTCCCGCCGAGACCGACCCGTCGAACCCTGGACCCTGAGACCGACCCCGAACCCCGGAACCCCAAGATCGTCGAGACCCCCTAATGTGTGAACCCCTTCCCGAAACCCTATTTTATAACATAATATAACTTGTCGCATAATAATTGTCTTGCATGCATACATTCATGTGGTTTGGGGGCCTTATGCCGAATCACCATATAATTAAATATGGGGCCCATATGCGGGCAAATCTAGTCTCATATTGGCCTCATTTAAATTTGCGTAGCGAACCGGTAACTTATTTTGCCATGTTAAAACAACATTTAAAATGCAGGGTAGCTAAATAACTTGAACCGTTTAATTAATTGTCGGGACCCCGGTTCCGCTTAATATGACCTAATCGCGTTGCACCCTTGCCATGTCATACATCATACATGCATCATGCCGACCTTCTGCCGTTGTATTAAATATTGCATCCGGTGTTCATTCTAGTGTTTTGCTTCTTCGCGGATAAGGCCGTTGAGTTGATGTGAGCTTCGACCCGATCTTCGGTTGAACCTTCGACAATGTTTCTCAGGCGAGCATCTCCCCCTTTCTACCTATCTTACTTTCATAGCATTTATTCCCTCCTATTGATCTATTGCTAAATGTGTCGCGTTGCTCTAGTTTTCGTACCGTGATATCCCTTGCAGCCCTATATTGCCTTGGACACACCCTATTACCTGTTGTTTGGTAGATAGTTGGACCTGCGCGTCTTAGTCGCTTGCTCAAGTCTTTGTTATGTCGTCAAATGCCACAGTTGTTGGAGCCTTGCCGCATGTTTGATGTTGGAGATGATCATGGTTTTACTTATCGTTCACTTTAATTCCTGTTTAACAACTAAAATTGAAGTAAGCAGAGGCATCGGTGGGTGATAGAAAATACTTGGTTTCCGAACGCCCACTTGTGTCCCGTAGGACCCCGAGTACTTGATACCTGTTCCTTGATTTATCGCGCTATCCACATCCGGGAGGTATATGGGACCCCCCTGAGCCAGAGCTTGATTCAGTCTTATTTCTTGGGGCCACAAACTAGTTTGAGGTTTTATTTACGATCCTGTACTTATGCCATGCTACTTATGTATTTACGATTGTGCGAGGAGCACACTGTACTGTTTAGGATCGGGACACGATTCCGCGGTGTCGACAAGCCTAGTTTTGGGTTCCCAGTCGTTCACAGCCGTCCACCCAAACCTTGAGTCCGTCTCGGAGCTAGCTTACTTCGTTGCGGGTAAGACTCCAAGGGGTGGCCCCCTGAAATATTTCTGAATCCTGTGATTGCTTTGTCGTGAAGGCCTCGTTGGGTTTTGATTTGGTTTTTCTGAGGTTGATCGAGCGTGTGTTGCTATTGGTGCACCCCGGCCGGGTAAAACTTTCTGAAATCCGTGTCCGCGGTTATGGACGACTTGGAGCACAGTATCTCGACCATAGACAAGCATAACTAAAGTAGTATTATAAATTTGACTTTATAATGACTAGTAATCAGCTTCACTACAATGGAATGGCTAATTAATACTGCCCACAATTGCTTGTTTGGAGTGTCGCTTGCGACCATTGTACCTGACTAGTAATTATTGCAACAACAACGGAATGGCTGAATAAAAGTACCAACAACTGTTGGGTTTTGGGTTATCTCATGCTATTGTATCTGACTAGTAAGTGTCGCAACTATAACGGAATGGTTAATTAAAGGTGCCCACTGCTTACTTTATCAGGATGATTATCTACACCGGACTAGTAATTGCTGCAACGAAAACCGAATAAATAAAACTGCCAACTGTGTGAGTTCCTCGGTTGACTTCCTCGTTTGGTCTCGAGGGGGAAACGCCAGGATGGGTTTGTTTGGTGGTAGCATCAGGTTGGTTCCGAATAGGTCTTTCTTACCCCTCTCTGATAGCCGCTAGTTGTACCGAGTCTCTATAGGTTGTTTAGCGCATGCTGCCGCTGCCGCTTCAGTCCACCATACCTATGTAGGCGAGGACCGCCGAATTCTAGCCTCTCCGTGTACTGGCCTCAGTACTGACGCTCCTCTTTTTCCTTTGCCCTTTGTCGGCACCCCTTTTTGTTTAAGCAGGTTTTGAGATCGACGTCGTTAGCAGGGTTACCCTTCCGGCTTGGCCTGGGCAGGGTTATGGACGCCATTGGTTATTCTTCAGGGCTCTTAGCCCCATTTGCATCTTGTCCGTAGTCGGACGTCCCATCGCTTCAAGGTGATTTGGATCTTTGTATATTATATCTGTATTCTTGACTCTTTGAGTCGCTGTTATATATATATCTGTTCTGTGGGTCCCATCAAGGACTGTTGTGTAATGTTATTACTTCATTTTCCACCCGCACGAAAGTGCCTGGTGGGCACCTTTGAATCGTTTCTATGCGGGTTTGGCGGGTTTCGCTAAAACTTGCATAGGTCCGATTCTGAGGGTGTTACAACTGATGTCTCTCTTAGCAGGCTGACTTCCATTGCCATTACCACTTTGATGGCTCTTGTGTCCACTCTTGTGGTTCTTGTATCTATCAGTGTCATGACTGCGGCGATGCTTGTTGTCATGGTGACGGTTACTGTTGTGGTGGATGTTATACTTCCCATGCTTATGGGACCCAGAACCTCCACTATCATCACCATGGGAATGCTTGTGAGACGATCCTGAGCTATGCTTATCAAAGTGATGCTTCCTCTTCCTATTCTCAGCCTGCTTCATCTTGCTTTCCAAGATGGTGGCTTTGTCACACAGTGATTGATAAGTTGGAACATATGCAACAGATAGCTGCATGCACATCTCATCATCCAGTCCTTCAAGGAATTTCTCCTTCCTCTTGGCATCAGTATCAACATCATCTAGTGCATAGCGTGCCAGATTGTTGAACTCCTCAATATATTCTGGCACACTGCGGTGACGTTGCTTAAGATTGTGGAACTCTTTCTTCTTCAAACTCATCACTCCTGATGAGAATGGGCAGTGCGGAATCCATCCTCAAACATTGCCCAAGTCACACCCTCAATAGGAGTGGTGATCTGGAAGTTATTCCACCATGTGGTCCTTCAAGCAGATGTGTTGCAAATCTAAACTTTTCTTCATCAGTGCAACCCACGGTGACTAAGTCCTTGTTCACAGAACGTAACCAGTCATTGGCTACCATAGGATCAGTGGTTCCCGAGAACTTGGCAGGCCTCAACCTCAAAAACCTTGTAAGCATATCAAAGGCTGGTGGGTTGTTTTGATTGTTGTTGTTGTTGTTGTTGTTTTCGTTCTGATTCTGATTCGCCATGAACTGGGTCATCATCTGCATTAACTGAGTTTGGGTTGTCATCAGCTGCTGCATCTCATTGCCATTGTTGTTTTGGTTGGGATTGGCATGACGGGGAGGCATTTGTGGTTTCAATAAGGATAAGTAATGAGATATAACCCATAGATGCTAACATGCACAATACATCACATAACAACAATCACAAATAATCAAGAACAAGATAAACTTAGAGTTTGAACAACGTAAACAACAAGTTTTGGAAAAGTAAACACACTAGCAAAGCCATCCACATGTTGGATGATCATTGCGACTCGATAAATGAAAGGATGATAGATAAATAGATAGCCGAGTAGTCAACACTACCCTTCCATGTCGACATCCTCATCCACTAGCGTAAGTCCAGTTGTCTCCATGGCTTTCTTATACTACTCCACATTGGTGGTCAAGGCATCGATCTTCACACGAAGGGCTCTCTTCTCCGAGTGCAACCTCTCTAACACTCCCTGCCGAGTCTCTAGCTCAAGATCCTTGAGCTCTATCTCGGCCCTCATGTCCTTGATCTTCTTGTTTCTATCCTGCACTCTCTTATCTTGATTCTTGAACTTCTTGTCTTGGCTCTCAAATCTAGCTTCATATCCTTGATGATCTCGTCCTGCTCCGTGAAGGCCTTGTCCTTCTCCCTCAACTGAACCTAGAGCTTGTCATTGCTAAGCATGACATTGGTCCTATCTGTTTCGAGGTGTCTAACGAGGCTCTCTAGGTCCTGGAGATACAGACGCACTGGCTCGATAGTCTCTCTAGTAGCGTCATCATATGCTACAGCCTCTCCTTGCTCGTCATGTCTCCCGAATGGGTGGAAGTAGAGGCCCCTGAGCTAGGTGGAGTGATGTCTGCAGAGGCGTCCAAGTAGCTCCTGCATTACTACGTCTAGTCCCTTCTCCTTGTCATCGTGCATCAACTTGAAGGTAATCTCGGTGAGTGGATCCGACTGGCGTCCAGGCTGCGATACTCTAAAGCCCTAAAGATCCTTCCTCTCGAAATTCATAAGCTGAAGTCCCTTAATACTAGGGAGGGGGAGATTGAGCACACTAGTGAGCTCCACAAGACGAGAACCAAAACAAGTTCCCTTGAACTCCTCGGCAGTGCTGGCAACAAAGCTAGGCATCTAATGCATAGGATAGAGAAAAATTAGAAACAACACAAGTAAAGAGAAAAACATAAGGTAATGAAACAAAAGCCAATATCATACATAAGACACACAAGTCATAGCATACAATATTCAATCACAAACACCAAGGTTCAAATGACTTAGACAAATTTTTGCCATACCACATGGGTTGGTATGATAAAAATTATTAACGCAAGAAAAATGATAAGTGTGGTGGTCCAACTATGGAAGTACGTCACATATATCACTCACTTGTCAAAATAGCTATCAGGGCATCCTTGGAGGTAATCTGTCTGTCTTGGTCATAAGAATCCATTGGTAAATCTTTGATGTCCTCCTTTAGACGTTGGTTGGCAGCCTCTAAGTCCTAGGTATGCTTCTTTTCCTCTCTAAGGTCATTTTGGGTGTTGAGCATTCCACACTTGAGTCTAACACCAAGCTCCCTGATGTCATTCCAAGATGCATTCCTTGCAGAGTCAAGAATGACATGTGCATTTCTAAGTTGGTAACCATGCAGAATCCTGACTCTTTGTGGTTGTCCTCCTTGTTTTTATACAAGTGGAGTTGTACCCACCAATACTCTTCTCCTTCATCCATAACAGGGAATACTTTGTACACTGTTGCACCATGTATCCCCATGGTAACCATAAGGTTCTTGAGTGCTTTGGGAAACTCCGTCTCACACTCCAAAGTGATGGTCATGAGTGGTCCCTTCTTGATGGCTTCGTTAATGGAGTTCATCTACAAAGAGATGAGAAAGAAGATTAGAAAAGTTTACGAGATGAAAAGAGACAAGTGTGGAAATTTCTAAAGAATTGCATTTTTCCTAGTGGTTTCCTTAGTCTAATCCATCTTAGGGTCATAATCCTACAGGCAACACAGTGCTCTGATACCATCTGGTAAGACCCCACCATTTAAGGCAAAGGTCCCTGTGATTGCAATGCTAGTCCCTGGATCAAATGCTAGCATCCATAGTTTAAGATGAAGTACACAGATACAAGGGTCGTTATTACATCGTCATTCCAGAGATAACATAGTCCTTACAACTCAATAGACCAAGGCTAGTACATAGAGTTCATAACATAAAGTAAATAACTATAAGTCTTCATCTTCATGTGCCACAAGCAAACATGTTGAGTGTAGACTCATAACCCTAGTCTCCATCAGAGTAACCTGCAACATCATAAGTTACAGCCACACAGTGGGTCAATACATTTGGAATTGTATTGGCAAGTGATACCATAGTAGAATAGTAGTATCTATCATCTATATGAATTTGGCTAAGTGTAGTTTAGGCTGGCATTGCTCAAAATAAGGTTTTGACTTATTAGTTGAAAACACTAAGTTTTTGTTTGACAAAAACACCCAAGGAACCACCAATAGACATTGGTGAACCTTTACCCTTGTTCAACCACCAGTTTTAACTTAGAGAAATTGGGATGAGGAGATCCTTGATTGCTTTAATGTCTTTGATGCTCAAATTGTCCGTTGCCGGGGACACGGCTAAGTACTTAGGTTTTACCCTCTCGAGAGGTGGTGCACTTTCCCCACAAGACTCGACATGCATCGAGATGAGACTTTTTAGAAGCATTCCCTTATATCACCATGGACGCGTTCCATCCTATCAACCCTACCACCAACTGTCCATCTGGCTAAGTTCTTGCAACCTAGTTGGTCAAGGCAGAGCCCATATGCCATGTGGTTGCACTAGAAGCTTCTCAACACTAAACATCTCAAATCCCTTTGTTCCTGGGTGGCAATCCACAAGTGTGATACACAAGGTAAACCATAGACATGGGTCTTGTGTAACCAATCAACATAAACCAACCATACCATTCCACCCAGGTGATTCATTCACATAGTTGTTTTATTAATCAAAAACACAAGTCATAGACTTAGCAAAATTTCATAGCATGAATATTCCACCCTTGTTTTCTACTAGCTAGGCTAAGAATGATAACATAACAAGTTTTCTTAACTTAGGGAAAAATCTACTAAGACTACAACTACTAGGATTTCCCAAGGCATAGCATGGTATATACTTAGAAAAATTTCCAATGCAAGCCCTACTCAAAATAACACTAGTGCATAGTCAAAATAGTAGGACAAAAATTTGAATCATCACTTGCCTTGATAGTTGGGAGACTAGCAACAGTCCTCACAATCACAATCACCACAATCACCAAAATCTACACATAAAATCATAACACCAAATTCACATTCAAATATTCAAACAAAAATATATATGAATGCATGAAAATGTAATGGAATGATTTTCTACACTAAACAAGTCAAATCAAATAGTACTAAAAACAAACTAAACTATCTAAAGTCTAAAAAAACTCAAATTTTCTTTAAAATAATTTTCTAGACATTTTATATAGTCAAAATAAGCCTATAATTGGTTCTACAAATAATCCTATTTTGCAGAATCAGAATACTAAAACAAGGCCACATAAGTGTAGGGCTTAATTTTCTGAATCCAATGATATATTATTTGCAATTTTTGGACAAAAAGATCAAAAGATATGAATTTTACAAGTTAATTCAACTAATAGATTCAAAACAGATTTTTAAATCTAAACTACAGACGCGTGGCAGCGCCTGATTGGCTGATACCGTTTCGCTCAGGATCACCCTTCCGCGCCATTGGATCAAGTCACATCCAACGTGCCAGATCTAAACAAAAATGTTTGGTAAGTGATCTATTCTACGCCACATGATCTAGATCTAACGCCTCTGGATCAAGCGACCAAAACTAGCGGCGCTGATGGCGCTGGCGACGGCGGCGCTACTGCCGGCGACGCTCCGACCGTTCTAGGGGGTAAAGGGGATGGTGGTGAGGCTTACCAGATTCGCACAGATACGAGGAAGCTCAAGGTGCAGTTGGCTTGGGCAGGGGCGCACGGACGTAGGCGTAGGAGCACGTCGGAGTTGCTGCTGGCGTCGGGCTTTCGCAAACGGCTACGGAGGCAACGATCTAGGTCACGAGAAGGCAAGCGGAGGGCATCAGTGAGTGCGCAAAAGACACGGCGCACACATTGGTTTGGTCTAGAAGGCAAGGGGCGTGCGGGTTTTACCAGAATCGCTCGCCGGAGTTGGTTGGCGCCTCGGGTGCTCATGGTGGTTAACGTAGACAGCGACCTAGGGGGATATAGGATGAACCAGGGGTGTCAGAAGGAGCACAAGAGGATGGCAAACAAGTTCGTATCAACCAGAGGGGGTGGACGAAACTCACCATAATTACAGGTCGGCGTTTGTCGAGCAGCGGCGGTGTAATCTCGAATCTGGCAGCCTGGGGGCGCTAAGTGGGGGTTGGGGGAGGGGAAATGACCGCGGCGAGGTGGTGCTTAAGTAGCCAGAGCAGGGTGATACGTCCAAAACGTATCTACTTTCTCGAACACTTTGCTATTGTTTCTTCTCTAAACTTGTGTGGTTTAGATACAACTAACACGGACTGACGCTGTTTTCAGCAGAATTACCTTGGTGTCTTGTTTTTGTGCAGAAAATCAACTATCATGAAAAATCCCGGCAAATATACCAAAAATTATATTTCACCAGAAGATCCACGGAGCCAGAAGACGAGACGGAGAGGAGGCCTGGGGGGCCCACACCCACCCAGTGGCCCACCACCGGTCGTGCTCGGAGGGGTGCACCCCAGGCACCCCCTCGGCATCCCTCTACGCCTATAAGTTGCCTTTCAACCTAAAAACCGAGGGGGGTTCGATAGTTTTCCATAAAGAGTTCCGCTCCGACGCCGCCACCAAAAACCAAGATTCAGATCTAGAAACTCCGTTCTGGCACCCTGCCGGGACGGGGAATTTGGAGAGGATCATCGCCATCGTCGTCACCAACACATCTCCATCAACCACCGATGTTTCCCTCATCTATGAGTGAGTAATCCCCCGTTGTAGGCTTGGGGATGGTAGGGATTGGATGAGTTCTATCATGTAATCAAATAAGATCTGTTAGGGCATAATGCCTAGTATCTCTATTAGTGTTGTTTGACTTTGTTGCAACTTGTTGTGCTTAATGCTTGTCACTAGGGCCCGAGTGCCATGATCACAGATCTGAACTTATTATTGAATTATTATGATAGTATTGTTTGTGATCTTATCTTCAAGTTGTGTACACATATCATTGTCCGGATCCAAAGGCCCCAAAGTGACAACAATTGGGACAACCGGAGGGGATGGCTGTGGTGTGAGGATCACATGTGTTCACGGAGTGTTAATGCTTTGCTTCAGTGCTTTATTAAAAGGAGAATCTTAATTGCCACTAGTTCCCTAGAGGCCTCCCTGCCACGGGTTGGCTGGACAGAAGATGTTGTGCAAGTTCTTATTGCGAGCACATATGACTATATTTGGAGCACATGCCTAGGATTGTTTAGTACTTGTATGCTTGTTCTTATTTATCTGCAATGCCCTATGTATCGAAGTTACATGTTTAGATTTGTCCATGCAACGCCCTTCCATCCATCCTTATGCCTACCGCACTCGAATCCTACTGTTACCGTTACTGTTACTATTGCTGTTGCTTTTGCTTTGCTGTTGCTACTACCAAATTGTTGCTACTGATAAACTTCTGTGAGAAAGAACTATTTCCAGGCGCGGCTGAACTGACATCTCAGTTGTTAAGTCTTGCAAGTATTCTATGGTTCCCCTTGTGTCGAATCAATAAATTGCGTAATACTACCCGCGAAGACTGTTGCGATCCCCTATACTTGTGGGTCGTCAAGACAATTTTCCGGCGCCGTTGCCGGGGAGCATAGCTTTATTTGTTAGTTCACTTGGATCTATTATTGTTCATTGCTACTCCTTTCATCATGAGGAAGTCTCGTGATGGAAATTTCCCTATTTTACCATCCACTACAAGAAGAGGTACAATCTTAAACACCTCTGCTGCTCTTCATTCACCGTCTGTTATAAGTAAGCTTGTCACACCACCACCACATACACATGCTACACACACTGCTACTACTGCTGAGTCTGAAATTGCTTTTGATACTCATGATGTTACTTCTACTGTGCTTGATGCGAGTGGTTCATTAGGTCCTTTTCTAGATGCTACTATGGCTAGTCTAGGAAATACGAAACTCCTAGAGAAGACACGGTTACACCTGTTAGCTCACCTGAGGCTAGTGAGAGTTATGATATTAATGATGGTTACATTGAGTTCACTGATGATTTTGTTGAAGAGTCCCGAAACACACATGGTACTAGTGCTATTAAGAGTCTCCTTGATAGACGTACTATTATGCCTAAGTTGTCATCTGATCCTAAGTTTGCCACTTCTCCCATAGATATTAAAGATGAATATTATGATTTCTCTCTTGATTTATATTATTTAGATATTGTTGAGAAACAACCTTTTTGTGGTACTGAAAATGAGAGTGATGTGGCTCATATGAATGAGCTTTCTACTAGGAGTGCTTTATTCTCTGATGATTTTAAGATGCCCAAGTACTTTGTTGCTAAGATCTTCCCTTTTTAACTAAAAGGAGAATCTAGGGCTTGGTTTAATAGATTACCTCCTGGTTCCATTGATAGACCTAATTGCTTGATTGCTTCTTTCTTTCAAAAATATTTTCCTCCCAGTGCTAGACATGCTTCTTTGCAGAGACTTTTTGATTTTAAATAGGGAGAAGAAGAGAAATTGCCTGAGTCATGGACAAGGTTCTATGCCTTGATTCATGCACATCCTGGATGTCCATTGCCTAAGAATGAGCTTCTTGATATTTATTATAATGGACTAACTGATGATTATAGGACCTACCTAGATAGCTTTGCTGATTGTGTTTTCAGGAAAAAGACTCCTACAGATGTTGAAGAATTAATGGCTAAGATAAGCAAGAATTATGATGATTGGACTTCAACTGAGCTGAATGCACCTGAGCCTATTACTCCTGAACCAGTTGCCCCTAAACCAATTCCAGCACCAACAACAAAGAAGTGGGGATTTATTGCATTAAATGATGAAGTGATGAAGGAAGCTAAGAAGTGTCTAAAGGAGAAACGTATTAGAGTTGAAGATGTGAAGAATCTACCTCCTATAGAAGAATTATGTAAGCCAATTCCCCAATAATTTACTATTGAGGTAAACTCTCTCCAACACTTTGATGAAGGTGATATTCCTTGTGGTAAGCCTCCTGATCAATGTTTAGAGGAACTTGACACTTTTATTGTTAAAAAAGGGTATTTTAATAAACAAGTTCGGAATCATTTGTTGGAAAACTCTAGAGCCATCCATGAGTTGAAAGATATTGTGGAAAGAACTTCTAATGATATTAAAATGCTTTGTAAACACTTTCAAATGGTTCAAACCAAACTTGATCAACTTTCTATGGTACAAAAGGATATGCTAGTTAATGTTTCAAGAGATAAACATGCTTATGGAATTAGAACTAGGAGTGGTATAGCTACTCAAGATCCTTTATATCCTGAAGGACACCCTAAAAGAATTGAGCAGGATTCTCAACAAGGTGAAGATAGTGGTAGTCCTCGTAAGAGGAAGAAAAAGAAACATAAGATAGTTGAGGAACCACTTGAACCTGCTGTAGATACTAATAGTATATCTGTCTCTGATGCTGAAACTGAGAGTCTGTAGAGGTCCCAACCTAATAAGGTGGAGATTCCTGTGTTTACAATTCTAGGTCCCTGGATCAATAGCTAGCGTCCACACTTTAAGATGTAATATCAAGGAACAAATGTCATATTACAACTTATAACCAGGATTAAAATAACACATTACATCTTACATAGCTCATTTGGCTATCTCATTACAATGCAGCAGAAATGTCTATATAGCATGGAGTCCTTCATCTTCAAAGTGCCACAGGCAATCATGTTGGTTGTAGACTTGTAATCCTATTCAACACACTTCACTAACATCAAACAAACCTGCAACATAATAAGTTACAGCCACAAGGGTCAATACATTTGAATTGTATTGGCAAGTGATACTATGGTAGAATAGTGGTATCTATCATTTGTATGCATTTGGCTAAGTGGAGCTTAGGCTTTCTTTGCTCAAAATAGATTTTCCTTATCATTTGAAAACACTACGTTTTTGTTTGTCAAAATCACCCAAGGCATCTACCAATTAAAAATTGAAGATCCTTTAACCCTTGTTCAACCACAAGCTTTTAACTTAGAAATTGGGATGAGGAGATCCTTGATAGCTTCCATGTCTTGATGCTCAAATCGTCCATTGCCGGGGACACGGCTAAGTACTTATATTTTACTCTCTCGAGAGGTGGTGTACTTTCCCCACAAGACTCGACATGCATCGAAACAAGATCTTTCAGAAGCCTTCCCTTAGACCAAATGGACGCGGTTTAAACCTATCACCCCCTACCACCTTTTGTCCATCTAGCAAAGTTACTGCAACCTATATGATCCAGGCAGAGCCCATATTGCCATGTGGTTGCACTTGAAGCTTCTCAACATTTGACATGTCAAATCTCTTTGTTCATGGGTGGCTTTCCACAAGTGTGATACCAAGTTTTCTCCAGTATACTGGACTTGTGTTACACAAGTTTTCTTCAATATACTGGACTTGTGTAACCACTCAACACAAACCTTTCATTCCCTTCCACCCAGGTGATTCATTCACATAGTTGTTTTATTAAACAAAACACAAGTCATAGACTTAGAAATATTTCATAGCATGAATATAATCCACCCTTGTTTTCTACTAGCTAGGCTAAGCATAATAGTAGCAAGAATCTTAACTTAGGGAAAATTATAATAAGGCATCATCTACTAGGATTTCCCATGGCATAGCATATTTAGTAAAAATTCCATGCAAGTCCTACTTAGAAATATCACTAATGCATAGTCAAAATATTAGGACAAAATGTATGAAGCACCACTTGCCTTTTTGGTAGAGAAACTAAGTTTACTCCTTGATCTTGCAATAGTCACACTCTTCAAAGTTCACTATAATTCAATCAAGGCACAAATTCAATCTAGCATTCAAACAATTTCACCACATAAAATAATGAAAACAAAAAAATGCATGCCAGCATGCAAAAAGATTGTTTTATTTGGAAAGGTGGTTTCTAATAGGTTATAAACATTTTAAAACAATTATTGGTGATTTATAAAAGTGGCAAAACCATTTAAAATCAAGTTGGTGAAAATGGGCCATTTAAATCATTTTTGTTTTGCTAGAAATGATTTAAACCAAAGTAATAATTTCTAGTGTTTGCCAAATATATTTTTGAACTCAAATGTTAGTGTTTTAAGGTCAAAGTGTTTAAGACTAATCCATTTGCAAAAGGTTTCACCCAAAAACCATTTTTAAAACAAAGCAACATTTTTATTTTGCAAGAAATGCCTTTAAACAAAGCAATAATTTTTCTAGGGTTCATCAAATATATTTTTAAATCCAAAACTTAGTTTTTAGGGTCAGAGAGTTTAAATCAAACCATTTGAAAAAGGTTGTACTCCGAAATCATTTTTAAATAATAGCAACATTTTGTTTTACTAGAAATGCCTTTATTCAAAGGAATAATTCCTTAGTGTCACAAAACATACTCTTAAATCCAAAAGTTGGTTTTTATGGTCAGTAGTTTCATAAAAAATCATTTGCAAAAGATTTTACCCTAAAAACATTTCTAGATTAAATTTTATATACAAAATAGACCTAATAATGTTTCTGCAAAAACAACCAATTTTACAGAAGAAAAATACTAAACTAAGGGCATGGTTGCAAATTTTGTATTTTTCTGAATCCAGTGATATAAAATTTGCAAATTTTGGATGTGTAGATCTAAAGTTATGAATTTTTCAAATCTAAACATCTAATAGTTCCATTTCTATTTTTAAAACAGAAGTTGGGCCACGTGGGTGTTTCTTACTAGCGCGTACCGGTTCGTGTGGATCGCGCATCTACAAACCATTGGATCTAAAGAGATCTGTGCGGCTCAGATTGGACATAACGATTCGTTTTAAGTGATCTATTTTATGCCACGCGATTAAGATCTAACGGTTCAAACGCATCAACCAGTATCTGGCGGCACTGGCGACTGACAGTCGGTGGCGGCGCTCTAGTGGCAACGTTGCCGGCGTAATAGTAAGCGAGAGAGGAAGAGGAGTGGCTCACCGTGTTCGCCGTGGAGTGGGGATGCTCGAGGTGGTCGTCGTCGACGAAGGGGCGCATGAGGTTGGGCTGAATTGCTCGTCGGAGATGTTGCTGACAACGGTGTGCTCGGGCCGTCGTCGTTGGCGAAGTTACGGACCGCATGGGGAAGGCTTCCGGAGTCGAAGTAGTCTGCGGTGGCGCTCGGGTGATGACGAATCCGAGCTTCCAGGGCGCGCGCGGGCGAGCTGGGGCTATGGGCAGGTGCGTGAGACGATGGGGAACACGCTCGTGGAGGCTAGGGGCAGTGGAGAGGTGAGGGCTGGCCGGAATCGTGGCAGGAGTTCGCCGGGGCAGTGAGGCTTGCAAGAGGAAATTAGAGCAGCCTGGTGGCGGTGAGAGAATGGCGAGCGATGGGAAAGAGAGAGGGGTAGGAGGCGCTTAAGAGGGCGAGGTTACGGGGCTGATTTACTGGCGTGATTAAGCGAATTGAATCGAGGTTTAATCGAGCAGAAACGGCCGGAGTCAGGGCGAGGTCAGCGTGGGGTGGAGACGACGATGACTTGGCAGTGGGACCGGTTAGTTAGCGTGGTGAGGGTTAAGCGTGGGGTCGTGTAGTCAGTGGTTGAGAGGGTATGCGCTACGATGAGAAAAGGGGGCTCACGGGGGAGAGAGGTGGACTGCGCTGGGCTAGCTGGGCCTGCTGGGCTGGGTTAGGTTAGTGGGTTTGCTTCTTTTCTTATTATTTTTTCCCTGTTTTCTTTTTCTATTTTCTGTTTTGAATTTAAATCAAATGATTAAACTCTCATTTATTTTCAAATCTTTTCCAAAGTTTCAGTAGGTTTTCATTCTGTTTATAAGGTGTGTTTAAATAATTCACTTTAAATTATTTCAAATATTTTAATATGATTTAATATTTATTTAAATTGGGCATTTGTCTTCATTCAAATAAAATCAAATATGATTTTATACCCATATAAATTTTATCCAAATAATTCTTTTATTATTTTTAAGTTAATTAAATAACTTTTAATTCACTTTGGCAAATTCCACTTTATTATTTTCTCATGATTTAATTAATCATTTTTATTAGGGATTTTGTCTTATTTTAAATAAATTGAATATGGTTTAATCCCATATTATTTTATTCCAATAATATTTATTCCTTTATTTTATTTGTATTATTTTTATTCCATTTTCTTATGGATTTAACTCAAGATTTAAATTGTCTTCTAAATAATTTCCTTGGGATTTATTATTTAGTTTAGGCAATTTGTCTCTATTTAAATAAAATTGGATATTGTTCAATCCTTATGATTTTATTTAAATAATCTTTTACTCCTTTTTATTATTCAATAAACTTTCATTTGTTTATGGATTTGGCCTAGATTTAATTTGGCTTTTAAATATTCCTTATTTCTTTCTTTCTTTCTTTATCTTATAAAATCCCTATCTTTTTATTTATAGATCCAAAATTGGTGATTCCAATTTGTATAATTTTATTTAATATTTGTTTATCTTTTTAAATCCTTTTAGGATTTATTTGCTCAAGATTTTTTATGGATTTTAGATAGGAGCTTTATTAGCTTTGGAAATTAATTCATTTTATCTTATTAAATTCATAAGTTTTTATCCATGGCTCCAAATTAAATGAAACCAATTTCTATGGTTTTATAATATTTTTTTATCATTTTTTATCATTTAAAAATTTTTGTTGCTGAATTTTATGTGGATCAAATCTATAGTCTTAGAGATATCTTGGAAATGATTTTCTTCCATTAGGGTTTTAGGGTTTTGGTTTATTTTCCCAAGTGTTTAAATTTCAAGATACATTCATGGATGAATGCATTTCACTTGATTGAAATTTTGTTGGTTTCCCTTTTCATTCAAAATTTATTCAAGAAGGGTTTTGATATTTCCATTTTGAAACAAAAAGTTTCTTTTCACCCTAAATTTCAACAATTAATTCTTTTGTTTATTTATTTTTCACATTTCAAAATTTGGAAAATTTTGGGATGTGACAGAGTGGTAATGATAAAAATGAGTCTCCCGATAAGGAGGAAGATGAGGAAGAACCTGAGAAGCACACTAAGAACACTAGGTACACAAAGGAAGATTTTATTGCTAATAAACATGGTAAAGAGAGAGAACCTTGGGTGCAGAAACCTATGCCCTTTCCAGGTAAGAAACACAAGTCAAAGGAGGAGGAACACTACAACAAGTTTTGTTATTGGATGAAACATTTATTCTTGCAAATTCCTTTGACTGATGTTATTAAGTTGCCTCCTTATTCAAAGTATATGAAGGATATTGTCTCTAATAAAAGGAAGATTCCTAATAAGGATATTTCTACTCTACTTGCTAATTATTCCTTCAATGGTAAGGTTCCAATGAAACTTGGTGATCCAGGTATACCAGCTATTCCTTTCTCTATTAAGAATAATTATGTTAGAACTGCTTTATGTGATTTGGGAGCTGGACTTAGTGTTATGCCTTTTTCTCTCTACAAGAGACTCCAGCTAGAAAAGTTGATACCAACTGATATATCTTTGCAAATGGCTGATAAGTCAACTACTATTCCTATTGGTATATGTGAGGATGTTCCTGTTCAAGTTTCTCATAATTTCATGGTCTTAAATGATTTTGTTGTGCTTGAAATGCCTGAAGATGATAATATGTCTATTATTCTTGGGAGACCTTTTCTTAATACTGCAGGTGTTGTCATCAATTGCAATCAAGGAAAATTAGCATTCAATATTAATGAAAAAGAGCACACTATCTATTTCCCCAAGAAGGTTGTTAAGATTTATTGCCTGAATTCCATTGAAAATATTGAGAGCATCCAGGTTGGAGAAATATATTGTCCCATTCCACAAGAAAGTTTTGAAACTATTATGATTGGGACCATTGCTATCAAGTATGAGGTAACATAATCACCTTATGGAATGCAAAGTTTTGCTTCGTATAAGATCTTTTTGGTAACAAGACTTGATCAACCATGTTAACAAAAGGAATTTAATGAACAAAATAATGTTTCCACTATGGTTATAATTGCTTTCCTTTTCTTTTCTCCTCCCTAGTCTTTGTTTTAGCCTTAGTTTTGCTAGTTGTTTGCTTGTTTGAGTTTCTTAGAGATCCTGTAGTTTGGCTTTTGGTTTGCTTTTGCTTCTTCTGAAAAAACTATTTCTGCGAGAAAATCAATTTTCATACCCTGAAAATTGGCCAAAAATAAAGTTTCCCGAAAAATCCCAGAAAATTCAAAATAAATTTTTCCTCGAAAAAAGGGGCAGAGAGGCACCTGAGGTGACCCAGGGGGCCACCCCAGGCCACCAAACGCCTAGTAGGCGCGACCTACCAGGTGGCGGCGCCTGGAGGGTCTGGCCCACCTGGGCCCCTTCAGGCTGCCTCCTCAAAGCCATCTTCTTTCTCTCTCCTGAAAAACACCAGAAAACTTGATCAAGCTCTAGTTCTTGTTGTTCTTGCTCGAGATTTTCGATCTCCTTGTTCAGCCCATCTCAAGTGCTGATTTTTGGAGGGATTTCTCCTTGGTGTGTGCCTCCTCCACTTGTCCAATTAGATTTGTGATTCGTAGATTGTATCTTGAGTATTTTGTTGCTATAGGTGACAGGTTGTTTGAGCTTGCATGCTTTTTCTTTGCTTAGAAACTTTGTTTTGATGCATGTGTAGTCCTCTAGCAAGTTCCTATAGTAGTTGCTCATCATTTATCAACTTAGAAATCACTTGGTTTGATGGTTGTCTAAAAATTTCAGAAAGGAAGATGAGTGTTTATCAATTGAATCAATATGACTTGATGGTGCATGAGCCAATGAAGGTTCATTGTGAGGAGGCAGTTTTTCCTTCCATATATCGATGCCATGAATTTATGAGAGCTGCGGGGATCCTCCAAGATTTCCAAACTATGGTAACAAATGCAGGGTTGGAACGCTTTGTTGAAGGTGAACCATTCCAATATGTTAATCTAACCATGGCTTTTGTGCAGGATTTCCGGTTCACTTGGTATACTTCTAATCCCATGGTCCGTTACAAAATATATAATATACCTGTCGACCTGCCTTTTGCTGATTTCTGTGCATCAATTAGAGTACCTTATTGGGGATCTTGTGAGAATACCAAGGAGAGGCCCAAGTCACTTACGGATTTATATGCTGAGATTTGCCAAGGTTTCGACTTCTCAAAGGAAAGTGGTAAAATTCAAAACATTCGGCTCCTAGCTATTAGATACTTTGCCTATTTCATTACCAAGTGTGTTCTTGCTAAAAAGATTGCTAGAAAGTTGTCTTCTTTTGATCTAGCTTTTATTGCAGCTTCTCTGAATAGGAATAGATCTTATAGTTTGGGTGCTCTAATATCTCACCATCTCACCACCAACCGTGAGAAGGGTGGAATTTGTGGAGGTATCATTGCTTCTAGGTTGCTAGCTTTCCATGGTTTAGAGACTCACTTTTCAGATTTTCAGTTCCCAATAGAGAGGCTTGATATTGGATCCATGATTCAGCATGGTTTTGTTTCCTAGGGGGCTAATGTGAGAAGTTTACCATATGAATTATCTTTTGCCTAGCAAGGTCGGAGAAAGGGTAGGACTGAGAAAATAGTTTATTTTCCCGCACCTGCGTTGTTTAAATTTGATAACAGGTAAGGATGGTTGCTTACGGAGGAGGAGGTTGACACTTATGTGGGGGAACTCTCCCAGCAAGAGGAGAATGTTGAAGAGGATGTCGAAGACAATTCGGTTTAGCCCTCCAACTTGGGAGAGTCTTCATACCAGCATCCCTCATTTGATTGGGGCTCGTCTTTTTCATCTCAGGTGCCTGACTATGATCATTCCTATGATGACCCACCAGCATGGGGGTACTATCCGTGTTATTGAGCCCCACTTAGGCCAAAAGCCTAAGCTTGGGTGGAGGTATACCGACATCACACTCATCTATATATCATTGTTCGGTCGGTTCTTTGTATATCCATTGTTTTACTTTCTTTTTGGTTTTTGTTGCTTCTATCTAAAAACCCAAAAATACCAAAAATATTTTTGTTGTTTCTCTTGGTTTGTTTCTTTGCTTTGGTTTGCCTTCAAAGAAAAATCCAAAAATATTTTGCTTTGTTTGGTTTGCTTTTTTTTGTTTGGTTTTTCTTTGTTTGCTTGTTTCTAAAAAATCGAAAACACCAAAAATATTTTTTGTTCTTCTTTGGTTTTGTGAGTTCTTTGCAGGGTTCAGCCGTCCTCAGTGGATTTACGTTTCATGTTAATTATTCAAGTCACACAAGTGAAGGGCAATAATGAAGATTAAGACAACTCGAGGTATGGTAAGAGTCTGGTAACGAACTCTATTTGTTTCATTTTTGTACATATACTCATCATTGTGAGCATGCATAGCCTGTTTTTGTAAGGTGTATGTCATTATGGATGCTTAGTAGTTCTTGCTTGTCTATGATTAGCTCCAGCTTGCTAATAGTTTGTAGCATGTCATATGAATGTTTGCTTGCATTGTTTTATTCATACTTTGGTATGATATTGTGGTATCCTCCTCTGACTATTCATGTGAATCGACTTGGCACATGCTCACGCATGCATATGACTAATCAATAGTCAGTAAGCCTTGATGATTTATTTTGCCTCAGAGTTCTTGTATCACTTTCATGCCATAGTTAGTCATGTTTTGTTGCAAGCATGATTATGACAGCTATTGCTCTCTCGTTTGTCATTCCCTCTCTATTGCTAGCCTTCACTTGCGCTGAGTATGTGCTCTAACTGTGCTTCCAACTCCCCAAAACCAATATTGCTAGTTGTGTCCACCATACCTACCTATTAGCATCATTTGCTATTTCAGTGCATATTCCATATGCCGTGTTTTCTTCCAAAATAAAATATTTGTCTGTTTTGAGAAAGTTAGTTATTAAAGCTCTCATGAACTTGATGGCACACTTTATTCCTTGCGCTTAATAATTTTGAACCATTGTGACTAGTCCATGAAAGCTATATGCTTGCAAATTATATGCTGGGAGTCAGCAGAATCGTGCTGTCACGGGGAACGCTTTCAACACTTGTTGGATATCCTATCCAGTTGATACCTTGCTCTTTTGTTTACGGATGTCGACGATGTGAAATAAAAGGGGAGGTTGTTGTTGGAGATATGCCCTAGAGGCAATAATAAATGTAGTTATTATTATATCTTTGTGTTTATGATAAATGTTTACATTCATGCTATAATAGTATTAACAAGGAAACATTGATACTTGTGTGATTTGTAAACTTAATTTGAAGTCCCTAGTATAGCCTCTATACTTCACTAGCTTGTTGGTTGATTAATGATTGTGGTTTCCCTATCATGAACATTGAGATGTTATCAACAACAAGATCGTATCGTTAGGAGAATGATATGGTGGACATACTCCTGTAGATAAGCATAGCATAAAGATCAAAGTCATTTCATTAGTTCAATTGCTATATGCTTTCTGATACATAGTAACCTAATTCCTTCGACCATGAGATCATGCATATCACCTTTACCGGATGGATGCTTTGATGACATCAAACACCACATCGTAACTGGATGGCTATAAAGGTGGCATTGAGTGTTCGGAAAGTATTGGTTGAAACACATGGATCAAGAGTGGGATTTGTCCATCCATATGACGGATAGATATACTCTGGGCCCTCTCGGTGGAATGTCATCCAATTAGCTTGCAAGCATGTGGTAGCTCACAAGGGATCACATATCACGGGAACGAGAAAAGAGTACTTATCGGTAACGAGGTTGAACTAGGTATGCGAGATACCGCGATCATAACCTCGGATAAGTAAACTATCGTGAGACAAAGGGAAATTGGTATCGTATGTAAGTGGTTCATTCGATCGCAAAGTAATCGTAGAAATATGTGGGAGCCATATGAATTTCGATTCCTCTATTGGTTATTGTTGAGAAGTGTCTCGATCATGTCCGCATAATTCACGAACCGTAGGAGACACACTTAAGGATTCGACGTTGTTTGAGTAGTTATGGTATTATGAGAAAGAGACCGAATGTTGTTGAGTCTCGGATGGGATCCGGATATCACGAAGTGATCCGGAATGGTCCGGAGAATAAGATTCATATAAGGAAAGTCCGTTTGAGTTCAGGAATGATTCGTGTTTTCATCGAATGTTCTTTAAGGTTCCGAATGTCCCAAGACTGGGGGAGGGTACATGAATGTGTCATCGCATACTGGAATGATTGCATCATGTACTAAGTGTTCTCGCTGTTCCAAATAAAGTATTAAATTGAATCCCAAACTAAAAAGTCAAACGGCCAGTTTGAAAGTCAAACGGCTAAAACAGGAAAGTGAGGGAAAGAGGAAAGAGGGGGCAAACCGAGTTGGGGAGGGAATCCCTCCTCCAACCGGCGGCCCACCTCCAAGCCGAGTTGGGGAGGGACTCCCCTCCCTCCCCCTTGGCGCACCGGCCCCTCCACCTATAAAAGGAGGGGCAGGGCCTCCTCCTCTAGACACACAAGTTCCTATCTTCTAAATCTAAACCCTAGCCCTAGACTCTGGTTTAGAGCCGCTTTGGTTTAGAGATTCTAATTGCCCTAGCCTTCGGATTAGAGCCTTCTAATTGGTGTGTCTAAACCCTAGAGCACTAATAGCTCTCTCATACTCCACCATACTCGCTCCGGCTTAAGGCGAAGCCCTGCGGGATCTCCCCTCTACTTCCGGTACCACGGCGTTGTGCTGCCGGAATCGCGAGGAGAGTGCTACAACCTCCATTTTCTGGAACAAGGAGAGGAAGGTCTTCGTCGAGTACCGAACGTGTGACCGATCATGCGGGCGCTTTAACGCAGCGGAAGGATCGTCTACACGATCTTGAGATCGGGAAGAGTACGCCTACATCATCCACGAGAATCCGCTCTCGTTAAACACTTTGGAATCTTCGAGGGTAAGTTATTCCATCGACTCGTTGCTACAATCTAGTAGATAGATCTTGGCTTGTTTGTTTGTATGCGATAGAAAATTTTTGTTTTCCATGCTACGAAACCCTACAGTTGTGAGTTCATGGAGTCTATACATTGTGTTAGAGAAACGCCTGGGCCGCTAGCCTAAGCCATGCCTAATCATGGTGGAAACTTGCAGCATCACAATAATGAGCATCTATGAAGCGTCCTCAATAAAAAGCTATGCATATGGTAAGTAAAAAGATTGTTGAGATGCTCATTATCTGCTTGCCTTGTCATTTTGGTTATGGGAAAGCTACTGTACCATGTGCAAGGGGTACCCCGTTGGCGGTTCTCGATGATATGCATGTATTTACAATGACAAGAACTTTCAGGTGACCAAAGTTGAGTAGCATGCGGAGCAATCCTTATACTCAGGGGACTTGGGATTTCCAGTCTATGGTCTGTCAAGCATATGATTCAGAATCGACCTCACTTTCACCTTAACCACATGAAGATGCCTATGATAGGGGCAATGAGAGCTCAAAGCTAATGAGTACCTTCCTTTCAGCATTGGGAAGCCTTTCAAACCTTCACAAAACCGTTTTCACAACCTTGATGAGTCACCACTTCTTATATGAGCACCTTCTTGAGAGCATAGTTGTCATTCTTGTGTTTGTTCCAAAACTTGGTTAATTATGTCATGACTTTGATGCTTGTATCTCTAATATCTTTATCTCTAGTCTCCATGTGAACTTCAGAGGTGCATTGGCATTTATATTGTGCTCTTCAAACAAAGTAAAGCGAGATACCACTCTATCATACCTTATTATGAGCATTGCAATGTTGCTTATGTTTATGTTTTATGCTACTTATTATTATTGAGTTGGTTTTCTCTTCATAGCTTGCAATGACTATTGAGTAGACTTAGTTGCATACTTTTTATTATGAATTGTCTAAGCATCTACTCTTGTGCTGAGAATATATACATCATATGAAGCAAAGTGTTCGTGAAAGTTCTTTTATCGCACTCAGTTTTCAACTGAATTGCTTGAGGACAAGCAATAAGCTAAGCTTGGGGGGAGTTGATACGTCCAAAATATATCTACTTTCTCGAACACTTTGCTATTGTTTCTTCTCTAAACTTGTGTGATTTGGATACAACTAGCACAGGCTGACGCTGTTTTCAGCAGAATTACCTTGGTGTCTTGTTTTTGTGCAGAAAATCAACTATCAGGAAAAATCCCGGAAAATATGCCAAAAATTATATTTCACCAGAAGATCTACGGAGCCAGAAGACGAGACGGAGATGAGTTGCCTTTCGACCTACCACTGGCCGTGCCTGGAGGGGGTGCAGCCACCCCAGGCACCCCTCGACCTCCCTCTGCGCCTATAAGTTGCCTTTCGACCTAAAAACCGAGGGGGTTCCATAGTTTTTCATAAAGAGTTCCGCTCCGCCGTCGCCACCAGAAACCAAGATTCGGATCCAGAAACTCCGTTTTGGCCTCCTGGCGGGACGGGGAATTTGGAGAGGATCATCACCATCGTCATCACCAACGCATCTCCATCAACCACCGATGTTTCCCTCATCCATGAGTGAGTAATCCCCCGCTGTAGGGTTGGGGATGGTAGGGATTGGATGAGTTCTATCATGTAATCGAATAAGATCTGTTAGGGCATAGTGCCTAGTATCTCTATTAGTGCTATTTGACTTTGTTGCAACTTGTTGTGTTTAATGCTTGTCACTAGGGCCCGAGTGCCATGATCTCAGATCTGAACTTATTATTGAATCATTACGATAGTATTGTTTGTGATCTTATCTGCAAGTTGTGTACACATATCATTGTCCGGATCCAAAGGCCCCAAAGTGACAATAATTGGGACAACCAGAGGGGATGGCTGTGGTGTGAGGATCACATGTGTTCATGGAGTATTAATGGTTTGCTTCGGTGCTTTATTAAAAGGATCACCTTAATTGCCAGTAGTTTCCTAGAGGCCCCGCTGCCACGGGCTGGCTGGACAGAAGATGTTGTGTAAGTTCTCATTGCGAGCACGTATGACTATATTTGGAGAACATGCCTAGAATTGTTTAGTACTTGGATGTTTTTATTATTTATGTGCAATGCCCTAGGTCTTGAACTTACATGTTTAGACTCGTCCATGCAATGCCCGTCCATCCATCCCTATGCCTACCGCACTCGAATCCTACTGTTACCGTTACTGTTACTATTGCTCCTGTTTGACTGTTGTTGTTGTTGTTGCTTTGCTGTTGCTACTACCAAACTGTTGCTACTGATAAACTTCTGTGAGCAAGAACTATTTCCAGGTGCAGCTGAACTGACAACTCAGTTGTTAAGGCTTGCAAGTATTCTTTGGCTCCCCTTGTGTCGAATCAATAAATTGGGTAATACTGCAAGCGAAGACTGTTGCGATCCCCTATACTTGTGGGTCATCACAGGGGCGGCAATCGCGCGACGAATCAATGGAATTTAATCGAATTGATTTGCAGCAGTGAAGGGAGGAAACGACGGCGACGACGTGGTCTGCGGGTGCGGGGTTTGGGGACGAAGGGGGTGATGTGGCATTGGGCCCAGTGGTCAGCGACTGCGGGGTCTGGATTTGCGCGGGTGAGAGAGGGAGCAGAGGGAGAGAACCCCGGGTGGGCTTGTTGGGCCAGACGTGGTGTTGGGCTGAAAAGGCAGTGCAGTTTTTTTCTTCTCCTTTTTCCTTTTCCAATTTGATTTTCAGGAATGGTTTTAAAACCCTAGTTTAAATTTGTTTGAATTCAAACCTTTTCTAGATTATTGTACTGTGACCCTAGCATTCAAAAGTATGTCAAACACATCTGTCCACTCAAAAACACTTTGGTCTTTTAAAAATAAAAATAAAACCATGCCTCATATGAATATAATAAAAATGCATAAATATGGTTTTATTTGGTTTCAAACTTTGAAAAATTTTGTGCAAGCTCTAGATGCTATGATGATATGAATGCAATGCATGCTTTTATAATTCATGAATTGGGATGTTACATGTTTCTTCAGTGAGATTTACCGTACGGGTGAATGGCGAGCTGCTACAATATTTTACTCCTTTGCGAGGGTTGCACTAAGGGGACCCTGTCTCACCCTATCCGTTTCTTCTTTGTTCACAAGGCTTCACAATACTGCTCAATAATTTTGGGGGTGTCAATGTGGACAGAGGAGTTACAGTTAGTAACCATTCCCCATGGGTTAATCATTTACTTTTTGCGGATGACAGTCTGATATTTACGAAGGCTAGCGCTGCTAGTGGGAAAAGATTGAATAAAATTCTGAGGATTTGTGCAGAATGCTCAAGGCAATGTGTAAACAGAGATTTTTTTTTGGTGTATTTCAGTCCAAACAATACTGAACCAGTTCGGCTGAATGTAAAGAACATTCTTGGTATTTCGGTGGAAGCTTTCAGCGAAAGATACCTGGGTTTACCTACTACGGTGGGGCGCATTACCAGTGGATCTTTTGATTATGTGAAGGAAAGAATTCAAAGCAAGATTCAGGGATACGAGAGGATGTTATCTTGTGCTGGGAAGGAAGTGTTCCTGAAAACAGTGGTGAAAGTAATTCCTTTATATAGTCAGAGTTGTTTCAGACGAAAAAGGTATGTAAAACCTTTACGTCGAGTATTGGTCGTTTTTGGTGGAGTATCTCCTTGGTTGGGAAGTCTATTCATTGGGTGTCGTGGAAGGAACTATGCTCTCTAAAAATAAAAGATGATATGGGTTTTCGTGATCCAGAGCTTTTCAATACAGCTCTACTGGGAAAACACAGGTGGAGATTGACGACTGATTCTAAATCCCTATGCGCCAAGGTTCTAAAGGGTAAATACTATCTGAATTCAGACTTTCTAGAGGCGACTGGTCCGGCCAGAGCTTCTGCAACTTGGCGAGCAATCGTTCCTGGGCGGAAGGGGCTTTATTTGGGTCTGCGGAAGCGCATTGGTGATGTCACATCTGTTAATATTTGGCGTGACAATTGGGTAGTGTAGGGTTCGATATGATTTTTAGGCCAGGTCCATATAGCAGTTCCGTTTTTTCTACCTAATTTTTTGATCCCGAGACCATTTTTGTGGTTTTCTGTGTCTGAATTTTGGTTTTAAAAAATATGTGAATATATTTCAATATTCAAACAATTATTCTAAACTTTTTAAAATTCATACATTTTTTAATATGAATAATTTTGAAATTTGAACTTTATAAAATATATACATTTCAAAATTTTAACATTTTTAAAACAAACATTTTTCGAATATCTTTTAAAAATTTGAACATATTTCAAAACGAATATGTTTGGAATCTGAACAAAAATGGAAAAATAAAATAACAGAAAAAGAAAGAAACAGTAAAGTGAAAAATAATAGAAAAAAGGAAGGAGCTTACCAAACTGGGCCTGAGGCCTGCCCATGAGTCGCGTTGGAGGGTGTGGGGCGCGTATCGCGGGCCGACCTGGTCGGCGTATACGAATTTCCTAGCTAAGTTTGCCCGTGGTGGGTTCTACTAATTCGAACCAACGAATGGTAAGTGCTCTTTCTTGTTTAGATCCTATTTCAATCGAAACTTTTCGCGTCGATCTTTTTTTATTACGTCTTGTTTTTACTCCTATATTAGAAGACTTGGGACGTCGACTCCACCTAGTAGTAACAGTAAAAAATCCTAGTACTAGCAAATTCCTTGTGCCATGGCCTCGAGGGATAGAACAGCGACCGCTGTTCAGCGTGGTCATTTGATCACCATGCATGGAAACGTGGAGTGCATCCAGCAACATGTGAAACTGTAATAGGCACATACTAGCTAGTAGACTAGTTAATATCGTTTAATTCGTTAATGGATTGCATATACTTTTATTCAGTCCTGTTTGCAACGCCATAGTTACAGAGTATTAAGAGAGCTTCTCCTTTATTAACTGTGTTGCCGGCCAAGCAGGCTAAGCGAACGGCTTCTGGTTGTAGCAGTCCAGGTTGTCTCCGTAGGTGACGCTGAGGAAGTCGCAGTAACGCGTGTAGAACCCGATCCGGTCAGCGACGCGGTTATCCTGCCCTTTGCCGCACTCGAGCCCGCCGTTGATGATGTTGGTGATCACGCCGTACCCGGGCAACCTCCCGGCCGCCTGGTCTGCGCTCGAGGGGCTCCACCGGCCCGTGATCACGTCGTGGCTCGACGGCTTGGGTGACTGCGCCGTCATCCAGAACCACAGCGCCGTCTTGAAGGACACGGTCGGGTCCGAGGCTACGAGGTCCGGGTTGCCGAGGAGGTCGCTGCCGATGGCCTGCCCCGCCGGCCCGTAGTTGTAGTTGTGGGAGATCTGGATGGGCCCGCGTCCGAAGTACTTCTTCCCCGGCGCGCACGGCCACTGCGAGCTGGGCGTGCAGTAGTCGGAGGTGGCGCCTTGCTCCTGCTTGAAGCAGTAGCCCCACGAGTAGGGGCCGTCGGGCGCCGTGGGCCACCCGCCGGTAGTCTCGTGGGAGGTCTGGGCGAGGAAGGCGGCCACCTCACGCTTCCTGACGTCGGCGCTGCCCGTGGTCGCGAAGCCGGCGAACGAGTTGGCGGCTGCGACGAAGGCGGCGTAGGTGTAGAACCCCTTGGCCTGGCACGACGCATCGTTGCGGTGCAGCAGCATCTGGTTGAAGAGCGATTCTGATACGATGGTGGACACGCCGCCGCCGCCGGAGGGCGTTGGAGTTACCGGCGTGCTGCCGCTGCACTGGCTCTGGCAGCCGGGGCCGCAGTAGGCGTTCGTGGAGCCGCAGAAGCCGAATTGGCTGCAGCAGAGGAAATTGGGGCACGTCGCCCCGCCGGCCTGCGAGCCGCACTGCTCGGCGTGCGCAGACACGGCGAAGGCCGCGACCAGCATGGCCACCACCACCACAAGTCCTTTCATCGTGGCAATGTAACAGAGAACCCGCTCGAACCAGTGGTGCTGCTGCTGCAGTTACTAGCTAGTGTCTGCACAGGTAGCGGTGTGTGTGGTAGAAGCTGGTGTGGTGCATGTGCTTATATAGCCAGGCTCTGGCCATGGCAGACGTGTCCAACTTGCCACATACGAGCCCATGATCGCCCTAATCTACCGGGAATTCGGCAGATCTCGTGAGCGATCTAGTAGATTCATGCATGCACTGATCTCTGCAAATTGGAGGGGAGTGGACTTTGCTAAGCCAGCTACTGATGATCAGTTGCCGCTTGTGGAAACGTGGAATGCTGGAGCACATGCCGATGCCGTTGCACGATTCATGGGGTACGGACGTTGATCGGGCTGGAACTAAGCGTGGAAAAATCCATGTCAAGTCAACTTCGGTTGCTCTACGCTGCACGATACATGCATGCGTGCACCACCTCAGCTTTGGCGTGCGATCGCCGCCTTTAATGAATGGATGTACGGGCGCGGAATTGGACAGTGCTAGGCGTCCCCGGGTCTCCAGCCATCCGATCCAGGCAGATCGACGATTAGATATGTTTCCCACCACTTCGTCCCGCTTTTCCTACAAAAAGTTTCGCTTTTGCTATAAATACTTAGTTTTTGCTATGTGTACAAGAAAACGGTTCGATCTAGAAAAAAGAACAGATAGACTAGATCTCGCCGGAGAGTTCGCTGGAGACCTCGTCGGAGACCTTGTAGCACAAAGTTGTGCTAATATAGCAGATTCGATCTCGCCGAAGACTTTCGCCGATAGACCTCGTCGGAGATCGTGTAGCAAAAATTATACGCTATTAGCAAACCCACAAAACAGCTGTAGCAAAATGTTTTCCCTAATGTAGCAAAAAGGGACATCGCCGGAATATCGTTACAGACTCTCGCCGGAGACCTCATAGTAAAACCATAGAGATTGGTTGTAGCAAAAAAATGTGAGAAAGTAGCAAAAAATGTATGAGTACATAGCAAAAATAATATGATAAGGTAGCAACGACTCGTAGCAAAAAGACAGACACAAATGTAGCGACACCGGCCAATTAGAATAGCAAGCTCTCTGGACTGTGGTAGCAACATCTAACGTCGTATGTAGTATTGTTGTCGCCCGAGCCATGGCAGTCATGGCTGCTCCACCCACAGGAGCACCTCCGTGATGAAGTTTATCTTCGGCGACAAACGGGAGCACCACCGTCGTGGCCTCTCTGTTGGTGTAGCGGCGCGCAAGTTCTAGGCGACTAGAGGTGGAGGCGTGCTCCGGCGTGTTGGAATTATGCCCTAGAGGCAATAATAAAGATGTTATTATTATAATTCTTGTTCATGATAATGTTTATATTCCATGCTAGAATTGTATTAAGCGGAAACTTTAATACTTGTGTGGTTTGTGAACAACACCGTGTCCCTAGTACGCCTCTATGGACTAGCTCATTGATTAATGATGGTTAAGGTTTCCTAACCATGGACATGAGTTGTCGATTAATAATGAGATCACATCATTGGGAGAATGATATAATGGACAGATCCAAACTAAGCGAAGCAATTAGATCATGTCATTGTGTTCGTCTTTGCGAAGCTTTTCTTATGTCAAATATTGTATTCCTTAGACCATGAGATAATACAACTCCCTGGTATCGGAAGAAAGCTTTGAGGTCATCAAACGTCATCCTATGAGAGGGTGATCATAAAGGTGTCTCTCAGGTGATCGGAAAGTATCTGTTGGGTTGTATGTATCGAGATGGGATTTTTCCCTCCCAAGTCGGAGAGATATACTTCGGGCCCACTCGGTAATCGATATCAACACCGCTTGCAAGCATGTGGTTAAGGAGTTAATCACAAAGTGATATCGGATTACGGAACGAGTAAAGTACTTGCTGTGAACAAGATTAAACTAGGTATGACGGTACCGACGATCAAATCTCGGGCAAGTAAAATATCGCGAGACGAAGGGAATATATATATGGGATTGATTGAATCCTGGCATCGTGGTTCATCCGATATGATCATCGATGAATGTGTGGGAGTCAATATGGGTTTCCAGACCCCACTGTTGATTATTGATAGAAGATCATGTCTGCATATTCTCGAACCCGCAGGGTCACACACTTAACGTGTCTCGACGCTAGGATAGGTTGGATAATTGGTTTATGAGTTTTTGTTCGGAGTCTCGGATGGGATCCAGGACATCACGAGAGGTTCCGGATGGTCCGGAGAATAAGATTCATATAAGGCAATGCAGTTTTTGGAGTTCGGAATTGTTTCGGGTTAATCGGTATTGTACCGGAAGCTTCTAGAACCTTCCGGAAGGGGACCAACGTGGCCACACCTTCCGGGAGGGGGCATGGGCCTATGAGGGAGTGCCCTGGCCGCATTGGGCCAGGGGCACAAGGCCCCATACGGCCCAGCCGGCCAAAGAGGGTTTAAACCCTAGATAGAGCTTCTAGAAGGGGGGTTTCCTTGCCCCCACTCTCCTCCTTGGGGCCGCCTTTGGGCTTGGGGGAGGGCTGGGGCTGCGCCACCCTCTATATAAAGAGGGCTGGGGCGCACCACCCCACACCTTCCTCCAACCCTGCCGCCTGCCGCCTCCTCTCTCCCTCCCGACTGTTTGTAGGCGAAGCCTTGTTGCAGAAATTCTCCACCATATACACCACGCCGTCGTGTTGTAGATCCAATACGTCTCTCCACCATACTTGCTGGACCAAGGAAGGAGGAGACGTCGAGGTGCTGCACGTGTGCATCTCACGGAGGCACCGCCACTTGTGGTGCTAGATCGGATCGGATCGCGAGGAGGAGAAGCTGCACGACTACATCACCCACGTTCCGATTTAACGCTCACCGGTAATCTTAAAGGGTATGAAGATCTAATCCAATCTCTCTCGTTGTTTGCATCTCCTAGATTAGATCTTGGTTTTCCCTCTGTTCGCATCCGTAGAAAATTTTGATTTACTATGCCGCGAAACCCTTCAAAGGGTATCGAGCTAGATCTATGCGTAGATGTGTTTCACGAGTAGAACGCAACATGGTTGTTGCGGCGTTGATGTTTTCTGCAAGCCTCTTGTTTGTGTTCTTCTTATGATGCGGGATAGTGAGATTGAAGCGGTCCAGGCCAACCTTACGCGACGTCGTTCGCGAGACCGGCTCCGCACTTGACGTGTGGCTTGTTCCACACATGCGGCTGGTGGATGCCAGTTTCTCTCACTATAGTTGTCATGGGATTAACACCGGAGTTTGGCAACCATAATATCACCGTTGTGGCTTTCCGTAGGTAAGAATCATTCTTAGCATCTACTCCCATAAGCCACGTAAAACATGCAACAACAAAGTAGAGGCGTCTAACTTGTTTTTGCAGGGAGTGTTTTCTGTGATATGGTATGGCCCAAGATGTGATGTGTATAATGTATGCGATGATCATGTTTTGTAATGTTTCACGACTTGCATGTCGATGAGTACACAACCGGCAGGAGCCATATGGTTGTCTTTATAATTGTGTATGACCTGTGTGTCAACTTCTTATGCGCTATGTAATAGTTTCACTTTATCGCTAAGTAGTTATCAATAGTTGTAGTTGCTATTCGTGGTGGAGGCAATCCTGGTGGAGTGATGGAGATCATGCCGGAACGCACAAGATGGAGATCATTGCGCGAAGATTGGCTATACCATGTCACATAAAGTTATATGAATGTGATGTTTATCCTTTTATGTATCTTATTATGCTTAGATCGCGACGGTAGCATTATAAGATGATTCCTCACTTAAAGATCAAGATAAAACCTGTGTTCTCCCCATGTATGCACCGTTGCGAAAGTTCGTCGTGTCCAAGCATCACGTGATGATCGGGTGTTATAGACTCTAAGCTCACATACAACGGGTGCAAGCCAGTTTTGCACACGCGGAAATACTTGGGTCTAACTTGACGAGCCTAGCATGTACAGACATGGCCTCGGAACACATGAACCGAAAGGTTAAGCATGAGTCATATGAATGATATGATCGACACTTCGTTGTCCACCATTGAAACCACATCTCTTCTCGTGAAGATCAGATTAGGTGTGGTGAATTTGGATCGTGTTCACTAAACAACTTGAGGGATGTTGAATTTAGTGGGAGTTCATCTAGTAATTTGATTAAGTTGAATTATTTATCATGAACATAGTCTAATTTGTACTTGCAAATACTGTAGATCAAATGGCTAAGTCCAACTTCAACTTCAACGTTTTTGCTGAGAAGGAAAAGCTTAGAAACAATGGGTCTAACTTCACCAATTGGTTCCGCAATCTAAGAATCATTCTCTCTAGCGGTTAAAAGGACTATGTCCTCGGTAAAGCGTTAGGTGACCCCCCTAAATCGCTACCGATGAGAAAGCTGTCTATCGACCAAGAAAGATGATTATGGTGTGATTAAGAGCACCATGTTGTTTGCTATGGAACCGGAACTTCAAAATCGTTTTGAAGAATATCCTGCCCTTTGAGATTCTCAAGAGCTGAAACCATGTTTCGCACCCAGCCCGCTCGTGAGATATGAGATCTCCGAAGTTCTTTAACGCAAGATGGAGGAAGGGAGTTCCGTTAGTGAGCACGCCATTAAGATGACGGGCTACACTCAACGCCTTGAGCAACCGGAATGCACGATTCCAGGGAGCTCAAGATTGACAGGTTCGCAATCACTCCTCCCAGCTACAAAAGTTTTGTAGTGACTCACAATCGATTGGTTCCATCGATACGATCACCGAGCTCTTCGCAAAGTCAAGGCCGCGGAAGTGGACATCAAAAGGATAATCATGTGTTGATGGTCAACAAGCCCACCTTTAAGAAAGGTAAGGAGCAAAGAAGCCCTTCAAGAAGGGCGGCGGTAAGCGCCTTGCCCTGGAGAAGAAGCTCAAGTCCGTCCTAAGCCGACATCGAGTGCTTCTATTGCAAGGACAAGGGTCATCGAAGCGAATCGTCCAAAGTACTTAGCGGACAAGAAGGCTGGCACCATCAAAGGTATATTTGATATACATGTTATTGATGTTTTCCTTACTAGCCCTCGTTGTAGTGCTCGGGTATTTGATACCGGTTCGTTGCTAATATTTGTAACTCAAACAGAGCTACTAATAGACGGCGGCTTGCGAGGGATGAGGTGACGATGCGCGTTGGCAACAGATCAAGAGTTGATGTGATGGCCGTCGGCACGCTCTTCTTAGTTTTACCTTCGGGATTAGTTTTAAACCTTAATAAATGTTATTATGTGCCTGCGTTGAGCATGAACATCATTTCTGGATCATGTTTATTGCAAGACGGTTATTCATTTAAATCGTAGAATAATGGTTGTTCTATTTATATGAGTAACATCTTTTATGGTCATGCACCTATTGTGAATGGTTTATTTCTTCTAAATCTTGAAAGGGATGAAACACACATCCATAACATTGAGGCTAAGAGATGCAAAATAGATAGTGATAATACTACTTATTTGTGGCACTGTCGTCTAGGACATATTGGTGTAAAACGCATGAAGAAACTCCATTCTGATGGACTTTTGGAGTCTCTTGATTTTGAATCATTTGACACATGCGAACCATGCCTCATGGGCAAGATGATCAAAACCCCGTTCTCCGGTATGATGGAGTGAGCAACGGACTTGTTGGAAATCATACATACCGATGTATGCGGACCGATGAGTGTTTCGACGCGCGGTGGATATCGCTATTTTCTCACTTTTACCGATGACTTAAGTAGATATGGGTATATCTATTTAATGAAACATAAATCTGAAACGTTTGAAAAGTTCAAAGAATTTCGTAATGAAGTGGAGAACCATCATAACGTAAAGATTAAGTTTCTACGATCGTGGAGGTGAATATTTGAGTTATGATTTTCTCACGCATCTTAAGGCAAGTGGAATCGTTTCACAACTCACGCCACCGGAACACCACAAGCAATGGTGTGTCTGAACGCGGAATCGAACCTTATTAGATATGGTCCGATCGATGATGTCTCTTCTTGATTTGCCGTTATCATTTTGGGGTTATGCATTAGAAACCGCTGCATTCACTTTAAATAGGGCACCATCTAAATCCGTTGAGACGACACCGTATGAGCTATGGTTTGGTGCTAAACCTAAGTTGTCGTTTCTTAAAGTTGGGGGATGCTTTACGTCAAGAAGTTGATGCCGGACAAGCTCGAACCCAAAGCGAGAAATGCGTCTTCATAGGATACCCTAAGGAAACTATTGGGTATACCTTCTATCACGTAACCGAAGGCAAAGTGTTTGTCGAAAGAATGGTTCCTTACTTGAGAAGGAGTTTCTCGAAAGAAGTGAGTGGGAGGAAAGTAGAGCTGGAGGAGGTTATTGAACCTTCTCTTGAGTTGGAGAGGAGCGCAAGACCTGAAATTGTGCCAGGGCCGCGTGGACCAACGGTAGAGGAGGCTAATGACAAGGATCATGAAGGTTGGACGATGTCACATCGAACGTCAGTCGACAAGGTCGCGTGCCCCTCCTGAGTGGTACGGCAACCCTGTCTTGACTGTCTTGTTAGTTGAAGACAGTGAACCTACGAACTATGAGGAAGCGATGATGAGCCCAGACTCTGAGAAATGGCTAGAAGCCATGAAATCCGAATTGGGATCCATGAGCGAAAACCAAGTATGGACTTTGGTGGACCCTCCTAGCAACCGAAAGGCCGTTGAGTGCAAATGGATCTTCAAGAAGAAAACGGACGCGGATGGTAATGTTACCGTCTATAAAGCACGACTTGTTGCAAAAGGTTTTCGACAAGTTCAAGGTGTTGACTATGATGAGACTTTCTCTCCCGTAGCAATGTTTAAGTCCATTCGGATTTTATTAGCAATTGCTGCGTTTCATGATTATGAAATATGGCAGATGGATGTCAAGACTGCTTTCCTCAATGGCAACATTGATGAAGAGTTGTATATGATGCAACCCGAAGGTTTTGTCGATCCTAAGGATGCTGATAAAGTATGCAAACTTCAGCATTCCATTTATGGACTGAAGCAAGCATCTCGGAGTTGGAACCTTCGTTTTGATCAAGTGATCAAGAGCTTTGGATTTGTTCCAAATTTCTACGAAGCTTGCATCAACAAGAAAGTGAGTGAGAGCTCGGTGACGTTTCTGGTACTATATGTGGATGACATATTGATTATTGGAAATGACATTAACATGCTTAACGATGTGAAGAGTTATTTGAACAAGTGTTTTTCAATGAAAGACCTAGGTGAAGCTGCTTATATATTGGGCATCAAAATCTATAGAGATAGACAGAGACGCCTGATAGCTTTAAGCCAGAGTACATACCTAGACAAAGTTCTGAAAAGGTTCAGAATGGATAAGGCAAAGAAAGGTTCAGTGCCTATGTTGTCAGGTAAGATATTGAGCAAGGCTCGGTCCAGCTAGAAATGATAGGAAGCTATGAGCAAAGTGCCTTATGCCTCGCCATAGGTTCTATCATGTATGCCATGTTGTGTACTAGACCGGATGTGTCCAATGCTCTTAGTTTGACGAGCAGATATCAAAGTGATCCAGGAGTGGAACATGGACAGCCGTGAAGAACATCCTAAAGTACCTAAATAGAACTAAAGAAATGTTCTTAGTCAATGGGGTGATGAAATACTGTCGTAAAGGTTACGTCGACTCTAGTTTCGACACCGACAAGGATGATTCTAAATCTCGGACGGGATACGTGTATATTTTGAATGGAGGAGTGGAGTCGAGAAGCTGCAAGCAAAGCGTGATCGCGGATCTACGAGAAGCGGAATACATGGCTGCAGAGAAGCCAAGTGAAGGAGTTTGGATCGAAACTTCATCATCGAGCTTGGGGTGGTTCCAAGTGCATTGGACCCACTGGAGATATTGTGTGACAACACCGCGCCATAGCACTCGCTAAGGAACCAAGATATCATCCAAAGACCAAGCATATCAATCGAAGTTTCATATAATCTGAGATTATATAGCAGATGGAGATCTGAAGATTAGCAAAGTACATACAGATCTGAATGTCGCAGATCCATTGACTAAACCTCTTCCACGTGTAAAATATGATCAAGACCTCGATTGCCATGGGTGTGAGATTTTTGCCAAATGTAAACTAGATTATTGACTCTAGTGCAAGTGGGAGACTGTTGGAATTATGCCCTAGAGGCAATAATAAAGATGTTATTATTATAATTCTTGTTCATGATAATGTTTATATTCCATGCTAGAATTGTATTATGCGGAAACTTTAATGCTTGTGTGGTTTGTGAACAACACCGTGTCCCTAGTACGCCTCTATGGACTAGCTCATTGATTAATTATGGTTAAGGTTTCCTAACCATGGACATGAGTTGTCGATTAATAATGAGATCACATCATTGGGAGAATGATATGATGGACAGACCCAAACAAAGCGAAGCAATTAGATCGTGTCATTGTGTTCGTCTTTGCGAAGCTTTTCTTATGTCAAATATTGTATTCCTTAGACCATGAGATAATACAACTCCCTGGTATCGGAAGAAAGCTTTGAGGTCATCAAACGTCATCCTATGAGAGGGTGATCATAAAGGTGTCTCTCAGGTGATCGGAAAGTATCTGTTGGGTTGTATGTATCGAGATGGGATTTGTCCCTCCCAAGTCGGAGAGATATACTTCGGGCCCACTCAGTAATCGATATCAACGCCGCTTGCAAGCATGTGGTTAAGGAGTTAATCAAAAAGTGATATCGTATTACGGAACGAGTAAAGTACTTGCTGTGAACGAGATTGAACTAGGTATGACGGTACCGACGATCAAATCTCGGGCAAGTAAAATATCGCGAGACGAAGGGAATATATATATGGGATTGATTGAATCCTGGCATCGTGGTTCATCCGATATGATCATCGATGAATGTGTGGGAGTCAATATGGGTTTCCAGACCCCGCTGTTGATTATTAATAGAAGATCATGTCTGCATATTCTCGAACCCGCAGGGTCACACACTTAACGTGTCTCGACGCTAGGATAGGTTGGATAATTGGTTTATGAGTTTTTGTTCGGAGTCTCGGATGGGATCCGGGACATCACGAGAGGTTCCAGAATGGTCCGGAGAATAAGATTCATATAAGGCAATGCAGTTTTTGGAGTTCGGAATTGTTCCGGGTTAATCGGTATTGTACCAGAAGCTTCTAGAACCTTCCGGAAGGGGACCAACGTGGCCACACCTTCTGGGAGGGGGCATGGGCCTATGAGGGAGTGCCTTGGCCGCATTGGGCCAGGGGCACAAGGCCCCATACGGCCCAGCCGGCTGTGGCATCCCGCAAAACCACTACTAGAAAATCGCGTTGAATTTGTGCATTGCATCGTCTTCATCATGCATTGTTTGCATAAAACTATGTTTGCAAAGCCCGTGTTGTTTTCTAAACGCCCCTCTTTATTCAAACAGCAAAAACCGGGTCCCCGGAATATTATGTTTTGGCCTCTATCGGTTTGCATATGGCCCGTTAAAATAAATAAAAAGGTTTAATTGTTTTAGTGGGGGCAGTCGAACGGGCCAGATCGACCCGAACGACCACCCCCATTTTTAAATCGGTCCACCAAGCCAGCCTCTAAATCCTAAAGCTACCCAAGCAAATCTACCCAGCCCCCTTCCACTTCGCCCCAGCCACTCAGCGACCGCCACCTCACCCCTCCCCTATTCCCTAGCCTATCCCTGCATGCCACGTGGCCTAGCCCTCCCTCTCCACTCAACCCACTCACCCAGCCGGCCCCCAACTCCCCACTCCCTCCCCAGCACTCACGCACTCGGCTCCATCCCCCACACCCCCTGCCAGCCGGGCCCGCCCCTGCCCCGGTCCCGCGCACCAACCGACCACAGCCCCTCCCTCACCCCCTGGGTCCCACCCCTGACCCCACCGGTCCCACCGCTGGCCTCCTCTTCCCCCCTGTCTTCCTCCAACCGCCTGCACCCCGCCTCCTCCCTCCTTCCTTTTCTCTCGCCTCGGCGGCCAAGCCGCCTCCCTCCTCCCACGCGTCCCTACCCCGCCTCCCTCCTCTCCTCCCCAGGTGCCCGCCCGCGCGTCCTCTTCCTCTCCCTCCTCTCTCCCCCAAAGCTCCTCTCTCCCCGCCGTGCCTATCCTCGCCCGACCCCACGCCTCTCTGGCCCCGCAGCCGCCGCCGGTGCCCTCTCTCTCCCTCCCGCCGCCGCCTGCTCCTCTCCCTGCCGGCGCCCGCAGCCTCGCCTGCGCCCCCGTTCCGCCTCGAGCTCGGCGCCGCCGTCTCCGCGTGCGCCTGCCCGCCCGCTGACCGTCTGCCTCCGTCGAGCCAGGGCCGCCGCCAAGACCTCGCCTGCTCACCGCCAAGGCCATCACCGCTCGGCCGGAGGCCATCCCGTCACGAGCCGAAGGCTGCACATGAAGCCTTGCCACCATCTCGCCGCAGTAGCGTCCTCCCTCACGCTGAGCCGAGCCGCCCGAGCAGCTGCCCCAGCGTCGCCAAGGTCGCTGGCCGCCCTAGCGCAGGCCGCCTGGCCTCCCGCGACTCCTGCTGCCCCAGCTGCCTGCCGGCCACCACTCGCCCTGCCGCCTCCACTGCAAGTCCGACCCGTCCGTGCCCGCCAACCCGGCCCTGTCCGCTACTCCTGCCTGGCTCTTCAGCTGAAGCCGTCCACCGAGTCGTGGCCTCCTCCGCTCTTCGGGACCACGCAGCGGCCCCAGTCCTCCGCCGCCTCGCGGCGCCCTGCGCCTCCTCGCAGATGCCAAGAACAACCGTACCGAGGGCCGAGAACCGAAGATTTCACGGCACGCCAAGTTCTTCTCGAAGCTGGAACAACAAGATCGTCTTCCCGTAGCCGGGAACCCCGAAGCCGATCCCGGTGATTCGAAGGCCACCCCAAGACCTTCCTGGAGACCGAAGACCGTACCAACCGGTGGTGCTCGACGGACCACCTTAAGATCTCCGCCTCGGAAACCCAAGGCCGACGGTGTAGGACGACAAGGCCTTCTCCACGGTTTCCACGACACCGACATCGAAACGACAAGATCATCGTCTTAGAACCCGAAGGCCACTGCGGCGACAAGTGCTTCCCCCGAACGCCATGACCGAACGTGACAAGACCCGGATGCGCCAAGACCTACCCCGGAGTCTGAGAACGTTCCGTCGAACCCTGGACCCCGAGACCGGACCCTGGACCCTGTCGAACCCCGGAACCCCAAGTTCGTCGAGACCCTAAATGTGTGACCCTTTTCCCTCGATACCCTATTCTTATAAATAATATCAACTTGTTGCATATTTAATTGTCATCTCGCATGCATATCTGTGGTTTGGGGGCCTTATGCCGATTCACCTAATAATCAAATATGGGGCCCATATGCGGGCAAATCTAGTATCATATCGGCCTCATTTAAATTTGTGTAGCGAACCCGGTGCTATCTTTTGCCATGCTAAAACAACATTTAATTTGCGGGGTAGATAAATAACATGAACCACCTAACTAATGGTCGGGACCCCGGTTCCGCTTAATATTGACCTAATCGCATCGCACCTTTGCCATGCCATGCATCATGCCGATCTTCTGCCGTCGTATTAAATATTGCATCCGGTGTTTCTTCTAGTGTTTGCTTCTTCGCGGATAAGGCCGTTGAGTTGATGTGAGCTTCGCCCCGATCTTCGGTTGAACCTTCGACAATGTTTTCAGGCGAGCATCTCCCCCTTTCTACCTATCTTACTTTTCTAGTATTTATTCCCTCCTGTTGATCTTTGCTATCTGTGTTGCGATGCTCTAGTTTTCGTACCCGTGATAACCCTTGCAGCCATATATAGCCTTGGACACATCCTATTACCTGTTGTTTGGTAGATAGTTGGACCCGCGTGTCGTAGTCGCTTGCTCAAGTGTTTTGCTTGTCGTCAAGTACCACAATTGTTGGAGGATGGCCGCATGTTGACGTTGGAGATGATCAATGGCTTTACTTATTGTTTCACTTTAATTCCTGTTTAACAACTAAAATTGAATTAAGCAGAGGCATCGGTGGGTGATAGGTAATGTTGGTTTTCCGAACGCCCACTTGTGTCCCAGGGACCCGAGTTCTTGACACTGTTAGAGATCGAGCGCTAACCACGTGTGGGAGATATGGGCCCCCCATTGATAATTACCTGATTTCAAAGTATTGTACTGGGGGCCACAACTAGTTCGAGGTGTTTTTACTATCCTGTACTTATGCCATGCTACTTATGTATTTACGATTGTGTGAGGAGCACGCTGTACTGTTTAGGAAGCGGAATGTTTTCGCGGTATCGACAGTCCCCGATTGGGGATCTGCTGTCGTTTACAGCCATTGTCGCAAACCCTAAGTCCGTCTCGGAGACCGGCCGACTTCGTTGCGGGTAGACTTAGTGGGGTGGCCCCCCGTGCTTGCTTTGTCCAGGAACGTGACTTAGGCCCCACGACATACCGATGGGTGTATGTTAACTGATCTGGCAAAAAGGGTCGAAGTGCCTGTGGATACTTTGGTGCACCCCTGCAGGGATTAATCTTTTCGAGAAGCCGTGTCCGCGGTTATGGACGACTTGGAGCACAGTGCTTGATCATAGACAACTATAACTAAAGTTTACTGTTTTAAATTGACTTGTATCCGATTTGACTAGTAATCAGTTTCACCACAACGGAATGGCTAAATAAAAGTACCAACAACTGCTGGGTTTTGGGGTTATCTCATGCTAAATGTATCTGACTAGTAAGTGTCGCCACTATAACGGAATGGTTAATTAAAAGTGCCTACTGCTTACTTTATCAGGATGATTATCTAAACCTGACTAGTAAAGTGCCGCAACTATAATCGAATAAGTAAACCGCCAACCGTGAGTTCCTCGGTTGACTTCCTCGTTTGGTCTCGAGGGGAAACGCCAGATGGGTTTGTTTGATGCTAGTATCGAGTTGGATCCGAATAGGTCTTTCTTACCCTCTCGATAGTCGCCATTGTATCGAGTCTCTATAGGTTGTTTAGTGCATGATGCCGCTGCCTCATCCACCATACCTATGTAGGCGAGGACCGCGAATTCTAGCCTCGCCGCATGGCCTCGATCGACGCCTCTTTTTCCTTTGCCCTTTGTCGGCACCCCTTTGTTTAAGCAGGTTTTGAGATCGACGCCGTTAGGTGGTTACCCTTCCGGCTTGGCCTCGGGGTTATGGACGCCATTGGTTATTCTTCGTGGCTCTTAGCCCCATTTGCATCTTGTCCAGTAGGGACGCCTATCGCTTTCAAGGTGATTTGGATCTTGCAAATTATATTTGTATTCTTGACTCATTGAGTCGTTGTATATATCTGCTCATGGGTCCCATCGAGGACTGTTGTGTAATGTTATTACTTTGCTTTCCACCTTACGAAAGTGCTGGTGGGCACCTTCAATCGCTTTATGCGGGTTTGGCGAGTTTCGCTAAAACTTGCATAGGGCCGATGAGGGTGTTACTGAGTGGTATCGAGCTCAGCCATGATACCCACAAGTCCAGCCTGTAGGATAACCTAGCTAACGGCCGAAGTAGAGTGTCAAAACTATTTTTGAAAATCGGTTGGATAGTTCTGATTAGGTCTGATTTTACTCCTTACCCCTCTGCTATTCTCCTCTTATCTCGACGTGTTTTGAATCCGTTCTCTTCTCTCTCTTCGAGTCCAGGATTTCTCGTGGTTGGGTTTCCGTCGTACCTTCAGGGTCTCGCTTCCTCCTTTGATAACGGTGTTGCTACATCTGGTGTTCAAGCTGCCTGATGAATCCGTCTACGGTGTTACCATTCTGTGTTCCTTGTTTGTGCCTTCCGGTGTTCTGAAGCGACGACATCCTCTACGCCAGATCCGATGCAGATTCTGCATCACTCCTTTGATCCGAACCTCGCTTGACGAGATCTTCAGTCTGAATCTTGAGAGTTGGTTGCATAATCTGTCTATTCGTGTACATAGTAATGCTTTGAGTGCGGGATGGAGTCGCGACCATACCACTACTCTTATCATTTGCTTTGTATATTGAATGGTGGATCGATGCAATTTTACTCCTTCCAGGAAGTTAGAGGTGACCTTACCTTTAACTTCGTCCGTTGTTTATCCGGAGTGATCTCTTGACGAACGGGATCAACGACCTCTTGTTAGTGGTGTCGCGAGGATCTACACGAAGCGAGAAGACGCAGATCGCCGACCTTTCCTTACGGTACCATGAGGCGGATCTCGAGGGCGAGATCCCTTGTTAGTGGTGTCGAATTGTGGCATCCCGCAAAACCACTACTAGAAAATCGCGTTGAATTTGTGCATTGCATCGTCTTCATCACGCATTGTTTGCATAAAACTATGTTTGCAAAGCCCGTGTTGTTTTCTAAACGCCCCTCTTTATTCAAATAAAAAACCGGTCCCGAATATTTTGTTTTGCCGCTATCGGTTTGCATATGGCCCGTTAAAATAAATAAAAGGTTTAATTGTTTTTAGTGAGGCAATGAACGGGCCAGACCGAACGACCACCCCATTTTAAATCGGTCCACCAAGCCAGCCTCTAAATCCTAAAGCTACCCAAGCAAATCTACCCAGCCCCTTCCACCTCACCCCACCCACTCAACACCGCCACCTCACCCTCCCTATTCCCTAGCCTATCCTCGCATGCCACGTGGCTAGCCCTCCTCTCCACTCAACCCACTCACCCACCGCCCCCAACTCCCACTCCTCCCCAAGACTCACGCACTCGGCTCCATCCCCACACCCCTGCCAGTATGCCCGCCGCCTGGTCCCAGACCAACCGACCAACTCCCTCCTCACCCCCTGGGTCCCACCCCTGACCCCACCGGTCCCACCGCTGGCCTCCTCTTCCCCCCCCCCCGTCGTCTTCCTCCAACCGCCCCCGCGTGCACCCCGCTCTCCGGGCGACTGGCCGCCTCCCTCCTCCCACGTCCCTGCCCCCGCCTCCTCTCCTCCCTGTGCCTCACGTCCTCTTCCTCTCCTCCTCTCTCCCCAAAGCTCCTCTCCCCGCCTATCCTCGCCCGACCCCACGCCTCCTGGCCGCCATGGTGCCCTCTCTCCCTTCCCGCCGCTTTCGCTGACGCCAGCTCCTCTCCGCCTGGCTGGCCCGCTGCCCGCGCGCTCGCCGCCTGCCCTCGCTGCTCACACTGGAGGCCATCCTCACAAGCTGAAGCCAGCCATGAAGCGCCATCTCCGCCATCACACGGTTCTCCTCGCTCACGGAGCCGAGCCGCCCAGCCGCCCTCAGCCGCCAAGGTCGCCGCCATTGCCCTAAGCGCGCCCGCGCGGCGCGACCCCAAGCTGCTGCCCCGAGCTGCCTCACGCCGCCGCCGCCTCCACCTGCAAGTCCGGCCGGTCCTGCCCGCCAACCCTGCCCTGTCCGCTACCTCAGGCTCCCCTCTGCCGAGCCGCCCACCGAGTGGCCTCCGCCTCTTCGCGGGCCCACGCAGCTGCCCCGAAGCGTCCTCCGCTCTCGCGGCGACGTCCTTCGCCTCCCTCCTCGCAGATGCCAAGAACAACCGTACCGAGGGCCGAGAACCGAAGATTTCACGGCACGCCAAGTTCTTCTCGAAGCTGGAACAACAAGATCGTCTTCCCGTAGCCGGGAACCCCGAAGCCGATCCGGTGATTCAAGGCCACCCAAGACCTTCCCGAGACAAGACCGTACCAACCGTTGGCTCTCGACGGACCACCTTAAGATCTCCGCCTCGGAAACCCAAGGCCGACGGTGTAGGACGACAAGGCCTTCTCCACGGTTTCCACGACACCGACATCGAAACGACAAGATCATCGTCTTAGAACCCGAAGGCCACCGTGCGACAAGTGCTTCGTCCCGAACGCCATGACCGACAACGTGACCCGAAGACCCCGGATGCGCCAAGACCTACCCCGGAGTCTGAGAACGTTCCGTCGAACCCTGGACCCCGAGACCGGACCCTGGACCCTGTCGAACCCCGGAACCCCAAGTTCGTCGAGACCCTAAATGTGTGACCCTTTTCCCTCGATACCCTATTCTTATAAATAATATCAACTTGTTGCATATTTAATTGTCATCTCGCATGCATATCTGTGGTTTGGGGGCCTTATGCCGATTCACCTAATAATCAAATATGGGGCCCATATGCGGGCAAATCTAGTATCATATCGGCCTCATTTAAACTTGTGTAGCGAACCCGTATTATCTTTTGCCATGCTAAAACAACATTTAATTTGCGGGGTAGATAAATAACATGAACCACCTAACTAATGGTCGGGACCCCGGTTCCGCTTAATATTGACCTAGTTGCAACGCACCTTTGCCACGTCATCCATCATGCCGATCTTCTGCCGTTGTATTAAATATTGCATCCGGTGTTTATTCTAGTGTGTTGCTTCTTCGCGGATAAGGCCGTTGAGTTGATGTGAGCTTCGCCCCGATCTTCGGTTGAACCTTCGACAATGTTTTCAGGCGAGCATCTCTCCCTTTCTACCTATCTTACTTTTATAGTATTTATTCCCTCCTGTTGATCTATTGCTATCTGTGTTGCGATGCTCTAGTTTTCGTACCCGTGATAACCCTTGCAGCCATATATAGCCTTGGACACATCCTATTACCTGTTGTTTGGTAGATAGTTGGACCCGCGTGTCGTAGTCGCTTGCTCAAGTGTTTTGCTTGTCGTCAAGTACCACAATTGTTGGAGGATGGCCGCATGTTGACGTTGGAGATGATCAATGGCTTTACTTATTGTTTCACTTTAATTCCTGTTTAACAACTAAAATTGAATTAAGCAGAGGCATCGGTGGGTGATAGGTAATGTTGGTTTTCCGAACGCCCACTTGTGTCCCGTAGGACCCGAGTTCTTGACACTGCCGAGATCGAGCGCGCTAACCACAGGTGGGGAGATATGGGCCCCCCATTGATAATTACCTGATTTCAAAGTATTGTACTGGGGGCCACAACTAGTTCGAGGTGTTTTTACTATCCTGTACTTATGCCATGCTACTTATGTATTTACGATTGTGTGAGGAGCACGCTGTACTGTTTAGGAAGCGGAATGTTTTCGCGGTATCGACAGCCCCGATTGGGGATCTGCTTCGTTACATTATTGTCGCAAACCCTAAGTCCGTCTCGAGACCGCCGACTTCGCTTGGGTAGACTTAGTGGGTGGCCCCGTGCTTGCTTTAGTCCGTAACGTCGTGACTTAGGCCCCGCCGACATACCGATGGGTGTATGTTAACTGATCTGGCAAAAAGGGTCGAAGTGCCTGTGGATACTTTGGTGCACCCCTGCAGGGATTAATCTTTTCGAGAAGCCGTGTCCGCGGTTATGGACGACTTGGAGCACAGTGCTTGATCATAGACAACTATAACTAAAGTTTACTGTTTTAAATTGACTTGTATCCGATTTGACTAGTAATCAGTTTCACCACAACGGAATGGCTAAATAAAAGTACCAACAACTGCTGGGTTTTGGGGTTATCTCATGCTAAATGTATCTGACTAGTAAGTGTCGCCACTATAACGGAATGGTTAATTAAAAGTGCCTACTGCTTACTTTATCAGGATGATTATCTAAACCTGACTAGTAAAGTGCCGCAACTATAACTGAATAAGTAAAACTGCCAACTGTGTGAGTTCCTCGGTTGACTTCCTCGTTTGGTCTCGAGGGGGAAACGCCAGGATGGGTTTGTTTGATGCTAGTATCAGGTTGGATCCGAATAGGTTTTTCTTACCCCTCTCGATAGTCGCCATTGTATCGAGTCTCTATAGGTTGTTTAGTGCATGATCCGCTGCCGCTCTGATCCACCATACCTATGTAGGCGAGGACCGCCAATTCTAGCCTCGCTGTCTTGGCCTCGATCGACGCCTCTTTTTCCTTTGCCCTTTGTCGGCACCCTTTTGTTTAAGCAGGTTTTGAGATCGACGCCGTTAGCGTGGTTACCCTTCCGCTTGGCTCAGGCAGGGTTATGGACGCCATTGGTTATTCTTCAGGGCTCTTAGCCCCATTTGCATCTTGTCCGTAGCGGGACGCTCTATCGTTTTCAAGGTGATTTGGATCTTGCAAATTATATTTGTATTCTTGACTCATTGAGTCGCTGTTGTATATATATCTGTTCTGTGGGTCCCATCGAGGACTGTTGTGTAATGTTATTACTTTGCTTTCCACCCGCACGAAAGTGCCTGGTGGGCACCTTCGAATCGTTTCTATGCGGGTTTGGCGAGTTTCGCTAAAACTTGCATAGGGCCGATTCAGAGGGTGTTACAGAGTGGTATCAGAGCTCAGCAGTTGCGATACCCCACAAGTCCAGCCTGTAGGATAACCTAGCTAACGGCCGAAGTAGAGTGTCAAAACTATTTTTGAAAATCGGTTGGATAGTTCTGATTAGGTCTGATTTTACTCCTTACCCCTCTGCTATTCTCCTCTTATCTCGACGTGTTTTGAATCCGTTCTCTTCTCTCTCTTCGAGTCCAGGATTTCTCGTGGTTGGGTTTCCGTCGTACCTTCAGGGTCTCGCTTCCTCCTTTGATAACGGTGTTGCTACATCTGGTGTTCAAGCTGCCTGATGAATCCGTCTACGGTGTTACCATTCTGTGTTCCTTGTTTGTGCCTTCCGGTGTTCTGACGCGACGACATCCTCTACGCCAGATCCGATGCAGAGTCTGCATCACTCCTTTGATCCGAACCTCGCTTGACGAGATCTTCAGTCTGAATCTTGAGAGTTGGTTGCATAATCTGTCTATTCGTGTACATAGTAATGCTTTGAGTGCGGGATGGAGTCGCGACCATACCACTACTCTTATCATTTGCTTTGTATATTGAATGGTGGATCGATGCAATTTTACTCCTTCCAGGAAGTTAGAGGTGACCTTACCTTTAACTTCGTCCGTTGTTTATCCGGAGTGATCTCTTGACGAACGGGATCAACGACCTCTTGTTAGTGGTGTCGCGAGGATCTACACGAAGCGAGAAGACGCAGATCGCCGACCTTTCCTTCCGGTACCATGAGGCGGATCTCGAGGGCGAGATCCCTTGTTAGTGGTGTCGAATTGTGGCATCCCGCAAAACCACTACTAGAAAATCGCGTTGAATTTGTGCATTGCATCGTCTTCATCACGCATTGTTTGCATAAAACTATGTTTGCAAAGCCCGTGTTGTTTTCTAAACGCCCCTCTTTATTCAAACAGCAAAAACCGGGTCCCCGGAATATTTTGTTTTGGCCGCTATCGGTTTGCATATGGCCCGTTAAAATAAATAAAAAGGTTTAATTGTTTTAGTGGGGGCAGTCGAACGGGCCAGATCGACCCGAACGACCACCCCCATTTTTAAGTCGGTCCACCAAGCCAGCCTCTAAATCCTAAAGCTACCCAAGCAAATCTACCCAGCCCCCTTCCACCTCACCCCAGCCACTCAGCGACCGCCACCTCACCCCTCCCCTATTCCCTAGCCTATCCCTGCATGCCACGTGGCCTAGCCCTCCCTCTCCACTCAACCCACTCACCCAGCCGGCCCCCAACTCCCCACTCCCTCCCCAGCACTCACGCACTCGGCTCCATCCCCCACACCCCCTGCCACGGCCCGCCCCGGTCCCGCTGACCAACCACACCCCCCTCCTCACCCCTGGTCCCACCCCTGACCCTACCGGTCCCACCGCTGGCCTCCTCTTCCCCCCCCGTCATCTTCCTCCAACCGCCCCCGCGTGCACCCCGCTCTCCTCTCCCTCCTTCCTTTTCTCTCCCACCTCCGCGACCCGGCTGCCGCCCTCCCCTCCTCCCACGCGTCCCTGCCCCGCCTCCCTCCTCTCCTCCCCAGGTGCCCGCCCGCGCGTCCTCTTCCTCTCCCTCCTCTCTCCCCCAAAGCTCCTCTCTCCCCGCCGTGCCTATCCTCGCCCGACCCCACGCCTCTCTGGCCCCAAGCTGCCCGGTGCCTCTCTCTCCCTCATGCTCGCCGGGCTGCCAGCGCTTCGCTCGCTGCGCCTCCGCCAAGGCCACGGCCTTTGCCTCCGCCGGCTGGACTACCGCTCGCCCGCGCTTGCCATCAAGACTCACAAGGCTGCTGAGGCTATCCCGTGGCGAGCCGAGCTGCCATGAAGCGCCTTTCAGCCACCATCTGGCCGCACAGCGCCTCCCTCGCCGGAGCCGAGCCGCCCGGCGAAAGGGCCGCCTCGCCTGGAGCCGAGCGGCTAAGGCGGTTGGCGGCTTGGCACAGCGTGGAGGGAAGCATTGAGGCGTGGGAGAGATAAGGAGAGAGGAAGGAAGATGGGCCCACGTGGTAGGCCTCGATGCGCGAGCGACGACCCGGGGGATCGAAATGTTCGATCCCCCAGAGGATGTGTATCGTTTTCCTATTTTTAACGAATATACTATATCCGGCCATGGATTCAGAACGAAAACAGAGCATACTATGGATGGAAACAAAACAAATACACGCATAAGTAGTTTTAATAATCATACAACCAAGGATGGGAACAAGTAAATAAGGTTTTACTTGGTAGAACTTGCTATGTACACGGCGTGCCCGTATACGACCTAGCGCTCCTGGCGACAGGAGACTGGGGTTTTTCTTTCACCGCCGGAATCCGATCTGGTGGGGAGCTCCTAATCAATCCCGGTCAGGACTGCCTTTGTGAAGGGAATATGCCCGAGAGGCAATAATAAAGTGGTTATTATCGCATTCCTTGTTTATGATAAATGTTTATTTTGCATGCTATAATTGTATTAATACGGACACGTTAATACATGTGTGTTTAATAAACAAACAGAAAGTTCCTAGTTATGCCTCTCTCATAAACTAGCTCGTTGATTAACAAGATGATCAAGGTTTCCTGATCATGGACATTGGATGTTGTTAATAACGGGATCACAACATTAGTGTAATGGTGTGATGAACATTCATCCGAATTATAGCATTACGATCAAAGTCATTGAGTTTATATTGCTATAACAACTTACGAAGTGATCCTAATCCTTAGAGCATGAGATCATGTCAATCACTAACACCGGAAGAGTTTCTTGATAACATCAAACGTTTTACACCATAACAGGGTGATTATAAAGATGGATTCAGAACTAATAAAGTGTTATGTTGAGGCCCATGGATCGAGAGTGGAATTTGTTCATCCCGATGACGGATAGATATGCTCTGGGCCCTCTCGGTGATATCACATTGATTAGGTTGCAAGCAAGTGATTTAATCACTAGAATGTTATATCACGGGAACGAGAAAACAGTGCATGTCAGTAACGGGATCAAACTAGGTATGGAGATACCGATGATCGAATCTCGGACATGTAATATATCATGAAACAAAGGGATTAAGATACTAGCGTAAAAGGTTCCGACGATCACAAGAAAGTCATCGTTGAATGTGGGAGTCGATGGGTCTCCAGATCCCGCTTCGATTATTGATCCGAGAGGGTCTCGATCATGTCCGTATTATTCACGAACCGTAGGGTGACACACTTAAGAGACACCGACATCCAATTGGAGCAAAAGTTTCATGCCGAAGAATGAACAAAGCGCAGAATTTATTTCACTAGATCTGAAACAGGTTTTTTCGGGTGAAATTGCATAAAGAGGTTATGCATGTGAAATAGAATTCTAGCAAGGGGCTATTTGTGAATGTTTGTCATTAAAGTAATTGACAAAATTCTGAATAAAATAAAGGAGTTTTATTTAATGAGAGTTTGCATTAAATTTGGTGGAAATTTAATGGCAAGTTTGAGTGGGATTTTGAGTGGAGGCATATGAATGGATTTTTGTGAGTGGAGCGTCCACATACATGAAGAGGGGAGGCAAGGGGCAGCCCATCATGACCACCCCTTTGGGGTCCCCTCATCCTATAAAAGGAGCCCCTCCTCTCACTTCTCACTCACACCTCCTCGTGAAGGATCTCTCTCCCCCTCTAGAATTTATCCCCCATGGTCTCGGACTAGCGGGATACATGTTCCCGGTGGATATTCGGAAAGAAAGAGTTGTGCTTCCGCTGCATCGCTGGAGCGAGGAGGCGGAGGTTGCTCGGTGCCTCGAACGTGTGTGCGAGCACGGATGCGCTGCTATTTTGCGGCGCTAGGACTTCCTCTCGATCTTGAGATCGGCAAGAGATCGTCTACATCAACCACGAGTTTGGACTCGTTAAGCTTTGTCGGTCTTCAAGGGTATGTTCTCTACGGATATACATCCGCCCGTTGTTTGTATCTAGTAGATAGATCTTGGTACATAGTTGTTCCCATCGTAGGAAATTTTTTGTTTTCTATGCTGCGAACCCTACAGTGTTATCAGAGCCGGATCTATGCGTAGATACTTTGCACGGGTAGTACACATATGAATATGTGGGCGATGATGATCATTTTATTGCTTCTTAGTTGTACTTTGGATATTGGTGGCATAGTGGGATGAAGCGGCCCGGACAAACTTTACATGTCCTCGCACATGAGACCTGTTCCACGCTTGACATGCAACTAGTTTTGCATAAGTGGCTAGCGGGTGTCTGTCTCTCCTACTATAGTCAATATCTATTTTGCAACGAGTTGTCAACAATTTGGTTATCCTCGTTGTGGTTTATGTTCGTAGGTATGAACGGTTCTATCTCGAAAGCCCTAAGCCACGTAAAATTTGCAATGGATAAATTAGAGGCATCTAGTTTAGATTGTTGTTGGGCTAGTGTTATGATATGGTGATGTTGTAAGTAGAAGTATGAGATGATACTCTTACAACACACATAACGTGTAATCTCCATAGACCTTGGACTTACACATATAGGTATGATAGCGATCATACCACGGTACACATGATAGAGATCATATGCGGGAACCATATCATTCCACTAATAAACATGTGATGTTTGATAGCATCTTATATTGCTTGTTTGGCGTTTTATTAGCATAATAAGATGATCCCTCATTTAAATATCAAGATAAGAACGTGTTCTTCCTTAAGTATGCACCGACAATATTTCGTCGCTTCAAGACATCACGTGATGATCGGGTGTACTTGAATCCATGAGCATATCTCGGGTGTAAGACAGTTACACACGCGAATACTAAGGTTCTTACTTGGCGAGCCTAGCATGTACAGACATGGCCTCGGAACACGGACCGAAAGGTTAAGCATGAGTCATATGTTTTGATATGATGACCATATGGATGCTCGCCTTTGAAGCTACACTGACTCACGTGATGATCGGACTTGGTGTAGTGGATTCGGTTCATGTAATCACCAAAAAGACACGAGGGATGTCATTTTTTAGTGGGAGTTCATTTCTAATTTGGATTAGTAGAACTCAATTTATCATAAAATTAAATCAAAGTGAATTTGCATAATTTGTTGTAGTCATTGGCATTCGTTCACTACCTTATGCATAGTTGTAATTGAGATAATAGAACTATAGAATTCTGGATATTTACTTTACGAACTGGTATCGTATTGTGTTGAGTGTCAATCAAAGTTTAAAGTCCTATTGCAAACTTTCAGCAATGTAACATTCCAAAAAATAATCATAGTTTCAAAACTCATTCATATCACTTTGCATCATTCCTTCATTTAGGGTTTTTCTCAAAAATCACTTAGTGATGGAATATGAGTTATGATTTCATGTGGTCAAATTGTCCCAAATAAACATCATACTTTTGAAGTTTGAATGTTTAAATACTTGAATGCTTGCCTTCATTGATGGAAAGTTTAGGTGAAACTTTTAAACCCCAAGGATTTCAAATTTAGAAGTAGATTCCAAAATCCATTTCAAATGTTTGCAAACAGGAACAAATCCCTAATTATTATAGAAACCAAGCTGGACCAAGCCTTGCAATGTAACCACCTAGTTTTGTGACTGTTTTGAATCCACAAAACCCTACAAAATTTCCAAGGCAGTTTGATTTCAAAAGGATTTGAATTCATACCAAAAATTCATACCAAAATGGAAATAGAAAAGAAAAGAGCATCTGAATAGAAAGGGCCACGCGCCAGGATCTGCCCAAAGCCAAGCAAGCCCAAAGAAGCCCACCCGGGACTTCTTTTCTCCTCTCACGCGAAAGACGCAAACAGACGACAGCCCGACCCCACCAAAATCCTGCGCCAGATCGGCGACAAGCGGCCAACCCCACGCCAAATCGTCTCCACCCGCACGACTCGTTCATCCCCAAATCAACGCGTTCTTGGTTTTAATTCAAGGCGTCAATTCGAGTTATTGGCGAGTGATTCGCCTCGACCAGGCTATAAGAAACCCCTCCATCCCTCTCTCTTTCCCCAAAACCCCGAGCACCGAACGCCTCAGTCGCATTTCTCTCTGAACCCCCGTCTCGACGATCGCGCCGCGAATTCGGTGAGTCTTGAGTTCCCCGGTCTCGCGTTCACGCTATCTTGTTCAGGAACCTCTGTGCATCTTCGACACTTTCCGTTTGCCTTATGACCCCTAGCGCGTTATAACGTCGACGACGCCGCCACCGTCTCCTGCAAGAACTCCGCGACCTCCTTCGTAAGTAACCACCGCCTTGACCTCTCGATACGCCCAGAATCCACATCGCTTTTGCGCATCCGACAGCTTCTGTTTGACTTAGCGACGAGGAACCTCGCCAACGTCGACAACTGACCGTGGCAGACGCGTTCGCGAACTCCGGCGAGAAATCTCCGACGAACCCGTGCGCCCCTTCCCAAGCCATTGCCACCTTGAGCATCAGCAGCCTTCTACGGTTCTGGTAAGCATCTCCTCCCTTCTCCGGGCGACCTAGAACGCCGGCACCGCCATCGATCGACGCTTTACCGGTACCGCGCCGCTCGTTTTTGGTTAGGAGAATTTTAGCCGTTAGATCTGAATCCTACGCGTAGAAACACTTCACTTAACGAAGGGGTATGGACGGATCTGAGCCGCGCAGTGTTAGTTAGATCCAACGGCACAGAAGGGTGATCCGGTGCGAACCGGTACGCGCCAGTAATAACGCGACGCGTGGCAAGGTTTAGATTAAAAACAGAATTTAAAACCTGAATTAGATTCAAACTTCAAATGCTCATAACTTTCAAATGACACGTTAGATTTTTGCAAACTTTATATCGTTGGATTCAGTGAAACAAGGCCTTTCTGAATATACAACTTGTTTAGCATATAGTAACAGTTTAAAAGGTTTTATTTGTGGAACAAGTTTAGGGCTATTTTAGATATAGAATTATCTTTATAAAATTTTATTATGGCCAAATAAGTTTATTGGACAAACTTGTGACATGTTGTGCTTCTGTAGTCATGAACACACTTGGTAGAATTTTCAAAATTTAACACATGATAAAATCTTGCATGCATGCATTCATATTATTTTTGGTTGTATTTAAATGTGTGTAATTGTATGTTTTGATTTCTTGTGTAGATTTTGATTGTGATTGTGATTGTGATTGTGAAGAGTGCTACTCTCCACACTACCAAGGCAAGTGATATTTTCATAAATATTCCTGTCCTAAGTTTTTGTACTAGCATTAGTTATTTTGCTAAGGTGTTGCATGATATTTTTGCTTAGTACCAAGTGGGAAATCCTAAGTAGAGTGAAATAGTAGAATTGCTAGGGAAATTTTCCTAAGTTAAGTTACCATATTCTGCCTAGCCTAGCTCATAGCAAACAAGGGTGGTAAACATCTATATACTATATGATAAAAATATTCTAAGTCAAGAGACTTATATTTTCTTAATAAAACAACTAAGACAAATGAACCTCCTGGGTGGAATGGGAAGATTGGGTTATGTTGAGTGGTTACACAAGGCCATGGACTTGGGTTGTGTATCACACTTGTGGAATGCCACCCAGGCACAAAGGGATTTGAAGGCCAAGTGTTGAGAAAGCTTACGGCAACCACTTGGCAATATGGGCTCTGCCTTGATCATATAGGTAGCTAGAACTTAGTCTTTTGGACAGTTGGTGGTAGATGGGATGATAGGATGGAGCGCGTCCATTTGACTAAGGAAAGGCTTCTGAAAGGTCCTGTCTTGGGAAACCAAGTCTAGTGGGAAAGTGCACAACCTCTGCGGATGGAAAACCTAAGTACTTAGCCTTGTCCAAGGAAATGGACATTTTGAGCATCAAGACATGGAAGCCACAAGAATCTCATCACTCCAACTTCTAAATAAAACTTGTGGGTGAACAAGGGTGAAGGACCCCAATGTCTATTGGAGGTTTCCTTGGGAATGTTTTTGACAAAGAGCAACTTAGTGATTTCAACTAATAGGAAAAGTCTATTTTCAAGCAAAGCAAGCCAAGCTACACTAGCCAAAATGCATATAGTAATATAGTCCACTTAAAATATACTAAGGTATCACTTGCCAATACTATTCCAAAGTATTGACCCTCTGTGGCTGTAACTTGTGATGTTGCAGGTTACTCCGATGATGATTAGGAGTCATGAGTCTACACTCAACATGCCTGCCTGTGGCACATGAAGATGAAGACTTGTGTTTATTTACTTATTCCTTAAAACTCTTGTATTAGGCCTATGGCCCTGAGTTGTAAAAGACTATGTTTTATCTCTGGAATGAATGTAATAAATGACCTTTGTATCTGTGTACTTCATCTTAAACTGTGGATGCTAGCATTGATCCAGGGACTAGCATTGCAATCACAGGGATCCTATCCTTTATAAAAGGAGGGGTCTAAAAGATGGTATCAGAGCACTGTGTTGCCTGTAGGATTATGACCCTAGGATTGGAAAACCACTAAGGAAAAAGTTTTTTTCAAATACTTCTACACTTGTCTATTCTTCTCGTAAAACTTTTCTAATCTCTTTCAACTTACTTGTAGATGAACTCCATCAACGAATCCGTGAAGAAGGGACCACTCATGACCATGACCTTGGAATGTGAAACTGAGTTTCCCAATATTCTCAAGGACCTCATGGAGGCAATGGATGCACATGGTGAAGCTGTGTACAAAGGCTTTCCAGTGTTGGATGAAGGAGTGGAGTATTGGTGGGTGCAACTTCACTTGTACAAAAACAAGGAAGACAACCACAAAGAAAGGGGATTCTGCATGTACACCAACACTACCATGCACACCACATTCTTTGAGTCAGCCAGGGATGCAGCTTGGAGGACTATCAAGGAACTAAGTGCTAGAGTCAAGTGCAGAATGCTCAACCTCCAAAAGGACTTAGAGAAAGAGAAGGAGCTTACTCAAGAGTTGGAAGACACCAACCAAGAAATAAGGGGAGATGTTATAGACTTAGTGATAGAATCAAGAGAGCAAGATTGGTGGATTGCCTCTAGGAACATTGTGTTTAACAATAGATCCATGAGATTGGATTGTAAGGTCATTTCGTTAGTTGGACCACCACTTATCACCTTATTTTCTAAGGATATTTTAAATAAGTTTGGACCTTGAGTGATGTAATGAACTTATGTATGCATGACTTGTGTGATTAACTGTTTCATGGACATGTATGAATGTTAGTCTTGATTTACCTTGAATTGCTATGTTCTAACTTTTCAATCTTATAAATAGATGCCTGCTGTTCACAAGACCGTTGAGGAGTTTCGGTTACTCGTTTTGGTCCCGTATCATTGAGCTTACCACTCTACTTGATCTCCCTCTTCCTACCATCACGGTGTACCCACTCACCAAGTTCGAGAGGAAGGACCTCTGGGCTTCAAGGTGACCAGACGCCTTGATCGAGCCTACTATGAGGCTATCGCCTTCAAGTTGATGCACGATGACAGGAGAGAGGCATGGAGGTGATCATGCAGACTGATAGGACGATCGTTAGGCCGTCACTCCCGACAGGTTAGGGGTACTCACTTTCACGTCTTCGGAAGACGTGATATTGATGGGGACTCCATCGACTTCGAGGACGACTCGAGGAGCACCGCGGAGCCGATACGTCTTTATCTTCAGGACTTAGAGACTCTTCTCAGGCACGTAGATACGGACAGGACGAACGTCATGCTAGGTAATGACGAAGCTTGTGTGCAGCGAGAAGGACAAGCTTTTTGCGCAGCAGGATGAGATGATCAAGGAGATGGAGACAAAATTCGAGGCCCAGGACCGCAAGTTCAAGAGTCAAGAGAAACCCGTCCAGGATAGGAACAAGAGGATCCGGGACATGACCGAGGAACTGAAGTCCAAGGACTTCGAGCTTGAGCAGCAGCAGATGGTTATTGAGAGGCTTCGTTCCCAGAAGAGGGCTCTCAAGACCAAGGTTGATTCCTTGACCACTACTATAGAGGAGAACAAGACCGCGATGGAGAACGTAGGTCTTACCTTCGTCGAGGAAGAGATAGATGCTGACGAGTAGACTTGTTACTCGTTCTTACTTACATAATCATACTTGTTGTTGCGAACTTGTTATTGGACCATCTGACATGTGGATGGATTGTCACTTGTGTGTTTTATTTCATGAGTTTGTTATGTGGATGTTGCACTTATATTTTTATGTTGCTTGTTATGTGTTGCTTGTGATGTATTGTGCATGAAACATCTATGGGTATTTCATTCTTATCTATTTGATCAAACCACAGATGCCTCCCCGTCGCGCAAACCCCAACCCCAATAACATCACCCCGGAAATGCAACAGATGATGAATGCGCAAACACAACTTATGCAAATGATGACGACATTCATCCAGAATCAGAATAACAACAACAATAACAACCCCAACAACAACAACAATAACAACAACAACAACAACCCTCCGGGTTTTGATATGCTTACTAGATTTCTGCGACTAAGGCCAGCAAAGTTTTCGGGGACAACTGATCCCATGGCAGCCAATGACTGGTTGCGTTCTGTGAACAAAGACTTGGTGACAGTGGGCTGCACTGATGCTGAAAAAGTCAGATTCGCAGCACATCTGTTGGAAGGACCAGCCGCCACATGGTGGGATAACTTCCAAATCACCACTCCCATTGATGAAGTCACATGGGACATATTTGAGGATGGGTTTCGTACCGCTCATATCTCATCCGGGATAATGAGTCTGAAAAAGAAGGAATTTCACAACTTGAAACAGCGCCATCGTAGTGTGGCAGAATACGTAGAAGAATTCAACAATCTGGCGCGCTATGCACCGGATGAGGTTGATACTGATGCCAAGAGAAAGGAAAAGTTCTTGGAAGGCTTGAATGATGAGCTGAACCTACAGTTGTCTGTGGCATATGTTCCAACTTATCAGTCTTTGTGTGACAAGGCTGCTATTTTGGAAAGTAAAATGAAGCAAGTCGAGAGTAGGAAGAGGAAACACTCCGACAAACACAACTCGGGATCGTCTCACAAACGATCTCATTATGATGACAGTGGCAGCTCAGGATCCCATAAACATGGGAAATTCAACAAGCACCACAACCACAACCGTCATGACAACAAGCATCACCGTAGTCATGACAATGATAAGTACAAGAACCACAAGGGTGGACATAAGAGCCACCACAGTGGAAATGGTAGTGGAAGTGGAAGTCAGCATGTTAAAAAAGACATCAGTCAGGTTGAGTGCTTCAAATGCAAGAAGCTAGGGCATTATGCTAATGAGTGCCCTGAAAAGAAAGTTGAAGGACCTAACAAGCCAAATCCTTTCCAGAAAGGACAGGTTAACCACATCAATGTGGAGGAGGTCTATGAGGAACCTGATGCCGTTGCTGGTAAGTTCAGACTCAATTCAATTTCAGCATTTGTACTCTTTGATACTGGTGCATCTCATTCATTCATATCAAAGGCATTTGTTGATAGAAATGGGTTTGCATCAGAAAACATTGGGTGTCCAATAAAGGTTAGTTCTCCGGGGGGAGATATGATAGTAAGCCTTGGATGCCGGGATCTCATCATAGAGTTTGGGAAGCATAAGTTTCCAGTAAGCCTGATAATCCTAGATTCCCAAGGACTAGATGTAATTTTGGGAATGGATTGGATGGCTAAGTATGAAGGAGTATTAGACTGTGCGAATCGTACAGTTACACTCACAACCCCAGAAGGAAAAAGAATAAAATTTAAGTCAAACTTTGAATCCAAAGGAAGTAAGCTGAATTCTCTTAAGGGGGTTAGCATGGACAGTGTGCCAATTGTGTCTGAGTATCCGGATGTATTTCCGGAGGAATTACCGGGAATGCCACCAGATAGGGATGTGGAGTTTTTGATAGATTTGGTACCAGGTTCTGGTCCAATAGCTAAGAGACCATACAAAATGTCAGTGGATGAACTGAAAGAACTCAAGAAACAACTAGGAGAACAGTTACAGAAAGGGTTTATACAACCAAGTTCTTCATCTTGGGGAGCCCCGGTATTGTTTGTGGAGAAGAAGGATAGAACACAAAGATTATGTATTGATTATCGTTCTCTCAACGAAGTTACCATCAAGAACAAGTATCCTTTGCCAAGAATCAACGACTTGTTTGATCAGTTAGAAGGAGCGTGTGTATTCTCGAAGATTGATCTTCGGTCAGGCTATTTTCAACTTAAGATAAGAGAGCAAGACATACCTAAGATAGCATTCACCACAAGGTATGGATTGTATGAGTACACTGTGATGCCTTTTGGTTTGACCAACGCTCCAGCATACTTCATGAATATGATGAACAAAGTGTTCATGGAATTCCTTGACAAGTTCGTTGTCGTTTTTATCGACGATATCTTAGTTTACTCCAAGAGCAAGGAAGAACATGAAAGACACTTGCGCTTGATACTTGAAAAGTTAAGAGAGCATAAGCTTTATGCCAAATTCAGCATGTGTGAGTTCTGGTTAGAGAAAGTTGGATTTCTTGGTCATGTGATGACAAAGGATGGTGTGGCAGTTGATCCTGCTAAAGTTTCAGCTGTGACAGATTGGGAATCACCCAAGAATGTAAAGGAAGTTCGTAGTTTCCTTGGTTTAGCAGGTTACTACAGAAGGTTCATTGAAAATTTCTCGAAAGTTGCTAAGCGATGTAATTGCTAAAGAAGGACAAGAAATTTGTTTGGATGAAGGATGCGAAGTCGACTTCCAAGAGTTGAAGAAGAGACTTGTGACAAGACCATTCTATGTTCGCCAGATTTGGAAAAGGATTTCCAAGTGTATTGTGATGCTTCTCATCAAGGCTTGGGTGTCAGACTTATGCAAGATGGTAGAGTCGTAGCTTATGCTTGAGACAACTCAAAACTCATGAAGTAAACTATCCTACTCATGATTTGAGTTAGCCTCATCGTCCATGCACTCAAAACATGGAGACATTACCTTTAGGTAAGCGTGTGAAGTATTCACCGATCATAAGAGTTTGAAGTATATCTTCACCCGTAAAGAGATCAACATGAGACAAAGAAGATGGCTAGAACTTATCAAGGATTATGACTTGAGTTTGCAATACCACCGGTAAAGCAAATGTGGTAGCCGATGCTTTAAGTCGTAAGACGTTTGTAAATGGTCTTACCAAAGGAGATTTGCCGAGGATCTCAGTAAACAATTCAAGGAACTCAGATTGAGATTGTACGGAAGGACATCTTAAGTCATTAGATGTCCAACCCACTCTCTTTGAACAGGATCCAGAAGCTCGGAAGACCGATAAGGAAATTGAAAAGATCAAGGAAAATATTAGTCTAGGGAAGGCTAAGAGTTTCCAGATCGATGAACAAGGAACCTTATGGCACGGAAACGATATGTGTTCCACAAGACCGGAGTTATGAAACCGATCTTACGAAGGTCATAACTCTCCATATTCTATTCACCCAGAAACACCAAAATGTACATGGATATGAAAGAAAGGTTTTGGTGGAACAATCTCAAAAGAGACATCGCCAACATATTGATTTGTGTGATGTGTAGCGAGTCAAAGCGAGCACCAAAACCAAAGTGCTGCTTCAACCACCGCCTATTCACGAATGGAAGTGGGAAAATATTGGCATGGATTTCATTACCGGATTACCAAGGACCAGGTCGGTATGATTCCATATGGGTAGTAGTGGATCGCTTAACTAAAGTGGCTCATTTTATACTGCGAAGACCACTTATACAAGTGCCAAGTTAGCAAAAATATACATGAGCAGAATCGTATGCCTTCATGGAGTGCCCAAAAGTATTGTGTCGATAGAGGAACTCTTCACTTCTCACTTTTGGAGACAACTTCATGAATCTTTAGGAACGAGATTGAATTGATCGCTTCCATCCTCAAACAGATGGACAAACAGAAAGGACCAACCAAATTCTGGAAGATATGTTGAGAGCATGTGCTTTAGACTATGGAGCAAGTTGGGATGAAAGTTTGCCTTACGCAGAGTTCTCTTACAACAATAGTCATCAATCTAGTATTGGAATGGCACCGTTTGAGTTACTCTACGGAAGAAAGTGTACCACCCCATTGTTATGGAATGGTGTGGGAGAAAGAAGCCTATTCGGACCAGATCTTATCAAAGATGCCGAAGAAAAAGTCAAATTGGTTAAAGACAGGTTGAAGATAGCACAGTCCCGATAGAAAAGCTACGCGGATTCTAAGCGTAGAGAAGTCACCTACGAAGTTGGGGATAGAGCTTATCTCAGAGTATCACCACTCCGTGGAATGAAAAGGTTTGGAGTCAAAGGAAAGTTGGCACCAAGATATGTTGGGCCATTCAAAATTCTGAGTCGCAAAGGAGAAGTTGCATATGAAGTAGAATTGCCAGAATCTCTATCAGCAGTCCATAACGTATTTCATGTGAGTCAACTTAAGAAATGTCGCCCAGAAATGGAAGAGTCCTCCTTGAAGGATACCATACCTTTGGAAGAGGTTCAACTAGAGAGTGATCTCACTTATGAAGAAAAGCCTGTCAAGATTCTAGAGACCGCAGAAAGAGTCACCAGGACCAAGACTATCAAATTTTGTAAAGTACAATGGAACCATCACTCCGAAGAGGAAGCGACATGGGAAAGAGAAGATGATCTTCGGAAAGACCACCCTCACCTATTTGCTAGCCAATCCGAATCTCGAGGGCGAGATTCATCTTAAGGGGGTTAGATTTGTAACATTCCAAAAAAAATCATAGTTTCAAAACTCATTCATATCACTTTGCATCATTCCTTCATTTAGGGTTTTTCTCAAAAATCACTTAGTGATGGAATATGAGTTATGATTTCATGTGGTCAAATTGTCCCAAATAAACATCATCCTTTTGAAGTTTGAATGTTTAAATACTTGAATGCTTGCCTTCATTGATGGAAAGTTTAGGTGAAACTTTTAAACCCCAAGGATTTCAAATTTAGAAGTAGATTCCAAAATCCATTTCAAATGTTTGCAAACAGGAACAAATCCCTAATTATTATAGAAACCAAGCTGGACCAAGCCTTGCAATGTAACCACCTAGTTTTGTGACTGTTTTGAATCCACAAAACCCTACAAAATTTCCAAGGCAGTTTGATTTCAAAAGGATTTGAATTCATACCAAAAATTCATACCAGAAAATGGAAATAGAAAAAGAAAAGAGCATCTGAATAGAAAAGGCCGCTGCCAGATCCGCCCAGCAGCCAAGCAAGCCCAGCAAGCCCACCCGGGGACTTCTTTTTCTCCTCTCACGCGCGAGCGCACGCAAACAGACGCTGACAGCCCGACCCCACCGAAATCCTGCGCGTATCGCTGACAAGCGGGCCAACCCCACGCCAGCGTCGTCTCCACCCGCACGACTCGTTCATCCCCAAATCAACGCGGGCGTTTCTGGTTTTAATTCGCATGCGTCAATTGAAGTTATTGTAGTGATTCTCGCCTCGACCAGGCTATAAAACCCCTCCGTCTCTCTCTTTTCCCCAAAACCCCGAGCACCGAACGCCCCCAGCGCGCATTTCTCTGCAACCCCGCCTCTCCGACGATCGCCGGCGAATTCGTGAGTCTTGAGTTCCCCAGTCTCGCGTTCACGCTATCTTGTTCAGGAACCTCTGCATCTTCGACACTTTCCGCTTGCCTTCGCATGACCCTAAGCGCGGCAACGTCGACGACCGCCGCCACCGTCTCCTGCAAGAACTCCGCGACCTCCTTCGTAAGTAACCACCGCCTTGACCTCGATACGCCCGGAATCCACATCGCTTTGCGATCCGACGACCCGTTTTGACTTAGCGACGAGGAACCTCGCCAACGTCGACAACTGACCGTGGCAGACGCGTTCGAGAACTCCGGCGAGAAATCTCCGACGAACCCGTGCGCCCCTTCCCAAGCCATTGCCACCTTGAGCATCAGCAGCCTTCTACGGTTCTGGTAAGCATCTCCTCCCTTCTCCGGCGACCTAGAACGCCGGCACCGCATCGATCGCCGCCGTCATTACGCCGCATTGCTTTTGGTTAGGAGAATCTTAGCCGTTAGATCTGAATCCTACGCGTAGAAACATTTCACTTAACGAAGGGGTATGGACAGATCTGAGCCGCGCAACGTTAGTTAGATCCAACGGCTCAGAAGGGTGATCCGGTGCGAACCGGTACGCGCCAGTAGTAACGCGACGCGTGGCAAGGTTTAGATTAAAAACAGAATTTAAAACCTGAATTAGATTCAAACTTCAAATGCTCATAACTTTCAAATGACACGTTAGATTTTTGCAAACTTTATATCGTTGGATTCAGTGAAACAAGGCCTTTCTGAATATACAATTTGTTTAGCATATAGTAACAGTTTAAAAGGTTTTATTTGTGGAACAAGTTTAGGGCTATTTTAGATATAGAATTATCTTTATAAAATTTTATTATGGCCAAATAAGTTTATTGGACAAACTTGTGACATGTTGTGCTTCTGTAGTCATGAACACACTTGGTAGAATTTTCAAAATTTAACACATGATAAAATCTTGCATGCATGCATTCATATTATTTTTGGTTGTATTTAAATGTGTGTAATTGTATGTTTTGATTTCTTGTGTAGATTTTGATTGTGATTGTGATTGTGAAGAGTGCTACTCTCCACACTACCAAGGCAAGTGATATTTTCATAAATATTCCTGTCCTAAGTTTTTGTACTAGCATTAGTTATTTTGCTAAGGTGTTGCATGATATTTTTGCTTAGTACCAAGTGGGAAATCCTAAGTAGAGTGAAATAGTAGAATTGCTAGGGAAATTTTCCTAAGTTAAGTTACCATATTCTGCCTAGCCTAGCTCATAGCAAACAAGGGTGGTAAACATCTATATACTATATGATAAAAATATTCTAAGTCAAGAGACTTATATTTTCTTAATAAAACAACTAAGACAAATGAACCTCCTGGGTGGAATGGGAAGATTGGGTTATGTTGAGTGGTTACACAAGGCCATGGACTTGGGTTGTGTATCACACTTGTGGAATGCCACCCAGGCACAAAGGGATTTGGAGGCCAAGTGTTGAGAAAGCTTACAGTGCAACCACTTGGCAATATGGGCTCTGCCTTGATCATATAGGTAGCTAGAACTTAGTCTTTTGGACAGTTGGTGGTAGATGGGATGATAGGATGGAGCGCGTCCATTTGACTAAGGAAAGGCTTCTGAAAGGTCCTGTCTTGGGAAACCAAGTCTAGTGGGGAAAGTGCACAACCTCTGCAGATGGAAAACCTAAGTACTTAGCCTTGTCCAAGGAAATGGACATTTTGAGCATCAAGACATGGAAGCCACAAGAATCTCATCACTCCAACTTCTAAATAAAAACTTGTGGGTGAACAAGGGTGAAGGACCCCAATGTCTATTGGAGGTTTCCTTGGGAATGTTTTTGACAAAGAGCAACTTAGTGATTTCAACTAATAGGAAAAGTCTATTTTCAAGCAAGGCAAGCCAAGCTACACTAGCCAAAATGCATATAGTAATATAGTCCACTTAAAATATACTAAGGTATCACTTGCCAATACTATTCCAAAGTATTGACCCTCTGTGGCTGTAACTTGTGATGTTTGCAGGTTACTCCGATGATGATTAGGAGTCATGAGTCTACACTCAACATGCCTGCCTGTGGCACATGAAGATGAAGACTTGTGTTTATTTACTTATTCCTTAAAACTCTTGTATTAGGCCTATGGCCCTGAGTTGTAAAAGACTATGTTTTATCTCTGGAATGAATGTAATAAACGACCTTTGTATCTGTGTACTTCATCTTAAACTGTGGATGCTAGCATTGATCCAGGGACTAGCATTGCAATCACAGGGATCCTATCCTTATGCATAGTTGTAATTGAGATAATAGAACTATAGAATTCTGGATATTTACTTTACGAACTGGTATCGTATTGTGTTGAGTGTCAATCAAAGTTTAAAGTCCTATTGCAAACTTTCAGCAAACTCTATATAATCCATGAAATTTAATAATTGGTATTAAATCGAGAGTAACAATTCCAGTGTTAGTATCTTAAGTATCATGTTTGCCTCCACGATTCTTGATTGTTTTAATATCAAGTTTATCTAGGAGCTAAAAGAATTGTTTCAGAAACCATCATGTGTGGCAGATATAACAATATCGGAAACAATGTTTTGGTTGCAATATGATAGAGTATAATATATGGTCTCATATTGGATGAGAATTTACGAATGTTGGAGATGCTAGACATCCTAATCATCCAAAAGGGTTTTGGAAAGTAATGTTATACTCACGATTCGCCTTTATAAGCTACAGTAGCTTGATCATGAAAGTCGTCATGATAAGGATGAATAGAAGATGTATGTAAAGTGTTTACTATACTAAAAGATTACTAAAGAATGGATTTTGAAAGAATGTCGATCATTTTGATGATGGTGATCTACTTCAAAGTGCAAGTCCAAAGGTATTATTATTTGAATATACACGCTTTGGATTATGTGTCATGTATATGGCGCCACTTTTGATGTTGATAGATTCTTTTAAAAAGGAAAAGGAAATGCTGAAAGAGAATCTATAAAATATATTTGGCAGAAAACAAAAAAATGGAAATATCCAATTTAGGTATATGGATGATATACATGTTATGACTGTATTCTTTGCTTGTTAAACAATGTGGTTCTTGGGTATTGGATACCGAATTGGTTGGTATGAAATGTCATGCAGAACGACGCAATTCATGAACTACAATGGCCTAAGTAACTAGCAAGAGAATATGTGATGATGTTCATCGAAAACAAACAAACTGTTGTTTGTATTTCTCATTGACATCAAAGTTTGACTTCAAGATTTGTTTTAATAATTGTTATTTGAATCAGGTATTATGAGAACAAAGGTTGTTCAAATAATTACCGTATTCCATATAAGATGGATGATTTACAAATCTAGTTGGAGAAATCACATCCATAAAACCTAATGCTAAAATATCGCAAGACAAAAGATTGAAAGATCACTTACGAAGTGACATTTCTGTTTAAATTATATTGGAAAGAAAACATGAAGAATCTCCATTTTCATGGATTTTTGGAGTCTTTGATTTGATCAAGTGACGCTTGTGAGACTTTCCTCGGGATAATTAAAACTTCGTTCAAAGGCCAAAGAAGAACGAACGACTAAAATATTGGAATTTATACATATCGATGTATGTAGTCCATTATGTGTAGTCGTAAGCGATGGGTTTCAACTTCATATACTTTCTCCGGAAATTTGAGTGAATATTCACTTAATGAGAAAGAAGTGTGAAATATTTGAAAATGTTCAAAGACTTTCAAGATGAAGTGAAAATCATTGTGACAAGAAAATAAATGGTTTATGATTTTATCATAAGGGATTTATTTGAGTTACAAGTGTAACAAGAAAAATAAATGAATTATGATTTATCATAAAGGGATTTAATTGAGTTGCAAGTTTAGCAAAACACCTAGATTTACATTTCCCGAAACACCATAGGAGTATGGAGTGTTTGAAATTTGTAATGAAACCTTGTTTGACATGGTTAGATCAAAGGTGTTATTTATAAAACTGCCATTATGTTTTAAAAAGATTAAAAGCTTTAGAGACTACCGCTTTTACACTAAAAAGAGCTCCATCTTGATCCGTTGAAATGACACCATATGAGTTATGGTTTGGGGTAAAACCCAAGTTGTCATTTCTTAAATTTTGGTATGCTAAACATAAGTAAGTTGTTTACAACCGAAGTCGGATAAGCATGTCTTTGTAGGTTATTTTGATTAACAATTGGGTATTCCTCCATAACACCAAGGACAAAAGGTTTTGTGGCTTGAAACGTGAAGTTTCTTGACAAAAAGGAATTTTTCGCAAAAGTTAAGTGGGAGGACAATAGAACTTTGATAAGGTTAACGAACCTTAGCTAAATGTGCTGAGTTGTGCAGCGCCGGAAATCGTTCCGAAGGCTTCCATAATGATCATAGCTTATGTGCCTCAAAGGTTGTGGTCACGGAGATCTAAGTTCTTATTGAACCAAGTCGGTCGGTTAAACAATCAAATGCTAAGATTTGAGAGTAAATCATTATTGTTTGACAATGATGAACCGAATACATGCAAAGAAGCGATGATGGGCCCTGACTCCATCAAATGGCTTGAAGCCATAAAATCCGTGATAGTTCCATACACGAGAAAACAAGTTTTGAACTTGGAAGACCCTCCAGAAAGGTGTAAAAACCTATCGGTCGTATTTGGATCTATAAAGAAACAGACATGGATGTTTCACATCTATGAAATAGTCGACATATCGTAAAATATTTTATGACAATGTTCAAGGAGTTGACTATGACAAGATTTGATCTTTCATAGCGATATTTAGTCTGGACGGATTAAAGTAGCAACCAATACATATAATTTGGTATATGGTAGATGAATAAACAAAACAAAATTCTTCTAATAGAATGGTTACCTAGGACGTGTACATGACACGTTCCAAAGGGTTTTGTTAATTAAAAATATGCTAAAAAGGGCATGCAAACTTCAATGGTTGAAGTAAGCATCACGGAGTTGGAATCTTCACCATGATGAAAAGGAGTTTTCATCAGGAGATGATGAAGATGCTTGCATTTGCAAGAAATTAAGTGGGAGCGCTGAGACATATTTCTAATACATTATGTGGAGGACATCTTGTTGATTAGAAATGATGTATCTTTTATTGACAAAGGTTAAGAATTTCATTTCGATGAAAAACTTAGGCAAAACCCGAATATTTAGCATGAATGTCTATAGTGGATAGACTATGATGCTAATATGGTTGTGCCAAACGTACATATATGAGATATTGAAGGAGTTCAATATAGAAACGACAAGAAACGGTTCTTATCGCATGGAAAGGAATTGAATCAAGATTCAAGTGTATCGACACTTGATAACTGAAACAAGATTCAAGTGCTTTGACACTTGATGAGTAAAATCACAAGGATGTTTTGATCAATCATACCATGATATGTACACATCCAAATATGTCCTATGCTCTAAATGTTATGATCATATACCATAATGAATCATAAAATGATCATTGGACAATATTAAGAAAATTCTTATGATCTTTTGGAAGAACTAAGAATATATTTGTGTAGAGGTGACAAACAATTAAAAATAGTTCATTGTAAAGTGTTACATTGATACTAGTTTTGTCACAAGATACAAATTAAGTTTATCTCAATTTAAACTATGGGTGGCACAATGAAATGGAAAGAAAGTTTCCATGATGGATTTGGAAGAGTTCCAAAGTTAAGACATTGTGATGGATACTACAACAAAAGGCTAAGTATATGACTGCTATAGTAGCAGCAAAGGAGGGAATTTTTTTCAAGTAGTTTGTTATCAAACTAAGGTGTGGTTCGCAACGGGCTAACACTAAAGATATATTGTATGACAATAGTATCGACATGATTTAACCCCAAGGAACTAAAGGTCTCACCGAAAGACCAAATTTATACAATGCCATCTCATTGGATAATGAGTGATGCGTGAAGACACAAAGACATGCAAATACACACAGACCTGAAGCGTCAGATCCATAGATTATGTTAACCACTTGCAATTGAGTATATGGAACACCGGAAAGCCATAAGTGTTCAATACGCAAAGTTCTCAAACTAGATTATTGTCTCTAGTGCAAGTGGGAGATCAAGGAATATGCAGAGGCAATAATAAAGTGGTTATTATCGTATTCCTTGTTTATGATAAATGTTTATTTTGCATGCTATAATTGTATTAATACGGAAACGTTAATACATGTGTGTTTAATAAACAAACAGAAAGTTCCTAGTTATGCCTCTCTCATAAACTAGCTCGTTGATTAACAAGATGATCAAGGTTTCCTGATCATGGACATTGGATGTTGTTAATAACGGGATCACAACATTAGTGTAATGGTGTGATGAACATTCATCCAAAGTATAGCATTAGGATCAAAGTCATTGAGTTTATATTGCTATAACAACTTACGAAGTGATCCTAATCCTTAGACCATGAGATCATGTCAATCACTAACACCGGAAGAGTTTCTTGATAACATCAAACGTCACACCATAACAGGGTGATTATAAAGATGGATTCAGAACTAATAAAGTGTTATGTTGAGGCCCATGGATCGAGAGTGAAATTTGTTCATCCCGATGACGGATAGATATGCTCTGGTCCCTCTCGGTGATATCACATTGATTAGCTTGCAAGCAAGTGATTTCATCACTAGAATGTTATATCACGGGAACGAGAAAAGAGTGCATGTCAGTAACGCTATCAAACTAGGTATGGAGATACCGATGATCGAATCTCGGACATGTAATATATCATGAAACAAAGGGATTAAGATAATAGCGTAAAAGGTTCCGACGATCACAAGAAAGTCATCGTTGAATGTGTGGGAGTCAGTATGGGTCTCCAGATCCCGCTTCTGATTATTGATCTGAGAGGGGTCTCGATCATGTCCGTATTATTCACGAACCGTAGGGTGACACACTTAAGAGACACCGACATCCAATTGGAGAAAAAGTTTCATGCCGAAAGAATGAACAAGCGCAGGAATTTATTTCACTAGATACCGAAACAGGTTTTCGGGTGAAATTGCATAAAGAGGTTATGCATGTGAAATAGAATTCTAGCAAGGGGTTATTTGTGAATTTTTGTCATTAAAGTAATTTCGACAAAATTCTGAATAAAATAAAGGAGTTTTATTTAATGAGAGTTTGCATTAAATTTGGTGGAAATTTAATGGCAAGTTTGAGTGGGATTTTGAGTGGAGGCATATGAATGGATTTTTGTGAGTGGAGTGTCCACCCACATGAAGAGGGGAGGGCAAGGGGGCAGCCCCCATGCGTCGGCCACCCCCTTGGGGTCCCCCCTCCTCCTATAAAAGGAGCCCCTCCTCTCACTTCTCACTCACACCTCCTCGTGAAGGATCTCTCTCCCCCTCTAGAATTTATCCCCCATGGTCTCGGACTAGCGAGATACATGTTCTCGGTGTCTATTCGGCAAGAAAGAGTTGTGCTTCCGCTGCATCGCTGGAGCGAGGAGGCGGAGCTTGCTCGGTGCCTCAAACGTGTGTGCGAGGACGGATGCGCTGCTGTTTTGCGGCGCTAGGACTTCCTCTCGATCTTGAGATCGGCAAGAGATCGTCTACATCAACCACGAGTTTGGACTCGTTAAGCTTTGTCGGTCTTCAAGGGTATGTTCTCTACGGATATACATCCGCCCGTTGTTTGTATCTAGTATATAGATCTTGGTACATAGTTGTTCCCATCGTAGGAAATTTTTTGTTTTCTATGCTGCGAACCCTACACTTTGATCTTCCCTGATCGGTTTCACCTTGCCTATCCACTCCACTGGATAGGTTTAATTCTGCCCGCAAGAAGATGTGGGGTTTCGGAGGGTCCAGAGGGGGCACCATGGCGGGTTCTGAAGACTCTTCAAATCAAGCTAGTGGATCAGGAAAAAAGGGGGTAAAGATTGATGATATGTTGTTGAGGATGGGAATAGAGGAGGATAAACTTGATGATCTAGTGTTTGAGGAGGAAGAAACTGCACCGATAGGTGGCATCAAGTGAATGGCACTTGTCAAAGTACACACAGATTATTTTTTCAGCCCTGTAACTTTTGAACACCATATGATGAATGCGTGGAGTCCAGCAAAGAGGGTTGAAATCAAACATCTAGAAGAGAATATGTTTATGTGCAATGCTTTTGTCTGGGGGATTGGCTTAAGATCATTGATGGAGGGCCATGGTTGTTTTGACAAAATACGGTGTGCATAGAGAACTATGATGGGCTGAGCTCTATTGATTTGATTGATCTGAACTTCTTTAATGCATGGATCCAAATTCATAAACTACCGATTGGATACCGTAATGAGACGCTAGTAAAAAATCTAACAGAGAAGAAAGTGGGCAAGGTTATGAAGGTATAAATCGATGTCAATGGAGCTGGCAACTTTGTTCGGGTTCGTGTTAAATTGGATGTCAGGAAAGCCCTTGCCCGGGTTGTGTTGATCTCGCAGGTGGGACAACGAGAAATCTACCAGGACAAGTACGAGAAGATACCGAGATTTTGTGGGGCATGTGGCCACTTTGGCCATACTCAAACTGCATGCGGTACTGGAGAACATGAGGATCAGAGCCTCAAGTGGGGCGATTTTCTAAAGGCAGACTGGGAAACTTGGCATGGCCACTTTGGAGCTGGCCGGGGTGGAGGAAGAGGAGGCGCACGTGGTGGCTGTAGTGGTCGTGGACATGAAAACGATCTAGATAATCATGGTAATCTCACACCATGGCGTCATAACGTGATTGTCCCTAAACCGAATCCTACAGCTAATGAAGGAAAGGATCATGACACTGACGACACGGCAACAAGCCCTGCAAAAAGAGTAGACATGGAGACTGATACTGTGGATCCTAAGGTGAAGAAATCTTTAGACATGGAAAATGAGGTAGTAACACATATGAACCAGGTTGATATGGATATGATGCCCAATGATATGACTATGGAGGTTTTAGCAAATACACAAGGCAATACAGTGGTTGAAAAGAAAGAAGAACGGGCCAAGCGCCCGAAGAAGGATGGAGCAGACTCCACTTCACTAGGATCGGTAGGTTCCCATGAGGAGTCTGTCTGGTCGCAATGAAAATATTAAGTTTGAACTGTCAGGGTTTAGCCAACGACCCGACAGTTCATGCGCTTTTGGATGTCCAAAGGCGTTGTTTCTCGGATGTGATATTTTTGTCGGAAATGCATCTTGATGATTACCCGACAGAGTGCCTATGAAGGAGACTAAATATGATCTAAAAATTGTCAACTCAAGTAATGGTGAAGTGGAGGTGTCATTTTGCTATGGAACAGGGGAGTTGTTATTGATCAAATTTATTCAGCACCGAAATACATTGATACTAGAGTAACTGAGGGACCAGGAAAAATTTGGAGACTCACTGGTTTTTATGGAGAACCAAGATGGGGGACAAGTACAAATCTTGGGATAAGATGCGTGAGCTGCATGGGAATTCTAATTTACCATGATTAATTATTGGTGATTTCAACAAAATCTTATTTTCTCATGAAAAAGAGGGAGGTAATGCCCGGCCTCAGCCTTTTATGTAAGCGTTCCGAGATGCCCTCACGGACTATGATATAGAGGATGTTGGTTTCATGGGATATATATTTACCGTGAGACGTGGAAGGATTCGAGAAAGGCTTGAAAGAGTCGTCGCTAGTGGTTCCTGGCTGACAATGCATCCTGATGCAAAACTTCAACATCTGGACTTTACTCGGTTGGAACATAGACCAATATTACTGGATACAAAGTACCAAGTTGTTCTCAATGCTTTAGTTGCTGGTCCACGGTGGTTTGGGGCCAAATGGCTAAAAAAATAGGGTTTTCGATCTGTTGTACAACGCGCTTAGGAGGAGGCAGTGGTATTGACGGACTGTGGGGTTCTAGAAAAGCTGAATCATATGCACGAGTCCCTACATGCATCGGACAAAAGAGTGTTGAAGAATCCCAAACATCGCTTGCGGAAGGCGCCAAGGGAGTTGGAGGAAGCGATGTCGGGACCTATGATGGAAGAAAATGAAAACCTTGCAAAGGAGTGATGACCCACAAGTATAGGGGATCGCAACAGTCTTTGCGGGTAGGATTACCCAATTTATTGATTTGACACAAGGGGAGCCAAAAAATACTTGCAAGCCTTAACAACTAAGTTGTCAATTCAGCTGCACCTAGAAATAGTTCTTGCTCACAGAAGTTTATTAGTAGCAATAGCAAAGCAACAACAACAACAGTGAAACAGGAGCAATAGCAACAGTAACGATAATAGCAGGATTCGAGTGCAGTATACATAGGGATAGATGGGCGTGCGTTGCATGAACGAGTATAAACATGTAACTTCAAGATCTAGGGCATTGTAGATAAATAAGAATAAGCATCCAAGTACTAAACAATCCTAGGCATGTGCTCCATATATAGTCATGCGTGCTCGCAATGAGAACTTGCACAACATCTTCTGTCCAGCCAGCCCGTGGCAATGGGCCTCTAGGGAACTACTGGCAATTAAGGTGCTCCTTTTAATAGAGCACCGGAGCAAAGCATTAACACTCTGTGAACACATGTGATCCTCACACCACAGCCACCCCCTCCGGTTGTCCCAATTTCTATCACTTCGGGGCCTTTGGATTCGGACAATGATATGTGTACACAACTTGCAGATAAGATCACAAAAAATACTATTATAATGATTCAATAATAAGTTCAGATCTAAGATCATGGCACTCGGGCCCTAGTGACAAGCATTAAGCACAACAAGTTGCAACAAAGTCAAATATCACTAATAGAGATACTAGGCACTATGCCCTAACTGAAGGGTTTCGCGGCATAGTAAATCAAAATTTTCTACGGAGCGAACAGAGGGAAAGCCAAGATCTAATCTAGGAGATGCAAACAACGAGAGAGATTGGATTAGATCTTCATACCCTTGAAGATTCGCAATGGAACGCTCGTTAACGTGGGTGATGTAGTCGTACTCGCTTCTCCTCCTCGCGATCCGATCCGATCTAGCACCACAAGTGGCGGTGCCTCCGTGAGATGCACACGTGCAGCACCTCGACGTCTCCTCCTTCCTCGGACCAGCGAGTATGGTGGAGAGATAGATTGGATCTACAACACGACGGCGTGGTGTATATGGTGGAGAATTTCTGCTGCAGGGCTTCGCCTACAAACAGTCGGGAGGGAGAGAGGAAGGTAGCAAGGCTGCTAGGGCTTGGAGGAAGGTGTGTGTGGGGAGGGGGCGCACCACCCCTCTATATATAGAGGGGGGGGGGGCGGCCAGCCCTTGCCCCTCCTCCAAGCCTATCTCTAGTTTAAACAATTTAAACTCTCCCTTATCTAGAAATCCTATCTCTAGTTTAAACGAGTTTAAACTTATCCAGGATCGGCTGGGCCCTATGGGGCCTTGTTCCCCTGGCCCAATACAGCCAGGACACTCCCTCATAGGCCCATGCCCCCTCCCGGAAGGTGGGGCCACGTTGGTCCCCTTCCGGAAGGTTCTAGAAGCTTCCGGTACAATACCGATTAACCCGGAACAATTCCGAACTCCAAAACTGCCCGCCTTATATGAATCTTATTCTCCGGACCATTCGAACCTCTCGTGATATCCCGGATCCCATCCGAGACTCAACAAAAATTCATAAACCAATTATACAATCTATCCTAGCGTCAAGACACGTTAAGTGTGTGACCTGCGGGTTCGAGAATATGCAGACATGATCTTCTATCAATAATCAACAGCGGTCTGCACCCATATTGACTCCCACACATTCATCGATGATCATATCGGATGAACCACGATGCCAGGATTCAATCAATCCCATATATATTCCCTTCGTCGCGATATTTTACTTGCCGAGATTCGATCGTCGATGCACGTCATACCTAGTTCAATCTCGTTCACGCAAGTACTTTACTCGTTCCGTAATCCGATATCACTTTGTGATTAACTCCTTAACCACATGCTTGCAAGCGGTGTTGATATCGACACGAGTGGGCCCAAGTATATCTCTCCGACTGGAGGGACAAATTCCATCTCGATACATACAACCCAACAGATACTTTCCGATCACCTGAGAGACACCTTTATGATCACCCTCTCATAGGATGACGTTTGATGACCTCAAAGCTTTCTTCCGGTACCAGGGAGTTGCATTATCTCATGGTCTAAGGAATACAATATTTGACATAAGAAAAGCTTCGCAAAGACGAACACGATGACACGATCTAATTGTTCTGCTTTGTTTGGGTCTATCCACCATATCATTCTCCCAATGATATGATCTCATTATCAATTGACAACTCATGTCTATGGTTAGGAAACCTTAACCATCATTGATCAATGAGCTAGTCCATAGAGGCGTACTAGGGACACGGTGTTGTTCACAAACCACACAAGTATTAAAGTTTCCGCTTAATACAATTCTAGCATGGAATATAAACTTTATCATGAACAAGAATTATAATAATAACATCTTTATTATTGCCTCTAGGGCATAATTCCAACAGTCTCCCACTTGCACTAGAGTCAATAATCTAGTTTACATTTGGCAACAATCTCACACCCATGGCACTGAGGTGCTGATCATGTTTTACATGTGGAAGAGGTTTAGTCAATGGATCTGCGACATTCAGATCCGTATGTACTTTGCTAATCTTCAGATCTCCATCTGCTATATAATCTCGGATTATATGAAACTTGCAGTTGATATGCTTGGTCTTTGGATGATATATTGGTTCCTTAGCGAGTGCTATGGCGCCAGTGTTGTCACACAATATCTCCAGTGGGTCCAATGCACTTGGAACCACGCCAAGCTCAGTGATGAAGTTTCTGATCCAAACTCCTTCACTTGACGCTTCTGCAGCAGCCATGTATTCCGCTTCTACTGTAGATCCCGCGATAACGCTTTGCTTGCAGCTTCTCCAGCTCACAGCTCCTCCATTCAAAATATAAACGTATCCTGTCTGAGATTTGGAATCATCCTTGTCGGTGTCAAAACTCATATCGACGTAACCTTTTACGACAAGCTGTTCATCACCCCCATAGACTAAGACCATTTCTTTAATTCTATTTAGGTACTTTAGGATGTTCTTCACGGCTGTCCAGTGTTCCACTCCTGGATCACTTTGATATCCGCTCGTCAAACTAAGAGCATTGGACACATCCGGTCTAGTACACAGCATGGCATACATGATGGAACCTATGGCCGAGGCATAAGGCACTTTGCTCATAGCTTCCCTATCATTTACCGTAGCTGGACACTGAGCCTTGCTCAATATCTTACCTGACAACATAGGCACTGAACCTTTCTTTGCCTTATCCATTCTGAACCTTTTTAACTTTGTCTAGGTATGTACTCGCTTAAAGCTATCAGACGTCTTTGTCTATCTCTATAGATCTTGATGCCCAATATATAAGCAGCTTCACCTAGGTCTTTCATTGAAAAACACTTGTTCAAATAACTCTTCACATCGTTAAGCATGTTGATGTCATTTCCGATAATCAATATGTCATCCACATATAGTACCGTAAACGCCACCGAGCTTCCACTCACTTTCTTGTAGATACAAGCTTCAGAGCAATTTGGAACAAATCCAAAGCTCTTGATCACTTGATCAAAACGAAGGTTCCAACTCCGAGATGCTTGCTTCAGTCCATAAATGGAACGCTGAAGTTTGCATACTTTACTAGCATCCTTAGGATCGACAAAACCTTCGGGTTGCATCATATACAACTCTTCATCAATGTTCCCATTGAGGAAAGCAGTCTTGACATCCATCTGCCATATTTCATAATCATGAAACGCAGCAATTGCTAATAAAATCCGAATGGACTTAAACATCGCTACGGGAGAGAAAGTCTCATCGTAGTCAACACCTTGAACTTGTCGAAAACCTTTCGCGACAAGCCGTGCTTTATAGACGGTAACATTACCATCCGCGTCCGCTTTCTTCTTGAATATCCATTTGCACTCAACGGCCTTTCGGTCGCTAGGAGGATCCACCAAAGTCCATACTTGGTTTTCGCTCATGGATCCCAATTCGGATTTCATGGCTTCCAGCCATTTCTCAGAGTCTGGGCTCATCATCGCTTCCTCATAGTTCGTAGGTTCACTGTCTTCTACCAACAAGACAGTCAAGACAGGGTTGCCGTACCACTCAGGAGGGGCACGCGACCTTGTTGACCTGCGACATTCAGTAGCAGCATCGTCCGAAGCTTCATGATCCTTGTCATTAGCTTCGTCTATTGTTGGTGTAGGCGGCACTGGAACAATTTCAGGTGCTACGCTACTCTCCAATTCAAGAGAAGGTTCAATAACCTCGTCTAGCTCTACTTTCCTCCCACTCACTTCTTTCGAGAGAAACTTCTTCTCAAGAAAGGAACCGTTCTTTGCGACAAACACTTTGCCTTCGGTTCTGTGATAGAAGGTATACCCAATAGTTTCCTTAGGGTATCCTATGAAGACGCATTTCTCCGCTTTGGGTCCGAGCTTGTCCGGCATCAACTTCTTGACGTAAGCTTCGCATCCCCAAACTTTAAGAAACGACAACTTAGGTTTAGCACCATACCACAGTTCATACGGTGTCGTCTCAACGGATTTAGATGGAGCCCTATTTAAAGTGAATGCAGCGGTTTCTAATGCATAACCCCAAAATGATAACGGCAAATCAGTAAGAGACATCATTGATCGGACCATATCTAATAGGGTTCGATTCATGCTCAGACACACCATTGCTACTGTGGTGTTCCGGTGGCGTGAGTTGTGAAACGATTCCACTTGCTTTAAGATGCGTGAGAAAATCATAACTCAAATATTCACCTCCACGATCGGATCGTAGAAACTTAATCTTTACATCGATGGTTCTCCACTTCATTCTGAAATTCCTTGAACTTTTCAAATGTTTTAGATTTATGTTTCATTAAATAGATATACCCATATCTACTTAAGTCATCGGTAAAAGTGAGGAAATAGCGATATCCACCGCGCGTCGAAACACTCATCGGTCCGCATACATCGGTATGTATGATTTCCAACAAGTCCGTTGCTCGCTCCATCATACCGGAGAACGGGGTTTTGATCATCTTGCCCATGAGGCATGGTTCGCATGTGTCAAATGATTCAAAATCAAGAGACTCCAAAAGTCCATCAGAATGGAGTTTCTTCATGCGCTTTACTCCAATATGACCTAGACGATAGTGCCACAAATAAGTAGTATTATCACTATCTACTTTGCATCTCTTAGCCTCAATGTTATGGATGTGTGTTTCATCCCTTTCGAGATTTAGAAGAAATAAACCATTCATAAGAGGTGCATGACCATAAAAGATGTTACTCATATAAATAGAACAACCATTATTCTCAAATTTAAATGAATAACCGTCTTGCAATAAACACGATCCGGAAATGATGTTCATGCTCAACGCAGGCACATAATAACATTTATTAAGGTTTAAAAATAATCCCGAAGGTAAAACTAAGGAGAGCGTGCCGACGGCCATCACATCAACTCTTGATCTGTTGCCAACGCGCATCGTCACCTCATCCCTCGCAAGCCGCCGTCTATTCCGTAGCTCCTGTTTCGAGTTACAAATATTAGCAACTGAACCAGTATCAAATACCCAGGCACTACAACAAGGGCTAGTAAGGAAAACATCAATAACATGTATATCAAATATACCTTTGATGGTGCCAGCCTTCTTGTCCGCTAAGTACTTCGGAAAGTTGTGCTTCCAGTGACCCTTGTCCTTGCAATAGAAGCACTCAGTGTTCGGCTTAGGACCAGACCTGAGCTTCTTCTCGACAGGGGCAACGCGCTTGCCGCCGCCTTTCTTGAAGGGCTTCTTTGCACCCTTACCTTTCTTAAAGGTGGGGGGCTTGTTGACCATCAACATATGATTATTCTTTTTGATGTTCACCTCCGCTACTTTCATCTTAGCAAAGAGCTCAGTGATCATATCAGTGGAACCAATTTGATTGTGATCAACTACAAAAGTTTTGTAGCTAGGAGTGTCAATCTTGAGCTCCTCTGGAATCTTGCAGTCCAGTTGCTCAAGGCGTTGAGTGTAGCCCGACATCTTAATGGCGTGCTCACTAACGGACCTCCCTTCCTCCATCTTGTAGTTAAAGAATTTCTTAGAGATCTCATATCTCTCAGAACGGGCTTGAGTCTGAAACATGTTTTTCAGCTCGAGAATCTCAAAGGGCCCGAACTCCTCAAAACGATTTTGAAGATCCGATTCCATAGCATACAACATGACGATCTTAATCAAATCATAATCATCCTTGCGTGACTGATAAACAACTTTTCATCACCGGTGCATCTATAGCAGGGTGTCACCTAACGCTTTCCCATGGACATAGTCCTTTGTCCGCCATGTAATGATTCTTAGATTGCGGAACCAATTGGTGAAGTTAGACCCATTGTTCCTAAGCTTTTCTTTCTCAAAGAAAACGTTGAATTTGAAGTTGGACTTGGCCATTGGATCTACAGTATTTGCAAGTACAATTTAGACTATGTTCATGATAAATAGTTCAACTTAATCAAATTACTAGATGAACTCCCACTAAATTCAACATCCCTCAAGTTGTTTAGTGAACACGATCCAAATTCACCACACCTAATCTGATCATCACGAGAAGAGATGTGGTTTCAATGGTGGACAACGAAGTGTCGATCATATCATTCATATGACTCATGCTTAACCTTTCGGTTCTTGTGTTCCGAGGCCATGTCTGTACATGCTAGGCTCGTCAAGTTAGACCCAAGTATTTCCGCGTGTGCAAAAACTGGCTTGCACCGTTGTATGTGAGCGTAGAGTCTATAGCACCCGATCATCACGTGATGCTTGGACACGAACTTTCGCAACGGTGCATACTTGGGGAGAACACAGTTTTATCTTGATCTTTAAGTGAGGAATCATATTATAATGCTACCGCGATCTAAGCATAATAAGATACATAAAAGGATAAACATCACATGCATATAACTTTATGTGACATGGTATAGCCAATCTTCAAGAATGATCTCCATCTTGTGCGTTAAGATGATCTCCATCACTCCACCATGATTGCCTCCACCACGAATAGCAACTACAACTATTGCTAACTACTTAGCGATAAAGTAAAGCTATTACATGGCGTATAAGAAGTTGACTGCAGGTCATACACAATTATAAAGACAACCATATGGCTCTCCGGTTGTGTACTCATCGACATGCAAGTCGTGAAACATTACAAAACATGATCATCGCATACAATATACACATCACATCTTGGGCCATACCACATCACAGAAACACTCCTGCAAGAACAAGTTAGACGCCTCTACTTTGTTGTTGCATGTTTTACGTGGCTTATGGGAGTAGATGCTAAGAACGATTCTTACCTACGGAAAGCCACAACGGTGATATTATGGTTGCCAAACTCCGTGTTAATCCCATGACAACTATAGTGAGAGAAAATGACATCCACCACCGCATGTGGTACAAGCCACACGCCGTCAAGTGCGGAGCCGGTCTCATGACGACGTCGCGTAAGGTTGGCCTGGACCGCTTCAATCTCACTATCCCGTCATAAGAAGAACACAAACAAGAGGCTTGCAGAAAACATCAACGCCGCAACAACCATGTTGCGTTCTACTCGTGAAACACATCTACGCATAGATCTAGCTCTGATACCACTGAAGGGTTTCGCGGCATAGTAAATCAAAATTTTCTACGGAGCGAACAGAGGGAAAGCCAAGATCTAATCTAGGAGATGCAAACAACGAGAGAGATTGGATTAGATCTTCATACCCTTGAAGATTCGCACAGCGGAATGTTCGTCGGAACGTGGGTGATGTAGTCGTACTCGCTTCTCCTCCTCGCGATCCGATCCGATCTAGCACCACAAGTGGCGGTGCCTCCGTGAGATGCACACGTGCAGCACCTCGACGTCTCCTCCTTCCTCGGACCAGCGAGTATGGTGGAGAGATAGATTGGATCTACAACACGACGGCGTGGTGTATATGGTGGAGAATTTCACTGCAGGGCTTCGCCTACAAACAATCGGGAGGGAGGAGGAAGGTAGCAAGGCTGCCGGGCTTGGAGGAAGGTGTGTGTGGGGAGGCGCACCACCCTCTATATATAGAGGCGGCCAGCTGCCCCTCCTCCAAGCCTATCTCTAGTTTAAACAATTTAAACTCTCCTTATCTAGAAATCCTATCTCTAGTTTAAACGAGTTTAAACTTATCCAGATCGGCTGGGCCCTATGGGGCCTTGTGCCCTGCCCAATGCGGCCAGGACACTCCCTCATAGGCCCATGCCCCTCCCGGAAGGTGGGGCCACGTTGGTCCCCTTCCGAAGGTTCTAGAAGCTTCCGTACAATACCGATTAACCGGAACAATTCCGAACTCCAAAAACTGCACGCCTTATATGAATCTTATTCTCCGGACCATTCCGAACCTCTCATGATATCCGGATCCCATCGAGACTCCGAACAAAATTCATAAACCAATTATCCAATCTATCCTAGCGTCAAGACACGTTAAGTGTGTGACCTGAGTTCGAGAATATGCGGACATGATCTTCTATCAATAATCAACAGGTCTGCAGGCACCCATATTGACTCCACATTCATCGATGATCATATCGGATGAACCACGATGCCAGTTCAATCAATCCCATATATATATTCCCTTCGTCTCGCGATATTTTACTTGCCGAGATTCGATCGTCGGTACCGTCATACCTAGTTCAATCTCGTTCACAAAGAAGTACTTTACTCGTTCCGTAATCCGATATCACTTTGTGATTAACTCCTTAACCACATGCTTGCAAGCGGTGTTGATATCGATTACCTAGTGGGCCCGGTATATCTCTCGACTGGGAGGACAAATTCCATCTCGATACATACAACCCAATGATACTTTCCGATCACACGAGACACCTTTATGATCACCCTCTCATAGGATGACGTTTGATGACCTCAAAGCTTTCTTCCTGCGTGGAGTTGCATTATCTCATGGTCTAAGGAATACAATATTTGACATAGGAAAAGCTTCAAAAGACGAAAACGATGACACGATCTAATTGCTCTGCTTTGTTTGGGTCTATCCACCATATCATTCTCCCAATGATATGATCTCATTATCAATTGACAACTCATGTCTATGGTTAGGAAACCTTAACCATCATTGATCAATGAGCTAGTCCATAGAGGCGTACTAGGGACACGGTGTTGTTCACAAACCACACAAGTATTAAAGTTTCCGCTTAATACAATTCTAGCATGGAATATAAACTTTATCATGAACAAGAATTATAATAATAACATCTTTATTATTGCCTCTAGGGCATAATTCCAACACTAACAATCTTATTCGATTACATGATAGAAATCATCCAATCCCTACCATCCCATAGCCTACAGCAGGGGATTACTCACTCATGGATGAGGGAAACATTGATGGTTGATGGAGAGGCGTTGGTGATGACGATGGCGATGATCATCCCCAAATTCCCCGTCCCGGCAGGGTGCCAGAACGGAGTTTCTGGTTCTGAATCTTGGTCTCTGGTGGCGGCGGCACAGCGGAAATCTTTCTGTAAAAACATCGAACCCCCCTCGGTTTTTAGGTCAAGGGGTAACTTATAGGCGCAGAGGGAACCCGAGGGGGGTGCCTAGGGTGGCCGCACCCCCTAGGCGCAAGCTAGGCCCATCGGCGCCTAGCAGGGGTGTGGCCCCCCAGGCCTAAACTCCGTCTCGTACTCTTGCTCCGTGTGTCCTCTGGTGAAATATGATTTTTGGCATATTTTCTGGGATTTTTCCTGATAGTTGATTTTCTGCACAAAAACTAGACACCAAGGTAATTCTGCTGAAAATAGCGTCAGTCCGTGTTAGTTATATCCAAATCACACAAGTTTAGAGGAGAAACAGTAGAAAAAGTGTTCGGGAAAGTAGATACGTTTTGGACATATCAACTCCCCCCCAAGCTTAGCTTATTGCTTGTCCTCAAGCAATTCAGTTGAAAACTGAGTGCGATAAAAGAACTTTCACGAACACATTTGCTTCATATGATGTAAATATTCTCAGCACAGGAGTAGATGCTTAAACCATTCATGGTAATAAGTATGCAACTAAGTCTACTCAATAGTCATTGCAAGCTATGGAGAGAAACCAACTCAATAATAATAAGTAGCAAGAAACATAAACATAAGCAACATTGCAATGCTCATAATAAGGTATGATAGAGTGGTATATCGCTTGCCTTTGTTTATAGAGCACAATATAAATGCCAAGGCACCTCTGAAGTTCAAGTGAAGACTAGAAGTAAAGATATCAGAGATACAAGCATCAAAGTCAAGACATAATTAACCAAGTTTTGGAACAAACAAAAGAATGACAACTATGCTCTCAAGAAGGTTCTCATAGAATAAGTGGTGACTCAACAAGGATGTGAAAATGTTTTGAAAAGTTTGAAAGGCTTCCAAATGCTGAAAGTAAGGTACTTATTAGCTTTGATCTCTCATTGCCCCTATCATAGGCATCTTTATATGGTTAAGGTGAAAGTGAGGTCCAATCTGAGTTATATGCTTGACAGACCATAAACTGGAAATCCCAAGTCCCTTGAGTACGAGGGCCGCTTCGCATGCTACTCAACTTTGGTTACCTGTAAGTTCTTATCATTGTAAATACATGGATATCATAGAGAACCGCCAACAGGGTACCCCTTGCACGTAATACATGAGCTATCCCGTGATCAAAATGACAAGGCAAGCAGACAATGAGCATCTCAGCGATCTTTTTATTTACTATGTGCATAGCTTTTTATTGAGGATGCTTCATAAATGCTCATTATGGTGATGCTGCAAGTTTCCACCATGATTAGGCATGGCTTAGGCTAGCGGCCCAGACGTTTCTCTAACACAATGTATAGACTCCATGAACTCACAAGCTCCCCTTTTATTTCACACCGACGACATCCACAAACAAAATAGCAAGGTATCAACTGGATATGTATCCAAAAAGTGTTGAAAGCATTCCCCGTGATAGCACGGTTCTGCTGACTCCCAGCATATAATTTGCAAGCATATAACTTTCATGGACAGGTCACAATGGTTCAGGATTATTAAGTGCAAGGAATAAAGTGTGCCATCAAGTTTGTGAGAGCTTTACTAACTAACTTTCTCAAAACAGCCAAACATTTTATTTGGAAGAAAACAAGGCATAAAGAATATGCACTGAAGTAGAAAATGATGCTAATAGGTAGGTATGGTGGACACGGTTGGAAATATTGGTTTTTGGGAGTTGGATGCACAAGTATAGCTCATACTCAGTGCAAGTGAAGGCTAGTAATAGAGAGGGAGCGACAAACGAGAGAGCAATAACTGTCATAATCATGCTTGCAACAAAACATGACTAATTATGGCATAAAAGTGATACAAGAACTCTGAGGCAAAATAAATCATCGAGGCTTACTGACTATTGTTTAGTCATATGCATGCGTGAGAAAGTGCCAAGTCGATTCACATGAAACATAGGATACCACAATATCATAACAAAATATGAATAAAACAGTGCAAACAAACATTCATATGACATGCTACAAACTATTAGCAAGCTGGAGCTAATCACAAGCAAGCAAGAACTACTAAGCATCCATAATAACATACACCCTACATGAACAGACTAAGCATGCTCACAATGATGAGTATATGTACAAAAATGAAAACAAATAGAGTTCGTTACCAGCATCTTACCACACCTCAAGTTGTCTTAATCTTCATTATTGCCCTTCATTTGTGTGACTTGTATAATAACATGAAACCAAAATCCACTGAGGACGGCCGAACCCTTCAAAGAACTCACAAAACCAAAGAAGAACAACAAATATTTTTGGTGTTTCGATTTTTTAAAGCAAGCTAAACAAGGCAAAAACAAGCAAAGCAAAAACAAACCAAACAAAGGAAAATCTTTTTGCATTTTTTTAAGGCTAACCAAAGCAAAGAAAGCAAGGAACAAACCAACAAAACAACGAAAATATTTTTGGTATTTTTGTGTTTTTGAGAAAGCAGCAACAAAAACCAAAAACAAAGTGAAACAATGGATATACAAAGAACCAATCGAACATGATATATAGATGAGTGTGATGTCGGTATACCTCCCCCAAGCTTAGGCTTTTGGCCTAAGTGGGGCTCAATAGCGCAGGTAGTAACCTGAAGCTGGTGGGTCATCAAAGGAATGATCGTAGTCAGGCACTTGCGATGAACAAGACTGATGATGGCTAGCACGGTTGACGTGGAGCCTGTTGGGAACCCCAAGAGCAAGGTGTGAAGCAGCACAGCAGCAAGTTTTCCCTCAGTACAAAACCGAGGTTATCAAACCAGTTGGAGGAAGGAAATGTCACACATGTGTTGCTAGCAATGCGGAGACCTGCACAACACAAACTCAAGACTTTGCCCCAACGAATCAGTGAGGTTGTCAAGCTCACCGGTTTGATGTAATAATGGATTAAACGTATCGTGTGGAAGGTAATGGTTTGCAGTAAGTAAACAAGTAACAATGGAAGATGTATAAATGGTAAATATTGGACCGGGTCCATAGTTCACTAGAGGTGCTCTCCTTAGATAAACATAATGGCATGAAGGATAAAAAAATTATAGCAGGGTAATTGACAGGAACTGAGCAAGGCATAACAATGCAATTACTAGTCAGAAAGATCCTATGAGATTTGATTGGGCAATACAACAAGATACATAGACCGCCATCCAACTGTTGGAGATATGCCCTAGAGGCAATAATAAATGTAGTTATTATTATATCTTTGTGTTTATGATAAATGTTTACATTCATGCTATAATAGTATTAACAAGGAAACATTGATACTTGTGTGATTTGTAAACTAAAATAAGAGTCCCTAGTAAAGCCTCTATATAATACTAGCTTGTTGGTTAATAAATGATTGTGGTTTCCCTATCATGAACATTGAGATGTTATTAACAACAAGATCATATCGTTAGGAGAATGATATGGTGGACATACTCCTATAGATAAGCGTAGCATAAAGATCAAGTCATTTTAATAGTTCAATTTCTATATGCTTTCTGATACATAGTAACCTAATTCCTTCGACCATGAGATCATGCATATCACCTTTACCGGATGGATGCTTTGATGACATCAAACACCACACCGTGAATCGGGTGGCTATAAAGGTGGCATTGAGTGTTCGGAAAGTATTGGTTGAAACACATGGATCAAGAGTGGGATTTGTCCATCCATATGACGGATAGAGATACTGGGCCCTCTCGGTGAAATGTCATCCAATTAGCTTGCAAGCATGTGGTAGCTCGAAGGGATCACATATCACGGAGCGAGAAAGAGTACTTATCGGTAGAGGTTGAACTAGGTATGCGGAGATACAAGCGATCATAACCTCGGATAAGTAAACTATCGTGAGACAAAGGGAAATTGGTATCGTATGTAAGTGGTTCATTCGATCGCAAAGTAATCGTAGAAATATGTGGGAGCCATATGAATTTCCAGATTCCTCTATTGGTTATTGATCGGAGAAGTGTCTCGATCATGTTCGCATAATTCACGAACCGTAGGGAGACACACTTAAGGATTCGACGTTGTTTGAGTAGTTATGGAATGATGAGAAAGAGACCGAATGTTGTTCCGAGTCTCGAAAGGGATTCGGGATATCACGAGGAGATTCGGAATGGTCCGGAGAATAAGATTCATATAAGGAAAGTCCCGTTTCGGAGTTAGGAAATGGTTCCGGTGTTTTCATCGGGAATGTTTTAGAAGGTTCCGGAATGTCCGGCACTCCAGGGGGGAAGGGTACATGAATGTTTTATATCAATTTGATATGATTGCATCATGTACTCGGTGTCATCGCTGTTCAAAATAGAGGGATTATTCAAATCCTAGTTTGAAAAGTCAAATGGCTAGTTTGAAAGTCAAACGGCAGTTTTTGGAAAGAGGAGGAGGAGTGGAAAACCGAGTTGGGGAGGAGTTCCCTCCTCCAACCGGCGGCGCCCACCCAAGACGAGTTGGGGAGGGACTCCTCTGCCTCCCCTTGGCCGGCCGGCCCCCTCCACCTATATAAGGAGGGGCAGGGCTCCCCTCCTTGACACACAACTTCCACGCCTCAAACCCTAGCAGCTGCTGCCCACCATAGCCGCCGCCCCCTTAGGGTTTCTCCCTAGCCGCCTACTTGGGCACCTACAAACCCTAGCCGCCGGCTCTAGCACCTCTTCCTCGGCGTGTCTAAACCCTAGATCGTCAGGGGACTCTCTCATACTCCACCATACTCGCTCCGGCTTAAGGCGAAGCCCTGCGAGATCTCCCCTCTACTTCCGGTACCACGCCGTTGTGCTGCCGGAATCGCGAGGAGAGTGCTACAACCTCCATTTTCTTTGGAACAAGGGAGAGGAAGGTCTTCATTGAGTACCGAACGTGTGATCGATCGGGAGCGCTAAGGAGCATGGCGGGAAGGATCGCTCTGCGATCTTGAGATCGGGAAGAATCGACTACATCACCCGAGAATCCGCTCTCGTTAAACACTTTGGAATCTTCGAGGGTGAGTTATTCTATCGACTCGTTGCTACAATCTAGTAGATAGATCTTGGCTTGTTTGTTTGTATGCGTAGAAATTTTTGTTTTCCATGCTACGAAACCCTACAAAGGGTATCGAGCCGTGTCTATATGTAGATCTGTTGCACGAGTAGAACACAATGGTCATTGTGGGCGTTGATGCTTTTATTATCGATTGCTTCTTGTGTACTTTGCATCTTGCGGTATGTTGGGATGAAGCGGCCCGGGCTAACCTTACATGGCATCGTTCATGAGACTTGCTCCACGCTTGACATGCAACTTGTATTGCATAAGTGGCTTTGCGGGTGCCTGTTTCTCCTAGCATAGTTAAGATCCAATTTACAACGGGTGATTAACAATACTAGTATCAATGTTGTGGTTCTTGTTCGTAAGTTAGAACGACACTTATTGAAAGACCCAAACCACGTAAAACATGCAAAGAAAGTAGAGGCGTCTAACTTTGTTTTGCAGGGGTGTGCTGTGATGTGATATGGCCATGATTGTGATTATATTTGATGTATGCAATGTTCCTTATTGTAAGTTGGCAACGGCGAGAATATATGGTTGTCTTTAATTCATGTTAAGACCCGCGTGTCTATTCAAGGTAGTTGTAATAGTTGAAGCCGGTGGACGACAACCATGGAGAAGCGTCATTGACCTTGATGCAATGCCGATGATGATGGAGATCATGTTCGTGCTAGAAGATGGAGATCAGAAGCACAATGAAGAAAGGCCATATCATATCACATATTATGAATTGCATGTGATTTTAATCCTTTATGCATCTTGTATTGCTTAGTAGACGAGGGTAGCATTATAAGATGATCCCTCATGCACATGAATTTCAAGTCATAAAGTGTTCACCCTCAGTTAGCACCGTTGCTAAAGCTTGTTGTTTCGAAGCACCACGTGATGATCGGGTGTGTTAGATTCCGCAAGTGTATACAACGTGAGCAAGCCAGATTTGCTCATGCGGAAACTAAGGTTTGATCTTGACGGGCCTAGCATGTACAGACATGGTATCGGAACACGGATCACCGAAAGGTAAAACATGAATCATATAGTAGATATGATGAACATGTCGATTGTTCGCCATTGAAACTATATGAACTCTCGTGATGATCGGTGTTGATGTGGTGGATTTGGTTCGTGTGATCACTAAAACAATGTGAGGGATATTGTTTTGAGTGGGAGTTCACCTAGATTAATTTTATTATTAATTTGAACTCAATTTGTCATAAACTTAGTCTAAACTATTGCAAATATGTTGTAGATCAATGGCAGCCCCTACCATCAATTTTAATGCGTTCCTAGAGAAAGAAAAGTTGAAAAACAATGGAAGCAACTTTGCGGATTGGTTCCGCAATTTGAGGATTGTCCTCACATGGTAATTTGACCTATGTCTTTGGATGCACATTTGGGTGACCCACCTGCGGTGATGTTGCCGATGAAGTAAGAACGTTTACCTCACTCGGAAGACTCGATTACTCCAGATTCGATCTGCTATCTTGTATGGTTTAGAATCGAGCTTGAGAAAGGTTTGAGAATTCAGACCCATATGATATTATTGAGGATCTCAAATTGATCTTTGAGACTCATGCGGCAATTGAAAGCTATGAGGCTTCGAAAAGTTCTTTAAGCTGCAAGATGGAAGAGGCAGCTCAAATCGGTGAGCATGTGCTTAAGATGTCAGGGCATAAACAAACTTCAAAGCTTGGGTATTGTGATTCCTAATGCTTTAGGATTTACCGTGTCCTCCAATCACTACCACCAAGTTACAAGAACTTTGTGATGAACTACAACATGCAAAACATGAACAAGACGTTGCGAACTCTTTGCCATGTTGAAATCTGCGAAGTGGAGATCAAGAAAGAGCACCAAGTGTTGTTGGTCAATAAGACCACCAAATTCAAGAAAGGCAAGTCTAAGCGGAAGGGACACTTCAAGAAGGGTGGTAAGAAAGTTACCACGACGAAGAAGACCAAGGCTGGACCTAAGCACGATCTTGAGTGCTTTTTGCAAGGGAGAAGGTCACTAAGCGGAATTGCCCAAAGTACTTGGCGGATTTGAAGAACGGCAACATCAAGAAGAAAGGTATATCGATATACATGTTATTGATGTGTATCTCACTAGTACTCGTAGTAGTGCAGGTATTTAATCTTGGTTCGGTTTCTCATATTTGTAATCGAAGCAGGTCTTTGCGGAATAAGCGAAGAACGAGGTGACGATGCGCATGGGAAACGGATCAAAGGTTGATGTGATCGCGGTCGGCACGCTACCCCTTCATCTACCATCGGGATTAGTTTTATACTTAAATAATTGTTATTTGGTGCCTGCGTTGAGCATGAACATTATATCGGGATCTTGTTTATTGCGAGACGGTTACTTGTTTAAGTCCGAGAATAATGGTTGTTCGATTTATATGAGTAATATGTTTTATGCACATGCACCTTTGATAGATGGTCTATTATTATTGAATCCCGATAGTGGAAATACACATATTAATAACATTGAGGCTAAACGTTTGAAATCGAGCGATAACTCGACCTATATGTGGCACTGTCGTCTTGGTCACATTGGAGTGAAGCGTATGAAGAAACTCCAGTCCGATGGACTTCTTGAATCACTTGATTTCGAATCACTTGATAGATGTGAAGCATGTCTGATGGGTAAAATGACTAAGACTCCATTTTATGGTATGATGGAGCGAGCTACGGACTTATTGGAAATCATACATACCGATGTGTGTGGTCCAATGAGTGTAGCATCATGATGGTTATCGTTATGTTCTTACCTTCACGGATGACTTGAGTAGATATGGGTATATCTATTTCATGAAACATAAGTCCGAAACTTTCGAGAAGTTTAAGGAATTTTAAAGTGAGGTAGAGAATCAACGTAACAAGAAGATTAAATTTCTACGTTCTGATCGTGGAGGTGAATATCTAAGTTACGAGTTTGGCGAGCATTTGAAGAAATGCGGAATACTTTCACGATTGACACCGCCGGAACACCACAGCGTAATGGTGTGTCTGAGCGTCAGAATCGAACTCTCTTAGATATGGTTCGTTCTATGATGTCACTTACAGATTTACCGCTATCATTTTGGGGTTATGCATTAGAAACAGCCGCATTCACTTTAAATAGGGCACCGTCTAAATCCGTTGAAACGACACCGTATGAATTATGGTTTGGGAAGAAACCTAGATCGTTCCTTAAAGTTTGGGGATCTGAAGCCTATGTAAAGAAGTTACAGCGGACAAGCTTGAACCCAAAGCGGAAAAATGCGTCTTCATAGGATACGAAGGAAACTATTGGGTATACCTTCTATCATAGATCCGAAGGCAAAATCTTCGTTGCCAAGAATGGATCCTTTCTAGAGAAGGAATTTCTCTCGAAAGAAGTGATGGAAGGAAAGTAGAACTCGACGAGGTTGTCGAACCTTCTCTCGAAATTGCGAGTAGCGCAAAGACGGAAGAAGTTCTGTGGTGCGCACCAATAAGAGAGGAAGGCGATGATGATGATCATGAAACTTTGGTTGAAGTTGCTCTGAGCCTCGCAGTCAACGAGAACTCGTACCACTCCAGTTGGTATGATCCGTTATGAGTGTCATGTTGGTGGACAACACCGATGACCACGAGACATATGAGGAAGCGATGATGAGCCCGATTCCAATAAATGGCAAGAAGCCATGAAATCCGAGATTGGATCCATGTACGAAAACCAAGTGTGGACTTTGGTGAACTTCTGGGATGGCGGAAGGCTGTCGAGAACAAATGGATTTTCAAGAAGAAAGCAGATCTTGATGGTAATGTTCTTGTCTATAAAGCTCGACTTGTCGCAAAAGGGTTTCGACAAATTCAAGGAGTTGATTACGATGAGACTTTCTCACCGATGCGAAGCTAAAGTCTGTGAGGATTATGTTAGCAATCGCTGCATATTATGATTATGAGATATGGCAGATGGATGTCAAAACAGCATTCCTCAATGGAGACATTGATGAAGAGTTGTATATGATGCAACCCAAAGGTTTTGTCGATCCTAAAGATGCTAACAAGGTATGCAAACTTCAACGGTCCATCTATGGATTGAAGCAAGCATCCCGAAGTTGGAATCAACGTTTTGATAAGGTAATCAAAAGTTTTGGTTTTATACAAACTTATGGAGAAGCTTGTATTTACAAGAAAGTGAGTGGGAGCTCAGTAGCATTCTTAATACTATATGTAGATGACATATTGTTGATTGGGAATGATGTAGACCTTCTTAATAGTGTCAAGGAATATTTGAATAATAGTTTTTCAATGAAGGATCTTGGCGAAGCACTTACATATTAGGCATAAAGATTTATAGAGATAGATCGAAGCGCCAAATATCATTGTCAAAGTACATATTTGGACAAAGTTCTAAAGAGGTTTGGAATGGAAGATAGCAAGAAAGGGTTCTTGCCCATGTTGCTCAATCGACCTTGAGTAAAACTCAAAGTCCGACATCGGCAGAAGATAGAGAAAGGATGAGTAAGACTCCTATGCCTCAGCCATAGGATCTCTAATGTATGCCATGCTATGTACTAGACCCGACATTGCATATCTTTGTTAGTTTAACTAGCAGATATCAAAGTGATCCAGGAGTGGATCATTGGACAATGATCAAAACATCCTTAAGTACTTGAGAAGAACTAAGGATATGGTTCTTTCATATGGAGGTGATGAACAGCTCGTTGTTAATAGTTACACCGATGCTAGTTGGAACACCGATCCGGATGATTCTAAATCACAATCTGGATACGTATTTATTTTGAATGGTGCAGCGATTAGCGGGGAGGTGCAAAGCAAAGCGTTGTGGCGAGATCTTCAACTGAATCGGAATACATGGTCGCTTCTTGAGGCTTCACAAGAAGCGATATGGATGAAAGAGTTCATTACAGAGCTGGGTGTGGTTCCTAGTGCGCTGGACCCAATGTCTATCTACTGTGATAACATGGGCGCCATAGCCAATGCGCAAGAACCAAGGTCACACAAGAAGCTGAAGCATATCAAGCTACGTTTTCACGCTATTCGAGAACATATCCAAGATGGGGATATAAAGATTTGCAAAGTACACACATATCTTAATGTGGCGGATCCGTTAACTAAACCTCTCCCGAGGGCAAAACATGACTAGCACCAAACTGCCATGGGTGTTCGGTATATTACCATGTAATCTAGATTAGATGACTCTAGTGCAAGTGGGAGACTGTTGGAGATATGCCCTAGAGGCAATAATAAATGTAGTTATTATTATATCTTTGTGTTTATGATAAATGTTTACATTCATGCTATAATAGTATTAACAAGGAAACATTGATACTTGTGTGATTTGTAAACTAAAATAAGAGTTGTTGGAATTATGCCCTAGAGGCAATAATAAAGATGTTATTATTATAATTCTTGTTCATGATAAAGTTTATATTCCATGCTAGAATTGTATTAAGCGGAAACATTAATACTTGTGTGGTTTGTGAACAACACCGTGTCCTCATGCGCCTCTAAGGACTAGCTCATTGATCAATGATGGTTAAGGTTTCCTAACCATAGACATGAGTTGTCAATTGATAATGAGATCATATCATTGGGAGAATGATATGATGGATGAGACCAAACTAAGCGAAGCAATTAGATCGTTTCATCGTGTTCATCTTTGCGAAGCTTTTCCTATGTCAAATATTGTATTCCTTAGACCATGAGATAATGCAACTCCACAGTATCGGAAGAAAGCTTTGAGGTCATCAAGCGTCATCCTATGAGAGGGTGATCATAAAGGTGTCTCTCGGTGATCGGAAAGTATCATTGGGTTGTATGTATCGAGATGGAATTTGTCCCTCCCAAGTCATAGAGATATACTTGGGCCCACTTTGTGTCGATATCAACACCGCTTGCAAGCATGTGGTTAAGGAGTTAATCACAAAGTGATATCGGATTACGGAACGAGTAAAGTACTTCTGTGAGCGAGATTGAACTAGGTATGGCAGTGCAAGCGATCGAATCTCGGGCAAGTAAAATATCGCGAGACGAAGGGAATATATATATGGGATTGATTGAATCCTGGCATCGTGGTTCATCCGATATGATCATCGATGAATGTGTGGGAGTCAATATGGGTGCCTAGACCCATTGTTGATTATTGATAGAAGATCATATACGCATATTCTCGAACCGCGGTCACACACTTAACGTGTCTCGACGCTAGGATAGATTGGATAATTGGTTTATGAATTTTTGTTCGGCGTCTCGGATGGGATCCGGGATATCACGAGAGGTTCCGGAATGGTCCAGAGAATAAGATTCATATAAGGCAGTGCAGTTTTTGGAGTTGAATTGTTAGGTTAATCGGTATTGTAGGAAGCTTCTAGAACCTTCGGAAGGGACCAACGTGGCCCCACCTTCGGGAGGGGCATGGGCCTATGAGGGAGTGTCCTGCCCACATTGGGCCAGGGCACAAGGCCCCATAGGGCCCAGATCCTAGATAAGTTTAAACTCGTTTAAACTAGAGATAGGATTTCTAGATAAGGAGAGTTTAAATCGTTTAAACTAGAGATAGGATTTCTAGATAAGGGAGAGTTTAAATTGTTTAAACTAGAGATAGGCTTGGAGGAGGGAAAGGGCTGGCGCCCCCTCTATATATAGAGGGTGGCGCGCCCCTCCTCACACACCTTCCTCCAAGCCCTAGCAGCCTTGCTACCTTCCTCTCTCCTCCCGAATATTTGCGGTGAAGCCCTGCGTGAAATTCTCCACCATATACACCACGCCGTGTTGTAGATCCAATCTATCTCTCCACCATACTTGCTGGTCCGAGGAAGGAGGAGGCGTCGAGTCTTTGCCGTGTGCATCTCACGGAGGCACCGCCACTTGTGGTGCTAGATCGATCGGTTCACGAGGAGGAGTACGATGCGACTACATCAACCACGTTAAACGAACGTTCCGCTGTGCGAATCTTCAAGGGTATGAAGATCTAATCCAATCTCTCTCGTTGTTTGCATCTTCTAGATTAGATCTTGGCTTTCCCTCTGTTCGCTCCGTAGAAAATTTTGATTTACTATGCCGCGAAACCCATCAGTGGTATTAGAGCTAGATCTAAGCGTAGATGTGTTTCACGAGTAGAACGCAACATGGTTGTTGCGGGCGTTGATGTTTTCTGTTGCAAGCCTCTTGATTGTGTTCTTCTTATGGCGCGGGATAGTGAGATTGAAGCGGTCCAGGCCAACCTTACGCGACGTCGTTCGCGAGACCGGCTCCGCACTTGACGTGTGGCTTGTTCCACACATGCGGCTGGTGGATGTTAGTTTCTCTCACTATAGTTGTCATGGGATTAACACCGGAGTTTGGAAACCATAATATCACCGTTGTGGCTTTCCGTAGGTAAGAATCGTTCTTAGCATCTACTCCCATAAGCCACGTAAAACATGCAACAACAAAGTAGAGGCGTCTAAATTGTTTTTGCAGGGAGTGTTTTCTGTGATATGGTATGGCCCAGATGTGATGTGTATATTGTATGCGATGATCATGTTTTGTAATGTTTCACGACTTGCATGTCGATGAGTACACAACCGGCAGGAGCCATATGGTTGTCTTTATAATTGTGTATGACCTGCGAGTCAACTTCTTATACGCCATGTAATAGCTTTACTTTATCGCTAAGTAGTTAGCAATAGTTGTAGTCGCTATTCGTGGTGGAGGCAATCATGGTGGAGTGATGGAGATCATGACGGAACGCACAAGATGGAGATCATTGCGCGAGGATTGGCTATACCATGTCACATAAAGTTATATGCATGTGATGTTTATCCCTTTATGTATCTTATTATGCTTAGATCGTGACGGTAGCATTATAAGATGATTCCTCACTTAAAGATCAAGATAAAAACTGTGTTCTCCCCAAGTATGCACCGTTGCGAAAGTTCGTCGTGTCCAAGCATCACGTGATGATTGGGTGCTATAGACTCTACGCTCACATACAACGGGTGCAAGCCAGTTTTGTACACGCAGAAATACTTGGGTCTAGCTTGACGAGCCTAGCATGTACAGACATGGCCTCGGAACACAAGAACCGAAAGGTTAAGCATGAGTCATATGAGTGATATGATCGACACTTTGTTGTCCACCATTGAAACCACATCTCTTCTCGTGATGATCGGATTAGGTGTGGTGAATTTGGATCGTGTTCACTAAACAACTTGAGGGATGTTGAATTTAGTGGGAGTCCATCTAGTAATTTGATTAAGTTGAACTATTTATGATGAACATAGTCTAAATTGTACTTGCCAATACTGTAGACCACATGGCCAAGTCCAACTTCAACTTCAACGTTTTTGCTGAGAAGGAAAAGCTTAGAAACAATGGGTCTAACTTCACCAATTGGTTCCGCAATCTAAGAATCATTACATGCGGCGGACAAAAGGACTATGTCCTTGGGAAAGCGTTAGGTGACCCCCCTGCTGCAACTGCACCGGCTGATGAGAAAGCTGTCTATCAGTCGCGCAAAGATGATTATGGTGTGATTAAGAGCACCATGTTGTTTGATATGGAACCGGAGCTTCAAAATCATTTTGAAACCTATCCCGGGCCCTTTGAGATTCTCGAGGAGCTGAAAACCATGTTTCAGACTCAAGCCCGTTCTGAGAGATATGAGATCTCCGAGAAGTTCGTTAACTGCAAGATGGAGGAAGGGAGTTCCGTTAGTGAGCACGCCATTAAGATGATGGGCTACACTCAACGGCTTGAGCAACTGGAATGCACAATTCCACAGGAGCTCAAGATTGACAGGGTTCTGCAATCACTCCCTCCCAGCTACAAAAGTTTTGTAGTGACTCATAATCAGATTGGTTCCACTGATACGATCACCGAGCTCTTCGCAAAGCTGAAGGCTGCGGAAGTGGACATCAAGAAGGATAATCATGTGTTGATGGTCAACAAGCCCTCCTTTAAGAAAGGTAAGGGATCAAAGAAGCCCTTCAAGAAGGGCGGCGGCAAGCGCAATGCCCCTGCTGAGAAGAAGCTCAGGTCTGGTCCCAAGCCGGACATTGAGTGCTTCTATTGCAAGGACAAGGGTCACTGGAAGCGCAACTGTACGAAGTACTTAGCGGACAAGAAGGCTGGCACCATCAAAGGTATATTTGATATACATGTTATTGATGTTTTTATTACTAGCCCTCGTTGTAGTGCCTGGGTATTTGATACCGGTTCAGTTGCTAATATTTGTAACTCGAAACAGGAGCTACGGAATAGACGGCGGCTTGCGAGGGATGAGGTGACGATGCGCGTTGGCAACGGATCAAGAGTTGATGTGATGGCCGTCGGCACGCTCTCCTTAGTTTTACCTTCGGGGTTAGTTTTAAACCTTAATAAGTGTTATTATGTGCCTGCGTTGAGCATGAACATTATTTCTGGATCGTGTTTATTGCAAGACGGTTATTCATTTAAATCGGAGAATAATGGTTGTTCTATTTATATGAGTAACATCTTTTATGGTCATGCACCTCTTGTGAATGGTTTATTTCTTCTAAATCTCGAAAGGGATGAAACACACATCCATAACATTGAGGCTAAGAGATGCAAAGTAGATAGTGATAATACTACTTATTTGTGGCACTGTCGTCTAGGTCATATTGGTGTAAAGCGCATGAAGAAACTCCATTTTGATGGACTTTTGGAGTCTCTTGATTTTGAATCATTTGACACATGCGAACCATGCCTCATGGGCAAGATGATCAAAACCCCGTTCTCCGGTATGATGGAGCGAGCAACGGACTTGTTGGAAATCATACATACCGATGTATGCGGACCGATGAGTGTTTGACGCGGTGGATATCGCTATTTCCTCACTTTTACCGATGACTTAAGTAGATATGGGTATATCTATTTAATGAAACAAAATCTGAAACATTTGAAAAGTTCAAGGAATTTCAGAATGAAGTGGAGAACCATCGTAATGTAAAGATTAAGTTTCTGATCCGATCGTGGGGCGAATATTTGAGTTATGATTTTCTCACACATCTTAAAGCAAGTGGAATCGTTTCACAACTCACATACCGGAACACCACAGTAGCAATGATGTGTACGAGCAGGAATTGAACCCTATTAGATATGGTCCGATCAATGATGTCTCTTCTTGATTTGCGTTATCATTTTGGGGTTATGCATTAGAAACCTGCATTCACTTTAAATAGGGCTCCATCTAAATCTGTTGAGACGACACCGTATGAACTATGGTTTGGTGCTAAACCTAAGTTGTCGTTTCTTAAAGTTTGGGGATGCGAAGCTTCGTCAAGAAGTTGATGCGGACAAGCTCGAACCCAAAGCGGAGAAATGCGTCTTCATAGGATACCCTAAGGAAACTATTGGGTATACCTTCTATCAGAACGAAGGCAAAGTGTTTGTCATGAAGAACGGTTCCTTTCTTGAGAAGGAGTTTCTCTCGAAAGAAGTGAGTGGGAGGAAAGTAGAGCTAGGCGAGGTTATTGAACCTTCTCTTGAATTGGAGAGTAGCGCAGCACCTGAAATTGTTCGATGCACTTTGCACCAACAATAGAGGAAGCTAATGACAAGGATCATGAAGCTTGGACGATCACGCTCTTGAGCGTCGCGAATTCGACAAGGTCGCGTGCCCCTCACAGTGGTGCGACAACCTGTCTTGTTGTCTTGTTGCTAGAAGACGGTGAACCTCGAACTATGAGGAAGCGATGATGAGCGGACTACGAGAAATGTGGAAGCCATGAAATCTGAATTGGGATCCATGGCGAAAACCAAGTATGGACTTTGGTGGATCCTCCTAGCGACCAAAAGGCCGTTGAGTGCAAATGGATATTCAAGAAGAAAGCAGGACGGATGGTAATGTTACGTCTATAAAGCACGGCTTGCAAAAGGTTTTGACAAGTTCAAGGTGTTGACTACGATGAGACTTTCTCTCCGTAGCGATGTTTAAGTCCATTCAGATTTTATTAGCAATTGCTGCGTTTCATGATTATGAAATATGGCGATGGATGTCAAGATCGCTTTCCTCAATGGCAACATTGATGAAGAGTTGTATATGATGCAACCAAGGTTTTGTCGATCCTAAGGATCTTGATAAAGTATGGAAACTTCAGCGTTCCATTTATGGACTGAAGCAAGCATCTCGGAGTTGGAACCTTCGTTTTGATCAAGTGATCAAGAGCTTTGGATTTGTTCCAAATTGCTCTGAAGCTTGTATCTACAAGAAAGTGAGTGGGAGCTCGGTGGCGTTTCGCATCGTATGTGGATGACATATTGATTATCGGAAATGACATCAACATGCTTAACGATGTGAAGAGTTATTTGAACAAGTGTTTTCAATGAAAGACCTAGGTGAAGCTGCTTATATATTGGGCATCAAAATCTATAGAGATAGACAAAAGGCCGATAGCTTTAAGCGAGTACATACCTAGACAAAGTTACGAAAAGGTTCGTAATGGATAAGGCAAAGAAAGGTTGATGCCTATGTTGTCGGGTAAGATATTGAGCAAGGCTCGGTGTCCGACTACGGTAAATGATAGGAAGCTATGAGCAAAGTGCCTTATGCCTCGGCCATAGGTTCCATCATGTATGCCATCTTTGTGTACTAGACCGGATGTGTCCAATGCTCTTAGTTTGTGACGAGATATCAAAGTGATCCGAGTGGAACCTTTGGACAGCCGTGAAGAACATCCTAAAGTACCTAAATAGAACTAAAGAAATGTTCTTAGTCTATGGGGGTGATGAACAGCTTATCGTAAAAGGTTACGTCGACGCTAGTTTCGACACCGACAAGGATGATTCTAAATCTCAGACAGGATACGTGTATATTTTGAATGGAGGAGATGTGAGCTGGAGAAGCTGCAAGCAAAGCGTGATCGCAGGATCTACAGTGGAAGCAGAATACATGGCTGCTGCAGAAGCGTCAAGTGAAGGAGTTTGGATCAGAAACTTCATCACTGAGCTTGGCGTGGTTCCAAGTGCATTGGACCCACTGGAGATATTGTGTGACAACACTGGCGCCATAGCACTCGCTAAGGAACCAAGATATCATCCAAAGACCAAGCATATCAACCGCAAGTTTCATATAATCCGAGATTATATAGCAGATGGAGATCTGAAGATTAGCAAAGTACATACGGATCGAATGTCGAGATCCATTGACTAAACCTCTTCCACGTGTAAAACATGATCAACACCTCGATTGCCATGGGTGTGAGATTGTTCCCGGATGTAAACTAGATTATTGACTCTAGTGAAAGTGGGAGATGTTGGAATTATGCCCTAGAGGCAATAATAAAGATGTTATTATTATAATTCTTGTTCATGATAAAGTTTATATTCCATGCTAGAATTGTATTAAGCGGAAACAATAATACTTGTGTGGTTTGTGAACAACACCGTGTCCTGATGCGCCTCTAAGGACTAGCTCATTGATCAATGATGGTTAAGGTTTCCTAACCATAGAAATGAGTTGTCAATTGATAATGAGATCATATCATTGGGAGAATGATATGATGGATGAACAAACTAAGCGAAGCAATTAGATCGTTTCATCATGTTCATCTTTGCGAAGCTTTTCCTATGTCAAATATTGTATTCCTTAGACCATGAGATAATGCAACTCCCTGGTATCGGAAGAAAGCTTTGAGGTCATCAAACGTCATCCTATGAGAGGGTGATCATAAAGGTGTCTCTCAGGTGATCGGAAAGTATCTGTTGGGTTGTATGTATCGAGATGGAATTTGTCCCTCCCAAGTCGGAGAGATATACTTGGGCCACTCGGTAATCGATATCAACACGCTTGCAAGCATGTGGTTAAGGAGTTAATCACAAAGTGATATCGGATTACGGAATGAGTAAAGTACTTCGTGAGCGAGATTGAACTAGGTATGGCGATGCGACGATCGAATCTCGGCAAGTAAAATATCGCGAGACGAAGGGAATATATATATGGGATTGATTGAATCCTGGCATCGTGGTTCATCCGATATGATCATCGATGAATGTGTGAGTCAATATGGGTGCCCAGACCCGCTGTTGATTATTGATAGAAGATCATGTGCGCATATTCTCGAACCCGCAGGTCACACATAACGTGTCTCGGCTAGGATAGATTGGTTTATGAATTTTGTTGAATCGGATGGGATCCGGGATATCACGAGAGGTTCGGAATGGTCCGGAGAATAAGATTCATATAAGGGTGCAGTTTTTGGAGTTCGGAATTGTTCGGGTTAATCGGTATTGTCTGGAAGCTTCTAGAACCTTCCGGAAGGGACCAACGTGGCCCCACCTTCCGGGAGGGGCATGGGCCTATGAGGGAGTGTCTCAGCGCATTGGGCCAGGGGCACAAGGCACCATAGGGCCCAGCCGATCCTAGATAAGTTTAAACTCGTTTAAACTAGAGATAGGATTTCTAGATAAGGGAGAGTTTAAATCGTTTAAACTAGAGATAGGATTTCTAGATAAGGGAGAGTTTAAATTGTTTAAACTAGAGATAGGCTTGGAGGAGGGGCAAGGGCTGGCCGCCCCCCCTCTATATATAGAGGGGTGGTGCGCCCCCTCCCCTACACACACCTTCCTCCAAGCCCTAGCAGCCTTGCTACCTTCCTCTCTCCCTCCCGACTATTTGTAGGCGAAGCCCTGCAGCAGAAATTCTCCACCATATACACCACGCCGTCGTGTTGTAGATCCAATCTATCTCTCCAACATACTTGCTGGTCCGAGGAAGGAGGAGACGTCGAGGTTCTGCACGTGTGCATCTCACGGAGGCACCGCCACTTGTGGTGCTAGATCAGATCGGTTCGCGAGGAGGAGTAGCGAGTACGACTACATCACCCACGTTCCGACGAACGTTCCGCTGTGCGAATCTTCAAGGGTATGAAGATCTAATCCAATCTCTCTCGTTGTTTGCATCTTCTAGATTAGATCTTGGCTTTCCCTCTGTTCGCTCCGTAGAAAATTTTGATTTACTATGCTGTGAAACCCTTCAAGAGTCCCTAGTAAAGCCTCTATATAATACTAGCTTGTTGGTTAATAGATGATTGTGGTTTACCTATCATGAACATTGAGATGTTATTAACAACAAGATCATATCGTTAGGAGAATGATATGGTGGACATACTCCTATAGATAAGCGTAGCATAAAGATCAAGTCATTTTAATAGTTCAATTGCTATATGCTTTCTGATACATAGTAACCTAATTCCTTCGACCATGAGATCATGCATATCACCTTTACCGGATGGATGCTTTGATGACATCAAACACCACACCGTGGCGGGTGGCTATAAAGGTGGCATTGAGTGTTCGGAAAGTATTGGTTGAAACACATGGATCAAGTGGGATTTGTGCATCCATATGACGGATAGATATACTCTGGGCCCTCTCGGTGAAATGTCATCCAATTAGCTTGCAAGCATGTGACTGGCTCACAAGGGATCACATATCACGGAACGAGAAAAGAGTACTTATCGGTAACGAGGTTGAACTAGGTATGCGAGATACACGATCATAACCTCGGATAAGTAAACTATCGTGAGACAAAGGGAAATTGGTATCGTATGTAAGTGGTTCATTCGATCGCAAAGTAATCATAGAAATATGTGGGAGCCATATGAATTTCCAGATTCCTCTATTGGTTATTGATCGGAGAAGTGTCTCGATCATGTCCGCATAATTCACGAACCGTAGGGAGACACACTTAAGGATTCGACGTTGTTTGAGTAGTTATGGAATGATGAGAAAGAGACCGAATGTTGTTAGGAGTCTCGAATGGGATTCGGGATATCACGAGGAGATCCGGAATGGTCCGGGATTCTAGTTTGAAAGTCAAACGGCAGTTTTTGGAAAGAGGAGGAGGAGTGGAAAACCGAGTTGGGGAGGAGTTCCCTCCTCCAACCGGCGGCGCCCACCCAAGACGAGTTGGGGAGGGACTCCTCTCCCTCCCCTTGGCCGGCCGGCCCCCTCCACCTATATAAGGAGGGGCAGGGCTCCCCTCCTTGACACACAACTTCCACGCCTCAAACCCTAGCAGCTGCTGCCCACCATAGCCGCCGCCCCCTTAGGGTTTCTCCCTAGCCGCCGACTTGGGCACCTCCAAGCCCTAGCCGCCGGCTCTAGCACCTCTTCCTCGGCGTGTCTAAACCCTAGATCGTCGAGGGACTCTCTCATACTCCACCATACTCGCTCCGGCTTAAGGCGAAGCCCTGCGAGATCTCCCCTCTACTTCCGGTACCACGCCGTTGTGCTGCCGGAATCGCGAGGAGAGTGCTACAACCTCCGCTGCCTGCTGGAACAAGGGAGAGGAAGGTCTTCGTCGAGTACCGAACGTGTGACCGACTGCGGGAGCGCTGCCGGAACGCAGCGCCGGAAGGATCGTCTACGCGATCTTGAGATCGGGAAGAGTACGACTACATCACCCACGAGAATCCGCTCTCGTTAAACACTTTGGAATCTTCGAGGGTGAGTTATTCTATCGACTCGTTGCTACAATCTAGTAGATAGATCTTGGCTTGTTTGTTTGTATGCGGTAGAAAATTTTTGTTTTCCATGCTACGAAACCCTACAGTGGTATCAGAGCCGTGTCTATATGTAGATCTGTTGCACGAGTAGAACACAATGGTCATTGTGGGCGTTGATGCTTTTATTGTCGATTGCTTCTTGTGTACTTTGCATCTTGCGGTATGTTGGGATGAAGCGGCCCGGGCTAACCTTACATGACATCGTTCATGAGACTTGCTCCACGCTTGACATGCAACTTGTATTGCATAAGTGGCTTTGCGGGTGCCTGTTTCTCCTAGCATAGTTAAGATCCAATTTACAACGGGTGATTAACAATACTAGTATCAATGTTGTGGTTCTTGTTCGTAAGTTAGAACGACACTTATTGAAAGCCCCAAACCACGTAAAACATGCAAAGAAAGTAGAGGCGTCTAACTTTGTTTTGCAGGGGTGTGCTGTGATGTGATATGGCCATGATTGTGATTATATTTGATGTATGCAATGTTCCTTATTGTAAGTTGGCAACCGGCAGGAGCCATATGGTTGTCTTTAATTCATGTTAAGACCCGCGTGTCTATTCAAGGTAGTTGTAATAGTTGAAGCCGGTGGACGACAACCATGGAGAAGCGTCATTGACCTTGATGCAATGCCAGTGATGATGGAGATCATGTTCGTGCTAGAAGATGGAGATCGGAAGCACAATGAAGAAAGGCCATATCATATCACATATTATGAATTGCATGTGATTTTAATCCTTTATGCATCTTGTATTGCTTAGTAGACGACGGTAGCATTATAAGATGATCCCTCATGCACATGAATTTCAAGTCATAAAGTGTTCACCCTCAGTTAGCACCGTTGCTAAAGCTTGTTGTTTCAAAGCACCACGTGATGATCGGGTGTGTTAGATTCCGCAAGTATATACAACGTGAGCAAGCCAGATTTGCTCATGCGGAAACTAAGGTTTGATCTTGACGGGCCTAGCATGTACAGACATGGTATCGGAACACGGATCACCGAAAGGTAAAGCATGAATCATATAGTAGATATGATGAACATGTCGATTGTTCGCCATTGAAACTATATGAACTCTCGTGATGATCGGTGTTGATGTGGTGGATTTGGTTCGTGTGATCACTAAAACAATGTGAGGGATATTGTTTTGAGTGGGAGTTCACCTAGATTAATTTTATTATTAATTTGAACTCAATTTGTCATAAACTTAGTCTAAACTATTGCAAATATGTTGTAGATCAATGGCAGCCCCTACCATCAATTTTAATGCGTTCCTAGAGAAAGAAAAGTTTAAAAACAATGGAAGCAACTTTGCGGATTGGTTCCGCAATTTGAGGATTGTCCTCACAGCTGGTAATTTGACCTATGTGCTGGATGCACCGCTGGGTGACCCACCTGCAGCTGATGTTGCCGATGAAGTAAAGAACGTTTACCTCACTCGGAAGACTCAGTACTCCACAGTTCAGTCTGCTATCTTGTATGGTTTAGAATCGGAGCTTCAGAAAAGGTTTGAGAATTCAGACCCATATGATATTATTGAGGATCTCAAATTGATCTTTGAGACTCATGCGGCAATTGAAAGCTATGAGGCTTCTGAAAAGTTCTTTAACTGCAAGATGGAAGAGGGCAGCTCCGTCAGTGAGCATGTGCTTAAGATGTCTGGGCACGCAAACAAACTTCAAAGCTTGGGTATTGTGATTCCTAATGCTTTAGGGATTTACCGTGTCCTCCAATCACTACCACCAAGTTACAAGAACTTTGTGATGAACTACAACATGCAAAACATGAACAAGACGTTGCCAGAACTCTTTGCCATGTTGAAATCTGCAGAAGTGGAGATCAAGAAAGAGCACCAAGTGTTGTTGGTCAATAAGACCACCAAATTCAAGAAAGGCAAGTCTAAGCAGAAGGGACACTTCAAGAAGGGTGGTAAGAAAGTTACCGTGCCGACGAAGAAGACCAAGGCTGGACCTAAGCGATCTTGAGTGCTTTTCTTGCAAGGAGAAGGTCACTAGAAGCGGAATTGCCCAAAGTACTTGGCGGATTTGAAGAACGGCAACATCAAGAAGAAAGGTATATCGATATACATGTTATTGATGTGTATCTCACTAGTACTAAGTAGTAGTGCACAGGTATTTGATCTTGGTTCGGTTTCTCATATTTGTAATCGGAAGCAGTCTTTGCAGAATAAGCGGAAGCTAGCGAAGAACGAGGTGACGATGCGCATGGGAAGCGGATCAAAGGTTGATGTGATCGCGGCACGCTACCCCTTCATCTACCATCGGGATTAGTTTTATACTTAAATAATTGTTATTTGGTGCTGCGTTGAGCATGAACATTATATCGGGATCTTGTTTATTGCGAGACGGTTACTTGTTTAAGTCCGAGAATAATGGTTGTTCGATTTATATGAGTAATATGTTTTATGCACATGCACCTTTGATAGATGGTCTATTATTATTGAATCCGATAGTGGAAATACACATATTAATAACATTGAGGCTAAACGTTTGAAATCGAGCGATAACTCGACCTATATGTGGCACTGTCGTCTTGGTCACATTGGAGTGAAGCGTATGAAGAAACTCCAGTCCGATGGACTTCTTGAATCACTTGATTTCGAATCACTTGATAGATGTGAAGCATGTCTGATGGGTAAAATGACTAAGACTCCATTTTATGGTATGATGGAGCGAGCTACAGACTTATTGGAAATCATACATACCGATGTGTGTGGTCCAATGAGTGTAGCATCGCGCGGTGGTTATCGTTATGTTCTTACCTTCACGGATGACTTGAGTAGATATGGGTATATCTATTTCATGAAACATAAGTCCGAAACTTTCGAGAAGTTTAAGGAATTTTAAAGTGAGGTAGAGAATCAACGTAACAAGAAGATTAAATTTCTACGTTCTGATCGTGGAGGTGAATATCTAAGTTACGAGTTTGGCGAGCATTTGAAGAAATGCGGAATACTTTCACTATTGACACCGCCGGGAACACCACAGCGTAATGGTGTGTCCGAACGTCGTAATCGAACTCTCTTAGATATGGTTCGTTCTATGATGTCACTTACAGATTTACCGCTATCATTTTGGGGTTATGCATTAGAAACAGCCGCATTCACTTTAAATAGGGCACCGTCTAAATCCGTTGAAACGACACCGTATGAATTATGGTTTGGGAAGAAACCTAGTATGTTCCTTAAAGTTTGGGGATGCGAAGCCTATGTAAAGAAGTTACAACGGACAAGCTTGAACCCAAAGCGGAGAAATGCGTCTTCATAGGATACCGAAGGAAACTATTGGGTATACCTTCTATCATAGATCCGAAGGCAAAATCTTCGTTGCCAAGAATGGATCCTTTCTAGAGAAGGAATTTCTCTCGAAAGAAGTGACTGGAAGGAAAGTAGAACTCGACGAGGTTGTCGAACCTTCTCTCAAAATTGCGAGTAGCGCGGCACCGGAAGAAGTTCATGTGGTGCCTGCACCAATAAGAGAGGAAGCGATGATGATGATCATGAAACTTCGGTTGAAGTTGCTCTGAGCCTCGCAGTCAACGAGAACACGTACCACTCCAGTTGGTATGATCCGTTATGAGTGTCATGTTGGTGGACAACACCGATGACCCCGAGACATATGAGGCGATGATGAGCCAGATTCCAATAAATGGCAAGAAGCCATGAAATCGAGATTGGATCCATGTACGAAAACCAAGTGTGGACTTTGGTGGACTTACCGGATGGCGGAAGGTGTCGAGAACAAATGGATTTTCAAGAAGAAAACAGATGCTTTTGGTAATGTTCATCTATAAAGCTCGACTTGTCATAAAGGGTTCGACAAATTCAAGGAGTTGACTACGATGAGACTTTCTCACCAAGGCGAAGCTAAAGTCTGTGAGGATTATGTTAGCAATCGCTGCATATTATGATTATGAGATATGGCAGATGGATGTCAAAACAGCATTCCTCAATGGAGACATTGATGAAGAGTTGTATATGATGCAACCCAAAGGTTTTGTCGATCCTAAAGATGCTAACAAGGTATGAAAACTTCAACGGTCCATCTATGGATTGAAGCAAGCATCTCGAAGTTGGAATCAACGTTTTGATAAGGTAATCAAAAGTTTTGGTTTTATACAAACTTATGGAGAAGCTTGTATTTACAAGAAAGTGAGTGGGAGCTCTGTAGCATTCTTAATACTATATGTAGATGACATATTGTTGATTGGGAATGATGTAGACCTTCTTAATAGTGTCAAGGAATATTGGAATAATAGTTTTTCAATGAAGGATCTTGGCGAAGCAGCTTACATATTAGGCATAAAGATTTATAGAGATAGATCGAAACGCCAAATATCATTGTCACAAAGTACATATTTGGACAAAGTTCTAAAGAGGTTTGGAATGGAAGATAGCAAGAAAGGGTTCTTGCCCATGTTGCCCAATACGACCTTGAGTAAAACTCAAAGTCCGACATCGGCAGAAGATAGAGAAAGGATGAGTAAGACTCCCTATGCCTCAGCCATAGGATCTCTAATGTATGCCATGCTATGTACTAGACCCGACATTGCATATGCTGTTAGTTTAACTAGCAGATATCAAAGTGATCCAGGAGTGGATCATTGGACAGCGGTCAAAAACATCCTTAAGTACTTGAGAAGAACTAAGGATATGGTTCTTTCATATGGAGGTGATGAACAGCTCGTTGTTAATAGTTACACCGATGCTAGTTGGAACACCGATCCGGATGATTCTAAATCACAATCTGGATAAGTATTTATTTTGAATGGTGCAGCAGTTAGCTGGAGGAGTGCAAAGCAAAGCGTTGTGGCGAGATCTTCAACTGAATCGGAATATATGGCTTCTTCGGAGGCTTCACAAGAAGCGATATGGATGAAAGAGTTCATTACAGAGCTGGGTGTGGTTCCTAGTGCGCTGGACCCAATGTCTATCTACTGTGATAACATGGGCGCCATAGCCAAAGCGCAAGAACCAAGGTCACACAAGAAGCTGAAGCATATCAAGCTACGTTTTCACGCTATTCGAGAACATATCCAATATGGGGATATAAAGATTTGCAAAGTACACACAGATCTTAATGTGGCGGATCCGTTGACTAAACCTCTCCCGAGGGCAAAACATGACCAGCACCAAACTTCCATGGGTGTTCGGTATATTACCATGTAATCTAGATTAGATGACTCTAGTGCAAGTGGGAGACTGTCCGAGATATGCCCTAGAGGCAATAATAAATGTAGTTATTCTTATATCTTTGTGTTTATGATAAATGTTTACATTCATGCTATAATAGTATTAACAAGGAAACATTGATACTTGTGTGATTTGTAAACTAAAATAAGAGTCCCTAGTAAAGCCTCTATATAATACTAGCTTGTTGGTTAATAGATGATTGTGGTTTCCCTATCATGAACATTGAGATGTTATTAACAACAAGATCATATCGTTAGGAGAATGATATGGTGGACATACTCCTATAGATAAGCGTAGCATAAAGATCAAGTCATTTTAATAGTTCAATTGCTATATGCTTTCTGATACATAGTAACCTAATTCCTTCGACCATGAGATCATGCATATCACCTTTACCGGATGGATGCTTTGATGACATCAAACACCACACCGTAACTGGGTGGCTATAAAGGTGGCATTGAGTGTTCGGAAAGTATTGGTTGAAACACATGGATCAAGAGTGGGATTTGTCCATCCATATGACGGATAGATATACTCTGGGCCCTCTCGGTGAAATGTCATCCAATTAGCTTGCAAGAATGTGACTGGCTCACAAGGGATCACATATCACGGGAACGAGAAAAGAGTACTTATCGGTATGCAGAGATACCGACGATCATAACCTCGGATAAGTAAACTATCGTGAGACAAAGGGAAATTGGTATCGTATGTAAGTGGTTCATTCGATCGCAAAGTAATCGTAGAAATATGTGGGAGCCATATGAATTTCCAGATTCCTCTATTGGTTATTGATCGGAGAAGTGTCTCGATCATGTCCGCATAATTCACGAACCGTAGGGAGACACACTTAAGGATTCGACGTTGTTTGAGTAGTTATGGAATGATGAGAAAGAGATCGAATGTTGTTCGGAGTATCGAATGGGATTCGGGATATCACGAGGAGATCCGGAATGGTCCGGAGAATAAGATTCATATAAGGAAAGTCCCGTTTCGGAGTTAGGGAATGGTTCCGGTGTTTTCATCGGGAATGTTCTAGAAGGTTCCGGAATGTCCGGCACTCCAGGGGGGAAGGGTAGATGAATGTGTTATATCAGGTTGATATGATTGCATCATGTACTCGGTATCATCGCTGTTCAAAATAGAGGGATTATTCAAATCCTAGTTTGAAAAGTCAAACGGCTAGTTTGAAAGTCAAACGGCAGTTTTTGGAAAGAGGAGGAGGAGTGGGAAACCGAGTTGGGGAGGAGTTCCCTCCTCCAACCGGCGGCGCCCACCCAAGCCGAGTTGGGGAGGGACTCCTCTCCCTCCCCTTGTCCGGCCGGCCCCCTCCACCTATATAAGGAGGGGCAGGGCTCCCCTCCTTGACACACAACTTCCACGCCTCAAACCCTAGAAGCTGCTGCCCACCATAGCCGCCGCCGCCCCCCTAGGGTTTCTCCCTAGCCGCCGACTTGGGCACCTCCAAACCCTAGCTGCCGGCTCTAGCACCTCTTCCTCGGCGTGTCTAAACCCTAGATCGTCGGGGGACTCTCTCATACTCCACCATACTCGCTCCGGCTTAAGGCGAAGCCCTGCGAGATCTCCCCTCTACTTCCGGTACCACGCCGTTGTCTTTGCGAGGAGAGTGCTACAACCTCCATTGCTGTTGGAACAAGGGAGAGGAAGGTCTTCGTCGAATCGAACGTGTGACCGATTGCGGGAGCTAACGAACGCATGGCCGGAAAGATCCTCTACGCGATCTTGAGATCGGGAAGAGTACGACTACATCACCCACGAGAATCCGCTCTCGTTAAACACTTTGGAATCTTCGAGGGTGAGTTATTCTATCGACTCGTTGCTACAATCTAGTAGATAGATCTTGGCTTGTTTGTTTGTATGCGGTAGAAATTTTTTGTTTTCCAAGCTACGAAACCCTACACCAACTGCATCTATGACTAGAAGTCCACCTTCAGGTTATCATCCAAACCCCCTCCAGTATTAAGTTGCAAGCAACAGACAACTCCTTTAAGAAAAGTGTGTAAGGTAAACAGTCCACATGTTCCATGAACAAGAGACCATTGTTTTCTCCCTAGTAGCAACATCACATCTACAACCAAAGAGATTTCTGTCACTTCCCTTGGAAACTACAGGCATGAACCCACTATCGAGCATAAATACCCCCTCTTGGAGTCACTAGCAACTATTTGGCCAAGATATCTACTAACAACGGAGTGCATGCAAGATCACAAATAACATAGGCATGATAGAATCATAAAGACAAAACCATTAATCAAACCAACATAATAATCTCAATATCCATCGGATCCTCGCAAACACCGCATGCATGATTACAAATAGATTAGATCTTGATCATGAACGGAGCTCACAAGATCTATACATGAAAGCACAAGGAGGAGATACAACTGTTGGAATTATGCCCTAGAGGCAATAATAAAGATGTTATTATTATAATTCTTGTTCATGATAAAGTTTATATTCCATGCTAGAATTGTATTAAGCGGAAACTTTGATACTTGTGTGGTTTATGAACAACACCGTGTCCCAGTACGCCTCTATGGACTAGCTCATTGATTAATGATGGTTAAGGTTTCCTAACCATAGACATGAGTTGTCAATTAATAATGAGATCATGTCATTGGGAGAATGATATGATGGACAGACCCAAATTAAGCAGAGCAATTAGATCGTGTCCTAGTATTCATCTTTGCGAAGCTTTTTCTTATGTCAAATATTGTATTCCTTAGACCATGAGATAATGCAACTCCCTGGTATCGGAAGAAAGCTTTGAGGTCATCAAACGTCATCCTATGAGAGGGTGATCATAAAGGTGTCTCTCAGGTGATCGGAAAGTACTTGTTGGGTTGTATGTATCGAGATGGGATTTGTCCCTCCCAAGTCGGAGAGATATACTTCGGGCCCACTCGGTAATCGATATCAACACCGCTTGCAAGAAAGTGGTTAAGGAGTTAATCACAAATTGATATCGGATTACAGAACGAGTAAAGTACTTGCTGTGAACGAGATTGAACTAGGTATGCCGATACCGACGATCGAATCTCGGGCAAGTAAAATATCGCGTGACGAAGGGAATATATATATGGGATTAATTGAATCCTAGTATCATGGTTCATCCGATATGATCATCGATGAGTATGTGGGAGTCAATATGGGTTTCTAGACCCCGGTGATAGAATATCATGTCTGCATATTCTCGAACCCGTAGGGTCACACACTTAACGTGTCTCGGTGCTAGGATAGAATGGATAATTGGTTTATGAGTTTTTGTTCGGAGTCTCGGATGAGATCCAGGACATCACGAGAGGTTCCGGAATGGTCCGGAGAATAAGATTCATATAAGGGAAAGCAGTTTTTGGATTTCGGAATTGTTTCGGATTGTTCGGTATTGTACCGGAAGCTTCTAGAACCTTTCGGAGTGGGACCAACGTGGCCCCACTTGTCGGGAGGGGGCGTGGGCCTACGAGGGAGTTCCCTGGCTGCATTGGGCCAGGGGCACAAGGCCCCATAGGCCCAGCCAGCCAAACCCTAGGGGAAACCCTAGGGTAACCTTCTAGAAGGAGGGGGAAAACTTGCCCCCCACTGCAACCCTTGGGGCCGCCGCCCTAGGTCTTGGAGGAGGGGCCAAGGGGGCCGGACAGCCCCCTATATATAGAGGGCAGGGGCGCAGCCCTCCACCACCCCTCCTTGAACCCTAGCCGCCTACCTGCTGCCCTCCAGATCTCTCTCTCTCCCGACTGCGCGTAGGCGAAGCCCTGCCACAGAAACTCTCCACCTTTGCACCACGCCGTCGTGTTGTAGATCCAATCTATCTCTCCACCCCACTTGCTGGACCGAGGAAGGAGGAGACGTCGAGGTGCCGTACGTGTGCATCTCTCAGAGGCATCGCCACTTGCGGTGTTGGATCGGATCGGATCGCGAGGAGGAGAAGCTAGTATGACTACATCAACCACGTTCCGCTGTGCGAATCTTCAAGGGTATGAAGATCTCATCTATCCCCCCTCGTTGTTTGCATCTCCTAGATTAGATCTTGGCTTTCCCGTTCGCATCCGTAGAATTTTTTTGATTTACTATGTTGTGAAACCCTTCAGTGGTATCAGAGCTAGATCTATGCGTAGATGTGTTTCACGAGTAGAACGCAACATGCTTGTAGCGGGCGTTGATGTTTTCTATTGCAAGCCTCTTGTTTGTGTACTTCTTATGACGCGGGATAGTGAGATCGAAGCGGTCCAGGCCAACTTTATGCGACCTCATTCGCGAGACCGTCTCCGCACTAGACGTGTGGCTTGTTCCACACATGCGGCTGGTGGATGCCAGTTTCTCTCACTATAGTTGTCATGGGATTTACACCGGATGTTGGCAACCATAATATCACCGTTGTGGCTTTCCGTAGGTAAGAATCGTTCTTAGCTTGTTACTCCCATAAGCCGCGTAAAACATGCAACAACAAAGTAGAGGCGTCTAACTTGTTTTTGCAGGGAGTGTTTCTGTGATATGGTATGGCCCAAGATTGATGTGTATGTTGTATGCAATGATCATGTTTTGTAATGTTTCACGACTTGCATGTCGATGAGTACACAACCGGCAGGATCCATATGGTTGTCTTTATAATTGTGTATGACATGTGTGTCAACTTCTTATACGCCATGTAATAGCTTTACTTTATCGCTAAGTAGTTAGCAATAGTTGTAGTTGCTATTCACGGTGGAGGCAATCATGGTGGAGTGATGGAGATCATGCTGGCACGCACAAAATGGAGATCATTGCGCGGAGATTGGCTATACCATGTCACATAAAATTATGCATGTGATGTTTATCCTTTTATGTATCTTATTATGCTTAGATCACAACGGTAGCATTATAAGATGATTCCTCACTTAAAGATCAAGATAAAACTGTGTTCTCCCCATGTATGCACCGTTGCGAAAGTTCGTCGTGTTCAAGCATCACGTGATGATCGGGTGCTATAAACTCTACGTTCACATACATCGGGTGCAAGCCAGTTTTGCACACGCGAAAATACTTGGGTTTGACTTGACGAGCCTAGCATTTACAGACATGGCCTCGGAACACATGAACCGAAAGGTTAAGCATGAGTCATATGAATGATATGATCGACACTTTGTTGTCCACCATTGAAACCACATCTCTTCTCGTGAAGATCGGATTAGGTGTGGTGAATTTGGATCATGTTCACTAAACAACTTGAGGGATGTTGAATTTAGTGGGAGTTCATCTAGTAATTTGATTAAGTTGAACTAGTTATCATGAACATAGTATAAATTGTACTTGCAAATTTTGTAGATAAAATGGCTAAGTCCAACTTCAACTTCAACGTTTTTCCTGAGAAAGAAAAGCTTAAGAATAATGGGTCTAACTTCACCAACTGGTTCCGCAATCTGAGAATCATTCTCTCTGGCGGACAAAAGGACTATGTCCTTGATAAAATGCTATGTGACGCCCCTGATGTAGATGCGTCGGCTGATGAGAAAGTTGTTTATCAGTCATGCAAGGATGATTATGGTGTGATTAAGAGCACCATGTTGTTTGCTATGGAATTGGACCTTCAAAATCGTTTTGAGGAGTTCCCCGGGCCCTTTGAGATTCTTGAGGAACTGAAAACTATGTTTCAGACTCAGGCCCGTTCTGAGAGATATGAGATCTCTGAGAAATTATTTAACTGCAAGATGGAGGAAGGGAGTTCCGTTAGTGAGCACGCCATTAAGATGTCGGGCTACACTCAACGCCTTGAGAAAATGGACTGCAAGATTCCAGAGGAGCTCAAGATTGACAGAGTTCTGTAATCACTCCCTCCTAGCTACAAAGGTTTTGTAGTTACTCATAAATAGATTGGTTCCACCGATACGATCACTGAGCTCTTCGCTAAGCTGAAAGCTGCGGAGGTGGACATCAAGAAATATAATCATGTGTTGATGGTCAACAAGCCCCCCAGCTTTAAGAAAGGTAAGGGTGCAAAGAAGTCCTTTAAGAAGGGCAGCGACAAGCGCGTTGCCCCTGCTGAGAAGAAGCTCAAGTCTGGACCTAAGCCGGACACTGAGTGCTTATATTGCAAGGACAAGGATCACTGGAAGCGCAACTCTCTGAAGTACTTAGCGGACAAGAAGGCTGGCACCATAAAAGGTATATTTGATATACATGTTATTGATGTTTTCCTTACTAGCCCTCGTTGTAGTGCCTGGGTATTTGATACTGGTTCAGTTGCTAATATTTGTAACTCGAAGCAGGAGCTACGGAATAGACGGCGACTAGCGAGGGATGAGGTGACGATGCGCGTTGGCAACGGATCAAGAGTTGATGTGATGGCCGTCAGCACGCTCTCCTTAGTTTTACCTTCGGGATTAGTTTAAAACCTTAATAAATGTTATTATGTGCCTGTGTTGAGCATGAACATCATATCTGGATCATGTTTATTGCAAGATGGTTATTCATTTAAATCGGAGAATAATGGTTGTTCTATTTATATGAGTAACATCTTTTATGGTCATGCACCTGCTGTGAATGGTTTATTTCTTCTGAATCTCGAAAGCAATGAAACACACATCCATAACATTGAGGCTAAGAGATGCAAGGTAGATAGTGATAATACGACTTATTTGTGGCACTGCCGTCTTGGTCATATTGGTGTAAAACGCATGAAGAAACTCCATTCTGATGGACTTTTTGAGTCTCTTGATTTTGAATAATTTGACACGTGCGAGCCATGCCTCATGGGCAAGATGATCAAAACCCTGTTCTCCAGAATAATGGAGCGAGCAACGGACTTGTTGGAAATCATACATACCGATGTATGCGGACCAATGAGTGTTTCGACGCGCGGTGGTTATCGCTATTTTCTCACTTTTACCGATGACTTAAGTAGATATGGGTATATCTATTTAATGAAACATAAATCTGAAACATTTGAAAAGTTCAAGGAATTTCAGAATGAAGTGGAGAACCATCGTAACAGAAAGATTAAGTTTCTACGATCCGATCGTGGGGGCGAATATTTGAGTTATGATTTTCTCACGCATCTTAAAGCAAGTGGAATCGTTTCACAACTCACGCCACCCGGAACACCACAGAGCAATGGTGTGTCTGAACGCCGGAATCGAACTCTATTAGATATGGTGCGATCAATGATGTCTCTTACAGATTTGCCGTTATCATTTTGGGGTTATGCATTAGAAACCTCTGCATTCACTTTAAATAGGGCACCATCTAAATCCGTTGAGACGACACCGTATGAACTGTGGTTTGGTGCTAAACCTTGTAACATCCCAAAAATACCAAACTTAGATCATCAAACACTAATCATCAAGATTAGGGTTAACAAAAACTTTTCTAAATAAACTCATGAATGCATGTATATGTGTATGCATGGATTTTGAATTTCTTTAAAAACCACCTTGTTTGTGTGATCCATTGCTTGTAAAATGTTTCTTAGGTGAAATGAACATCATCTAAATCATTTCCCACACTTTTCCTAAAGACAAGTAAATCAAAACAAATATATTAAGTGAATGATCATTTTGACCAATTTAACTCCCATGCCTACTTTGGCTGTCTCAAACTTTCAAAACCTAACAGAAACTTTTCTGGATCTTTGCACCCCTTGAATGTACTCATAACATGGTATCAAGGCCCACTTTGTGATCATCCAGAAACTTTCAAATGCATAGCTTAAATGACAATTCAAAATTAAATCTTTATCATATGGGAAGATCCCACTTTTCCAAAACCCACTCAAATAAGCTCAACTTTCAAAACCCAAGCATCTGCAGACTCACCAGCACCAATCTAGAAAACCCACCAAAATTCATTTCAAAATTCAAAACTTGATTTCATGCGGCCATTTCATCAAACAGGTTGCAGACACAAATCAAACAAAGCATAAAACTGTAGGGGTCCCAATCTTTAATAAGATAGAGCCCTCTGTGTTTTACAATGCTAGTCCCTGGATCAATAGCTAGCATCCACAGTTAAGATGTAATATCAAGAAACAAAGGTCATAATATAACTTTATAACCAGGAATAACATAATTTTATTACATCTTTCATAGCTCATATGGCTATTACATTTCATTGCAGCGGAATAACTATAAGCATGGGGTCCTTCATCTTCAAAGTGCCACAGCCAGATGTTGGTTGTAGACTTTGTAATCCTAATCAATCAATCTTCACTAAAAACAATCAAACCTGCAACATACAAGTTACAGCCACAAAGGGTCAATACATTTGAATTGTATTGGCAAGTGATACTATGGTAGTATAGTGGAATCTATCATCTATATGCATTTGGATAAGTGGAGTTGAGGCTTGCATTGCTCAAAATAGATTTTTCTTATCATTTTGAAAATACTAAGTTTTTGCTTGACAAAATCATTTTTCTCAATCAAAGATTGAAGATCCTTTCCAAGGCATCTACCAATCAAAGATTTAAGATTTCAAACAACCCTTTTTCAAACCATAAGATTTTAACTTAGAAATTTGAATGATGAGATTCTTGATTGCTTCCATGTCTTGATGCTCAAATTGTCCTTTACCAGGGACATGGCTAAGTACTTAGATTTTACACTCTGCAGAGGTGGTGCACTTTCCCCACAAGACTTGGTTTCCCAAGACAAAATCTTTCAGAAGCCTTCCCTTAGACCAAAATGGACGCGTTCCAACCTATCAAACACTACCACCCACTATCCATATGGCTAAGTTCTTGCAACCTATATGATCATGGCAGAGCCCATATTGCCAAGTGGTTGCACTTGAAGCTTCTCAACATTTGACATCTCAAATCTCTTTGTTTCCTGGGTGGCATACCACAAGTGAGATACACAAGGTCAACCATAAACATGGGCCTTGTGAACCACTCAACATAACCCAATCCTTCCATTCCACCCAGGTGATTCATTAACTTAGTCGTTTTATTAAACGAAACATAAGTCCTCAGACTTAGAGATTTTTCCATAGTGTGAATATATTTTCCACCCATGTTTTCTAATAGCTAGGCTAAGATTGATAGTAATAGGAATCTTAACTTAGGAAAATCCTACTAAGGATTCATCTACTAGTGTCGTGGGAATGACCACGGCAGATGCTGCAATCGGCAGCGAGTAGTAGAACGAGGGGCAAGGGCGGCCAGCCATCTGCGGTGCGAGATGAGGGCAAAGACACAGGGTTTTACCCAGGTTCGGCCCCCCGGAGGGTAAAGACCTACTCCTGCTAGATTGTATTATGGAGGTGTTTACAATGGAGAACTCGGCGACTAGGCGGCGAGTTGCTTGGGTGTATGAGGGAACGTGTGTCTACTCATCCCATAGGGCGGTTTATATAGGCTCACCTCCCCTAGGGTTTACATATCTCAACCGATTCGGTTACAACTTCGGTAATCATTTAACCTAGACCGACTGGGCCTATCTGCTCGCCTGGGCCTTCAACTTCCAGTCGCCTGATACCTTGCTGGGCTTTGGTCCACTCGCTCTACGTGCCCACTCAGCCCTTGGACCATCGGAACGTCTCCAGGTATACCCCAATAGGCGATCCCCATCGAGTCCCCGAGGCCGCCGTTGATTAGGCGTGAGTGGCTGGCAATGGAGTATACGGCTTCAAGTTGGCATCCAAATAATCGGCGGGCTCTGTATAAAGGAAAAATCCGTGAACCGAGTCGCTTGGCGAGTCGAGCCAACGGACGCTGCCTCGGCGAGTGACTCAACGAGCCGAGTGGCTAGAGTTGGACCGTCAGCGTGGTCAAACTAGCCGTTAAGGTAACCAACGGTAACTTCGGCGTAATCATCGCGCCCCTGATTTGGCGGGCAACTCCCGCTATATAAGAGGAATGGTAGGCTATCGCAAAGCCAACCGCCCACCATTTCCTCCGAGTACGCACATCTTCCTTCCTTTGATTCCGCGATCCAATCGACCCGCAATCCTCCGACCTCCGAACAGATCCTCAGCCATGGCCCTCCACGAACCTTGGGTAGATCCAAATGCACCAGGCGCAGCCGGCCTCGAGGAGGCCGAATCCCACGGGCCGGCTGTCATGGCGTATCCTCGCAGCCGGGAAAACGACCCCAGACCCGAGAGAGAGTTCGTCTGTTTCACCAGCCACCTCGGCGGGGTTAGGGTTTCACATCTTTGTTCTTCCGGCGCTACTACCACGGATCCAGCCTCGATCCGGGTCCCCAAAGATCGAGCAGCTCGCCATCTTCGTATGCTCATGTGCTACTTGGGCTGTCGGCCCTACTTTCCTTTGTGGCAAGATCTGTTCCATGGACGGATCAGCCGCGAGGAGGCGGTCGGCCCAATGCTAGCCGCGGGCGGCTTAACCTTCCAACTTAAGTCCAAAGCCTCCTTCTTCGACCTGATGCTGCCCGCCAAAGCAGCGAGCGATCGAAAAGTCATGGTTCTATGTGACCGAGGCGACCGGAAGACGGCGGCGATTCCGCGGTACTCGGCTAATCGTTCCGAGCCACGCCATCTCCAGGTCGGCAAGCTCCCCGACGACTAGCGGATGGTCGTCGACGAGATGCTCCAGACCATCCGCGGTCTGAAGAAGAAGGGGCTCCAGACGGTAAACTTGTACAACTGTTGGCTTGGGCGGCGGCTCGTTCCGCTCGCCCAACGCGACCATTACATGTACCAGTACACGGGCCGGGGAGACTCGACGAAAGCCTCCCTCGCCGAGTGGAAGCTGGAGGACTACCTCTCAGCGCTGAAGAAGATCACCCAAGCGACATACGTGGATGCGCAGGCTGGGGTACCTCCCTACACCGCGAAGCGTCCGGCTCCGACGGTAATCCTTTTATCTCGTTCGCAGCAGCGTGCAACATGATAACTCTAACTCTGTTTCGTGTTTAACGCAGCTGTTCCAAGTGGTGGAAGGGTGGTTACCACCTGCTGACGACGAGAGCCCCGGGCCATCCGCCCAGGAAAGAAGCGGGTCGCCACCCGCCAAGGGTGACAAGGACGACGAGGACGAGTCCGAAGAGGAGATTGCCCCACTGGTCCGAAGGACCCGCGGGCAACGTCAGCACGAGATCGAGGCGATCAGGAGCCTCGAGCGTCATGACGACGACGACGAACTCCCAGAGACCACCTCGCGCCATCAGGCCACTCCCGCGAAGAAGAAGAAGAAGGAGAAAGAGGCGAGGGCCCCCCTGAAAAGGAAGACAAAGCCGCCGAAGGTGGCCTCACCGCCGCATTCAACGAGCAGCTCTGATGCCCACAGCTCGGCCGGTGATGGCGCAGTCCCGGCGACAACCACGCTAGATGCACCATCTACAGAAGCTCCGCTGGCCTCAATGCCTCCGCCATTCGCGTCGGTTTCTGGGCTAGGGAAGGCTCCGGTTGAGGCGACTTTGCCTCGCAAGGAGGTCCCGAGCGCGGTGGCCTCGCCCCGCAAGGAAGTTCCGGCCGTGGTAGCCCCAATTCATGAGGAGGCCTCCGCCGAAGGCACCCCGGATGCGCCAACCGCTACGTCAACATCAAAGAAGCCGTCCGTATCCTGGGCCCCCGACATCCTGGAACTAGGGCTTAGTCGCCGACAGGGCCTCGAGCTGGAAAACCGGTGGCCTTCGTGACAGGGCTGCGTTTCATTCCGCCGCCAAGTGAGTGCATTCGCCTTCCTTTCCTTCAAGACTTTGATTGTCTTTTATTGATTTGATTCGATGTGCAGGACCGGAGTGAAAAAGATGGGTCACCCGACCATGGCTAAGGTACCTTCGCCGGGCTAAGAAGACCTTCCCGCAAGAGGAAAAGTGATGAGGTCGCCGCCAACGGAAGGCAGCAAGAAGGCCAAGGCGACGACATCGCCACCGTCTCGACGACGCGGCGGGCGGCGCCGGCTGGTCCCGCAGTGGAGGCAACTGCGTCACGAAGGAGGTCGCTTCCTTTAGACCGAGGAAGCGACTTCCTTTAGCGGCGCCGATCGCTACCTTCCCCGCTTCACGACCAAGGCGGCCGAGGCGAGTGGGCTGCGACCCGAGCCCCGCCTCGTGGACCATCAACGCTGAAATCGAGCAACGTCGCGGCACACGCGCGCTTGCATCTCTGTGGACGCGGCGCAACTTCACAAAGATGCTTGGTGCGGCCATCCAGGTACTTCCAGTCCCCGAGGATCAGGTCGGTGCTTAGCAGCGGCTTGATTCTTATTATTACTTGTTTTGTTCTTTCGAATCCAGTCCCCGAGTGCGTATGCGCTAAATTTTAGCGGATATGCACTGAGGAATTTTCGTGGTCGCCAGTCCCCGAGTGCACACCCGCTAAATTTTAGCGGGTGGGCACTGAGGAATTTTTGTGATCACCAGTCCCCGAGTGCGCACCCGCTAAATTTTAGCGGGTGGGCACTGAAGAATTTTTGTGATCGCCAGTCCCCGAGTGCGCACCCGCTAAATTTTAGCGGGTGGGCACTGAAGAATTTTTGTGTGTGCTGACTTTGGAGATGTACAGGGTCTGCAGCTGGAGTCGGCAGAGCGATTGGCTGCGAAGCAGCGTGCTGAGAAGGAGCTGGCCGCTATCCAAGAAGCAAACAAGGAACTTCAGGTTGTTGCTGCGCAGGCGGAGGTGGCTCGCCAGGAGCTTGTCCCTGCTGGAGAACTGGAGGCAGTGCGGTCTGCGTTAGGCACCGCCGAGAAGAAGATTGCCGACCTTGAGCGCGAACTGCAGGCGGCAAAAGAAGAAGCGAGCTCGGCGAACGGGCGAGCGAAGGCCGCCATTGCGGCCGCGGAGGAAGACCGAAAGGTGTCGGAAGCCCTCATTGTTGGGCTTCAGGACGATCATTCATCGCTTCAAAGTTTCATCACGGGACTCGCCCGCCCATTGCTTGGTGAGTGCGTCTTCCCTGTCTTTTGGTTGTATTGTTTGTGGTTTCCATGGTACTCATACTTGTCTCCTTCTCGCAGGTCGTGTTATTGGCTCCCAAGAAGAAGCGGACTCTCTTGACGCGAGGGAATGCGTGAACATGCTCGTCGACTCGGCGACGCTGTCGGCGACGTGCATCCGCGCCTACCTTCAAGAGATGTCGCCCACCGAGGTTATTCCCAAGTGACCTCGTTGAGGTGTGGGAGTACTTGGAGAAGGCGCCCATGTTGTGGAGTTCATGACGCGGTCGGCGCGCTCGTCATGAGCATCGACAGCCTTGAGCCTTGACTCGCCCACTTCGAGGACTTTGATCTCGACGATGTGACGAGTGGGTACCTTCGCCGACCGGGCGCGTGGATCTGTCCGAGGTTCTCAAGCTGCCGCAGCGTACTCGGAGCGCGTCTGGCGATGGGCGACCTCCTTCCCTACCAGAGACGGTCGTCGCGTAAACGACTCGAAGCCGCATCGCGACTTCAAGGTTGAGCAACCTTTCCGCCGGGCGATGGCGGGTGAGCTGACGCGTATCCGCCAAACCCGTACACCGCGTTCATCCGAGGCGCCGGATGTCGGGCGTCATCGCCGGGTTCATGAATAGTGTAGTTTGCCTAGATGTGTTAGCAGAAGTTCTACCGAGTAGGCATATTTTGTAATGTAAGACAATGCGACATGCGATTGAATGGAACGTTGTGTTCATTTTGCTACTTGTTTTTGTGTTTTGGATTGATTTTGAGTGAGTCCCCAAGCGCGTCCGCCCTTTTGTGGGGTTCACCTCATATATGATGTTTTGTTGTTTATCATGTGTGTTGTTTAGTTTAGTCGACTACTTGAAGCTCGGAGAGCCGAGCAAGGCGACTCCCTTGAGTGCTCAGATTTACCGTCTTCCCAGACGCGAACGGGCCGGGTGGCCGAGTCCCCGTGCGTACTTGGTAGTTCAAGGCGCGACTCGAGGGTGGTTGAGGACTGAGCTACAGTGAGCGCCGCCTCCCGCCTGGCCCGGTGGGTCATCGCTGCGAAGTCCTAGGCGTGCTCTCTTACTTGGCGTTTTCCTGTCGATCGCGACGAACTGGTATTCAGTCCCGAGCGTGGTACTTAGCCGCTCGAGTCGCTATGCCGAGGATGCGGAGGACCAGGGTCGCCCGAGAAGCGAGGACAGTTGTCTTGGTTCGTAAAACCAGTCGAGCTAGGCGACTCAATGGGGCTCCGATTGGCGTTTTTAGTGGACGATGCAAGACCTGAAATGACTCGGTTTTACATCGCACTACTTAGCCGTGCCGTCGCTGTACCAAGGGTTGACTTCGTATTTTAGCATGACGCTGTTAATTACGAAAAGTAGTGGCACAAGGCATGGAGAGTAGACAATTTTGCGGTAACCGCTTTCTTTTATTCATAGCGACCGGAGAGTACATATGTGGGGTTCTAGGAATAGAACTTCCGAGGAGATTTACATTCCATGGCCGCTGACGCCGAGTTCGCCCTGCGGACGTCGATGAGGTAGTAGGCGTCGTTGCCGAGTACGCGCCCAATAGCGAACGGGCCTTCCCACGGAGGGGAGAGCTTGTGCATGCCCTTCTTGTCCTGGATGAGGCGTAACACCAGGTCGCCTTCCTGGAAGGTGCGGGTTTTCACCCGTCGGCTGTGGTAGCGGCGGAGTCCTTGTTGATAGATGGCGGTGCGCGATCGGGCGAGGTCGCGTGCTTCGTCGAGTTGGTCGAGCCCGTCTTGGCGGGCCAGCTCGTTTTCGGCCTCCGTATAGTGGACGACCCGCGGCGAGTCGTGTTCGAGGTCGGTGGGCATGACTGCTTCGGCGCCGTAGACCATGAAGAAGGGAGTGAATCCCGTCGACCTATTGACCGAGGTGCGGATTCCCCAGATGACGGAGGGGAGCTCTTCGACCCAGCATCCAGCGGTGCGCTCGAGTGGTACTTGGAGTCGCGGCTTCAGGCCGTGGAGGATGCTTTGGTTGGCCTGCTCGTTCACCTGGCCATTGATTCGGGGTGCGATCGACGCGAGGTCGAGCCGGATGTGGTGCTTCGCAAAATTCGGCCATTGCTCCCTTGGCGAAGTTTGTGCCGTTGTCCGTGATGATGCTGTTGGGGAACCCGTAGCGGTATATGAGCTCGCGTAGGAACTTAGTGGCGGTCTTCCCGTCGCATTTCCGGACTGGCTTGGCCTCTACCAACTTCGTGAATTTGTCGACGGCGACCAGCAGGTGGGTGTATCCAGAGGGGGCCTTCTTGAAGGGGCCTACCATGTCCATGCCCCACACAGCGAATGGCCAGGTGATGGGGATTGTTTTGAGCGCCGAGCTCGGTACGTGCGTCTGATTGGCGTACTTCTGGCACCCGGCACATCGCTGGATGATGTCGACAGCGTCGGCGTGTGCGGTGGGCCAATAGAAGCCGTGTCGCATAGCCTTGGCGACCAGGGAGCGAGCGGCGGCGTGGTGGCCGCAGTCGCCTGAGTGGATGTCGTGGAGGATTTTGCGTCCTTCAGCCGGTTGGACGCAACGTTGGAACACGCCGGTGACGCTGCGCTTGTGTAGCTCGTCGTCGATGATGGTGTAAGATTTGCATCGGCGAGCGATCATTCGAGCATTTGTTTCGCCTGGCAGGTGCCGGTTTCGTGTAGGCGATGTAGGGCTTGGTCCAGTCGTCTGGCTCGGTGATGAGTGCGACCAAGGCTGCCTCTGGTTGGAGCGGGACTACGATGTCGATCTCCTTCGGGAGAGACTGATGGCGTGAAGATTGTGTCGAGGAACACGCCGGGTGGTGCGAGTCGAGCCGACCCGATGCGAGAGAGGGCGCCGCCTCCTCGTTTTCCTCCCGCCGATCCACTCGACAGTAGCCGGTGAAGTGGCCCACCTTGTCCACCTCTTGGCGGCGCCGCCATGGTGGGGAGACGGCGTCGCAAAGCCGCGACTTGCCCCCAACGAGGTCGGAGTCTCCGTAGCATCAAGGCGATTGACGCCATCTCCCTGCGGCTCGCATGCCGGAGTAGGGCCTCGATTCAGCCATGTTGTTGGTGCAGGCGTGAATTGAGGCGGAGGATGTAGTGGAGCTTGTCGCTTTTGGTGAGGTCAAGACTATCCCGCCTCCTCGCCGTCCGCGTTCTTGGACCCGTCGAAGTGCAGGCTCCAGTAATGGAGGTACGGCGGCTTCTCTGGCTGCTGGGCCTCCTCCCAGTCGGCGAGGAAGTCTGCCAGTGCCTGCGACTTAATCGCCCTTCGTGGCTCGTATTTAATGTTGTGGACGCCGATCTCGACGGCCCACTTGGCGACCCGCCCGGTCGCCTCGCGATTGCGGATGATATCTTGTAGTGGTGCTGAGGAGACGACCGTGATCGGGTGCTCCTGGAAGTAGTGCGGCAGGCGCCGCTGAGCCCTGAAGACCGCGTATACCAGTTTTTGGTACTGTGGGTATCGTTGGCGCGACTCGGTGAGAACCTCGCTGATGTAGTACACGTCGCCGGACCGGGCGCCTTTCTTCTTCTTCGGTCGTCGACGACCATTACGGCACCGACGACGCTACCGGACGCCGCGACATAAACCAGCATAGGCTCTTTGTCACCGGTGCGGCGTAGTGGTGCGGCGAGTAGCACTTTTGAGGTCGCGAGCGCCGCCGTCCGCCTCCTTGTCCCACCGAAGGTGGGGTTCTTGCGCATCAGCGGTATAGTGGCATCGCTTTTCGCCAGCGGGGATGAAGCGATCGAGAGCCGCCACTCGCCAGCTTCTCGGACGCCGCAGCACTCGGGTTTGCGAGCCGGGCGATCGTGTTGATCTTTGTTGGGTTTGCCTCGATCCCTCGCTTGAGACGACGCACTCCCGAGGTTGCCCGGGTACACCGAAGGTGCACTTGCTTGATTGAGCTTTATCTTGTACCTTCGCAGGTTGGCGAAGGTCTCCGCTAGGTCGGCGAGTAGGTCGCCTTGGCGGCGGATTTCACGACCACGCCGGCGATGTAGACGTGGATGTTGCGCCAATTTGGCTCGCGAGGCATTCTTGCATGCACCGCTGGTAGGTTGCTCGCGTTCTTGAGGCCGAAGGTCATGGCGGTAGCGAAGGCTCAATGGCGTGATGAACGCCGTCTTTCTCTCGCCCTCGTCTCGACAGCCATTTTGATCTGGTTATACCCGAGTAGGCGCCGAGGAAACATACTCGAACCCGCGGTGGAATCGATTATCCGATCGATCCGCTGGAGGACGAATCGCTCCTTTGGGCAGGCGCTGTTCAGGTTTGTGTAGTCGATACACATTCTCCAGGTCCCGTTCTTCTTCTCGACCAAGACTGGGTTTGCCAGCCACTTGGAGTATTTGATTGGCCGGATGAAGCCGGCAGCGAGTAGACGCTGCACTTCCTCGGCGATTGCCCGACGGCGTTCTTCGTTGAAGGGCCGTAGCGACTGCTTGACGGGTCGCACTTTGGGGTCGGCGTTTAATTTGTGCTCAGCGAGCTCCCTAGGGACACCAGGCATGTCGGAGGGTTTCCATGCGAAGATGTCCCTGTTCTCACGGAGGAACTCGATGAGCGCGCCTTCCTATGCTGGGCTCATGCCTGTCCCGATCGTCACCGTCTGGCTGGAGTCGCCTGGGACCAGCTCAACGGTGCGAAAAGGCCGTAGCCTCAAAGGTTGAGGTGTTTGCGCTTCCGAGTTTGGCTTGAGTATCGTGGGTCGTCATTGTTAACCCCGCCGCAGATTTGGCGAGCTCGTCGGCGTGATTAGTTTCGCCGCGATGACGCGCCGCGAGTTCGGCTCCCTTTGGCCGCATTCGCGGCCATGTCGGGTCGCCGTTGATGGTGATGACGCCGCACGCCCGGGAGCTTCATCACGTTATGCGCGAGCGGGCGCCGCCATGAATTTGGCGAACGCTGGCGCGCCTAGGACGCAGTGGTAAGGCTGTCGAATGGCACCAGCTCGAAGATGATCCGCTCGGTGCGGAAGTTTGCCGGAGTACAAGGTGACGGGTAGCGTGACTTGCCGATCGGGTACGCCTTCCGACCGGGACGGCGCCGTGGAACGTGGTGTGGGTGGTCTCGATCATCGATCGCGGGAGCCGCAACCGCTGAAGGTGTCGAGGTAGAGGATGTTGATGGAGCTGCCGCCGTCCATCGCTGTCTTGGGGAGCCAGAGTCGCCAACCTGGGCTTGACCACCAAGGCGACTCGTCCGGTACTGGCGCGTGGCGAGTGGTCTTGCCGCTCCGGTGATGGGCTGTTCACCAGTTGAGAAACCGGGACGTCTGTTTGGGCCACCGCTGACGGCGGCACGCGCTGGCGATGACCTTCTTCTCGCTTCGTGTTGAAGCTCGTGAAGGTGTGGAGCGAGCCGCTACTTTGCGAATTTTCCGCCGTTTACGGTCGTTGTCGGTGTCTTCCCGCTGCCGTGCCTTCTCGATCTCCCCGAGGGTGTGGCGGTCGGCGGTGGTGTGCGTGGCGGCTTTCCTTCCCTGTAAAACGCACATGGTTGGTTAAGGAGGCCGCGGATCGAACCTTGGCTTGTTCTTGTAGTTCCCGCCATCGCTGCTGCCTCCGTCGCGCGGTAGCTCTTGGGGTCGCAGCGTGCTCAGCGTTGGCGACGAAGTCGACTTCGCCCGTCGTTCGGGCGCTGCTCGTGAGGCGGGTGCCGTAGCATAGATCGGTTCGCGGGCGCCGCTGCTGCCGCCCGTGCGGCGCGTTCTCCGGACTCGTCGTCGACGCCTTGGTTGGGATCCTCCTCGGCGCATCGCTTGGCGATCTCGAGGAGGTCGGGATGTTGTCGAGTGTGCGGGCGTGTCGCTTGAGCTTGGCGACTAGAGGCTCGTGAGCGCACGAGGTCTTGAAGCAATGGATCGCGGTGTCCGGTGGATGCCGACCGCTGTACCAGAGCTCTTGCCACCGCTGGACCCAGTGCGGGTCGACTCAGGGTCCCGGACGACGCCTGTGTCCTCGATGGTGGTGGCGCGAGTATAGGAGCACTCGAAGTGCCCGACGGCGTCTCGCATTTCTCCCGTGAGTCGACATCGCCCCGGGGAGCGTGTTGATCCATTGCCGCACGCCCCTCCATCATCGCGGGAGGTAACGGGCGTAGTAGGTCACAGACCCGCGATCCCCATTGCCATGAGGTATGTGTCGAGCCGCATCGCGGGTCGTCAGGAGTCGATTTTCTATCTCCTTTGGCTCCTTGAAGTTCGGTGGGTACTTTTCGCCTCGGATCATTGGTCCGAAGCACTTAGGCCCTAGTCGACTAAGCGACCCCATGGGCTCGCCATCGCGGCGAGTAGTTAGGGTGTGCCGCAAGTCGTCGGGCTGGCGTGCGCGCCAGTTTTGGTTGTTGATGATGTGAGTGCGGGCGTCGATCGGTTCTCCGTTAAGGCGCACGGTTGGTCGCCGCCTGGGATCGTTAGGAGAGTGCCGCTCATGGTCGGCGTTGAGCTGCGCTGGCTCGTGGCGGGCAATTGAGGGTGTTTGCCACCGCTGACGGCCGCTGAGGCCGCCTCGCTTCCCGAGGAGCGCGAGTATACTCGCTGCTTGCAGTCGACGCCCGCTCTTTGTTGTTCCACGGCCTTTGCGAGTAGGGCCCTGACGTACTGGATTTGTAAGGCGCCGTCTCCGGTGGCCGTGATGCTATCGGCTGCTGCTCGTCCTGCCACGAGGTTGTCCATCGGGGTGGAGAACAGTGGGAGGCCATTAGCGTCTCGCCCGTGAGGAGACGACTATCCGCGCTGGTCCTCGGAGGTGCGGTTGGGTGGTGGTGGGCACCCATCGCCGCCGATCTGGCGGGGGCGGTGCTTCCTCCCGTGGCGCGTTTCGCAGATCGCGCCGCTATGCGAGCCGGTCGTTTCGCCGCCGAAGTTCAGGGCGCTACCGAACGGTGGGGTTCAGCGTGACGATCCGCCGGTGGTAGCGTGATGCTCGCGCTGTCACCTGCCGAGGCGAAATTTTCGCGCCGGCCTGCTTCTTGCGCATCGCCCGCCAATTTCAGGCGGAGTTCCTCGACCTCCGTCGCCGTGGCGTTAGGAGGGATCGGGGTGGAGAAAGGGTCCTCCGGCGGATCGGTGCCGGTGGCCATGTAGGTCGCGGCATGGCGACTGGTTCCGTCGTGGAGGTCGGCGGAGTTTTCCGACCCGGAGTCGAATTCGAAGATCCCGAGGATGGAGGGGTCCTCGAAATCTCCCGCGTTGGAGACCTGGACGATGGAGCCCGCGGATGAGGCCGCGGTGATGGATCCGGCGAGTGACGCCGGGGTCGCCGAGTCGGCGTCGTCGGTGAGGGCCGCGTCTTCCGCGGGTATGAGTTCTCGCCACGTTCGTGGGCCGAGTTGTACTTTCGAGGCGGCGGTGGATCGTGCGGACCTGGCTCTCGGAGAGCCGATCGCGTGGTGGAGACTCGCGGATGTGAGCCGAGTCCTCCGAGGTGATGACGTCGGTGAGGCCGACGAAGAGGCTGATCGTGCCGATTGGCAGGATCACGCTGTGTGTGACGGGTCGTGCCGCCGGGACGTAGCTGCTCGGCAAGATCTGGAGCATCTCGCCGATCGCTATCATACGGCCGTGGCGCACTGCCTCGTTGATGGGCAGATTGGATCTCGCCGCAGAACACCGGCCAGACCGGCCAGGCCCCACGGTGGGCGCCACTGTCGTGGGAATGACCACGGCAGATGCTGCAATCGGCAGCGAGTAGTAGAACGAGGGGCAAGGGCGGCCAGCCATCTGCGGTGCGAGATGAGGGCAAAGACACAGGGTTTACCTGTTCGCCCGGAGGGTAAAGACCTACTCCTGCTAGATTGTATTATGGAGGTGTTTACAATGGCGAACTCGGCGACTAGGCGGCGAGTTGCTTGGGTGTATGAGGGAACGTGTGTCTACTCATCCCATAGGGCGGTTTATATAGGCTCACCTCCCCTAGGGTTTACATATCTCAACCGATTCGGTTACAACTTCGGTAATCATTTAACCTAGACCGACTGGGCCTATCTGCTCGCCTGGGCCTTCAACTTCCAGTCGCCTGATACCTTGCTGGGCTTTGGTCCACTCGCCGTTCTACAGGCCCACTCGCCAGCCCTTGGACCAGTCGGAAACGTCCCGCTGGGTATACCCGAATAGGCGTATCCCCATCAACTAGGTTTTCCTATAGCAAGGTTCATACCTAGCAAAATCCATGCAAGTTTTACTTAGCAAAATCACTAATGCATAGTGAAAGTAATGGGACAAAAGTATGAAGCATCACTTGCCTTTTTGGTAGGGAATGGTGGTTCACTCCTTGATCTTGCTAGTCTCACACTTTCTAACTTCACTACAAGTCAATCAAGTAGACACAAAATCAACTAGCATTCCAAACCAATAAATCAATCAAACAATTTAACACACACAAAAACAATGGGATTTAAGTCATGCATGTAAGCATGCAAAGGATGGTTCTATTTGTAAGGATGGTCTCCACTAGGCTTCTAAACTTTGTAAGGTCCAATTTGGTCATTTACCAAGATGGCAAAGTCATTTGCAAATGGGTTTTATCCAAAACTACCTTTAAATCCATTCATCATTTCATGTGATGGAAAATGTTTTTATCAAGGAAAAACTCTTAAGTTGTTCACCAAATGAGTTGCTAATTTGCAAAACTTGGTGTTGTGGTTCAGTGGGTTTGATCAAACCATTTTCTTAAAATTTTCTTTCCATAACATTTTCATAACAAAAACCATTCTTTTTTATTTGGCTAGAAAATGACTAAGTCAAGTAATCCAACCTAAATCTTATCAAAATCATTTTTAACACCAAGGGTTGGTTCCTAGGGTCAGTAAGGTCACAAAAATTCATTTTGCAAAGGTTTTAACCTAAAAATCATTTTTAAACAATTTTTCTACTCTAAACAATCTCACAAAAGAATCTACAAAAACAAGCAAACTAACAGATACTATTGGCTAAACTAATTCCACAGTTGGCTAGGGCTTTCTCTCCTGAATCTAGCGACATAAAATTTGTAATTTTTGGACGTGTGGATCCAGAGATATAAGGGTTTGAAATTCACAAAATATTCTGTTTTCAAATCAGTTTTTAAACAGAACAGTGACACGCCAAGACACTCGTTGGGCGGTACCGTTGGGTGGATCACGGTGCATCGTATGGCCCGATCACGTACCCTTTCGCTTAAGTTATTCTATCCTATCCATCGATCGGGATCGGACGGGGTGCTTGACCTTAGGCGGCGGCGCTATGCTGGCGGCGAGCGACGACGATGGCGGCGCCGGTGAAGTAGGAAGCGAGGAGGAGGAAAAGGTGCTCACCGGATTCGTTGACGCTTCGATGCTCAACGTAGTACTTGTCCATCGAGGCGCTTAGGGCAGCGATTGCTCGCCGGAGAGAGAGCAACGGACGGTTCGAGGTCGCCGAGGCGAGAATAGGGGCGTCCTAGGACAAAGCGGAAGATCTTTGTTAGGTTCGCACGAGCCTGGAGATCATCATCGTGTCCACGGGGAAAGGAGGGGAGGTCAGGTTCTACCTGGGGACGTCGTCGGAGAGGTGGCAGACGCGGCGGCGTTCGAAAGCTTGATGTAGCCGACGCTATGGGGCGCCCGCAGTTGAGAGCAGGGTGCTGGGAGATGCGTCTGGGAGTGGGGAAGTTGTCAGCGTGCTCAGGGAGGCTCGGGACCGTGTCGTGTCGCCGGAATCGGCGCCGGACTTCGTCGGAACAGAGGGTGCTCGGAGAGTAATTGAGGCGGCCTGGGGCGTGCTTTGGGGAGGGGGCAGAGGGGAATGAGAGAGGATGCGTTGGCGTTTAAAGGTGCTTGATCGCTGCGAGTTAAGGTGGCCGTGTTAAGGCGAATTCAAGCCACGAATCAAAGCCTGCAACGGCCGGCGAGGGGAGAAGAGGTCGTGCGGGTGGGAAGGAAGAACAGGAGGAGTGGGGTCCGCTGGTCAGTGGGAAAAGAAACGAGGGGGAGGTGCACCGGTCAGTGTCACTGCGGGTTAACTAATTGGTGTGAATCGTTTTCTTTCGGGGTGAGGTGCTGGGCTGTTTCTGGGCCTGTTTGGGCTGCTGGGTTGGGTCAGGTCCATTTCATATTTTTTTCTTCTGAATTCTTTTTCCTTTTCTATTTCTATTTTTCTGTTTTGAATTTGAATCAATTATTCATTCACTCAAACTATTCAACAATTCAAACTTATAATGAGTTTTTGGTTCTGTTTTTCAACATAAACCAAATCCCAAAAATAAAATAATATTTTATTCATTTTTAGGATCTATTTAATAATTAAATAAAATAGCCCTTTAGTTATTTAATCAAATAGGGTTTGATTTATTTAATAAAATCTCCATTTAAAATTCAAACATTTTCAAAATAAAATCAGTAGGTTTAATAAAGAATACTTGGAAACTTGTTTAAAACAAAATAACATTTTGCTATAGGGTCCATTAATAATTAAATAAATAGACCAAGGTTTATTAATCAAATAGGGTTTTGTTTTATTTAAAACCTCTTTGAAATCTAAATATTTTAAAACCAAATCAGAGGTTTTATTTGGGAAATATAGAATACTTGGAAATTTGTTTAAAACAAAATAACCCTTTATTTTAGAGTCCATTATTAATTAAATATAATAGACTTTCATTATTAAATCAAATAGGATTTGTTTTATTGAGATATTTATTTTGAAATCTAAAATAAAGCCAAAACACTTTAGTAGGTTTTATTTGTGAATATCAAATATTTGGGAAAACTTATTTTAAATAATTTAATAAGTTTTGATGTTTCAATTAAATTGGTAAAACCTTTTATAAAGTTGGATATTAAATCCTTATTAATTTATTTAAATAAACCTTTGCTAATTTTATTTAAAATAAAATGTTTTAATTCCAAAGCTTGGCCAAGGTTTAATTTGGCTTTATAAAATATTCTTTATTTATAAACTTCTATTTCATTTGAAAACAAATATTTTCATTTAATTGTTTCAAAATAGTATTTCCAAATGTTTTTATTTTTCCTTTTATTAAATGTTTATCTTTTTAAATCCCTTTAGTATTTATTTAATTCAAATGGGTTTGAAGTTCCAATCGCATTCAAAATTTTCTTCTGGCTCTGAAAATCAAACAAAGTTTTATTTCATTCATTTATTTTCACATTACAAGATTTGGAAAATCTTGGGATGTGACAGGCTACCACCCTTAAAATAAATCTCGTCCCGAGATTTGGGAAGGCTGGGGTTACAAGCTGGTTCAAAACAACTAGGGTACTACCACCCTTAAAATTTTTCAAACAAAAATTACATAATGTCCTTCTTGGGATCCTAGAAAAACTTCTTTAAGCAAACTTTGCATGTGTCCTTGGTTTCCATACTTGACTTATGGGCCAAGGTTGAGTTTCTCCATAGGCTTGTTCAACTTGTTCTTCATCTTCTCTGGACAATTGCTTGCATAGTGTCCTGGGTTCTTACAATTGAAACAGTGGATATCTTGGAGTTCTTTGCGTTGTTATTGTGGACAAGTTGCTACATAATGGCCTGGTTCTTTGCAGTTGTTGCACACCACTTGGTCAATTCCCTTATTTTTCTTGTTCTCTGGGCACTCACTGGAGTAGTGTCCCATTTCCTTACATTTACGGCATTGCACAAGGTGCATGTCCTGTCTTGGTTTCTTGGGTTTCTTTGATCCTTTGAAGTAGGTTGTCTTGTTTGGAGGTATAAGTGGTCCTTTTCCTTTGGTAGATTTGGATCCTTCTTGTTTCCTTTGTTCTACCATGGAGTAGATAGGGCATTGGATAGGAACATGGTCATTTCCTTCACAAAGGTAACAAGTAGCTTGAGAGGTAGGACACTGTCCAATAGGATGTTTCTCTTCACAGTTGGGGCATTGATCTTCATGCTCCTTGGAAGTATGGTCCTTGTCTCCACAAATAATGCAAGCTGGGGCTCCATCTAGAATAACATTATTGTCATCCTTGTTATCATACTCTCTTTTGGGATAGTTTTCTTCCATGCTGATCATTTGATTGGTCACCTTAAGCATCAGTTGGGATTGTTCCTCCAAAAACTTCTGCAGTGCTGGATCTTTATCACTATTGCTGGCTATGAACTGAGCTGTCAGTTGGTTCAACTGGTGTTGGGTTGCTATGAGCTCTTTCATGCTGTCAGCTTGGTTGGTGTTGTTGTTGTCATCAACCTTGATGTTGGAGTTTCTTGGAGAAGTCATCTGTTTGGGTTGAAGGGAGATTAGAGTAGGCAAGATATTTCTAAGGAATTATTTCTAATCACACACATCACAATTCACACAAGCAATGTGAATGAATCACAAACAAACATTTCACTCAATCAACAAAGTTCAAGCACATTTTTAGGCAACAAAATATTTTTGTTACACCACATAAGTTGGTGTGTTTGACTTAACTAAATTATGGTGGTCCATCTATATGGTTCACTTGTGATCTTTCCTTCCTTCTTGATTCTTCTTGTATGAGATCATGGTTTCCTTGAGAAAAACTCTTGGTTGCAATAACTTCAAATGATGTAGGCTCCTTCTAACTTTTGCATTCCCTTAGTCTCTAATTCTTGAGCAAGATTTCTTGTCTCACTTGTCCTTAGTGATAACCATGGTTGAATTCCTTGGTGAATATGCTAAAGATGTTGAAGTCATTAGAGTTGAAGATGTTGAAGTCATTAGAGTTGAAGTAGTCCTTTGCACATGGTGTAGTCTTTGGCCATGGGGTTGGTTTTTCCATCAAGTTGAAATAGAAGAGATGTAGAGTTGAAACCAAAATGGTTGAGGAAAGAGTTTACAAGTGTTTTTGTAAATAAGTTTTTGAACAAATACAACTCCTATTTTTCTAAGGGTTTTTGTCCAATCCTAGGTTTACAAATCCTACAGGCAACACAATGCTCTGATACCATCTGTAGGGGTCCCAATCTTTAATAAGATAGAGCCCTCTGTGTTTTACAATGCTAGTCCCTAGATCAATAGCTAGCATCCACAGTTAAGATGTAATATCAAGAAACAAAGGTCATAATATAACTTTATAACCAGGAATAACATAATTTTATTACATCTTTCATAGCTCATATGGCTATTACATTTCATTGCAGCGGAATAACTATAAGCATGGGGTCCTTCATCTTCAAAGTGCCACAGGCAGATGTTGGTTGTAGACTTTGTAATCCTAATCAATCAATCTTCACTAAAAACAATCAAACCTGCAACATACAATCTTCACTTCGTCGGAACAGAGGATGCTCGCAGAGTAATTGAGGCGGCCTGGGGGCGTGCTTTGGGGAGGGGGCAGAGGGGAATGAGAGAGGATGCGTTGGCGTTTAAAGGTGCTTGATCGCTGCGAGTTAAGGTGGCCGTGTTAAGGCGAATTCAAGCCACGAATCAAAGCCTGAACGCGAGGGGAGAAGAGGTCGTATGGTGGGAAGGAAGAACAGGAGGAGGGGTCCGTGGTCGTGGGAAAAGAAAGCGGGGAGGTCCACGGTCGTGTCACCTTGGGTTAACTAATTGGTGTGAATCGTTTTCTTTCGGGGTGAGGTGCTGGGCTGTTTCTGGGCCTGTTTGGGCTGCTGGGTTGGGTCAGGTCCATTTCATATTTTTTTCTTCTGAATTCTTTTTCCTTTTCTATTTCTATTTTTCTGTTTTGAATTTGAATCAATTATTCATTCACTCAAACTATTCAACAATTCAAACTTATAATGAGTTTTTGGTTCTGTTTTTCAACATAAACCAAATCCCAAAAATAAAATAATATTTTATTCATTTTTAGGATCTATTTAATAATTAAATAAAATAGCCCTTTAGTTATTTAATCAAATAGGGTTTGATTTATTTAATAAAATCTCCATTTAAAATTCAAACATTTTCAAAATAAAATCAGTAGGTTTAATAAAGAATACTTGGAAACTTGTTTAAAACAAAATAACATTTTTGCTATAGGGTCCATTAATAATTAAATAAATAGACCAAGGTTTATTAATCAAATAGGGTTTTGTTTTATTTAAAAACCTCTTTTGAAATCTAAATATTTTTAAAACCAAATCTGTAGGTTTTATTTGGGAAATATAGAATACTTGGAAATTTGTTTAAAACAAAATAACCCTTTATTTTAGAGTCCATTATTAATTAAATATAATAGACTTTCATTATTAAATCAAATAGGATTTGTTTTATTGATATATTTATTTTGAAATCTAAAATAAAGCCAAAACACTTTAGTAGGTTTTATTTGTGAATATCAAATATTTGGGAAAACTTATTTTAAATAATTTAATAAGTTTTGATGTTTCAATTAAATTGGTAAAACCTTTTATAAAGTTGGATATTAAATCCTTATTAATTTATTTAAATAAACCTTTGCTAATTTTATTTAAAATAAAATGTTTTAATTCCAAAGCTTGTCCAAGGTTTAATTTGGCTTTATAAAATATTCTTTATTTATAAACTTCTATTTCATTTGAAAACAAATCTTTTCATTTAATTGTTTCAAAATAGTATTTCCAAATGTTTTTTCCTTTTATTAAATGTTTATCTTTTTAAATCCCTTTAGTATTTATTTAATTCAAATGGGTTTGAAGTTCCAATTGCATTCAAAATGTTCTTCTGGCTCTGAAAATCAAACAAAGTTTTATTTCATTCATTTATTTTCACATTACAAGATTTGGAAAATCTTGGGATGTGACACAAACCCTATAGTGTGCAGTGATTCTTGCCTATCTTGTTCCCTAGTTAGCTCACACACAACTCAGTAGATCATCTAGGAAGATTAGCCAGGCACTAGCACCACTGTGAGCTTGCCATTGTCATCAATGGTGAAAAGCTGAGCACCCCATTGTCACCCCATTGTGGACAGCAGGCTAGAGGAAGAACTAGCCATTCCAACCTTGTCTGGGAGGCAGCCCACCGTCCATCGCCACTCCCTGTCCTAGCCGCGAGCGTTGCCAAGCCCTAGACCACGCGCACAAGCCGCGCCCAGACCATGCCGAGCGTGCGCCAGAGCGCCACCCTCGACCAGTGTCCACAGACCGCGCGCCGCCCTCACCGCGTGCACACACGATCACCACCGACCCAGGAGACCGCCAGACATCCCCGTTTGCCGCCCCGTGCCATACAGCCACTGCCCGCCGTCGAAGACGCCGCCTGCCACAGAGCACCGCCTGCATCAAACCACACCGCCCCATGCCTCGCGATCATGTCGTTGAGCATCGCCAGAGACACAAAGACCGCCCCTACCCTTGCCCTTGCCCATGCCATTAGTCACTGTAACGCCGCCGACGAGCTCACCGTCGCCCGACGATCCCTCGCCGACTATAAATAGAGGCCACCCATACGATTTCTTCACACCATCTCACTCCCCTCTCCTCACTGACCGTGCCACACCGTCCTCAGAGCAAGGCGAGCACCACCTCGCCGGAATTTCACCGGAGCCCGCCGCCTCTGGAGAAGAAGGGAGCCAGCGATTGGAGCCACCCCAGGAGAAGCCACCGGTACCAGGAGGTTCGCCGTCGTCGACTTCGTCGTTCGCCCGCCTCGCCGACCCTCGCCCGTACCCCGGTGAGCCCCTAGCACCCCTCACTGGCCGCGCTAGGTTTCGTTCTCGCCGGAGATTTCTCGCGTCGACGATGACTCCCAGTCGTTGGATTAGAACTAGATCGAACGATCCACGTTGCCCCATACCGCTTCGCCCAGCCCCGTGTCACTGACGAGTGGGGACACCCACTTAAGCAGCCCGCTGGAGCACTGCGCTTAGCAGGCCGGCCCGTTAGAATTTCCCGTGCAGCCCAGCTATTCAAATTAAATCTTTTTCTATTTCAATTCAAACACGCTTCAGCACTCAACTTCAAAAATCAACCCAGATCGATTCAGTGCACCAATTTGAATGAAACCAATTTTGTTGGAAAGTTCTGTGAATGCTTAATCCAAGCCCGTCGGATTCAAGTCATTTGGATCTCTAGATCACCCCTAGTAAAAATAACAAGGCAGAAGCTTTTCTGCATTCAAACATTTTTCAAATTTAAACCATAAAAGCTTTTGAGTTGATTCCAACTCTCAAAAATCACATTTAACCATACCTTTCAGAATATATAAAAAATATATAGGTTTACTTGCAGAAATACTATTCAAGTAATAAAAGAATGCTTAATAAGCATTTCTAGCCACTTTAATTAATTAAAATAAAAAGGGTAAAACCTTATTAAATTGTGACACCACTTTAAATCACATTCCCATGGACTACAATATGTGGTGATGACATGTGTCAACATGATCCCATGTTTAGTTTGGAGAATATTAAATCTTAAGTAATTTTTCAATGAGTAGAAATTACTTTTCTAAAAATAAAAAGATTTAAACCAAGCCTTAACCTTGTAATGTTAGAGATGATGCTAGATCATCTATAGGACCCTTGTGTGTGATGATTGCAAGTAGTTAAGTATTGTTTGGTGATTGTGTACCTCGTACTTATTCATAGACGCTAGTACCGACCAAGGATACGAGGAGGAAGGAGGATACTACGAAGAGGAAGCCGAGGAGAACTTCAACCACTGCTCTGCACAAGGCAAGCTAACACTTGCAAGATACTATACCTATGCAAGCTTATACTGATATTGATGCAAGCTAACCCTTGCCAGATACCCTACTGATGCCACAAACCCATACTTGTGATATGACTACTATATGCCTTAAGCATATGTGATCATACCCACTTGATAAACCAAATCCTAGTTTTATGTGCAAGCTTCTTACTTTATTTCTTTATCAAAGCTTACTTAGAGTCTACCTAAGAGTTTGGTAGATACTAGACAGTTATGCTGAAGGTTGCATAAAGAGCATAAAATTTGGCCTAAGCTAGAAACCTTGATATCAGCCTAAGATATAAGGTTGGACTTAGTGAAACTCCACTAGTTACCACCCCTCATTAGTACTACCCCCACCTGTAGATGCTAGTGCTAAGCATAAAACTTGATCAACTTTTAGATGGGAATACTTGGTGGAAAAATGGTTATGCAAACCTTGGAATGATGGATCATTCTATTGAAATGTTTTGGACATGTGTTTCCAAACACTTGATGATTCTGGTGATAAAAATGTTGAGGCATGAGCCTTAGCCCTTTATAAAACTGATGGTTGTCTGGATGCGATACCATTCGAATTTTAGCGTACAACCACAATACCCGAATATTGGGTAGGGCTTGACTGGAAACTTATATACCTTAGTATTAGTTCCCTCCCGGCCAAGGTCTGAGCTGAGGCTACCTTGTGAAGATTGTCCACCTGTGCAGTACCCAAGATGACAGTTGGTCATGGTTGGGAGGCCAAACTCATAGGAGAGGTGCTTATACTAGGGCGTGTAATTGAAAGGTTAGGATTGATTATCCGCATACTGAGTATGGTGAATTCAGGATTTGTTCCTGACGGATGTATCGAATGTTGTGGTGAAAGTGTACAATCTCTGCAGAGTGTCAAACTATTCGAATAGCCGCGTCCGCGGTTATGGACAGTTGGAGTGGCCATACTGTTCCCCCGTCAGACTTTTCAAAATGACTTGTGAAATGAATTGAGACTTTGACTTGACCACAACAGAGTTGTGACCTGAATTACAAGATCCCACTTAGGAGTTATAAAATTGTGACTAGCTTTGGAACTTAGTAGAGATAAACCTGGCTTTTTGCAAAACAACCCTAGAGCCTAGTGTCCTATTATCCAAAAAACCCCTTACCTGTTAGTATTAGTTTGCGAGTACTTAAAGAGTACTCATGGATTTGTCCCTGGCTATTCCCATGGCCAGACTATGAATAGGAGTACCTGGAAGATGGACCCTAGGAAGGTTACGACAACTAGGATCATCTCCCATCGTCAGCATTGCCTGTGACCCCGAAGATGGAGCTTACGCCATCAAGTATTATTACGTATTCCGCTTCTTGATGTTGTATTAAGAACTGGATCATGATCCCCATTTGTGTAAGAACTTATGTATCATTTGTAATGGATGAAGTACTATGGTATCCAATTCTGTTATGTCTCGCAAAAATGGTAATCCTGGGATTGCGATGTATGGCATAACAGGCATCTAGGATTGAAAAACCCGGGTGTTGACAAACCTAAGTTGTCGTTTCTTAAAGTTTGGGGATGTGAAGCTTACGTCAAGAAGTTGATGCCGGACAAGCTCGAACCCAAAGCGGAGAAATGTGTCTTCATAGGATACCCTAAGGAAACGATTGGGTATACCTTCTATCACAGATCCGAAGGCAAAGTGTTTGTCGCAAAGAACGGATCCTTTCTTGAGAAGGAGTTTCTCTCGAAAGAAGTGAGTGGGAGGAAAGTAGAGCTAGACGAGGTTATTGAACCTTCTCTTGAGTTGGAGAGTAGCGCGGCACCTGAAATTGTTCCAGTGCCGTCTGCACCAACAATAGAGGAAGCTAATGACAAGGATCATGAAGCTTCGGACGATGCTACTACTCAACGTCACAGGTCGACAAGGTCACATGCCCCTCCTGGGTGGTACGGCAACCCTGTCTTAACTGTCTTGTTAGTAGACAATAGTGAACCTGCGAACTATGAGGAAGCAATGATGAGCCCAGACTCTGAGAAATGGCTAGAGGCCATGAAATCCGAATTAGGATCCATGAGCGAAAACCAAGTATGGAATTTGGTGGACCCTCCTAGCGACCGAAAGGCCGTTGAGTGCAAATGGATTTTCAAGAAGAAAACGGACGCGGATGGTAATGTTACTGTCTATAAATCACGACTTATCGCGAAAGGTTTTCGACAAGTTCAAGGTGTTGACTACGATGAGACTTTCTCTCCCGTAGCGATGTTTAAGTCCATTCGGATTTTATTAGCAATTGCTGCGTTTCATGATTATGATATATGGCAGATGGATGTCAAGACTGCGTTCCTCAACGGCAACATTGATGAAGAGTTGTATATGATGCAACCCGAAGGTTTTGTCGATCCTAAGGATGCTGATAAGGTGTGCAAACTTCAGCGTTCCATTTATGGACTGAAGCAAGCATCTCGGAGTTGGAACCTTCGTTTTGATCAAGTGATCAAGAGCTTTGGATTTTTTTCCAAATTGCTACGAAGCTTGTATCTACAAGAAAGTGAGTGGGAGCTCAGTGACATTTCTGGTACTATATGTGGATGACATATTGATTATTGGAAATGACATTGATATGCTTAACGAGTTATTTTAACAAATGTTTTTCAATGAAATACCTAGGGGAAGCTTCTTATATATTGGGCATCAAAATCTATAGAGATAGACAAAGACGCGTGATAGCTTTAAGCCAAAGTACATACCTAGACAAAGTTCTGAAAAGGTTCAGAATGGATAAGGCAAAGAAAGGTTTGGTGCCTATGTTGTCAGGTAATATATTGAGCAGGGCTCAGTGTCTAGCTACGGTAAACAATAGAGAAGCTATGAGCAAAGTGCCTTATGCCTCGGCCATAGGATCTATCATGTATGCCATGCTATGTACTAGACCGGATGTGTCCAATGCTCTTAGTTTGACGAGCAGATAACAAAGTGATCTAGGAGTGGAACACTAGACAGCTGTAAAGAACATCCTAAAGTATCTAAATAGGACTATGGAGGTGATGAACAGCTCGTCATAAAAGGTTACGTCGACGCTAGTTTCGACACCGACAAGGATGATTCTAAATCTCAGACAGGATACGTTTATATTTTGAATGGAGGAGCTGTGAGCTGGAGAAGCTGCAAGCAAAGCGTGATCGTGGGATCTATAGTAGAAGTGGAATACATGGTTGCTGCAAAAGCGTAAAGTGAAGGAGTTTGGATCAGAAACTTCATCACTGAGCTTGGTGTGGTTCCAAGAGTCTTGGACCCACTGGAGATATTGTGTGACAACACTGGCGCCATGGCACTGGCTAAGGAACCAATATATCATCCAAAGACCAAGCATATCAACCGCAAGTTTCATATAATTCGAGATTATATAACAGATGGAGATCTGAAGATTAGCAAAGTACATACGGATCTGAATGTCGCAGATCCGTTGACTAAACCTCTTCCACGAGCAAAACATGATCAGCACCTTAGTGCCATGGGTGTTAGATTGTTGCTAGATGTAAACTAAATTATTGACTCTAGTGCAAGTGGGAGACTGTTGGAATTATGCCCTAGAGGCAATAATAAAGATGTTATTATTATAATTCTTGTTCATGATAAAGTTTATATTCCATGCTAGAATTGTATTAAGCGGAAACTTTGATACTTATGTGGTTTATGAACAACATCGTGTCCCTAGTACGCCTCTATGGACTAGCTCATTGATTAATGATGGTTAAGGTTTCCTAACCATAGACATGAGTTGTCAATTAATAATGAGATCATGTCATTGGGAGAATGATATGATGGACAAACCCAAATTAAGCAGAGCAATTAGATCGTGTCCTAGTGTTCATCTTTGCGAAGCTTTTTCTTATGTGTAGACCATGAGATAATGCAACTCCCTGGTATCGGAAGAAAGCTTTGAGGTCATCAAACGTCATCCTATGAGAGGGTGATCATAAAGGTGTCTCTCAGGTGATCGGAAAGTACTTGTTGGGTTGTATGTATCGAGATGGGATTTGTCCCTCCCAAGTCGGAGAGATATACTTCGGGCCCACTCGGTAATCGATATCAACACCGCTTGCAAGCAAGTGGTTAAGGAGTTAATCACAAAGTGATATCGGATTACGAAACGAGTAAAGTACTTGCTGTGAACGAGATTGAACTAGGTATGTCGATACCGACGATCGAATCTCGGGCAAGTAAAATATCGCGTGACGAAGGGAATATATATATGGGATTAATTGAATCCTGGCATCGTGGTTCATCCGATATGATCATCGATGAGTATGTGGGAGTCAATATGGGTTTCCAGACCCCACTGTTGATTATTGATAGAAGATCATGTCTGCATATTCTCGAACCCGTAGGGTCACACACTTAACGTGTCTCGGCGCTAGGATAGAATGGATAATTGGTTTAAGTTTTTGTTCGGAGTCTCGGATGATATCCAGGACATCACGAGAGGTTCCGGAATGGTCCGGAGAATAAGATTCATATAAGGGAAAGCAGTTTTTGGATTTCGGAATTGTTCGGTATTGTACCAGAAGCTTCTAGAACCTTCCGGAGTGGGACCAACGTGGCCCCACTTGTCGGGAGGGGGCGTGGGCCTACAATGGAGTGCCCTGGATGCATTGGTCCAGGGTCACAAGCCCCCATAGGCCCAGCCGGCCAAACCCTAGGGAAACCTTCTAGAAGGAGGGGGAAAACTTGCCCCCCACTCCAACCCTTGGGGCCGCCGCCCTAGGGCTTGGAGGAGGGGCCAAGGGGTCCGGCCATCCCCCTATATATAGAGGGCAGGGGCTCAGCCCTCCACCCCCCCCCCCTTGAACCCTAGCCGCCTACCTGCTGCCCTCCAGATCTCTCTCTCCTGACTGCGCGTAGGCGAAGCCCTGCCGCAGAAACTCTCCACCTTTGCACCACGCCATCGTGTTGTAGATACAATCTATCTCTCAACCCCACTTGCTGGACCGAGGACGGAGGAGACGTTGAGGTGTCGTACGTGTGCATATCTCGGAGGCATCGCCACTTGCGGTGTTGGATCGGATCGGATCGCGAGGAGGAGAAGCTAGTACGACTACATCAACCACATTCCGTTGAACATTCCGCTGTGCGAATCTTCAAGGGTATGAAGATCTCATCTATCCCTCCTCGTTGTTTGCATCTCCTAGATTAGATCTTGACTTTCCCGTTCGCATCCGTAGAAATTTTTTGATTTACTATGCTGCGAAACCCTTCAACAACCATCTAGCTACTACATGGACCCATAGTCCAAGGTAGAACTACTCAAGCATCACACCGGGGAGAAGGCCTCCGGGATGATCTCCCCTCTAACAGGGTGCCGGGAAGAACTTCAGGTCCCCCCTCGATCTAGGGACGATGGTTGCGGCGGCTACAGAAGGTTTCGTGGAGATTTGATCGGGTACTTAGGGTTTTCTGCATCGGGAGCTTCTTATAGGCGAAGGGGGAGGACGAGGAGGCGGCCAGGGGCCCCACACCCTGCCTAGGCTTGGGGCAGGGCCCACCCGCGCCTAGGGGGGTCTAGGCACCCTGGGGCGCGTCTCCGTATCCCCTCTGGACTTCTTGTTCCCCACGGAAAGTTATTGACTTTGACGTTTGTCCCGTCCAATTCCGAGAATATTTTCTTACTAGCTTTTCTGGAACCGAAAACAGTAGAAAACAGGCAACTGGCACTGTGGCAACTTGTTAATAGGTTAGTACCAGAAAACATGTAAAAAACACCTCAAAGTGTAGACAAAGCAAAGCAAAGTAGATACTAAACAAGCATGGAGCATCAAAAATTATAGATATGTTTCCGACGTATCAAGCATCCCCAAGCTTAACTCCTGCTCATCCTCGAGTAGGTAAGTGATAAAAGAATAATTTTTGAGGTGACATGCACCCTCACAATAAAGATCTAACCATTTGCAAGCATTGAAAGCTGGGATCATAGAACTCTAAACATGTGCATGACAGATGGAGTTCTAACAATAAGACATAGTAACTATGCATGCAACATGAAAGGCTACAAACAAAAATCATGAATAACATGCATTGAAAAACGTTTGTTTGTTTCACATACAGAAAACATAACATAGTGGCAATCATCTTGTCCCTCATAGAGTAGCAATATAGATGCATAGGACACCTTCAAAGTTCACAAGGGTGACTAGAAACAAATAGCACAAGAACAAGTAATATCACAATATGCATCAATCAATAAGCTTTGGGACACTGCACACAGAATGACAACTATGCTCTCTTAATGGTGCCTAAAGGTAGAAGGTGGATACTCAATAATGGTGGAATAAAGGTTTTTTTGTAAAGGAATCAGGGATTTCAAGTTTTAAAAAGAGCTTCCAAAAATTATGGTACTTGTTAACTTTCTGAAGGGGTTCGTAGCATGGAAAACAAAAAATTTCTACCGCATACAAACAAACAAGCCAAGATCTATCTACTAGATTGTAGCAACGAGTCGATAGAGGAACTCACCCTCGAAGATTCCAAAGCGGTTAACGAGAGCAGATTCTCGTGGGTGATGTAGTCGTACACTTGCTGATCTCAAGATCGCGTAGACGATCCTTCCGGCTGCGTTCCTGGCGCTTCAATCGGTCTGCGTTCGTACTCGGCGAAGACCTTCCTCTCCTTGTTCCAAGGCAGCGGAGGTTGTAGCACTCTCCTCGCGATTACAGCGGCACTGGCGTGGTCTAAGTAGAGGGAGATCTCGCAGGGCTTCGCCTCAAGCCGGAGCGAGTATGGTGGAGTATGAGAGAGTCCCCGGAGTTCTAGGGTTTAGACACACCAAGGAGGGGATGCTAGAGCCGGCGGCTAGGGTTTGGGGCACCCAAGTCGGCGGCTAGGGCAAAACCCTAGGGGGCGGCGGCTATGGTGGTGGCGCCAAGCTAGGGTTTGAGGAGAGATACTTGTGTGTGCTAGGAGGGAGCCCTGCCCCTCCTTATATAGGTGGAGGTGCCGGCGGACAAGGGGGAGGGAGAGGAGTCCCTCCCCAACTCGGCTTGTAGGGGGCGCCGCCGGTTGGAGGAGGGAACTCCTCCCCAACTCGGTTTCCCCTTTCCTCCTCTTTTCCACTTTCCAAATTTAGCCGTTTGACTTTTCAATTTAGCTATTTGACTTTTCAAACTAGGATTTGAATTAATCCTTTATTTGGAACAGCGATGACACTTAGTACATGATGCAATCATTCCAACTTGCAATGACACATTCATGTACCCCTTCCCCTCCGGAGTGCCGGACATTCCGGAACCTTCTAGAACATTCCCGATGAAAACACCGGAATCATTCCCGAACTCCGAAACGGGACTTTCCTTATATGAATCTTATTCTCCGGACCATTCCGGATCTCCTCGTGATATCCCGGATCCCATCCGAGACTCCGAACAACATTCGGTCTCTTACTCATCATTCCATAACTACTCAACAACATCGAATCCTTAAGTGTGTCTCCCTACGGTTCGTGAATTATGCGGACATGATCGAGACACTTCTCCGAACAATAACCAATAGAGGAATCTGGAAATTCATATGGCTCCCACATATTTCTACGATTACTTTGCGATCGAATGAACCACTTACATACGATACCAATTTCCCTTTGTCTCATGATAGTTTACTTATCCGAGGTTATGATCGTCGATATCTCTGCATACCTAGTTCAACCTCGTTACCGATAAGTACTCTTTTCTCGTTCCCGTGATATGTGATCCCTTGTGAGCCAGTCACATGCTTGCAAGCTAATTGGATGACATTTCACCGAGAGGGCCCAGAGTATATCTATCCGTCATATGGATGGACAAATCCCACTCTTGATCCATGTGTTTCAACCAATACTTTCCGAACACTCAATGCCACCTTTATAGCCACCCAGTTACGGTGTGGTGTTTGATGTCATCAAAGCATCCATCCGGTAAAGGTGATATGCATGATCTCATGGTCGAAGGAATTAGGTTACTATGTATCAGAAAGCTTATAGCAAATGAACTATATTAAATGACTTGATCTTTATGCTACGCTTAACTATAGGAGTATGTCCATCACGTCATTCTCCTAATGATATGACCTTGTTGTTAATAACATCTCAATGTTCATGATCAGGAAACCATGATCATATATTAACCAACAAGCTAGTTTAACAAGAGGCTTTACTAGGGACTCTTTTATGTTTACAAATCACACAAGTATTAACGTTTCCTTTTAATACAATTATAGCATGGTATGTAAACATTTATCATAAGTATGAAGATATGATAATAACCTACTTTATTATTGCCTCTTGGGCATATCTCCAACAGTCTCCCACTTGCACTAGAGTCAATAATCTAGTTTCAAACCTTTGTGTATTCAACACCTATGGCTTTCTGGTGTCGTATGTACACGATTGCTAGTGGTCAACTGATCTCCGGATCTGACACTTCCAGGTCCGTGTGTAATTGCATGTCTTTGCGTCTCTACGCATCACTCATTCTCTAATGAGATGGCTTCGTATAATTTTGGTCCTTTGGTGTGACCTTCAGTTCTTTGGGGTTAAAACATGTTGATAATATTGTCGTACAATATATCTTCATAGTATTATCCCACCGTGAACTACACCTAGTTTGATAACAAACTACTTGACACAAATGCCCTCTTTAGCTGCTATAATAGCAGTCATATACTCAGCCTTTTGTTGTAGTATCTGTCACAATGTCTTAACTTTGGAACTCATCCAAATCCATTATGGAACTTACTTTCCATTATATTGTGCCACCCTTAGTTTAGATTGAGATAAACTTAATTTGTATTTTGTCACAAAACTAGTATCAATGTAGTACTTTTACAATGAACTAACCATCTATTTGTCACTTCTACAAAACAATATATTCTTAGTTCTTCCAAAATATCATAAGAATATCCTTACTATTGTCCAATGATCATCTTATGAATCATTCTAGTATATGCTCACATCATTTAGAGCATAGGACATATCTGGATTTGTACATATCACAGCATGATTGATATAAATACTCTTTGTGATTTCATACATCAAGTATCAATCTATACTTGAATCTTTGTTTCACTTACCAAGTGTCAATACACTTGAATATATCATCAATATTGAACTCATTCAATCCTTTCTGTGCGACAAGAACCTTTCTTGTAGTTTCTATATTGAACTCATTCAATACATCATCTATGTACTTTCGGCACAACCATATTAGCGTCTATTGATGCCAAATATTTGGGTTTTGCCTAAGCCTTTCATCGAGATGAAATTCTTATCTTGTGTTAATAAAAGATACATCATTTCCAATCAACAATATGTCTTCCACATAATGTATTAGAAACATGTCTTAGCGCTCCCACTTAATTTCTTGCAAATGCAAGCATCTTCATCATATCTGGCGAATTTAAACTCCTTTAACAGTTTCATCATAGTGAAGATTCCAACTCCGCAATTATTACTTCAACCATTGAAGTTTGCATATGCATTTAGCATCCTTTGAATTAACAAAACCCTTTGGACCGTGTCATGCACACGTCCTAGGTAACCCTTCTTTTAGAAGAACTTGTTTTGTTTATCCAACACATAACAAAATTATATGTCGTGGTTGCTACATTAATCCGTCTAGACTAAATATCGCTATGAAAGATCAAATATTGTCATAGTCAACCCTTGAACATTGTTGTGAACTCTTTCCCAACATGTCGACCATTTCATAGATGTGAAACATCCATGTCTATTTCTTTATAGATCCAAACACAACTGTAAGGTCTTACACCTTTCTCGAGGGTCCTTCAAGTTCAAAACTTGATTTCTCGTGTATGGAACTATCACGGATTTTATGGCTTCAAGCCATTTGACGGAGTCAGGGCCCATCATTTCTTCTTTGCATGTAGTCGGATCATTATTGTCAAATAATGATTTAACTCTCAAATCTTGGCATTTAATTGTTTACCCGACCTACTTGTTTCAATAGGAACTTAGATCTCCGTGACCACAACCTTTGAGGCACGTGAGCCATGAGCATTGTTGCTGCCTCCGGAACACTTTTCGGTGCTGCGCAACTCTGATCATATAGCTAAGGTTCTTTTAACCCTATCAAAGTTCTATTGTCCTCCCACTTAACTTTTCACGAAAAATTCCTTCTCAAAGAAACTTGACGTTCTAAGCGACAAACACTTTTGTCTCCTGTGTTATGGAGGAATACTTAACAGTTATTCGAAATAACATACAAAGACAGGTTCATCCAACTTTGGTTGCAAACATCTTTCTTATGCATAGCATACCAATGTTTTAAGAAAGGACAACTTGGGTTTAATCCCAAACCATAACTTTATATGGTGTCATCTCAACGGATTATGATAGAGATCTTTTCAGTGGAAAAACGGTAGTCTCTAAAGCTTTTAAACTTTAAAATATAATGGCATTTTATGAATTACACCTTTGATCTCACCATGTCAAACAAGGTTTAATTACATATCTCGAATGCTCCATACTCTTATGGTGTTTCGGGAAAATGCAAATCCACGGAACGATTCCTTAAATCTTAGGTATTATGCTAAACTTGTAACTCAAATATCTTCCTTTATGATCTTATCATAAACTATTTATATTCTTGTTACAATGATTTTACACTTCATCTTGAAAGTCTTTGAACTTTACAAATATTTCACACTTTATCCTTATTAAGTAAATATTCATATATTCACTCAAATTTTCGGAGAAAGCATATGAAGTTGAAATCCATCGCTCTTGACTACACATAATGGACTTCGTACAACAATATGTACAAGTTCTAATAAGCTAGTCATTCGTTCCCTTTTGGCCTATGAACGAAGTTTTAATTATCTCTAGGAAAGTTTCACAAGCGTCATCTGATCAAAATCAAATAGACTCCAAAATTTCATCCATATGGAGTTTCTTCATGTTTTCTTTCCAGTATAATTTAAACGGCGATGTCACTTCCTAAGTTATATTTCAATCAATTTGTCTTTTGACATTTTTAGCACTAGTTTTATGGATGTGATTTATCCAACGAGATTTGTAAATCATCCATCTTTTATGGATTACGGCAATTATTTGAACAACCCTTTTGTTCTCATAATACCTGATAAAACAAATCTTGAAGGCAAGCTTTGATGTTTAACGAGCAACACAATAACCCTTTATTTGTTCTCGATGAACATCATCACAAATTCTCTTGCTAGTTACTTAGGCCATTGTAGTTCATGAATTGTGTTGTTTCGTATGACGATTCACACCAACAAATTCAGTATCAAATACTTAAGAACCACATTGTTTAATAAGCAAAGAATATAGCCATAAAATGTATATCATCTATATACTTAAACTGAACAATTCTAGTCTTTTCTTTTTACGCCATATATTTATGAGATTCTCTTTCAAGATTTCCTTTTACATTTGAAAGAATCTATCAACATCAATAGTGGAGTCATACATATGACACATAGTCCAAAGCGTGTATAGTTAAATACCAATGTCTTTGGACTTGCACTTTGAAGTAGATCACCATTATCAAATGTTTGGTGTTCTTTCAAATTCCTTTCTTTAGTAATCTCTTGGTGTAGTAAATATTTTACCTACATCAAATATTCACCCTCATCATGGAATTATCCTTGATCAAGATACTTTTAGCTTGTAACGGTGAATCGCGAGTATAATGTTGCTCTCCAAAACCTTTTGGAGGATTAGGACAACTAGTGTCTCCAACTTTTTCAAATTCTCATCAAATATGAGAACATGACTTTTGCCATATTATACTCTATCATGTTGCAACAAAAACTTCATTTCAGATATCACAATATCTTCCACACATCATGGTTTCTGAAACAACTCTTTCAGATCCTAGATAACCTTGATATTAAGACAATCCTTTGAATATCAAGAATCACGGAGACAAACATGATACTCATACACTAACTCTTGGAATTGTCACTCTTGTTTTAATACCAATTATTAAACTTCATGGAGTAACCGGAACTTACTGAAAGTTTGCAATAGGACTTTTAAACTTTAGATTAACACTTCAAAACAATACGATACCAGTTCGTAAAGTAACTAACCAGAATTCTATAGTTCTATCATCTCAATTAAAACTAAGAGCAAGGTGGTAAACGGATGCCAATGACTACAACAACTATGAAAATTCACTTTGATTTAATTTATGATAAATAGTGTTCAACTTTTAATGATATTGCCGTTGAACTCTCACTCAAAACAATATCCCTCACATTGTTTTAGTGATCACACGAACCAAATCCACCACATCAAAACCGATCATCACGAGAGTTGATGTAGCTTCAATGGCGAACAATCAACAAGTTCATCATATCTACTATATGACTCATGCTTTACCTTTCGGTGATCCGTGTTCCGAGACCATGTCTGTACATGCTAGGCTCGTCAAGATCAAACCTTAGTTTCCGCATGAGCAAATCTGGCTTTCTCACGTTGTATACACTTGCGGAATCTAACACACCCAATCATCACGTGGTGCTTCGAAACAACAAGCTTTAGCAACGGTGCTAACTAAGTGTGAACACTTTATGACTTGAAATTCATGTGCATGAGGGATCATCTTATAATGCTATTGTCGTCTACTAAGCAATACAAGATGCATAAAGGATTAACATCACATGCAATTCATAATATGTGATATGATATGGCCTTTCTTCATTGTGCTTCCGATCTCCATCTTCTAGCACGAACATGATCTCCATCATCACCGGCATTGCATCAAGGTCAATGACGCTTCTCCATGGTTGTCGTCCACCGGCTTCAACTATTACAACTACTTTGAATAGACACGCGGGTCTTAACAGAAATTAAAGACAACCATATGGCTCCTGCCGGTTGCCAACTTACAATAAGGAACATTGCATACATCAAATATAATCACAATCATGGCCATATCACATCACTGCACACCCTTGCAAAACAAAGTTAGACGCCTCTACTTTCTTTGCATGTTTTACGTGGTTTTGGGGCTTTCAATAAGTGTCGTTCTAACTTACGAACAAGAACCACAACATTGATACTAGTATTGTTAATCACCCGTTGTAAATTGGATCTTAACTATGCTAGGAGAAACAGGCACCCACAAAGCCACTTATGCAATACAAGTTGCATGTCAAGCGTGGAGCAAGTCTCATGAATGATGTCATGTAAGGTTAGCCCGGGCCGCTTCATCCCAACATACCGCAAGATGCAAAGTACACAAGAAGCAATCGACAATAAAATCATCAACGCCCACAATGACCATTGTGTTCTACTGTGCAATGATCTACATATAAACACGGCTCGATACCACTGAAGGGTTCGTAGCATGGAAAACAAAAATTTCTATCGCACAAACAAACAAGCCAAGATCTATCTACTAGATTGTAGCGAGTCGATAGAGGAACTCACCTCGAAGATTTCAAAGCGGTTAACGAGAGCGATTCGTGGGTGATGTAGTCGTACACTTGCCGATCTCACGATCGTAGACGATCCTTCCGGCTGCGTTAACGGCTGGCTTCGCGATCGGTCACACGTTCGGTACTCGACGAAGACCTTCCTCTCCTTGTTCCAGCAGCGGCGGAGGTTGTAGCACTCTCCTCGCGATTCCGGCCTGGCAATGGTACCGGAAGTAGAGGGGAGATCTCGCAGGGCTTCGCCTCAAGCCGGAGCGAGTATGGTGGAGTATGAGAGAGTCATCGGTGTTCTAGGGTTTAGACACACCAAGGAGGGGATGCTAGAGCCGGCGGCTAGAGTTTGGGGCACCCAAGTCGGCGGCTAGGGCAAAATCCTAGGGGGGCGGCGGCGGCTATGGTGGTGGCGCCAAGCTAGGGTTTGAGGAGAGATACTTGTGTGTGCTAGGAGGGAACCCTGCCCCTCCTTATATAGGTGGAGGGGCCGGCAGACAAGGGGGAGGGAGAGGAGTCCCTCCCCAACTCGGCTTGGAGGGGGCGCCGCCGGTTGGAGGAGGGAACTCCTCCCCAACTCGGTTTCCCCTTTCCTCCTCTTTTCCACTTTCCAAATTTAGCCGTTTGACTTTTCAATTTAGCTATTTGACTTTTCAAACTAGGATTTGAATTAATCCTTTATTTGGAACAGCGATGACACTTAGTACATGATGCAATCATTCCAACTTGCAATGACACATTCATGTACCCCTTCCTCCGGAGTCTGGGACATTCCGGAACCTTCTAGAACATTCGATGAAAACACGGAATCATTCCCGAACTCCGAAACGGACTTTCCTTATATGAATCTTATTCTCCGGACCATTCGGATCTCCTCGTGATATCCGGATCCCATCCGAGACTCGGAACAACATTCGGTCTCTTACTCATCATTCCATAACTACTCAACAACATCGAATCCTTAAGTGTGTCTCCCTACGGTTCGTGAATTATGCGGACATGATCGAGACACTTCTCCGAACAATAACCAATAGAGGAATCTGGAAATTCATATGGCTCCCACATATTTCTACGATTACTTTGCGATCGAATGAACCACTTACATACGATACCAATTTCCCTTTGTCTCACGATAGTTTACTTATCCGAGGTTATGATCGTCGGTATCTCTGCATACCTAGTTCAACCTCGTTACCGATAAGTACTCTTTTCTCGTTCCTGTGATATGTGATCCCTTGTGAGCCAGTCACATGCTTGCAAGCTAATTGGATGACATTTCACCGAGAGGGCCCAGAGTATATCTATCCGTCATATGGATGGACAAATCCCACTCTTGATCCATGTGTTTCAACCAATACTTTCCGAACACTCAATGCCACCTTTATAGCCACCCAATTACGGTGTGGTGTTTGATGTCATCAAAGCATCCATCCGGTAAAGGTGATATGCATGATCTCATGGTCGAAGGAATTAGGTTACTATGTATCAGAAAGCTTATAGCAAATGAACTATATTAAATGACTTGATCTTTATGCTATGCTTAACTATAGGAGTATGTCCATCACATCATTCTCCTAATGATATGACCCCGTTGTTAATAACATCTCAATGTTCATGATCAGGAAACCATGATCATATATTAACCAACAAGCTAGTTTAACAAGAGGCTTTACTAGGGACTCTTTTATGTTTACAAATCACACAAGTATTAACGTTTCCTTTTAATACAATTATAGCATGGTATGTAAACATTTATCATAAGTATGAAGATATGATAATAACCTACTTTATTATTGCCTCTTGGGCATATCTCCAACACTTTCAGCCCTCATTTCCCCTACCATAAGCATCTTGAAGTGATTAAGGTTAAAGTGAACAAAGATGGAGTATATGCTTGACAAAGTATAAGTTGGAAATCTCAAGTCCCTTTAATACGAGGGCCACACCTCATGCTACTCAACTTCAGTTATAGGTAAGTTCTTGTCATTGTAAGTATTTGCATATCATAGAGAACCGCCAACGGGGTACCCCTTGCACATGTTACATGAGCTTTCCCATAACCAAAATGACAAGGCAAGCAGACAATGAGCATCTCAGCGATCTTTTTATTTACTATATGCATAGCTTTTTATTGAGGATGCTTCATAGATAGCTCACTATGGTGATGCTGCAAGTTTCCACCATGATTAGGCATGGCTTAGGCTAGCGGCCCAGGCGTTTCTCTAACACAGAATACAAACTCCATGGACTTACAAGTTTCCTCTTTATTTCACACCAGTGACATCCATATACAAAAGAGCATGATATCAACTGAGTACAAAGTACAAGTGAAATGTTGAAAATGTTCCCCATGACAGCATGGTTCCGCTAATTTCAACGTATAAGTGCAAGCATATACAACATAGATGACAAAATGGTTCAAGTTTATTAGGGGAAAAGAATATAAAGTGTGCCATCAAGTTTGTGAGGGCTTTAATCACTAAGTTTTCATATAATAAAATAGTTTTTAATTGGAAGATAGCTGAAAACAAGAATATACTTGGAATGGTGTAACACACCATGCATAGGAGTTTATAGTGGACACTTTGTAATAACTTGGTTTCTTGGGAGTTGGAAGCATGAGTAGAGCTTACTCATACAAGTGGAGGCTAGCAAAAGACTGGGAGCAACCATCTAAGAGAGCATAATGACCATAATCATGCAGAGCAACAAAGCATTACTAATTAAAGCATAGAGTGGTACTACAATCCAAGGAATAAATGATCATAGAGGCTATGGTGACTTGTCATAGTCATAACATGGTGTGAGCATGTGCCAAGTCAACCCAAACAAAGCATCAAAGGATAATACCACAATACTATGCTTTTGCATGCTAAAACAACGCATAATTTCTTCAAGGCACACTAAGCAATGCCAATTGTTTGGAACAAGACATGATACAACAATAATCACTAAGCATAAAGTCAAAACAACACCTAGCATGTCATGCTAAAGTCTAAGTCACAGTCAATGCAAGCTCCTCTTGCACTTACAAGCAAGAACTTACTACTCCTTTCCAACACCAAGCAACTTATTTGCAAAACAACACAGCGAGAACGGGGGTCCAAACTACTTTATTCAAGCAAACTAAACAACCTAAGAAAAGCAAACAAAAACTAAGACGCTCCAAGAACAACACAACTGTGCATGAAACAATAATAACGAAGTGTCTAGACAGACCTGAGCTTTTTATTCATGAAGAAAGGGATGCCTTGGGCATCCCCAAGCTTTGACGCTTGTACCTCTTGGATATTTCTTGGGGTGGCACCATGGTGGCATCCCCAAGCTTGAGCTGTTGTCCATTCTTCATCTCATTACATCATTCTCTCTCTACACCTGAAAATTTTCCTTTATGCAAAACTTCACACAATCTTCCTTAGCAACATTAGTTTATTCAAAAGATATTAGACCTCCGCCAAAGCTTTGGAACAGCAAGGATTTTCACTAAAAACACAAGCTACTGTAGTAACTCCTTCAAAAAGCTCAATTCCCCAAAAGAGAACTCAAAAAGGAATCAAGAAGAAGCAAATGCAAATAATGGCAGACATCTGTCAAAACAGACCAGCAGGTAGAAACCAATTTTTTCGAACATCTTCTGTTGCTCAAATCAAAAAGTATTGAACTAATAAAAGTTATCTAACATACTGGGGGATTTATTCGTAAATTTTGAGCTCAATCTGAGTTATAGAGACTCCTCACGAATTGTTATGGTGGAGGATAAAAATATGTTCCGGGACAGCAACTCCCGAAATCTTACTTCCCTCTCATTAGAGGTAATTCTTGGCACAAAAAGCAAACAAAAAGGATAAGTAGAGGTAATTACTGAAGTAACGACTTCCAAGACTCAAGGAAACTCTTGGGTTATCTCCCAACAAGTACTTTCCTTTAACGCCTTTAAGTTAGGCACAAGAAGCAAGAAGAATCAAGTATTTTCAAATGAGGAAGCATTAACATCGATACTTGCAAAGTCTTCAACTATGAAAGGTATCTCATCCAAATGGGTTTTGGAGGATCCCTTCTCATCTCTCTTTGGTCTACTACTTTCATCAAAAAGATTTTCAGGAGCAATCCAATCAAAAATTCTTTTCAAAGGCTTCATGCATTCCAACAAGCTTAAACTGTATGGGTATCTTAAATTGTTCTCTAGTCTTAGTTTTATCAGAAATAACCACAACATCTACACTTGAGCCTAGCATATTGAAACGCTCAAAGACCTTTTTGGCTTCCCTAGGAACATCATGAAATTCTTTTAATAAAGTTTCAAGGATGAATTCTTTCTTTTCAGCATTCTTCTCTTCTTTTAGTTTTAGGAACAAGAATTGTATGAAGGGGTTAAGGCTAACAAACCTAGCCTCCAACATATGAACTAAAGAAGCTGCAGCAATCTCATAATTAGGAGCAAGTTCTGCTATAGATTTATCCTCAATGTCCTCATGCTTGCTAACATGATTAAAGAATTCCTCAATATTATCTTTCCCAATTATGGAGCCACTACCTATTGCAAGATCTTTTAGGGCGAACTTGGGGAGTAACATGGTGGGCTAGAGCAAGGTGGCAACTAGAGTAGGAACTAATTTTTTGTGTTTTTGAATAAAGCAAGCAAACCAAACTAGACTAATTTTTTGGGTTTTTGGGAAAGAGGCAAACAAAACCAAGCAAAAGAAACAAAGCAAACTAAAAACAAAGTAAAGAGAAAGGAAGTGGAGGACTCCCCTAGTGAACACGTCCTTAGCTTCCCCGGCAACGGCGCCAGAAAAGCTTGATGATGGCTAGCACGGTTGACGTGGAGCCTATTGGGAACCCCAAGAGCAAGGTGTGAAGCAGCACAACAGTAAGTTTTCCCTCAGTAAGAAACCGAGGTTATCGAACCAGTAGGAGGAAGGAAACGTCACACAGGTGTTGCTAGCAACGCGGAGACCTGCACAACACAAACTCAAGACTTTGCCCAAACGAATCAGTGAGGTTGTCAAGCTCACCGGTTTGCTGTAACAAAGGATTAAACGTATGGTGTGGAAGGTAATAGTTTGCAGCAAGTAAACAAGTAACAGTGGAAGATGTATCAATGGTAAAGATTGGACCGGGGTCCATAGTTCACTAGAGGTGCTCTCCTTAGATAAACAACATGGCATGAAGGGTAAACAAATTATAGCAGGGTAATTGACAGGAACTGAGCAAGGCATAACAATGCAATTACTAGTCAGAAAGATCATATGAGATTTGATTGGGCAATACAACAAGGTACATAGACCGCCATCTAATTGCATCTATGACTAGAAGTCCACCTTCAGGTTATCCTATGATCCCCCTCCAGTATTAAGTTGCAAGCAACAGACAACTTCTTTTAAGCAAAGTGTGTAAGGTAAATAGTCCACATGTTCCATGAACAAGAGACCGTTGTTTTCTCCCTAGTAGCAACAACACATCTACAACCTATGAGATTTCTGTCACTTCCCTTGGAAACTAGAGGCATGAACCCACTATCGAGCATAAATACCCCCTCTTGGAGTCACTAGCAACTACTTGGCCAAGATAGCTACTAACAACGGAGAGCATGCAAGATCACAAACAACACAGACATGATAGAATCATAAAGAAAAAACCATTAATCAAACCAACATAATAATCTCAATATCCATCGGATCCCCACAAACAAAACATGCATGATAACAAATAGATTAGATCTTGATCATGAACGGAGCTCACAACATCTATACATGAAAGCACAAGGAGGGGATACAACCATCTAGCTACTACATGGACCCATAGTCCAAGGTGGAATTACTCACGCATCATACCGGAGAGAAGGCCTTCGGGATGGTCTCCCCTCCGGTAGGGTGCCAGGAAGAACTTCAGATCCCCCCGATCTAGGGACGATGGTGGCGGCGGCTATAGAAGGTTTCATGGAGATTTGATCGGGTACTTAGGGTTTATGCTTCGGGGGCTTCTTATAGGCGAAGAGGGAGGCCAAGGAGGCGGCCAGGGGCCCCACACCCTGCCTAGGCATGGGGCAGGGCCCACCCGCACCTAGGGGGGTCTGGGCGCCTTGGCCCGCTTCTCCGTCTCCCCTCTGGACTTCTTGTTCCCCATGGAAAGTTATTGACTTTGACGTTTGTCCCGTCCAATTCCGAGAATATTTCCTTACTAGCTTTTCTGGAACCAAAAACAGCAAAAAACTGGCAACTGGCACTGTGGCAACTTGTTAATAGGTTAGTACCAGAAAACATGTAAAAATCACCTCAAAGTGTATACAAAGCAAAGCAAAGTAGATACTAAACAAGCATGGATCATCAAAAATTATAGATATGTTTCCGACGTATCAAATACGCGCCCCAATCATAAGAGGGCTGCTGGTATGAAGACTCTCCCAAGTTGGAGGGCTGAACCGAATCATCTTTGGCATCCACTCCATCATTCTCCTCTTGCTGGGAGAGCTCCGCCACATATGTGTCAACCTCCTCCTCCGTGAGTGACCAACCTTGCCTGTTATCAAAATTAAAAAGAGTAGGTGCATGCAAATAAACTAATTTCTCAGTCCTACCCCCTCTCTAACCTCGCTGATCAAAAGATAGTTCAAATGGTAAACTTCTCACATTATCCCCTAAGGAAACAAAACCATGCTGAATCACGGATTCAAGATCAAGTCTCTCAATGGGGAGCTGATAATCTGAATGGTGAGGCTCTAGACCATGGAAAGCTAGCAACCTAGAGGCAATGAGACCTCCACAAACTCCACCATTCTCGCGGTTAGTAGTAAGACGGTAAGCTATCAAAGCACCCAGATTATAAGATCTAGCCCTATTCAAAGCAGCTGCGATAAAAGCTAGATCAAAGGAGGATAACTTCCTAGCAATCTTTCTAGCAAGAACACACTTGGTAATAAAATAGGCAAAATATCTAACAGAGGGGAACTAAATGTTCTGAATTTTACCACTTTCCTTTGAGAAGTCGAAACCTTGGCAAATCTCAACATATAAATCCATAAGTAACTTGGGCCTCTCCTTGATCTTCTCACAGGATCCCCAACAAGGCACTCTAATAGCTACACAGAAATCAGCAAATGGCAGGTCGATAGCTATATTGTATATTTTGTAATGGACCATGGGATTAGATGAAGACCAAGTGAACTAGAAGTCCTATAGCACAACCATGGTTAGATTAACATACTGAAATGGTTCACCTTCAACAAAGTGTTCCAACCCTGCATTGGTAATCATAGTTTGGAAATCCCGGAGGATTCCCGCGGTTCTCATAAATTCCTGGCATGGATATATGGAAGGGAAGACTCCTTCCTCATGATGAACTTTCATTGGCTCAGGTACCATCAAGTCATATTGATTCAGTGGATATGCACTCATCTTCCTTGCTGAAATTTTTAGACAAACATCAAACCAAGTGATTTCCAACTTGATAAATGATGAGCAACTACTATAGGAACTTGCTAGAGGGCTACACATGCATCAAAGTGAAATTTCTAAGCATAGAACAAGCATGAAAGCTCACACAACCTGACACCTATAGTAGCAAAATACTCAAGATACAATCTAGAAATCACAAATCTAACTATACAAGTGGAGGAGGCACATACCAAGGAGCAATCCCTCCAAAAATCAGCAGCAAAGATGGGATGAGCAAGGAGATTGAAAATCACGAGCAAGAACAACAAGAACTCGATCTTGAGAAAGTTTTCTGGTGTTTTTGGGAGAGAGAAAGAAGATGGTTGTGAGGAGGCACCTTGGAGGGGCCCAGGTGGGCCACACCCCACCTAGGCGCCACCTATAGGTAGGCCCTGCCTACCAGGGGTGTGGGTGCCTAGGGTGGCCCCCTGGGTCACTCCAGGTGTCCCTCTGCCCCTTTTTTCGAGGAAAAATTTATTTTGAATTTTCTAGGATTTTTCGGGAAACTTTATTTTTGGCCAATTTTCAGGGTATGAAAATTGATTTTCTCGTAGAAACAGTTTTTTCAGAAGAAGCAAAATAAAAAAAAACCATAGAAGTTCTAAAACACTCTAACAAGCAAGCAACTAAAGCTAACAAGAGAAAAGGCAAAGACTAGGAAGGAGAAAAATGAAGGAAAGCAAGAATAACCATAGTGGAAACATTATTCTGTTCATTAAAATCCTTTTGTTAACAAGGTTGATCAAGTCTTGTTACCAAAACAATCTTATATGAAACAAAACTTTGCATTCCACAAGGTGATTATGTTACCTCATACTTGATAGCAATGGTCCCAATCATAATAGTTTCAGAATTTCCTTGTGGAATGGGACAATATATTTCTCCAACCTTGATGCTCTCAACAATGGAATTCAGGCAATAGCTCTTAGCAACCTTCTTGGGGAAATAGACAGTATGATCTTTGTCATTAATATTAAATGTTACCTTTCCTTGATTACAATTGATAACAGCACCTGAAGTATTAAGAAATGGTCTCCCAAGAATAATAGACATATTATCATCTTCAGGCATTTCAAGCACAACAAAAACAGTTAAAACCAAGCAATTATGAGCCACTTGAACAGGAACATCCTCACATATACCAACATGAATAGTAGTAGACTTATCATCCATTTGCAAAGATATATCAGTTGGTATCAACTTTTCTAGCTGGAGTCTCTTATAGAGAGAAAAAGGCATAACATTAACTCCAGCTCCCAAATCACATAAAGCAGTTCTAACATAATTATTCTTAATAGATCAAGGAATGGTTGGTATACCTGGATCACCAAGTTTCTTTGGAACCTTACCATTGAAGGAGTAATTAGCGAGCAAAGTAGAAATCTCTTCATTAGGAATCTTCCCTTTATTAGAGACAATATCCTTCATATACTTTGAAAAGGAGGCAACTTAATAGCATCAGTCAAAAGAATTTGCAAAAATAAAGGTTTCATCCACTCACAAAACTTGTTGTAGTGTTCTTCCTCCTTTGACTTGTGTTTCTTACCTGGAAAAGGCATATGTTTCTGCACCCAAAGTTCTCTCTCTTTACCATGTTTATTAGCAATAAAATCTTCCTTAGTGTACCAAGTGTTCTTAGTGTGCTTCTCAGGTTCTTCCTCAACTTCCTCCTTATCAGGAGCATCATTTTTTATCATTGCCACTCTCAATTTCAGCATCAGAGACAGATATACTATTAGGATCTACAGCAGGTTCAAGTGGTTCCTCAACTATTTTGTGTTTCTTTTTCTTTCTCTTACAAGGACTACAACTAATCTCACCTTGTTGAGAATCCAACTCAATTCTTTTAGGGTGTCCTTCAGGATATAAAGGATCTTGAGTAGCTATACCACTCCTAGTTCTAATTCCATAAGCATGTTTATCTCCTGAGGTAACTAGCATATCCTTTTGTACCTTAGCAAGTTGATCAAGTTGGGTTTGAACCATTTGAAAGTGTTTACAAAGCATTTTAATATCATTAGAAGTTCTTTCCACAATATCTTTCAAATCTTTAATAGCTCTAGAGTTTTCCAATAAATGATTCTAAACTTGTTTATTAAAATTACCTTGCTTAACAATAAAAATGTCAAGTTACTCTAAACATTGATCAGGAGGCTTACCATAAGGAATATCACCTTCATCAAAGTGTTGGAGAGAGTGTACCTCAATAGTAGATGAGTGGGGAATTGGCTTACATAATTCTTCTATAGGAGGTAGATTCTTCATATCTTCATCTCTAATACCTTTCTCCTTTAGACACTTCTTAGATTCCTTCATCACTTCATCATTTAATGCAATAACTCCCCCTTTATTTGGTGTTGGTATTGGAACTGGTTCATGAACATCTGGTTCAGGAGTAATAGGATCAGTTGTATTTAGCTCAGTTGAAGTCCAATCATCATAATTCTTGCTTATTTTAGCCATTAATTCTTTAGCATTTGTAGGAGTTCTTTTCCTGAAAACACAATCAGCAAAGCTATCTAGGTATGTCCTAAAATCATCAGTTAGTCCATTATAATAAATATCAAGAATCTCATTTTTAGGCAATGGACATCCAGGATGTGCATGAATCAAGGCAAAGAACCTTGTCCATGACTCAGGCAATTTCTCTTCTTCTCCCTGTTTAAAATCAAAAATTCTCTGCAAAGCAGCATGTCTAGCACTAGGAGGAAAATAATTTTTGGAAGAAAGAAGAAATCAAGCAATCAGGACTATCTATGGAATCATGAGGTAATCTATTAAACCAAGCCTTAGCTTCCCCTTTTAGTGAAAAAGAGAAGATCTTAGTAACAAAGTACTTGTGCATCTTAAAATCACGAGAATAAAGCACTCATAGTAGAAAGTTCATTCATATGAGCTACAGCACTCTCATTTTCAGTCCCACAAAAAGGTTCTTTCTCAACAATGTCCAAATAGGATAAATCAAGAGAAAAATCATAATATTTATCTTTAATATCTATGGGAGAGGTGGCAAACTTAGGATCAGAGGACATCTTAGGAATAATGGTACGTCTAGCAAGGAAACTCTTAATAGCACTAGTACTATGTGTGTTTCGGCACTCTTCAATAAAATCATCAGTAAACTCAACGTAGCCATCATTAATATTATAACTCTCTCTAGACTCAGTGAGATAACAGGTGTAACAGTGTCTTCACTAGGAGTTTCAGTATTTCCTAGACTAGCCATAGTAGCATCTAGGACAGGACCTAATGAACCACTCACATCAAGCACAGTAGAAGTAACATCATGAGTATCAAAAGCAGTTTCAGATTCAGCAGTAGTAGCAGTGTGTGTAGAATGAGTATGTGGTGGTGGTGTAACAAGCTTACTTATAACAAACGGCGAATTATGAGCAACAGAGGTGTTTAGGACAGTACCTCTTCTTGTAGTGGATGGTAAAATAGGAAACTTTCCATCACGAGACTACCCCATGATGAAAGGAGTAGCAGTGAACAATAATAGATCCAAATAAACTTACAAATAAAGCTATGCTCTCCGGCAATGGCGCCAAAAAATAGTCTTGATGACCCACAAGTATAGGGGATCGCAACAGTCTTCGCGGGTAGTATTACCCAATTTATTGATTCGACACAAGGGGAGCCAAAGAATACTAGCAAGCCTTAACAACTGAGTTGTCAATTCAGCTGCACCTATAAATATTTCTTGCTCATAGAAGTTTATCAGTAGCAATAGTTTGTAGTAGCAACAGCAACAATAAACAGGAGCAATAGTAATAGTAACGGTAACAGTAGGATTCGAGTGCGGTAGGCATAGGGATTGATGGACGGGCGTTGCATGAACAAGTCTAAACATGTAACTTCAAGATCTAGGGCATTGCAGATAAATATGAATAAGCATCCAAGTACTAAACAATCCTAGGCATGTGCTCCATATATAGTCATGCGTGCTCGCAATGAGAACTTGCACAACATCTTCTGTCCAGCCAGCCCGTGGCAGCGGGGCCTCTAGGGAACTACTGGCAATTAAGGTGCTCCTTTTAATAGATCACCGGAGCAAAGCATTAACACTCCATGAACACATGTGATCCTCACACCACAGCCATCCCCTCCGGTTGTCCCAATTTCTGTCACTTCGGGGCCTATGGATCCGGATAATGATATGTGTACACAACTTGCAGATAAGATCACAAACAATACTATTATAATGATTCAATAATAAGTTCAGTTCTGAGATCATGGTACTCGGGCCCTAGTGACAAGCATTAAGCACAACAAGTTGCAACAAAGTCAAATAGCACTAATAGAGATACTAGGCACTATGCCCTAACAATCTTATTTGATTACATGATAGAACTCATCCAATCCCTACCATCCCCATAGTCTACAGCGAGGGATTACTCACTCATGGATGAGGGAAACATTGATGGTTGATGGAGAGTCGTTGGTGATGACGATGGCGATGATCCTCCCAAAATTCCCCGTCCCGGCAGGGTGTTAGAACGGAGTTTCTGGTTCCGAATCTTGGTCTCTGGTGGCGGCGGCGCAGCGGAACTCTTTCTGGAAAAACGTCGAACCCCCCTCGGTTTTTAGGTCAAGGGGTAACTTATAGGCGTAGAGGGAACCCGAGAGGGGTGCCTCGGGTTTCCGCACCCCCCTAGGTGCGGGCTGGGCCCACCCGCGCCTGGCAGGGGTGTGGTCCCCCCAGGCCTCAACTCCGTCTCATACTCTGGCTCCGTGTGTCCTCTGATGAAATAGGATTTTTGGCATATTTTCCAGGATTTTTCCTGATAGTTGATTTTCTGCACAAAAACTAGACACCAAGGTAATTCTGCTGAAAACAGCGTCAGTATGTGTTAGTTGTATCCAAATCACACAAGTTTAGAGGAGAAACAATAGCAAAAGTGTTCGGAAAAGTAGATACGTTTTGGACGTATCAAGGAGATGGCGAGTCTGATTGAATTATTACTAGAACAATAAGAAATACATTGGCTCCAACGGTCTCGGGCAAATTGGCTTCAACTCGGAGACCGCAATACTAGATTTTTCCATCAATTTTCTACAGTGAGACGAAAGAAGAATTATATTAAGAAGCTTATGGATGATAATGGGGAGTGGGTGGAAGGTACAGAGGCTTTGAAACATCGCATTCTTAATTATTTCACTAATCTTTTATCTTCGGAAGTGCATACCACTGACCCGGCCTTGTTGGAGAAGATCCAATCCTGAGTCACAGTGTCAATGAATGAGAGGCTTAATGCACCCTTCTCGGCTGAGGACGTTAAAAAGGCGATTTATTCTATTGGTGACTTTAAGGCACTAGGGCCAGATGGTATTCATGCAGTATTTTATAAACAATTCTGTGAATTATGTGGCGATGAGATCACCCAAGAAGTCCTTCCAGCTTTGAATTCAGGTATTATACTACAAGGGTGGAATGATACTACTGTGGTTTTAATCCCTAAGGTGGAGGATCCTGAAAAGATTACTCAATTCCGACCAATTAGCATTTGCAATGTCATTTATAAAATTATTTCTAAGATGTTGGCTCTTCGGTTAAAAAAAATTCTTCCATAGGTGGTTACCCCTATGCAGAGTGCTTTTGTACCAGGACGGCTGATTAAGGATAATGTTCTAGTGGCTTATGAGTGTATTCACTCTATTAAAAATAAGAGGGCTGGTTCTAATGGATATTGTGCTGTCAAGCTTTATATGCACAAAGCTTATGATCTTGTGGAGTGGATCTTCCTCCAAAATATCATGAGAAAGCTGGGATTTTCCAAGAGATGGATCTCCCTTATGATGGCTTATGTTATCTCTGTGAAATATCAAGTCAGATTTAACTCGGAGAAAACAGAGATGTTTAGTCCTACTTGAGGTCTCCGTTAAGGGGATCCTCTCTCCCTACTTGTTCCTTCTTTGTGCGGAGGGTTTATCTAGTCTCTTGTTGTATGAAGAAGTTGGTGGCATCGATGGGGTTAGGGTGTGAAGGAATGCACCGTCAGTCTCACATCTGTTATTTGCTGATGATTCCCTTATTCTCATGAAGGCTGATATGAGTAATGCAACTTCCTTGCAACAAGTGTTGGATACCTATTCTGCAAATTCAAAATAGTTGGTGAGTTTAGCAAAGTCAAGTATTTTTCTCTCCAAATACAAGAGCTTGGTTGAGAGATGAAATTTGTGAAGCATTACATATTGATATGGAAGCACTTTCAGATAAGTATCTTGGTCTCCCGGCACTTGTTGGAGCGGACATAAGCGATTACTTTAAACATTTTATTGAAATAATTATCCAAAGAATAAATGGGTGGAAAGAGAAGCTCTTATCTATTAAAGGTAAGGAGATTCTTTTGAAAGTGGTGGCACAAGCAATTCCAGTTTATGCAATGTCAGTGTTCCAAATTCCTAAGGGAGTGTGCAAGGCTATGATGGATGCAATTTCCAATTTTTGGTGGGGTGATTATGAGAATTCTAAAAGGACGCACTGGCTTGCGTGGTGGAAACTTTGCTATCCGAAAAGTGAAGGTGGCATGGGCTTCCAAGATTTTCACTCGTTCAATTTGGCCATGCTAGCCAAACAAGCTTGGAGGCTTATTACTGACCCTACATATTTTTGTGCACATGTTCTGAGTGTTAAATATTACCCTTCTGGTGACATCCTCAAGGCGGGTCCGAAATCGGGATCATCCTTCACATGGCAGAGTATTCTTGCTGGCCTGACTACCTTTAAACGGGGCTATATTTGGAGAGTTGGGAATGGCGAAAGATCAATATTTGGAATGACCCGTGGATTACTTCTAGCCACAATCGAAAAATTCTGATCCCTAGAGGAGGTGCAGTTTATACTAAGGTCTCAAAACTTATTAGCCCTATTACTGGCCAATAGGATGAAGACTTACTAACATCTTGTCTGGACCAGTGGATAGAAATAGAATTTGGCAAATTCCAATCCATAACCAAGGGTTTGATGATTTTATAGCATGGCACTTTAATAGAAACGGCCGATATACCGTTCCCTCACGGTACCATGTCCAATGGCGCCGTCAGTTCGGTGCAACGGCAGGAAATTTTTCGAGTCCAGGAGGATCTGCCATGAATCCGGTGTGGAAGATAGTTTGGAAACTGAAAATTCCAAAAAAAATTAAGATCTTTGTTTGGCATGTGTTACATGGGATTATTCCTCTCAAAAGCATTCTCTTCAACCGCCATATTGGGACCTCTAGTGCCTGTCCGATCTGCAGCCAGGGCCGTGAAGACATTCTACACATGATGTTTGTTTGCCCCGCTGCCCAAGAGATGTGGAGATCGTTGGGATTAATGAAGTGGCACACATGGACCGACTTGGATCAGTTGTTCTTGAGCTTCTACTTAGACAGGAAGCTACATGGCTTTACTAATATTGGCCTAAAAGAATTGATATCAGTTACTTGCTAAGTAACTGGTACTTGTGGTGGCTTAGACATTGTCGATTCAGAGAAGAGCCCACACCTCCCGTCAGTAAATGTAGAATGTCTATTTCGGGAATCACTATGAATGCCGCAAAAGCATTGACTAGCCGAGGCAGTGGTGTAACAGCAAAATGGAGCAAACCAGACCCTCGACAACTGAAGTTAAATGTTGACGTGTCATTCCATGTCGACTCCATGGCTGGTTCAGTTGGTGTTTTGCTTCATGATCACCAAGGTACGTTTGTGGCGGCATTAAATAAATTTTTGCCTCATGTTTTATCTCCAACGATGGTAGAATCAATGGCAAATCAAGTTGGCCTGACGCTTGCTAATTCGATAGGGTGCAACCATATCATTGTGAAGTCAGACTCTACCGATGTTATTCAAGCATGTACGGGTGACCAATCCTGGTGGGATGAAGCGGCGGCAATTTATGCACTCTCCAAGGGAAGAAAACGGAGCTGCTCACGAGCTAGGGATAGTTTTCTTAATAAGATCTTTTGTAATTGGGTCAATGAATCCTCTAGTTTTATCCTGCAATCCCTTATAAACGATGCAACGTTGATTTGATGGGTTGCAAGTTTCAGATGCACTTTTTTCTTACCAGGGTACCTAAGAGGACTGGAAGGTTTTAATGAGGTAGCTTGCATACTTAAGTTTTAAAAAAATCATACAACCAAAAATATTAGGAGAAGACAAAGAGTATGCCGATCTGGACGCCGGGGAGGGCTTGGCGCCATTGGCCTCATCCTCCTAGCACGTCTGCATCATGGGACTACGATTTTTCTGCAAAATAAGGTGTTTAAGGTACAGTGCTCTTTATTTATCTGTATGATACCTTGTGATTTGGGTCTTCATCAAACAATCGTGGCATCGAGTGCATATTATTGAGACGGAGATCAGAATATGGGGTTGAAAGCGTCACGTATTAGTAAGTTCAGTTGTAGGCATGAACTGAACAACCTCACAGCTAGCTAAAGATAGTACGCGGTCATTAGATTCCGCACTTGAACCATCTAGCAATTTGTAAGATCGAAAGTACCAAAGTAGCATAGGCACATGTTCAGCTTCCTCGGCTCACGAACATTCTGGGCGTGATGAAGGGCATCGACAGCGGGGACGATTCCATCTTATCTGACGAGCTGCCGCATGATGTTTTGTGGCGACCTTTCCGAATAGATGCGCGAGTTTATATCATTGCATGCCAATAGTGGTTAAGCCTTTAGGCAGATGGTGTTTCTAGCCGATGCCAATCTGGTTATCTGCCAAAACTCTCAAGCCACTAGTAGAAAACAGGCCATCCGTTCGCGCCCCCTCAGAGCATTAGTCTCAGTTGCGCCACCAACCGGGACTAATGCTGGCACGCATCCCGGTTCGAGCGGGCACGGGGCCCGGAGGCATGCGTCCCGGTTGATAAGAGGGCATACGTCCCGGTTTGTAACACAAACCGGGACTAAAGGTTGGGCGTCAGCCACGTGGCATGGCACACACCTTTAGTACCGGTTTGTGTTACAAACCGGGACGTATGCTCCCGCCCTCTATAAATGCAACGCCCCAGCCCTCTACCTTCACTCTATTTTTTCTCTTGGTGGAAGGTGTGAGGGGTGTGCTAGTTTTTTCCCCTATGCATGCATTCAAGGTGTTTGATGAAATGTTTGAGTGAATAATCCCGTTGAATTTCTCATAGAACAAAAATATAGAAGGTGTCCGAGACGCACTTGAGCTTTCTTCTCTTTATTTCCCTCGATCGAGGTTAGCAATCTTATCTTTTCTCTGTCATTGATACAATGCATGTGTCGATGTGAATTGGTCATTTCACTATTTATGATGTCCTGTTTTTTGATAAACTTACCTATATGATGCAGATGAACGGTCGGAAATGGATGTACGGTGACCGGCGCGTAGCCGGGTATATGAAAGGCGTGGATAAATTTATCGATGTGGCTACGGCAAACAAAGAGAATGGTTTTATACGTTGTCCATGTGTTCAATGTCGGAACAACAAGGAGTACTCTTCCTCGAAAATCATTCGCGGCCACCTGATTATGAAAGGTTTCATGCCCAACTATAATTGCTGGACCAAGCACGGGGAAAGAGGGGTTATGATGGAAGATGGTGAAGAAGAAGATGATGATAACAACTATCATCATATGTTTCCTGAATACAGTGATACTGCAATGGAAGACAATGGAGAGGAAGGAGGTGAAGAACGGGCATCAGATGAGCCGGCTGATGAACTTGGTAGGGTCATTTCTGATGCAAAGCGAGACTGTGAAACAGAAAATGAGAAGTTGAAGTTAGAGGGCATGTTAGAAGATCACAAGAAATTGTTGTACCCAAATTGTGAAGATGGCAGCATAAATCTCGGTACCACACTGGAATTGTTGCGATGGAAGGCAGAGTGTGGTCTAACTGACTCCTCATTTGAAAAGATGCTGAAAATAATGAAGCCGAAGTTTCCAAAACATAACGAACTTCCCGAGAGTACCTACGAAGCAAAGAAGACTCTTTGTCCTCTAGGATTAGATGTGCAAAAGATACATGCATGCATTAATGACTGCATCCTCTACCGCGGTAAGGAGTATGAGAATTTAGATAAATTCCCGGTATGCAATGCATTGCGGTATAAAATCAGACGAGATGACCCTGGTGATGTTGAGGGAGAGCCCCTCCGGAAGAGGGTTCCTGCTAAGGTTATGTGGTATGCTCCTATAATACCAAGGTTGAAACGCATGTTCAGAAACAAAGAGCATGCCAGGTTGTTGCGATGGCACAAAGAAGACCGTAAGAAAGACGGGAAGTTGAGACACCCTGCTGATGGGTCATAGTGGAGAAAAATCGAGAGAGACTTCCCAGACTTTGCAGGTGACGCAAGGAACTTATGGTTTGGTCTAAGTACGGATGGCATGAATCCTTTTGGGGAGCAGAGCTGCAGTCACAGCACCTGGCCCGTGACTCTATGTATCTACAACCTGCCTCCTTGGTTGTGCATGAAGCATAAGTTCATTATGATGCCAGTGCTCATCCAAGGCCCGAAGCAACCGGGCAACGACATTGATGTGTACCTTAGGCCATTAGTTGAAGAACTCTTACAGTTGTGGGGCAAACCAGGTGTACGTGCGTGGGATGAGAACAACAGAGCCATTTGATCTGAGGGTTGTTATTCGTAACCATCAATGATTGGCCTGCTCTTAGTAACCTTTCAGGACAGACAAACAAGGGATATAAGACATGCACACACTGTTTAGATAAGACTGAAGGTACATATTTGCATAAATTCAAGAAGGTTGTGTACCTGGTGAATCGACGATTTCTTCCGACCAATCATCCCTAAGAAAGAAAGGCAAGCATTTCAAAGGTGAGGCAGATCACCGGAAGAAGCCTAAACTCCCTGCTGGTGATGATGTATTTGGTATGGTCAAGGACATAGAAGTAATCTTTGGAAAGGGTCCTGGCGGTCAATCAGTTCCGAACGACGTCGCTACAGGACACGCACCCATGTGGAAGAAGAAATCTATATTTTAGGAGCTGCCATATTGGAAAGTCCTGCGTGTCCGCTCTTCAATCGACGTGATGCACGTGACGAAGAATCTTTGCGTGAACCTGCTAGGATTCCTAGGCGTGTATGGGAAGACAAAAGATACACCAGAAGCACGGGAGGACCAACAAATTATGAAAGACCCAAAGAACATGCATACACAGAACAAGACGGATAAAGGCGTCACTTAAGTCGTACAATATGCTCTTACCAAAGCAGAGAAGGAAATCTTTTTTGAAGTCCATTACAGTATCAAGGTGCCGTCGGGCTTTTCATCTAATATAAAGGGGATAATAAATATGGCAGAGAAAAAGTTCCAAAACCTGAAGTCTCATGATCACACGTGATTATGACGCAGTTGCTTCCGATTGCATTGAGGGGGCTTCTACCGGAAAATGTTCGAGTACCCATTGTGAAGCTGTGTGCATTCCTCAATGCAATATATCAGAAGGTAATCAATCCAGATATTCTGCCAAGGTTACAGAAGGATGTGGTACAATGTCTTGTTAGTTTTGAATTGGTGTTCCCACCATCCTTCTTCAATATTATGACGCATCTCCTGGTTCACCTAGTGGAAGAGATTGCCATTCTCGGTCCGGTATTTCTGCACAATATGTTCCCCTTTGAGAGGTTCATGGGAGTCTTAAAGAAATATGTTCATAACCGTGCTAGACCAGAAGGAAGCATCTCCAAGGGATATGGAACAGAGGAGGTCATTGAGTTTTGTGTTGACTTTATTCCTGACCTTAAGCTGATTGGTGTTTCTGACTCGCGACATGAGGGAAGACTAAGTGGAAAAGGCACGCTGGGAAAGAAAGCAATGATATGTAGGGACGGGGATTCTTTCACTAAAGCACACTACACAGTTCTACATAATTCCACCTTGGCAGCTCCGTATATCGAGGAACACAAGAATATTGTACGCTCCAAAAACCCGGGGAAGCCCGAATCATGGATTACAGATGAACACATGAAGTCTTTCGGTGGTTGGATGCGGACACATCTCTTGAACGACACCACTGTTGGAGATCCGCTATACTTGTTGGCCGCGTCACCATCTTCTACTGTATTGAATTTCCAAGGGTACGAAATAAATGAAATACATTCTACACGATCGCCCAAGATAAAAATAGCACCAACCAAAATAGTGGTTTCCTCTTTGATGCAATAGACGAGAATGGACAAAAGGACACATATTATGGTTACATAGAGGAGATATGGGAACTAGCCTATGGAGTCTCTTTTAAGATCCCTTTGTTTCGCTGCAAATGGGTCAACCTAAATGGGGAAGGGGTAAAGATAGACCAGTTGTACGGAATGACAATAGTGGATCTCAACAATCTTGGTTATAGAGATGATCCATTCGTCCTAGCCAATGATGTGTCTCAGGTTTTCTATGTGAAGGACATGTCCTCCAGACCGAAAAAAAGAAAAAATATGCAAACGAATACAACATATGATGAGCCAAAGCGTCACATAGTTCTTTCAGGGAAAAGAAACATCGTGGGAATCGAGGACAAGACAGACATGTCAGAAGATTATAATAAGTTTGATGAAATTCCGCCCTTCACAAAGGAAAACCCACCCAAGCATTCCGTTAAGTAAAGAAGATGCTCCATGGTTACGTCTGAAGCGATCATAAGGAAGGACATATGCCAAGAAGTTCATGCTCATATTATGTAACTCTAGTCCATGTCTTTCGCGGTTTGTGGCTTCACCGAAGGATATCTTTCGCGGTTTGTGGCTTGACCGGGACTATATATAGGGGGGGCTTTAGTCCCGGTTTTGTAGTCTCAGTTTTTAATATTAATAAATGTCTTGAGTGTTAGTCCTGTTTTGTGGCTGGACCGGGACAATGAAGAAGTTGTCCCGATTCGTACTTACCATTAAGATCTGATCTCCAAAAGCGCGCTGTCACATATTAGGGAGTGCCTCTATGACCAGTTTCTTGGAGATGCCGGAGGACTGGGATCCGGCGGCATCTCCCTGAAACTGGTCGTAGTGGTGTCCCTGCTCTCAAAAACCATCTTGCAGCTTGTAACTTCTCTAACTAGATCAATACACCTGGGAGCTAACTAATTTCACATATTAGGGAGTGCCTCTATGACCAGTTTCTCGGAGATGCCGGAGGATCGATCCGCGCGCCAATCTCCCTGAAACTGGCCGTAGTGGTGTCCCTGCTCTCGAAAACCATCTTGCAGCTTGTAACTTCTCTAACTATATCAATACGCCTGGGAGATAACTAATTTCACATATTAGGGAGTGCCTCTATGACCAGTTTCTCGGAGATGCCGGAGGACTGGGCTCCATCGGCATCTCCCTGAAACTGGCCGTAGTGGTGTACCTGCTCTTGAAAACCATCTTGGATATGCCTCAAACTGGCTGGAGGACTGGACTCACAAGGATGCCTATTTATAGTACAAGCAGCTCGGCATAGTGTCGACACTTCCGAAATAATGTGGACACTCACCCCTATTATTAGTGCTGACTCGTGTTTTGTCCGGTTGGTGTCTCCAACCGGGACTAAAGGTTCATCTTTAGTCCCGGTTGGTGACACCATCCGGAACAAGGTACACGTCGCACGACATAATGTCGACACTCACCCCTATCATTAGTGCTGCCTGGCCCAGCCTGCCGAAATCCCTCCAACCGGGACTAAAGATGAACCTTTAGTATATTGAAAATCCGAACAATGAAAATCCTTCGCATGGTGTCATATTATGTGACATAGTTGAAAGGAAAAATACCAGACTTGGTATTTTTATCATGTCTCGAAAAAACCTTCACAAAATGACCTATCATGTTTGAGGTTTCATGGCTTTCGGTCCAAATGACCGATGTTATGTGCTGAATCACGGCATAGTTTGTGAAGCTGTGCCCATATTATGCATGCGTGTGGACATTGGTATGGAGAACAATGTTGCAGGAGGAAGTTTTCCTTTTTGTCGCACGGAAAAGCCCTTTTCCATTTTCCGAGCGCAAAAAACGGGTCATTTTGTGAAGTTACCACCAAAATGCCGTTTCAGAATGCTACCATCCCATTTTCCTATAATACTAGACCACCTTACATGGACTATCTCCCAACCGGGACATCTCAAACCTTTTCGTCCATCCCGGGTAAAAAGGACAAATGTCTGCCGAATCGGTAGGAAGTGGGTCCGGTTTATACTACAGGTACATGATCTATCGCCCGTGATTTTTTGAAAAAATCATTTTTAGACTCGCAATATGTGGTTTCTTCAGAGATCCAATGCAAGATCTAACGATGCTCGTCCCCTATCTTCATGCACGTCGGTTCGACCATAGTTAAAAATTCAGAAAATTCAAAACTGGCATAATAAATTCAAAAAAAATCTAAACAATGAAATCCTTTGCGTGGTGTCATATTATGTGACATAGTTGAAAGGAAAAATACCAGACTTGGTATATTGATCATGTCTCAAAAAAACCTTCACAAAATGACCTATCATGTTCCAGGTTTCATGGCTTTCGGTCCAAATAACCGATGTTATGTGCTGAATCACGGCATAGTTTGTGATGCTGTGCCCATATTATGCATGCGTGTGGACATTGGTATGGAGAACAATGTTGCAGGAGGAAGTTTTCCTTTTTGTCGCACGGAAAAGCCCTTTTCCATTTTCCGAGCGCAAAAAACGGGTCGTTTTGTGAAGTAACCACCAAAATGCCGTTTCAGAATGCTACCGTCCCATTTTCCTATAATACTAGACCACCTTACATGGACTATCTCCCAACCGGGACATCTCAAACCTTTTCGTCCATCCCGGGTAAAAAGGACAAATGTCTGCCAAATCGGTAGGAAGTGGGTCCGGTTTGTACTACAGGTACATGATCTATCGCCCGTGATTTTTTGAAAAAATCATTTTTAGACTCGCAATATGTGGTTTCTTCAGAGATCCAATGCAAGATCTAACGATTCTCGTCCCCTATCTTCATGCACGCTGGTTCGACCATAGTTAGAAATTCAGAAAATTCAAAACGGGCATAATAAATTCAAAAAAAATCCGAACAATGAAAATCCTTTGCGTGGTGTCATATTATGTGACATAGTTGAAAGGAAAGATACCAGACTTGGTATATTGATCATGTCTCAAAAAAACCTTCACAAAATGACCTATCATGTTCCAGGTTTCATGGCTTTCGGTCCAAATGACCGATGTTATGTGCTGAATCACGGCATAGTTTGTGATGCTGTGCCCATATTATGCATGCGTGTGGACATTGGTATGGAGAACAATGTTGCAGGAGGAAGTTTTCCTTTTTGTCGCACAAAAAAGCCCTTTTCCATTTTCCGAGCGCAAAAAACGGGTCGTTTTGTGAAGTAACCACCAAAATGCCGTTTCAGAATGCTATCATCCCATTTTCCTAAAATACTATACCACCTTACATGGACTATCTCCCAACCGGGATATCTCAAACCTTTTTTTCCATCCCGGGTAAAAAGGACAAATGGCTGCCGAATCGGTAGGAAGTGGGTCCGGTTTGTACTACAGGTACATGATCTATCGCCCGTGATTTTTTGAAAAAAATCATTTTTAGACTCGCAATATGTGTTTTCTTCAGAGATTCAATGCAAGTTCTAAATGAGCCATTTTTCTTCCCGCCATTTTTTCCTGGCATTTCTCCCGCAATTTCTTCCCGCCAGTTCTTCCCTTCAGTTATCTTCCTGCCATTTCTCACTATATATATATATGTAGGGTTGGCCTCCATTGTCATTGCACATCTCTAGACTCATATCTGCAACCTCATCACTCTTTCCCATGACTTCCACCGTAGCACTAACTCCCAGGGAGACGGAGGTGAAGGGTTTCGCGGCATAGTAAATCAAAACTTTCTACGGAGCGAACAGAGGGAAAGCCAAGATCTAATCTAGGAGATGCAAACAACGAGAGAGATTGGATTAGATCTTCATACCCTTGAAGATTCAAGCTGTGAACGCTCGTTAAACGTGGGTGATGTAGTCGCACTCGCTTCTCCTCCTCGCGATCCGATCCGATCTAGCACCACAAGTGGCGGTGCCTCCGTGAGATGCACACGCAGCACCTCGGCCTCCTCCTTCCTCGGACCAGCAAGTATGGTGGAGAGATAGATTGGATCTACAACACGACAGCGTGGTGTATATGGTGGAGAATTTCTGCAGCAGGGCTTCGCCTACAAACAGTCGGGAGGGAGAGAGGAAAGCTAGCAAGGCGGCTAGGGTTTGGAGGAGAGGTGTGTAGTAGGGGGGAGGGGGCGCACCACCCCTCTATATATAGAGGGGGCGGCCAGCCCTTGCCCCTCCTCCAATCCTATCTCTAGTTTAAACAATTTAAACTCTCCCTTATCTAGAAATCCTATCTCTAGTTTAAACGATTTAAACTCTCCCTTATCTAGAAATCCTATCTCTAGTTTAAACGAGTTTAAACTTATCTAGGATCGTCTGGCCCTATGGGGCCTTGTGCCCCTGGCCCAATGCGGCCAGGACACTCCCTCATAGGCCCATGCCCCCTCCCGGAAGGTGGGGCCACGTTGGTCCCCTTCCGGAAGGTTCTAGAAGCTTCCGGTACAATACCGATTAACCCGGAACAATTCCGAACTCCAAAAACTGCACTGCCTTATATGAATCTTATTCTCCGGACCATTCCGAAACCTCTCGTGATATCCCAGATCCCATACGACACTCCGAACAAAAATTCATAAACCAATTATCCAATCTATCCTAGCGTCGAGATACGTTAAAGTGTGACCCTGCGGGTTCGAGAATATGCAGACATGATCTTCTATCAATAATCAACAGCGGTCAGGCACCCATATTGACTCCACACATTCATCGATGATCATATCGGATGAACCACGATGCCAGGATTCAATCAATCCCATATATATATTCCCTTCGTCTCGCGATATTTTACTTGCCGAGATTCGATCGTCGGTGCCGCCATACCTAGTTCAATCTCGCTCACGGCAAGTACTTTACTGCTCCATAATCCGATATCACTTTGTGATTAACTCCTTAACCACATGCTTGCAAGCGGTGTTGATATCGACACCGAGTGGGCCCAAGTATATCTCCGACTTGGGAGGGACAAATTCCATCTCGATACATACAACCCAATGATACTTTCCCGATCACGAGAGACACCTTTATGATCACCCTCTCATAGGATGACGTTTGATGACCTCAAAGCTTTCTTCCGGTACCAGGAGTTGCATTATCTCATGGTCTAAGGAATACAATATTTGACATAGGAAAAGCTTCGCAAAGATGAACACGATGAAACGATCTAATTGCTTCGCTTAGTTTGGGTCATCCATCATATCATTCTCCCAATGATATGATCTCATTATCAATTGACAACTCATGTCTATGGTTAGAAACCTTAACCATCATTGATCAATGAGCTAGTCCATAGAGGCGCATTAGGGACACGGTGTTGTTTACAAACCACACAAGTATTAAAGTTTCCGCTAATACAATTCTAGCATGGAACATAAACTTTATCATGAACAAGAATTATAATAATAACATCTTTATTATTGCCTCTAGGGCATAATTCCAGTCTCCCACTTGCACTAGAGTCAATAATCTAGTTTACATCTGGCAACAATCTCACACCCATGGCAATCGAGGTGTTGATCATGTTTTACACGTGGAAGAGGTTTAGTCAATGGATCTGCGACATTCGGATCCGTATGTACTTTGCTAATCTTCGATCTCCATCCGCTATATAATCTCGGATTATATGAAACTTATGTTGATATGCTTGGTCTTTGGATGATATCTTGGTTCCTTAGCGAGTGCTATGGCGCCAGATGTTGTCACAAAATATCTCCAGTGGGTCCAATGCACTTGGAACCACCAAGCTCAGTGATGAAGTTTCTGATCCAAACTCCTTCACTTGACGCTTCTGCGGCAGCCATGTATTCCGCTTCTACTGTAGATCCCGCGATCACGCTTTGCTTGCAGCTTCTCCAGCTCAAAGCTCCTCCATTCAAAATATACACGTATCCCATGCGAGATTTAGAATCATCCTTGTCGATTGTCGAAACTAGCGTCGACGTAACCTTTTCGACAAGTCGCTGTTCATCACCCCATAGACTAAGAACATTTCTTTAGTTCTATTTAGGTACTTTAGGATGTTCTTCACGGCTGTCCAAAGGTTCTACTCTGGATCACTTTGATATCTCGTCAAACTAAGAGCATTGGACACATCCAGTCTAGTACACAGCATGGCATACATGATGGAACCTATGGCCGATGCATAAGGCACTTTGCTCATAGCTTCCCTATCATTTACCGTAGCTGGACACTGAGCCTTGCTCAATATCTTACCTGACAACATAGGCACTGAACCTTTCTTTGCCTTATCCATTCTGAACCTTTTCAGAACTTTGTCTAGGTATGTACTCTGGCTTAAAGCTATCAGGCGTCTTTGTCTATCTCTATAGATTTTGATGCCCAATATATAAGCAGCTTTACCTAGGTCTTTCATTGAAAAACACTTGTTCAAATAACTCTTCACATCGTTAAGCATGTTGATGTCATTTCCAATAATCAATATGTCATCCACATATAGTACCAGAAACGTCACCGAGCTCCCACTCACTTTCTTGTAGATACAAGCTTCATAGCAATTTGGAACAAATCCAAAGCTCTTGATCACTTGATCAAACGAAGGTTCCAACTCCGAGATGCTTGCTTCATCCATAAATGGAACTGAAGTTTGCATACTTTACTAGCATCCTTAGGATCGACAAAACCTTCCGTTGCATCATATACAACTCTTCATCAATGTTCCCATTGAGGAAAGCGATCTTGACATCCATCGCCATATTTCATAATCATGAAACGCAGCAATTGCTAATAAAATCCGAATGGACTTAAACATCGCTACGAGAGAAAGTCTCGTAGTTAACACCTTGAACTTGTCGAAAACCTTTGCGACAAGCCGTGCTTTATAGACGGTAACATTACCATCGCGTCCGCTTTCTTCTTGAATATCCATTTGCACTCAACGGCCTTTCTACGCTAGGAGGATCCACCAAAGTCCATACTTGGTTTTCGCTCATGGATCCCAATTCGGATTTCATGGCTTCCGGCCATTTCTCAGAGTCTGGGCTCATCATCGCTTCCTCATAGTTCGTAGGTTCACTGTCTTTTACCAACAAGACAGTCAAGACAGGTTGCGTACCACTCGGGAGGGCACGCGACCTTGTCGACCTGCGACGCTCAAGAGCAAGATCGTCCAAGCTTCATGATCCTTGTCATTAGCTTCCTCTATTGTTGGTGCGGTGACCGGAACAATTTCAGTCTGCGCTACTCTCCAATTCAAGAGAAGGTTCAATAACCTCGTCTAGCTCTACTTTCCTCCCACTCACTTCTTTCGAGAGAAACTCCTTCTCAAGAAAGGAACCGTTCTTTGCGACAAACACTTTGCCTTCGGTTCTGTGATAGAAGGTATACCCAATGGTTTCTTTAGGGTATCCTATGAAGACGCATTTCTCCGCTTTGGGTTCGAGCTTGTCCGGCATCAACTTCTTGACGTAAGCTTCGCATCCCCAAACTTTAAGAAACGACAACTTAGGTTTAGCACCAAACCACAGTTCATACGGTGTCGTCTCAACGGATTTAGATGGAGCCCTATTTAAAGTGAATGCAACGGTTTCTAATGCATAACCCCAAAATGATAACGGCAAATCAGTAAGAGACATCATTGATCGGACCATATCTAATAGGGTTCGATTCCATGCTCGAGACACACCATTGCGCTGTGGTGCTCCGGGTGGCGTGAGTTGTGAAACGATTCCACTTGCTTTAAGATGTGTGAGAAAATCATAACTCAAATATTCACCTCCACGATCGGATCGTAGAAACTTAATCTTTCTATTACGATGGTTATCCACTTCATTCTGAAATTCTTTGAACTTTTCAAACGTTTCAGATTTATGTTTCATTAAATAGATATACCCATATCTACTTAAGTCATCGGTAAAAGTGAGAAAATAGCGATATCCACCGCGCGTCGAAACACTCATCGGTCCGCATACATCGGTATGTATGATTTCCAACAAGTCCGTTGCTCGCTCCATCATACCGGAGCGGGTTTTGATCATATTGCCCATGAGGCATGGTTCGCATGTGTCAAATGATTCAAAATCAAGAGACTCCAAAAGTCCATCGAATGGAGTTTCTTCATGCTTTACACCAATATGACCTAGACGACATTGCCACAAATAAGTAGTATTATCACTATCTACTTTGCATCTCTTAGCCTCAATGTTATGGATGTGTGTTTCATCCCTTTAGATTTAGAAGAAATAAACCATTCACAAGAGGTGCATGACCATAAAAGATGTTACTCATATAAATAGAACAACCATTATTCTCCGATTTAAATGAATAACCGTCTTGCAATAAACATGATCCGGAAATAATGTTCATGCTCAACGCAGCACATAATAACATTTATTAAGGTTTAAAACTAATCCGAAGGTAAAACTAAGGAGAGCGTGCCGGCCATCACATCAACTCTTGATCCGCTGCCACGCGCATCGTCACCTCATCCCTAAAGCGCCGTCTATTCCGTAGCTCTGTTTGAGTTACAAATATTAGCAACTGAACGGTATCAAATACCCGTGCACTACAACGAGGGCTAGTAAGGAAAACATCAATAACATGTATATCAAATATACCTTTGATGGTGCCAGCCTTCTTGTCCGCTAAGTATTTGGACGATTGCGCTTCAAAGGACCCTTGTCCTTGCAATAGAAGCACTCGAGGTCGGCTTGGGACCGGACACGAGCTTCTTCTCGCCAGGGCATTGCGCTTGCCGCCGCCCTTCTTGAAGGGCTTCTTTGCTCCCTTACCTTTCTTAAAGGAGGGCTTGTTGATCATCAACACATGATTATCCTTTTTGATGTTCAACTCCGCTACTTTCATCTTAGCAAAGAGCTCAGTGATCATATCAGTGGAACCAATCTGATTGTGATCAACTACAAAACTTTTGTAGCTAGGAGTGTCAATCTTGAGCTCCTCTGGAATCTTGCAGTCCAGTTGCTCAAGGCGTTGAGTGTAGCCCGACATCTTAATGGCGTGCTCACTAACGGATCTCCCTTCCTCCATCTTGTAGTTAAAGAATTTCTTAGAGATCTCATATCTCTCAGAACGGGCTTGAGTCTGAAACATGTTTTTCAGCTCCTCGAGAATCTCAAAGGGCCCGGCGAACTCCTCAAAACGATTTTGAAGATCCGATTCCATAGCATACAACATGACGATCTTAATCAAATCATAATCATCCTTGCGTGACTGATAAACAGCTTTTTCATCAGCCGGCGCATCTACGGCAGGGGGGTTACCTAACGCTTTCTTAAGGACATAGTCCTTTTGTCCGCCAGACAGAATGATTCTTAGATTGCGGAACCAGTTGGTGAAGTTAGACCCATTGTTTCTAAGCTTTTCTTTCTCAGCAAAAACGTTGAAATTGAAGTTGGACTTGGCCATTGGATCTACAGTATTTGCAAGTACAATTTAGACTATGTTCATGATAAATAGTTCAACTTAATCAAATTACTAGATGAACTCCCACTAAATTCAACATCCCTCAAGTTGTTTAGTGAACACGATCCAAATTCACCACACCTAATCCGATCATCACGAGAAGAGATGTGGTTTCAATGGTGGACAACAAAGTGTCGATCATATCATTCATATGACTCATGCTTAACCTTTCGGTTCTTGTGTTCCGAGGCCATGTCAGACATGCTAGGCTCGAAGCTAGACCCAAGTATTTCAGCGTGTGCAAAACTGGCTTGCACCCGTTGTATGTGCGTAGAGTCTATAGCACCCGATCATCATGTGATGCTTGGACACGACGAACTTTTAGCGGTGCATACTTGGGGAGAACACAGTTTTATCTTGATCTTTAAGTGAGGAATCATCTTATAATGCTATCGCGATCTAAGCATAATAAGATACATAAAGGATAAACATCACATGCATATAAGTTTATGTGACATGGTATAGCCAATCCACGCAATGATCTCTATCTTGTGCGTTCCAAGATGATCTCCATCACTCCACCATGATTGCCTCCACCACGAATAGCAACTACAACTATTGCTAACTACTTAGCGATAAAGTGAAGCTATTACATGGCGTATAAGAAGTTGACTCAGGTCATACACAATTATAAAGACAACCATATGGCTCCTCGGTTGTGTACTCATCGACATGCAAGTCGTGAAACATTACAAAACATGATCATCGCATACAATATACACATCACATCTTGGGCCATACCACATCACGTAAAACACTCCTGCAAGAATAAGTTAGACGCCTCTACTTTGTTGTTGCATGTTTACGTGGCTTATGGGAGTAGATGCTAAGAACGATTCTTACCTACGGAAAGCCACAACGGTGATATTATGGTTGCCAAACTCGGTGTTAATCTCATGACAACTATAGTGAGAAACCGACATCCACCAGCCGCATGTGTGGTACAAGCCACACGTCAAGTCGGAGCCGGTCATGACGACGTCGCGTAAGGTTGGCCGGACCGCTTCAATCTCACTATCCCGCGTCATAAGAAGAACACAAACAAGAGGCTTGCAACAGAAAACATCAACGCCGCAACAACCATGTTGCGTTCTACTCGTGAAACACATCTACGCATAGATCTAGCTCGATACCATCAAGGGTTTCAAGGCATAGTAAATCAAAATTTTCTACGAGGCGAGCAGGGAAAGCCAAGATCTAATCTAGGAGATGCAAACAACGAGAGAGATTGGATTAGATCTTCATACCCTTGAAGATTCGCATGACAACGTTAAATCCGGAACGTGGGTGATGTAGTCGTACTCGCTTCTCCTCCTCGCGATCCGATTCGATCTAGCACCACAAGTGGCGGTGCCTCCGTGAGATGCACACGTGCAGCACCTCGACGTCTCCTCCTTCCTCGGACCAGAAAGTATGGTTGAGAGATAGATTGGATCTACAACACGACGGCGTGGTGTATATGGTGGAGAATTTCTGCAGCAGGGCTTCGCCTACAAACAGTCGGGAGGGAGAGAGGAAAGCTAGCAAAGAGGCTAGGGTTTGGAGGAGAGGTGTGTAGTAGGGGGGAGGGGGCGCACCACCCCTCTATATATAGAGGGGGGGTGGCCAGCCCTTGCCCCTCCTCCAAGCCTATCTCTAGTTTAAACAATTTAAACTCTCCCTTATCTAGAAATCCTATCTCTAGTTTAAACGATTTAAACTCTCCCTTATCTAGAAATCCTATCTCTAGTTTAAACGAGTTTAAACTTATCTAGGATCGGCTGGGCCCTATGGGGACTTGTGCCCCTGGCCCAATGCGGCCAGGACACTCCCTCATAGGCCCATGCCCCCTCCCGGAAGGTGGGGCCACGTTGGTCCCCTTCCGGAAGGTTCTAGAAGCTTTCGGTACAATACCGATTAACCCGGAACAATTCCGAACTCCAAAAACTGCACTGCCTTATATGAATCTTATTCTCCGGACCATTCCGAACCTCGTGATATCCGGATCCCATCCGAGACTCGAACAAAAATTCATAAACCAATTATCCAATCTATCCTAGCGTCGAGATCGTTAAGTGTGTGACCTGCGGGTTCGAGAATATGCGACATGATCTTCTATCAATAATCAACAAGTGCAGGCACCCATATTGACTCCCACACATTCATCGATGATCATATCGGATGAACCACGATGCCAGGATTCAATCAATCCCATATATATATTCCCTTCGTCTCGCGATATTTTACTTGCCCGAGATTCGATCGTCGGTATCGTCATATCTAGTTCAATCTCGTTCACAGCAAGTACTTTACTCGTTACATAATCCGATATCACTTTGTGATTAACTCCTTAACCACATGCTTGCAAGCGGTGTTGATATCGATTACCGAGTGGGCCCGAAGTATATCTCTCCGACTTGGGAGGGACAAATTCCATCTCGATACATACAACCCAACAGATACTTTCCGATCACCTGAGAGACACCTTTATGATCACCCTCTCATAGGATGACGTTTGATGACCTCAAAGCTTTCTTACGGTACCAGGGAGTTGCATTATCTCATGGTCTAAGGAATACAATATTTGACATAGGAAAAGCTTCGCAAAGATGAACACGATGAAACGATCTAATTGCTTCGCTTAGTTTGGGTCTGTCCATCATATCATTCTCCCAATGATATGATCTCATTATCAATTGACAACTCATGTCTATGGTTAGGAAACCTTAACCATCATTGATCAATGAGCTAGTCCATAGAGGCGTACTAGGGACACGGTGTTGTTTACAAACCACACAAGTATTAAAGTTTCCGCCTAATACAATTCTAGCATGGAACATAAACTTTATCATGAACAAGAATTATAATAATAACATCTTTATTATTGCCTCTAGGGCATAATTCCAACAGGAGGCGCTTTGCGCCTCGAACTACCTCTGCCCGCCAAGACTCTTGTGTCCCCGTCGGTTGGATCTTTGGCGTCGTGCGGTTCCTCTTGTCCCTCTAGGTGTGGCGCGTCGGATGGCCATCATGAACCAATACTACTTCGAGCTCACGCCGGAGCAGCAGAGGAATCCCAGATGGCATCCCGACTATTTCCCGACTTGGGAAGCCTTCTTCGTGGATCGGCGTGAGAGGGCGCTCGCTAGGCACGAGGAGGATGGCCCACCTCCTCCGAACTTTAGCGAGGCTGGCCGTCGGTTGTGGTGGCGCGGTCGGACTCTCCAGAGCGTCATGGCCTATGACACGGCCGCCGACTCTAGCCCCCGCCTGCGCTACCCTCAAGTCCAGCCCACTCGTACTCAGCCTTCAAGGTTCAACTACGGCGACCCCGACGATGACAGAGACGAGTCAGGAGCATGACTGAATCACTCCAACATTGCAAAACAAGTTTGGCCGATTGTGGCTTAATCTGGCCATGTATCTTAATTTATAGTTCTTCTATGTAACTTTGTGTTAGTTGCGTTTTGTACTTTAATTCCAGTTCTATCCTAATGAAATTTTCTTCCCGCCCATTATTTCCCGTCCTTTTTTTCCCGCCCATTAATATATAAAAGATATAAGTTAATTCAAATCCAAATTAAAACACAGAAAATTGTTTTGAATTATTTATTCAAATCCAGACACTTTTTATGTTTAAAGTTTTTCTAAATTCCAAATTAATATTCAAAAAATATAAGTTAATTCATTTTTAATTTTAAATGGTTCATAGTTTAAATGGTTACATTAATTATTTTTAAAAACAGAAAATGGTTTTGAATTAGTTATTCAAATACAAACACTTTTTATGTTTAAAGTTTTTCTAAATTCCAAATTAATATTCAAAAAATATAAGTTAATTCATTTTAATTTTAAATGGTTCATATTTTAAATGTTTACATTAATTATTTTTTAAAAATAGAAAATGGTTTTGAATTAGTTATTCAAATTCAAACACTTTTTATGTTTAAAGTTTTTCTAAATTCCAAATTAATATTCAAAAAATATAAGTTAATTCATTTTTAATTTTAAATGGTTCATAGTTTAAATGGTTACATTAATTATTTTTAAAAACAGTAAATGATTTTGAATTAATTATTCAAATTCAAACACTTTTTATGTTTAAAGTTTTTCTAAATTCCAAAGTAATTATCATTTAAAAAACATTACAAATTTAAACCCCAAAATAAAAAATAAGGTGGGAACAGAGAGAAAATTCCTGAATTTTTTTGAAAACAGGGTCAAATGTCCCGATTGGAGCCACCAACCAGGACTATAGACCCCCTGCGTACGCCCCTTGGTCTGCTGAAAAAATTGGAGTATACGTCCCGGTTGGTGGCTCCAACCGACGTATATTTCTAGTCCGGTTGGAGCCACCAACCGACAAAAGCCCTTCGTTTATAATCGCTCGCCTCCTCTTCTTCTTCCCATCTCACTTCTGCTTCATCGACGCCTTGCAGTACAGCAGGGGAGACACCGCCGATCCCCGAGCGCTGCCCGCCGTCGTCGTCGCTGCGCCACTTGCGTGGAGCAGCGTGTCACGAATCGCCGCTCGTCCCGCGCCCAAGAGGAGCTCCCCGCCGCTCCGTAGGCGCTCCGACCTCGCTGATCCCTCCATCGGCATCACGGTGAGCCACTGGTCCTCAGGGACCCTTCCTCTTCATACATGTCCCTCTGTAGCTTGCTACCACCATAGCTCACCGTCTGCCGCCGCCATTCATCGTCATCGTCGGTGCTCCGGTGACCATTTCAAGGTGGCGCCTCCCCTATTAGGTCTGCCCCGGTGCCCTGGTTCGAACAAGCTAGGTTTAGTAGCTTCGCATCGCCTCTGTCGCTGTCCCGCGCTGCCGTCTGGCCGTTCCCTCCGGCGACGCCCGCGTGGCGCCAGCGTGGCTTGCCCGCGTGGACCAGGCCCACCCGTCAGTGGCAGTGTGTAACCCCTGCCCTGGTGAAAAACACCCAATGGCCTCCTCTGTCCCACTTTGCTCACGTGGCTGTCTATGTGGCACATGGCCCATTATTCAATTGCTGTGGGTATAGTGTTCCTGGGTGTATTAAATAATTCCAGACTTATTTATTTTCAGAAATTGTTTTGAATATTGAAAATTCAATAACTTTTAATCTATAAGTCAGAAAAATATGAATAATATATCAAAATGTTCAGAAAAATGAAACCTAGCTATCTAATCTATAATCATGCATTGTTCAACAACTTAAATGACAAGTTTAATTAGAAGAACAAATCCACCCCTCTCATGTGTTCCGGAGTTTCTCCGAGTTAGGGTTTTCACCCCTCGGAACCCCGATTAATTGTAGAGCATGCTTTAGGGTTACATTTCAATGCAATTCAACTTTTCATATCATCATACTTGCTTGAGCATTGCATCGATGCCATGTGTTTATTGTTTCCCTTTCTTTCCGGTGTTTGGTTCTTCCCGGTAGAATACGATATCGAGATCGAGATCGAAGACAGAGATCAACACCGTTGAAGCTCGAAGACAAATACTTGACCAACTGTAATCAAGTCAAGTACAAGGATCCTGCAGCTCTGCTTTCGGCTATCAACAGGAAAAGGCAAGCATAGCCCTACCATGATATAATCCTATGATTTCGAAAGCATTTCAATTCTTGCCATGATGCATACAATTCTACTGTGGTCTTTTATCGATAGATAGAGTGTCCTATATATTATCATATTTTGTATTTATATATGTATATGTATATGTATTTGTATATGTATTTGTATATGTATATGTATATGTATATTATCATATTTTGTATTTGTATATGATATTAGTTGTCATAGACCCTATTTGAATCGATGTTGCACCTAGGGTTAGCCGGTGTGTCCTCGCCAGGGCATCCCGAACCCGAGGGTTGATTGATTGTCGCCTTTCTTTCCGGTATTGGTTCTTCGCTTTATACACGACGCTCCTGATGTAATAAATTAGAGAACTAAATCAGAGACTAAATCAACCCCTCTCATGTGTTTCCGGAGTTTCCCGAGTTAGGGATTTCAACCCTCGGAACCCCGTTTAAATTGCCGAGCAAGTTTTAGGGTTTCATTTCAATGTAATTCAACTTGTCATATCATCATCCTTGTTTGAGCATTCGGCCTATCCCTCCTCCCCAACCGCCACAGCGCCTCCATCTCCGTCCATCGCCACGCGCTCCAGCCGCCCCTTCCCTTTTAGTTTGTATGTATATATTGTGTATGTATGTATATATAGTGTGTATGTATATATTTTTATTATTGTGTATGTATATATTAGGGTTTCTCTGAATTAGGGTTTATCCGTTTTGACTTATCCGTTTTTCCACCTATGCAGAAAATATGGACCCACACATCAGAGACGAAGAAAAGGAAGAGTTGATCCAAGGTGTGATCCGCGGGGAAGAAAATTTAGATGTATCGACGTTTCTGAACAACTCCGGTGAGGGTGATCCTCTTTTTGCCAGAATAGACGACTTGTTTGAGGTTGAAGGTGTTGCCTTCCATGAGGAGAAGGCGATGCCTTGTGTCGAGAAGGCACGCTCTGGCGAGGTGTATGTAATATAATTAATTCATTAATTAATCATCTGCTATCTATATAGAAATAATAACGACGATCTTTCTTCTTTTAGCCCTCCGGATCGAACAAATCTACTGAAAAGAGCGGACGAGGCCCAACCAAAAAGTTGGAAGACCATGAGAGGTTCAGGATCGAAGATATCGCTGAAGACGGAAAACCGACGGCTCCCGAAGTTGTCGCAATCAAATTTGTGGCACAATGCGGAGTAATCGTTAGGGACTTAATCCCGATCACCATTCAAAATTGGAATAGGCCTGCTGATGCGGAAGAAGAGGGAACATGTTTGTTTATCCCTAACAAGGCCAAAGATTTACTGTGGAAGAGGCTCATGGTTAATTTCAAACTACCGAAGATAGAGCTGGATCCAAATGCGGAGGATCCAGTTGAGGACGTCTTAGAACATGGGAGAGCCATGGAGGCTAAGGTCAAGGAGTGGGCTATGAAGAAGATGGCCCAGTGTTTCACCAACTGGAAGAAAAGATTGCACCTTGACTATGTCGTGAAAGAGAAGACTCCGAATTTCAAGAAGATTCAGTTTGAGAAGATAAAACCATACTGGGCTGAGTTTGTAAAGTACAAGACATCAGAAAAAGCTAAGAAAATGTCTGCAACGAATAAGCTGAATGCTGCTAACAAGAAGTATCACCATACTATGGGGCAAGGTGGCTACATGGCTGGCATTCCTAAGTGGGAGAAACTTGAGAATGAACTGCGTGCTAAAAAGATCACCCCGGAGACAAACAATTGGGTAGAACATGCAAGGAATTGGTTTTACGGTCATGGGGGCACGTTGGACTCGGAAGGGATGTGTATATATAACATACGACATAAAGAAGACCCCTTGCCAATCGAGAGGATGAGAAAAGCAGTAAAGGCTGTTAAAGATGGGGACTTCATTCCCGATAGAGAGAATGATGAGCTCACACTCGCCCTTGGAAATAAGGAACATGATGGACGAACACGAGGCACAAGAGGCTCCCAACCATGGAGGACCTGGGTTTCAAGAGAGGAAGAAAAATCCGATAGCCGTCAGAGGAGAAAGGACAGGTGGAAGTTGAAGCTGATATTCGAGAAGAGCGAATGCGTATAATTGAAGAACGAATAAAGCAACAACAAGATGAAATTAACGCACTTACAGAGCAAAGTACTACCGCCCATCTCGAAGACACCGCATTCGATGCTACCGGCCTATCGAATAATCGAAAAAGCAGTGTGGCTTCCACCGAGGTCCCGGGTGATGACAATGGCGATGACGATGGTGCACCGACGATGGCTCCTGTTGGCTACCCAGTGGATGATATCACAGAGATGACACACTGCGAGCTACATGTCAAAGTTGTGAACATATCAATGAAGGTGGCGGTCGTCTATGCCTTACCAATTGGACCCACACCAACTTAACACTGTCGTCTGGTTCCAGAGGGCTACGCTGTTGTCGGGGTGGATGAAATCATGCCCACCTTTGAAGTTTTGGATCTTCACTACCCTGCAGGTGAAGGGGATGTGACTGTACTGGGAGACGCAACAAACGTCACCATTCTATGGCCGAAGGAATGTATCGTGCTTTGAAATCACACGCCAAGGCCATCTTCGCCGCTGCCTCACCCGTCTCCAGCGAGGTCGTCGCTGCCGCGGCAGCCGTCTTCGTCGCCTCACCCGGCTCTGTCGCCTCACCAATATCCGGCGCAGCCATCGCCGCGGGAGCCATCGCCGACGCCTCAGGATAAAAAGCGTAAGCGTACCGCTACTCTACATCGTGGTAAGCGATCGCCGAAACGTAAACAAGAGCCTCTTCCACAAGTACCAAAGGTTCCTCCCAAGAGTGCTTATGACTGTACTGAAAAGGAGACTGCGGCGATCGTTGATGCGGAAATGACGGCGTTTTTCGCTAAGCTGAGGCGGCCGAAAGAGCCAGAGTTCCCCAGCACCAAAGAAGAAAAAGCCAAAGTGTTGAAAATGCTAAAGACTCTTCATCAACCCGAGCCAAAGCTGTCATCAGACTATGAGCGTTCTATTCTCAAGTCACATGCGGCACAAAAGCCTCAAGAGAAGTCTTGATGCGAGAAATCTGTTCCATTTCGGAGAACAAGCAAAACAGTCTTGCGCCCTCTCAAGGTGATTTCCCAAACCAATGTGGTCGAGCAAATATGGGGCGAAGAGCGATGATCCAGAGGTAGTTACTGTCACGGAAGCAGGCATCCCAAAACCACTACTAGAAAATCGCGGTGTTTTTGTGCATTGCATCATCATGACCGCATGCTCATGTCATCATGCCACATTGCATTTGAGCATCGTCATCATCCTGCATTGTTTTTGTCTAAACTATTTTCGAAACGCCTAGTTTAGTTTTCTAAATATTCCCGTCTTTATTCAAATTAAAACCCAGGTCTCCGGATTATTTTGTTTCGTCTATCAACGGATTTCAAATGCCCCGTTTTAAATAATAAAACTTTTATTTTATTTTTAGGGGGCAGCCAAACCGGGCCGATCCGACCCAGTCGGCCACCCCCAGTTCAAACCTCGGACCACCAAAAATCCCTTTTCTACCTAAACCTAGTCTACCCACCCTACCTCCACCTCACCCCACCCAATAGTCTGACGCCACCTCACCCCTCTCTTCCCCTCTACCCTATCCTATGCCGCCACCTCACCAACTCCACTCCCTCTCTCACCCCAACCGACCCAGCACACACAACACCACACCACGCATGCCACATGGCCCCACCCCGATCCAAACACACACACACACACAACACCTGCACACACGCCGCTTGCCCTGGCCCCACCCCGGCCCCACCTGTCCCTTCCCTCTCTTCCCCTCTCCCCCTCCTCTCCTCCTCTCCTCTCCCCGCTCTTCTCGCCGCCTTGCCTCCCCACCGGAGAGCCTCCACCCGTCCTCCTGACCGGACCGTCCCCTCCTCCTCCTCGCCACCACCACCCCCTCTCCCAGCGCCCGATGCTCCCACCTGCTGCCCGGCCTGAGTTCATCGGCCTGCTCGCCGGCCCCTCGCTCCTCCTCGTCTCCCTCCCGCCTCGCCGAGCCGCCGCCGCCTCAGTTCGCCACCCTGCCTCGCCCGCCTGCCCACCTCCATCTCCGCCGCGTCGCCCAGGGCCTCCTCCTCCCGCCGCTCGCGCTCTCCCCGCCGGAACCCCCCTCGCCCCTCCCGCCCTGCCGCCACTGCGTGGCCGTCGTCTCCCCGGCAATCTTCCAGACACGACCTCCGTGCCGGCCCCCTCCTCGTCCGGGCGTCCATCGTCGTGCGGTGCCAGGGCCGAGGCGCCCTCGACCCCACCTGCAGCGTCGCCGAGCTCGGCCCTTCTTCTCCACCTCGCGCATGCGTACCAGCAACAGGAGGAGCCCGATGCCACTTCTTCGGTTGCGGTGCGAGTCAGAAGAACAGTGCCCGGACGTGGCCTCCTGTCCCAAGTCCAGGAAAAGACCATGCGTTCCCCAAGTTCCTCTCAAGATCGTCGTGGCCACTAGAGTACCATCCGAAGATCGCCTGCGTCGAAACTCAAGCACTGCACCTTCGATCGAGCCGAAACCTCAAGATCTCCGACAGGGCGTAGATGGACAAATCTCGAAGACCGAACCCCTCGGAACGCCAAGTTCTCCTCATGTACCCCGAAGACCCAAACCTGAAATCATCGTCACGGAACGACAAGGATTTCTATATGGGACGACAAGTACTTCGTCATGGACCCGATTGAAGCAAACCCGAAGACGGTAGATGCGACAGGTACTTCTTCCCAGATCCGATGCCCGAGAACTCGAACGCCAAGGTCACCGACACGGAACGGCAAGTCCGACCCGACCCGTGAACCCGACAAGGTCTTCACAACGACAAGATCGACACCGAACCGGGCGAGTCTGATGCACCCCGACGCCGAACCAAGTCCTTCTTCACCGGAACGCCAAGCTCTCTCCCGTTGTCCGAGAACAATTCCGGCGAACCGTTTCCCCGTCGGACCCTGAGACCGAACCCCGAACCCTCGGAGCCCAAGTTCGCCGAACCCTAATGTGCGACCCTAAGCCCTATTTTTTATAAATGATATATCTTGTTGCATATTAAATTGTTCATGCATGCATATTGTCATGTGGTTTGGGGGCCTTATGCCGATTCACCTTATAATTAAATATGGGGCCCATATGCGGACAAATCCAGTCTTATATTGGGCCCATCTAAATTGGTGTAGCAAACCGGTGCTATATTTTTCCTTGTTAATACAACATTTAAATTGCGGGTTATCTAAATAACTTGAACCGTCTAATTAAAAGTCGGGACCCCGGTTCCGCTTAATATGACCTAAATTGCATCGCATCTTTGCCATGTCATGCATCATATCATAAGCATGCTCGATCTTTTACCGTAGTATTAAATAGTGTATCCGGTGTTTCCTCTAGTATCTTGCTTCTTCGCGGATAAGGCCGATGAGTTGATGTGAGCTTCGCCCCGATCTTCGGAGGAACCTTCGGCAATGTTTTCAGGCGAGCGTCTCCCCCTTTCTACCTATCTTACTTTTATAGTATTTATTTCCCTCCTGATGATCTATTGCTATCTGTGTTGCGATGCTCTAGTTTTCGTGCCCGTGATATCCCTTGTAGCCTTACATTGCCTTGGACACATCCTATTACCTGTTGTTTGGTAGATAGTTGGACTTGCGCGTCGTAGTCGCTTGCTCAAGTGCTGTTGCGTGTCGTCCAATACCACAGTTGTTGGAGTATTGCCGCAAGTTTATTGTTGGAGATGATCATGGCTTTAATTATTGTTTAATTCAATTACTGTTTAATAACTAAAAATTGAAGTAGGTAAATGCAGAGGCACCGGTGGGTGATAGATAATATTTGTTTTCCGACCGCTCACTGGTGTCCTGTAGGACCCCGAGTTCTTGACACCTGTTCCGAGATCGAGCGCGCTAACCACAGGTGGGGAGATATGGGCCCCCCATCGATTAGTACATGATTTCAAAGTATTGTACTGGGGGCCACAAACTAGTTTGAGGTTTTATTTACTATCATGTACTTATGCCATGCTTTACTGCTTTATTTAAATTGTGCGATGGATAGCACCTGTACTGTTTAGGATCGGGACACGATTTCGCGGTGTCGACAAGCCTAGTTTTGGGTTCCCAGTCGTTCACAGTCGTCTACCCAAACCCTGAGTCCGTCTCGGAGACCGCCCGACTTCGTTGCGGGTGTACTTAGTGGGGTGGCCCCCCGTGCTTGCTTTGGGTCTGAGAAACGTCATGACTTAGGCCCCGCCGACATACCGATGGGTGTATGTTAACTGATCTGGCAAAAAGGGTCGAAGTGCTTGTGGATAATTTGGTGCACCTGCGGTTAAATCTTTTAAAGCCGTGTCATGGTTATGGACGACTTGGAGCACGGTTCTCGATCATAGACAACTATAACTAAAGTTTCTTGTTATAATTTGACTTGTATCCGATATGACTAGTAATCGGCTTCACCACGGAATGGCTAAATAAAAGTACCAACAATTGCTGGGTTTGGGATACCTCATGCTAATTGTATCGACTAGTAAGTGTTGCACAAACAACGGAATGGTTAACTAAAAGTGCCCACTGCTTATTCTATCAGGATGACTATCTATACCTGACTAGTAATTGCCGCAACGATAACGGAATGAGTAAAACTGCCAACGGTGTGAGTTCCTCGGTTGACTTCCTCGATTGGTCTCGAGGGGGAAATACCAGGATGGGTTTGTTGGGTGTTAGATTCAGGTTGGATCCGAATAGATCTTTCTTATCCCTCTCTGGTAGCCGACAGTTATATCGATTCTCTATAGGTTGTTTAGTGCATGCTGCCGCTGCCGCTCAGTCCACCATACCTATGTAGGCGAGGACCGCCGAATTCTAGCCTCGCCGTGTACTGGCCTCGATCTTGGCGCTCTCTCTTTTCCTTTGCCCTTTGTCGGCACCTTTTGTTTAAGCAGGTTTTGAGATCGGCGTCGTTAGCGGGGTTACCCTTCGCTTGGCTCAAGGAGTTATGGGCGCCATTGTTTATTCTTGAGGCTCTTAGCCCCATTTGCATCTTGTCCGTAGTCGGACGCTCTATCATTTTCGAGGTGATTTGGATCTTTGTATATCATATCTGTATTCTTGACTCATTGAGTCGCTGCTGTATATATATCTGTTCTGTGGGTCCCATCGAGGACTGTTGTGTAATGTTATTACTTCGTTTTCCACCCGCACGAAAGTGCCTGGTGGGCACCTTTGAATCGTTTCTATGCGAGTTTGGCGGGAATCACTGAAACTTGCATAGGGTCGATTCTGAGGGTGTTACAGAGTGGTATCAGAGCTCAGCAGTTGCGATACCCCACAAGTCCAGCCTGTAGGATAACCTAGCTAACGGCCGAAGTACAGTGTCAAAACTATTTTTGCAAAATCGGTTGGATAGTTCTAATTAGATCTGATTTTACTCCTTACCCCTCTGCTGCTCTCCTCTCACCTCTGCGTGTTTTGAATCCGCTCTCTTCTCTCTCTTCGAGTCCAGGATTTCCCGTGGTTGGGTTCCATCGTACCTTCAGGGTTTCGCTTTCTCCTTTGGTAACGGTTTTGCTACATCTGGTCTTCATGCTATCCGAGGAATCCTTCGTCTGGTGGACTTATCTTTGTTCCTTCTCGTGCCTTCCGGTGTTTTCCGACGTGACGACATCATCTACGCTAGATCTGATGCAGAGTCTGCATCACTCCTTTGTTTCTGAACCTCGATTGTCAAGATCTTCAGTCTGATTCCGAGAATGGTTGCACGCTTTTCTACTGATTGTGCAGAGTAATAGTTTGGGTGCGTGATGGATTGGCCCCCATGCCGACTACTCACTCTATTCGCTTGTGTACATTGAAGTGGATGAGAATGCATCGGTTCTCTCTTTCTATCGAAGCTAGAGGTGGCTGTATTTGTTGATACCTCTACCTTCGACCTTTTGTTCCCGGAGTGTTCCCTCGACGATCACGGATAACGACCTCTTGTTAGTGGTGTCGCGAAGATCTACACGAAGTGAGAAGATGCAGATCACCGACCTTCTTTCCGGTACCATGAGTCGGATCTCGAGGGCGAGATCCATTGTTAGTGGTGTCGAATTGTGGCATCCCGCAAAACCACTACTAGAAAATCGCGGTGTTTTTGTGCATTGCATCATCATGACCGCATGCTCATGTCATCATACCACATTGCATTTGAGCATCGTCATCATCCTGCATGGTTTTTGTCTAAACTATTTTTGAAACGCCTAGTTTTGTTTTCTAAATATTCCCGTCTTTATTCAAATTAAAACCCGGGTCTCCAGATTATTTTGTTTCGTCTATCAACGGATTTCAAATGCCCCGTTTTAAATAATAAAACTTTTATTTTATTTTTAGGGGGCAGCCAAACCGGGCCGATCCGACCCAGCCGGCCACCCCCAGTTCAAACCGGACCACCCAAAATCCCTTTTCTACCTAAACCTAGTCTACCCACCCTACCTCCACCTCACCCCACCCAATAGTCTGCCGCCACCTCACCCCTCTCTTCCCCTCTACCCTATCCTATGCCGCCACCTCACCAACCCCACCCCACTCCCTCTCTCACCCCTACCGACCCAGCACACACAACACCACACCACGCATGCCACATGGCCCCACCCCGATCCATACACACACACGCACACAGCACTTGCACACACGCCGCTTGCCCTGGCCCCACCCCGGCCCCACCTGTCCCCGCTCCCTCTCTCTTCCCCGCGTCTCTCTCCCCCTCGTCTCCCCGGCCCCGCTCGCCCGCACCTCTCCTCCTCTCCCCGCCGCTCTTCTCGCAGCCGCCGGCGCCCTCGCTCCCCACCGCCAGTAGCCTCCACCCCGTCCTCCTGACCGCGGCCGTCCCCCTCCTCCTCTCGCCACCACCACCCCCCTCTCCCCAGCGCCCGATGCTCCCCCGCCTGCGCCGGCCCGGCCCTGAGTTCATCGGCCCTGCGCGTCTTTGCCCCTCGCCGTCGGCCCCTCGCTCCTCCTCGTCTCCCTCCCCGCCTCGCCGGCCCCACGCTCGAGCGCCGCCGCCGCCTCCTCTGGTTCGCCGCTCACCCTCTGCCTCGCCCCGCTTCAGCCACCTCCATCTCCGCCGCGTCGCCCAGGGCCTCCTCCTCCCGCCGCTCGCGCTCTCCCCGCCGGAACCCCCCTCGCCCCTCCCGCCCTCTGCGCCGCCGCGGTCTTCCTCTCTCCGCCGCCTCCCCGTCGCCACCGCGCGTGGCCGTCGTCTCCCCGGCAATCTTCCAGACACGACCTCCGTGCCGGCCCCCTCCTCGTCCGGGCGTCCATCGTCGTGCGGTGCCAGGGCCGAGGCGCCCTCGACCCCACCTGCAGCGTCGCCGAGCTCGGCCCTTCTTCTCCACCTCGCGCATGCGTACCAGCAACAGGAGGAGCCCGATGCCACTTCTTCGGTTGCGGTGCGAGTCAGAAGAACAGTGCCCGGACGTGGCCTCCTGTCCCAAGTCCAGGAAAAGACCATGCGTTCCCCAAGTTCCTCTCAAGATCGTCGTGGCCACTAGAGTACCATCCGAAGATCGCATGCATCAAAACTCAAGCACTGCACCTTCGATCGAGCCGAAACCTCAAGATCTCCGACATGGCGTAGATGGACAAATCTCGAAGACCGAACCCCTCGGAACGCCAAGTTCTCCTCATGTACCCCGAAGACCCGAACCTGAAATCATCGTCACGGATCGACAAGGATTTCTATATGGGACGACAAGTACTTCGTCATGGACCCGATTGAAGCAAACCCGAAGACGGTAGATGCGACAGGTACTTCTTCCCAGATCCGATGCCCGAGAACTCGAACGCCAAGGTCACTGACACGGAACAGCAAGTCCGAACCGACCCGTGAACCCGACAAGGTCTTCACAACGACAAGATCGACACCGAACCGGGCGAGTCCGATGCTCCCCGACGCCGAACCAAATCCTTCTTCACCGTAACGCCAAGCTCTCTCCCGTTGTCCGAGAACAATTCCGGCGAACCGTTTCCCCGTCGGACCCTGAGACCGAACCCCGAACCCTCGGAGCCCAAGTTCGCCGAACCCTAATGTGTGACCCTAAGCCCTATTTTTTATAAATGATATATCTTGTTGCATATTAAATTGTTCATGCATGCATATTGTCATGCGGTTTGGGGGCCTTATGCCGATTCACCTTATAATTAAATATGGGGCCCATATGCGGACAAATCCAGTCTTATATTGGGCCCATCTAAATTGGTGTAGCGAACCGGTGCTATATTTTGCCTTGTTAATACAACATTTAAATTGCGGGTTATCTAAATAACTTGAACCGTCTAATTAAATGTCGGGACCCCGGTTCCGCTTAATGTGACCTAAATTGCATCGCATCTTTGCCATGTCATGCATCATATCATAAGCATGCCTGATCTTTTACCGTAGTATTAAATAGTGTATTCGGTGTTTCCTCTAGTATCTTGCTTCTTCGCGGATAAGGCCGATGAGTTGATGTGAGCTTCGCCCCGATCTTCGGAGGAACCTTCGGCAATGTTTTGAGGCGAGCGTCTCCCCCTTTCTACCTATCTTACTTTTATAGTTTTATTTCCCTCCTGATGATCTATTGCTATCTGTGTTGCGATGCTCTAGTTTTCGTGCCCGTGATATCCCTTGCAGCCTTATATTGCCTTGGACACATCCTATTACCTGTTGTTTGGTAGATAGTTGGACTTGCGCGTCGTAGTCGCTTGCTCAAGTGCTGTTGCGTGTCGTCCAGTACCATAGTTTTTGGAGTATTGCCGCAAGTTTATTGTTGGAGATGATCATGGCTTTAATTATTGTTTAATTCAATTACTGTTTAATAACTAAAAATTGAAGTAGGTAAATGCAGAGGCACCGGTGGGTGATAGATAATATTTGTTTTCCGACCGCTCACTGGTGTCCCGTAGGACCCCGAGTTCTTGACACCTGTTCCGAGATCGAGCGCGCTAACCACAGGTGGGGAGATATGGGCCCCCCATCGATTAGTACCTGATTTCAAAGTATTGTACTGGGGGCCACAAACTAGTTTGAGGTTTTATTTACTATCATGTACTTATGCCATGCTTTACTGCTTTATTTAAATTGTGCGATGGATAGCACCTGTACTGTATAGGATCGGGACACGATTTCGCGGTGTCGACAAGCCCAGTTTTGGGTTCCCAGTCGTTCACAGCCGTCTACCCAAACCCTGAGTCCGTCTCGGAGACCGCCCGACTTTGTTGCGGGTGTACTTAGTGGGGTGGCCCCCCGTGCTTGCTTTGGGTCTGGGAAACGTCATGACTTAGGCCCCGCCGACATACCGATGGGTGTATGTTAACTGATCTGGCAAAAAGGGTCGAAGTGCTTGTGGATAATTTTGTGCACCCCTGGAGGGTTAAATCTTTTCGAAAAGCCGTGTCCGCGGTTATGGACGACTTGGAGCACAGTTCTCGATCATAGACAACTATAACTAAAGTTTACTGTTATAATTTGACTTGTATCCGATATGACTAGTAATCAGCTTCACTACAACGGAATGGCTAAATAAAAGTACCAACAATTGCTGGGTTTGGGATACCTCATGCTAATTGTATCTGACTAGTAAGTGTTGCAACTACAACGGAATGGTTAACTAAAAGTGCCCACTGCTTATTCTATCAGGATGACTATCTATACCTGACTAGTAATTGCCGCAAAGATAACGGAATGAGTAAAACTGCCAACGGTGTGAGTTCCTCGGTTGACTTCCTCGATTGGTCTCGAGGGGGAAATACCAGGATGGGTTTGTTTGGTGTTAGATTCAGGTTGGATCCGAATAGATCTTTCTTATCCCTCTCTGATAGCCGACAGTTATATCGAGTCTCTATAGGTTGTTTAGTGCATGCTGCGCTGCCGCTCAGTCCACCATACCTATGTAGGCGAGGACCGCCGAATTCTAGCCTCGCCGTGTACTGGCCTCAGTACTGACCGCTCTCTCTTTTTCCTTTGCCCTTTGTCGGCACCCCTTTTGTTTAAGCAGGTTTTGAGATCGACGTCGTTAGCAGGGTTACCCTTCCGGCTTGGCCTGGGCAGGGTTATGGACGCCATTGGTTATTCTTCAGGGCTCTTAGCCCCATTTGCATCTTGTCCGTAGTCGGACGCTCTATCATTTTCAAGGTGATTTGGATCTTTGTATATTATATCTGTATTCTTGACTCATTGAGTCGCTGCTGTATATATATCTGTTCTGTGGGTCCCATCGAGGACTGTTGTGTAATGTTATTACTTCGTTTTCCACCCGCACGAAAGTGCCTGGTGGGCACCTTTGAATCGTTTCTATGCGAGTTTGGCGGGAATCGCTGAAACTTGCATAGGGTCGATTCTGAGGGTGTTACAGAAGCTACCGCTGCTCAAGGTAAGAGTATTGCCCAGTACTTATCCCAGTTAGAGTACTTCCCCGTGAGTGAAGTAGCATACAAATACCAGTACGGCAAACCTCTCGTCAAACCTGAGGAGGTAAATAATCTTCCAACAAAAATGTGAAGATTGCATAACTGGTACATGCATGCCACAAAGGCCGGGGCTAACTAGATAGTGCTGAGGGTTACAATAAAGCATCATGGGAAAGAAAAGGATGACATGATATCCATTAAATTTGATGAACTATTTCAATTATTCAATAAGGACGCCTTGGAAAAATCGATCATCAGTGCCTATTGTCTGTAAGTACTAATTCTATAATTAATTTAGTCTCCAGCTATCTCACCTTGTTTATTGCATGTATATAATTATACTGTAATATGCAGAATGAAGATTCTCGAATGCAGCAGAGGACAAATCTATGACATTGGCTTCATTGACCCATATTGGGTTCATGAAGCTAATCTCAAAACAAGCCCCCAGGATACGGAGGATAATATAGTACACGCGTTAAGATTTCAAGAAATCAGAAGGGAAATACTTTTTCCTTACAACTTCGAGTGAGTGTTATTGTCTTCTATACACTTTCTATTTCGCTTACTCGATGTTAAGTATATAATTGATTAGTTATGCATTCGCAGCTTCCACTATATTTTGTTAATCATTCAACTTGACAAAGGGCGTGTACTAGTCATGAACTCGAAACATAAACCCCTTGAGCAGTGGAAGGACATGCAGATGCTTCTCCAGCGGTAATTCTAATCATTACGACACTATATCGGCAACGTTCGTGAATTTTATGATATCAAGTAATTAATAACTTATTTTATTTGTTTTCTTCGCCGGGCAGCGCTTGGAAACGGTTCACCAACAAGGCTAGGGGTGTTTGGAAAGCGGAGCTTATATTTGAAGCACTAGATGTAAGCACTACTAGCTATATCCGTGCATCTCTTTGATTCTAGTTTTGATACAGTTATTATCATGCTTGATTATTATTTTGATTGAACTATGTTCTCGTAAAGTGCTTGACACAGGGACCAGGTAACAATCTATGTGGATATTATGTTTGCGAGTTCATCCGGCAGACGTGCGATGAGAAGGGCAGAAATTTAGAGCAACTCCACGTACGTAAACAATTTCTATAGTTTTTAATTACAATCAAATTGTGTTTAGTTTTATTTATATAGGCTGACTCCTTTTTTAAATCAGATCGAACGTCTACGGGACGGTTTTCTGCCAAAGGATCGCGTACGAGCAATTCAGGAGGAATTGACGGGATTCTTGGATGCAGAAGTTCTAAACCCAAAAGAGAAATAGTATTCGGCTGTGTATAGACAATAAGGATTGTAAAAAGAGCAACTTTTGTATGTAGTGCATGAACTCGATCCGTGTATCGAATGTAATATTGTCATGATGATATTGTGTAATATAATGGTTCCTTCATTAATGAGTGCAAAACACTAAATAAACAATAAAACAACCTAAATGAATTCTCTGCCGCGGCACAAAAAGTGGCGAAAATGCTGCCGCGGCAACAAAATGTGCCAAAATGAATTCTCTGCCGCGGCAGAAGGTTATTTGTCCCGGTTCGTGTTACGAATCGGGACTAATGCTCCACCCGTCTCGCCCTCTGACGCTGCCACGTGTACCCCCATTTGTCCCGGTTGGTGGGGCAACCGGGACTAAAGGTTGGGGCTTTAGTCCCGATTGCCCCGTCCCGGTTGGGTAACCGGGACTAATGCCCCTTACCAACCGGAACCAATGGGGGGTTTTCTACCAGTGAGCTGAAAGAGACATACAATCGACTTTGATGCAAAAAAATATTTCTGTAGCTTCTCTTAGTAGATGAAACATGGTATTGTGTAAATGTGTACTGTCTGGTTATAGCTGAATCAGTTAAAATCAAATTCAATGAATAAGCTCCTAAAGATGGATTGCTAATCTGCTCAAATTTAATCTATGAGTTCATGGGTCTGCTATAGGTTACATTTGGATTTATGATATGCCCTTTTGCACAGGTGGGCCTTTCTTGCCAAAGAAACTTGGAGTATTTGGTTCGTTACAGGGATTTATTAGTCTGATCTATGCAATCCGTGCGGTGGGTTCACTACTAAGAGTTATACTATACTAAAGTGCTTTAAAGGACTGCAATTTCCGCATCATGCTTTTCTCGGGTAAAGTGCTGTCAAATCTTGCAAGAGTTAAGTGAGAAACCTCACTCTCTGACTTTCAAGTAAGGATTCTTTAAAATCACTAGAGTCATATTTCTTTGGTTTCAAGTGTTGACGTTGTTGTTCTTGTTTGAGACATATGTCCTGCTGCTCCAGTAATAATGGAAACCAATTTACTCACTCAATGCTTGTTTTTTCAATGGTCACCGTGGGGAAAAAAAATCCCCAACTGAATATTTATATATTTTCATTCATATGTGTCTGAGGTTTTGCAACATCTAAAGATAGGGTCCAGACAAACCAGAGCACAAGAGAGGAGTACAAGAGAGGATTGCATCGGACTAAATTTCATAAATTTGAATAGAAAATAATTTCGTATTAGCTATCAACGCAATTTTAATTAATACTGTTATAAGTTTTTATATCAAGCTAAATTTAGATGGTATGATCAAATAAATCCATTTGAGCATTATCTACCTAGGAAGCGAGATGTTGTCTTTTCCCTGATATGACATGGTAATATGACTTTTTTTTCTTTCGGTAGAAACTAACGGATATTTAGCTATTAACCGCCATAGTACACAGTTGTCGTTTTAATTAAATCATTTTCTTTTCTATTACACTCATTTTATATTATATGCCGTAGCGAAGACGAAGGAAAATTCCTATACCGGCATTTGGTGGATGTTTTGGTCGCTGAATCTGCTGCTTGCATGCTCTGCTCCTGTTTTGTTGCTAGCTGTTTTGCTGATACCGTTCTTCTTTAGAGATTAAACTCTCCAAAATAGAGGAATCTTCTGGAGACCCTCTCCAGGCAAGGACATGGACACCCGAATTTGATATACTTTCGTTGGAATTGTTTTTATTTTGCTTCCAACCACAATGACGAAGGTGTGAATGAAGTTTCAATCCTTTCAGTTTCCTATCTGTTCTTTCTCAGTTGGTCCTCTTATTTTCTATGCCCTGACATTACGCATGCCTGACATCCACATATAAATTCTCTGATTTGAAATGCATTGTCGTTAGAAACTTGGAATATTTTAAATGCAGTATGTACCTTGGAGTTGGTATAAAAGCCACCGACCATTGGCGATACAGCTCTACAGTTTCATAGTGCATCGTACTAGGTACCGTAACTGGACATACGAGTTATATTGATCTGATGTGTTTGATTCCAGTGAGCTTTAGGTGTCAAATTATTGTTTGCTCCTTCTTAACTTGTATAGAACACTAGATAAATGGAGTATGTTCTAGGCAATGATAACTGAACTGTTTGTGCCCCTGAATACGGTGTGGTCTGGGTTCTAACAGTCTGAGGTTTCAGTCTATGAGATTATTTTGAAGACTCCTACTTCAATAGAAAATAAAATGCATGCCTGCAACAAGGTACAATTCCTCATGACCGGGCGACATATCATGATGATTAATGAGGAAAAACTACTTGTAGGAGAATATGATTGATCTGACCTGATGTTGTTGGCTTACATACTTTTGATCATATCTGTACAATATATGCTTCCAATATAGGATGCTAAATCTGGTCATGTTTGTAGGCCTCTTTCATTTTTTTAAATGTACCAGAAATTTCCGAAATGAGAAAATCTTCTTATAATTCAACTAAATATTTATCATGTAATTTCACAAATCTAAGATAATTCGTTTTGTTATGAACTACAATTTTGATAGGATGTTTCATACTTTTCGCTATCCACAATGCAAGAAAAGAAGATTGAAATGTTAGTATGATTGAATGGGTCATAGTACTAAAATGCGGTCAAAACCAACACATGTGTGCACCTAAAATGAGGTTAAAACAAAAGTAAGTATAATAAGTTGTTTCTTAGATTCATGAGCATGTTTGGATTTACTTTAGAACCGTTGTAACGCACGGGCACTTTGCTAGTATTGATGAATTTAACAACATAATCATAGAATAAACAACGATAACACGATAGAATGAACGAATATAACATGAGCACATGTTTCTAATAAACTCGTAGTTTATATAGTACAATGACCATATAAATGAGTTGAATGATTACATAACGAACTCGGCATAACTCCTAGTTGTGCTATATTACGGTTAGGCTTTTCAATAAAAAAAATTGGTTTATTCGGTAATAAACCATCGGATAATCCTAATAAATTTTCGGATGATCCACATTTGAAGCTATTTTAGATACTATTTCCTATACCGTATCTAGGTGTTTAGATTGGAATTGGATATCCCTATCCTCCGGATTTTTATGACAATAATATGGATTCTTTAAAACGGATTCGATAGCGGATTTGATATGAAAATTATCTAACATGTTTACATCTTTACACACACTAATGGACATATGTAGGGATGGCAATGGGTGCCTATTACCTACTTATCCAATGGGTATTTATCCATTAAGATGCGAGTATGGTAAAACTTAACATAGGGTTATGTAAATGGTTAAAAAGCTCTACGCATTGGGTATTGCAGGTGCGGCTGTGGTAATGCAAAATCCACCCCCGCATACCCACCTATCCACTACCAAAACATATGACATGTCACTACAAAAATATTCCCAATACCCGACGAATTTTTGGGGCAGCATAAGCAAAAAGAACCGACAAAAGTTGGTTACACGACGGATGGACAAGTAGCACTACTGTCAATTTTCTGTCATGGAAAATTTATGTACGGCGTAAAATTGAGCCGCACTAGCTATCCATGGATACTGGATATGTGACTTTTCATGTTTGTCTCACGGACGGGCGAGTGATGACCCACAAGTATAGGGGATCGCAACAATCTTCAAGGGTAGTATTACCCAATTTATTGATTTGACACAAGGGGAGCCAAAAAATACTTGCAAGCCTTAACAACTGAGTTGTCAATTCAGCTGCACCTGAAAATAGTTCTTGCTCACAGAAGTTTATCAGTAGCAACAGTTTGTAGTAGCAACAGCAAAGTCACAGCAGCAGTAGAACAAGAGCAATAGTAACAATAGTAGCAAACAGAAGGATATGAGCGCGGTAGGCATAGGGATGGATGGACGAGCGTTGCATGGACAAGTCTAAACATGTAACTTCAAGATCTAGGGCATTACAGATAAATAAGAATAAGCATCCAAGTACTAAACAATCATAGGCATATGCTCCTGTTGATGCCTGAGACCACTTCGTTGGTAACCCCAAGAGCAAGGTATGAAGCAGCACAGCAGCAAGTTTTCCCTCAGTAAGAAACCGAGGTTATCGAAACAGTAGGAGGAAGGAGACGTCACACAGGTGTTGCAAGCAATGCAAAGACCTGCACAACACAAACTCCAGACTTTTCCCAACTAATCAGTGAGGTTGTCAAGATTACCAGTTTGCTCTAACAAAGGATTAAATGTATGGTGTGGAAGGTAATGGTGGTTTGCAGCAAGTAAACATGTAACAGTGGATGATATATCAATGGTAAAGATTGGACCGGGGTCCATAGTTCACTAGAGGTGCTCTCCTTAGATAAACAACATGGCATGAAGGGTAAACAAATTACAGCAGGACAATTGACGGGAACTGAGCAAGGCAATCAATTCAATACTAGACAAAAATATACTATGAGATTCGATTGGGCAATACAACAACATACATAGACCGCCATCCAACTGCATCTATGACTAGAAGTCCACCTTTGGGTTATCATACGAACCCCCTCCAGTATTAAGTTGCAAGCAATAGACAACTGCTTTAAGCAAAGTGTGTAAGTTAAACAATCCACTTGTTCCATGAAAAAGAGACCGTTGTTTTCTCCTTAGTAGCAACAACACATCTACAACCGAAGAGATTTCTGCCACTTCCCTTGGAAATTATAGGCATGAACCCACTATCAAGCATAAATACCCCCTCTTGGAGTCACTAGCAACTACTTATCCAAGATAGCTACTAACAACGGAGAGCATGCAAGATCACAAACAACACAAACATGATAGAATCATAAAGAAAAAATCATTAATCAATCTGACATAGTAATCTCAATATCCATTGGATCCCTGCAAACACAACATGCATGATTACAAATAGATTAGATCTTGATCATGAACGGAGCTCACACGATCTATACATGAAAGCACAAGGAGGAGATACAACCATCTAGCTACTACATGGACCCGTAGTCTAAGGTGGAACTACTCACGCATCATACCAGAGAAGAAGGCCTCCGGGATGATCTCCCCTCCGGCAGGGTGCCGGGAAGAACTTCAGATCCCCTGATCTAGGGACGATGGTGGCAGCGGCTACAGACGGTTTTGTGGAGTTTTGTTCGGGTGCCTAGGGTTTCTGCATCGGGGGCTTCTTATAGGCGAAGAGGCAAGGCTGGTGTAACACCCTCAGAATCGGACCTATGCAAGTTTTAGCGAACCCGCCAAACCCGCATAGAAACGATTCAAAGGTGCCCACCAGCACTTCGTCGGTGGAAAGCGAGTAATAACATTACACAACAGTCCTCGATGGGACCCACAGAACAGATATATACAACACGACTCCATGAGTCAAGAATACAGATATAATATACAAAGATCCAAATCACCTTGAAAAGATGGAGTGTCCGACTACGGACAAGATGCAAATGGGGCTAAGAGCCCTGAAGAATAACCAATGGCGTCCATAACCCCTGTGCCAAGCCGGAATGGTAACCCTGCTATGGCGTCGATCTCAAAACCTGCTTAAACAAAAGGGTGCCGACAAAGCGCAAAGGAAAAAGAGGAGCGTCGATCGAGGCCAGACACGGCGAGGCTAGAATTGGCGGTCCTCGCCTACATAGGTATGGTGGATCAAGCGGCAAAGATGCACTAAACAACCTATAGAGACTCGATACAACTGGCGGTTATCAGAGAGGGATAAGAATGACCTATCCGGATCCAACCTGAAACTAACACCAAACAAACCCATCCTGGTGTTTCCCCCTCGAGACCAAACGAGGAAGTCAACCGAGGAACTCACACAGTTGGCAGTTTTACTTATTCAGTAATAGTTGCGACACTTTACTAGTCAGGTTTAGATATTCCTCCTGATAAAGTAAGCAGTAGGCACTTTTAATTAACCATTCCGTTATAGTTGTAACACTTACTAATCAGATATGAATAGCATGAGATAACCCTTAAACCCAGCAGTTGTTGGTACTTGTATTCAACCATTCCGTTGTAGTTGCAATACTTACTAGTTAGGTACAATGGTCGCAAGCGACACCCAAACAAGCAATTGTGGGCAGTATTAATTAGCCATTCCGTTATAGTGAAGCTGATTACTAGTCATTATAAAGTCAAATTTATAGCAATAAACTTTAGTTATGCTTGTCTATGATCGAGATACTGTGCTCCAAGTCGTCCATATCCGCGGACACGGCTTTCAGAAAGTTTTACCCGGCCGGGGTGCACCAATAGCAACACACGCTCGATCAACCTCGGAAAAACCAACTCAAAACCCAACGAGGCTTTCACGACTGAACAATCACAGGATTCAGAAATATTTCAGGGGGCCACCCCTTGGAGTCTACCCGCAACGAAGTAAGCAAGCTCCGAGACGGACTCAAGGTTTGCGTCAATGGCTGTAAGCGACTGGGAACCCGAAAACTCGGGGTGTCGATACCGCGTAATCACTCCGCTTACCTAAAGATGCGGTGCTCCTCGCAAACGTAAATACATAAGTAGCATGGCATAAGTACAGGATCGTAAATAAAACCTCAAACTAGTTTGTGGCCCCAAGAAATAAGACTGAATCAAGCTCTGGCTCAGGGGGGTCCCATATACCTCCCGGATGTGGATAGCGCGATAAATCAAGGAACAGGTATCAAGTACTCGGGATCCTACGGGACACAAGTGGGCGTTCGGAAACCAAATATTATCTATCACCCACCGATGCCTCTGCTTACTTCAATTTTAGTTGTTAAACAGGAATTAAAGTGAGCGATAAGTAAAACTAGGATCATCTCCAACAGCAACATGCGGCAATACATCAACAACTGTGGCACTTGACAACACGCAACAGCACTTGAGCAAGCGACTACGACGCGCAAGTCCAACTATCTACCAAACAACAGGTAATAGGATGTGTCCAAGGCAATATAGGGCTGCACGGTATATCATGCACGGAAACTAAAGCATCGCAACACAGATAGCAATAGATCAACAGGAGGGAATAAATACTATAAAAGTAAGATAGGTAGAAAGGGGAAGATGCTCGCCTGAAAACATTGTCGAAGGTTCAACCGAAGATCGGGGTGAAGCTCACATCCACTCAACGGCCTTATCCGCGAAGAAGCAAAACACTAGAAGAAACACCGGATGCAATATTTAATACAACGGCAGAAGATCGGCATGATGCATGTATGATGCATGGCATGGCAAAGGTTCGATGCAATTAGGTCATATTAAGCGGAACCGGGGTCCCGACAATTAGTTAGGTGGTTCATGTTATTTAGCTACCCCGCAATTTAAGTGTTGCATTAGCAAGACAAAAGATGGCACCGGTTCGCTACACAAGTTTAAATGAGGCCAATATAAGGCTAGATTTGCCCGCATATGGGCCCCATATTAATTATTAAGTGAATCGGCATAAGGCCCCCAAACCACAGACAAGCATGCATGTAAGTATGGCAATTAATATGCAACAAGTTATTATTTTATAAGATAGGGTTTCGGGAAGGGTTTCACACATTAGAGGGTCTCGACGCACTTGGGGTTCCGGGGTTCGGGGTCGGTCTCAGGGCTCGGATCTGGGGTTCGACGGAAGCGTTCTCGGCGGGCTCGTTCTCGAACATCGAAGGTAGTCCTTGTCGCGTCCGGAAAGCAGGACTTGGGTCGTTGTCGGGGGCGCATCGGATTCTCCCGGTCACTGTCGTTCTTGTCGCATGCGGATCTTGTCGCATTCGCGGTCCTCGGGTCATGTTGTCGGTCATGGCGTTCGGGACGGGGTACTTGTCGTATCGGTGGCGGTCTTGGCGTTCCGGGGACCTTCGAGTCGGGGATCTTGGAACGTGTCGGCTTTCTCCAGATTATGCATCGCCGCTCCGTGTGGAAGGTCTCGAGGGTCCGGTGACGGAGATCTTGACGGCCCGAGAGGAGAACTTGGTGCCCGCTCAAAGGTCGAGGAGGATCTTGTCGGTGTCGAACTTGGGGTTCTCGCATCCACCATCGATGGCATACTTGGATCAGCGCCTCAGTACATCGGGGTTATTTGGGTCACTGTCGATCTTGTCGTCAGGAGGCAACATTCAACACCACACCATCTTCTCGGGTTTGACTTCATGGTACCACCACACCACACGAACAAAACCTGCGTCGAGCCTCTTCACATCACACCAACGGATTGGCAACACCCTGAACAGGAGCCAGCGTCAGAGGATTGAAGCGGCGCTGATCACGGGGTCAGGGACGAGGCGCTCGTGGGGCCGCGCTACGAGGCCTGGGAGGAGGACGCGGCCGAGGAGCTTGCAGAGGTGGTGGCGCCGGCGGTCGCTGACGAGGGAAGAGCTCGCGGCCAGAGCAGGGGCGCGGGTCGACGGCTCGGAGAGGAGCCGGGGCGGCACGCCGGCGAGCAGCGAGGGCAAGGGAGGCGAGGCGTGGAGGCGAGGCGAGCCGGCGGAGGCGCGGCGCCGGGCGAGAGGGTCGAGGGCGGCGGGCGACTCGGCGGCAAAGCTTGGGGCCGAGGCGGGCGAGCCTGGCGGGGTGACGGCGCGCTGGCGCTCGCGCCAGCGGGCGGCGCGCAGCGGAGGAGAGGTACCAGCGGGCTTGTCTCATGGCCGGAGGACGAGGCGGCGCTTAGGCGGGCGAGCAGCGGAGGGCAGCGGGTCGAGGAGGAGGCGAGGGTCGGAGAGAGCGGCGGTGGCGGGCCCGGCAGTGGCGTCGGTGGCGGCGGCGTGCAGCGGGAGCTTCATGGCCGGCACGGGAGGGCGACGCAGACGCGTAGCAAGCGGCGGGAGAGGGAGGTCGCTGCGGAGGCGAGAGAGGAGAGCACCAGCGTGGGCGCTGGGGGCGCTGCAGCCCGGTCGGGCGAGGTAGTGGCTACTGGGGAGGAAGATGAGCAGTGGAGGGAGAGGGGCGTCCGGGGTGGGCCAGGTGGGGTCCCGCGGGGGGGGGGGAGTGCGTGAGGCGTGTGCGTGCGTGCGTGTGGGGCCCAGGGCAGCGGTTGGTGGGAGGGTGTGTGACAGTGTGGTGTGTGTGTTGGGGAGAGAGAGGGGGGTTAGGGTGATGTGGCAGGAGTTGATTGTGTGAGGGATAGGGCCAGGTGAGGTGGCAGCCTGCTACTGGTTGGGGTGAGGTGGAGGGTTGGGCTGGGTAGGTAGTTTGGTAGGAATAGGATTAGAGGTGGACCGTTTTGAACATGGGGGTGGTCGTTCGGGTCGGGTCGGCCCGTTCGACTGCCCCCACTAAAATAATATAATATTTTATTTGTTTTAAACGGGCCGTTTGCAAACCGACAGCGGCCAAAACAAAATAATCCGGAGACCCGGGTTTGACGTTTGAATAAAAGACGGGGCATTTTTAGAAAAACAAAACGGGCTTTGCGAAAATAGTTTTATGCAAACAATGCATGATGTTGTCGATGCAATGCACAAATTCAACGCGATTTTCTAGTAGTGGAATTGCGGGATGCCACAATTCGACACCACTAACAATGGATCTCGCCCTCGAGATCCGCCTCATGGTACCGGAAAGAAGGTCGGCGATCTGGATCTTCTCGCTTCATGTAGATCCTCGCGACACCACTAACAAGAGGGCGTTGTCCGTGACCGTCGAGGGAACACTCCAGAAACAAAAGGTCGAAGGTAGAGGTATCAACAAATAAAGCCACCTCTAACTTCCGTGGACGGAGTAAAACTGCTGGATCCACTGATTCGATGTACAAGAGCGAATGATAAGAGTAGTCGGATGGTGATCAGTCCATCGCGCACCCAAACCATTACTCTGCACACGAATAGGCGGATTATGCAACCAACTCTCGGAGTTAGACTGAAGATCTCGACAAGCGAGGTTCGGAAACACCGGAGTGATGCAGACTCTGTATCGGATCTGGCGTAGAGGATGTCGTCGCGTCGGAAAACACCGGAATGCACAAACAAGGAACAAAGAATGGTAACACCGTAGACGGATTCATCAGGCAGCTTGAACACCGAATGGTAGAACACCGTTATCGGAGAAGGAAGCGAAACCCTGAAGGTACGACGGAAACCCAACCGCGAGAATGCCTGGACTCGAAGAAAGCGACGAGAGCGGATTCAAAACGCGCAGAGGTAAGAGGAGAATAGCAGAGGGGTAAGGAGTAAAATCAGACCTAATCAGAACTATCCAACCGACTTTCCAAAAATAGTTTTGACACTCTACTTCGGCCGTTAGCTAGGTTATCCTACAGGCTGGACTTGTGGGGTATCGCAACTGCTGAGCTCTGATACCACTCTGTAACACCCTCAGAATCGGACCTATGCAAGTTTTAGCGAACCCGCCAAACCCGCATAGAAACGATTCAAAGGTGCCCACCAGGCACTTTCGTGCGGGTGGAAAACGAAGTAATAACATTACACAACAGTCCTCGATGGGACCCACGAGCAGATATATACAACACGACTCCATGAGTCAAGAATACAGATATAATATACAAAGATCCAAATCACCTTGAAAGATGGAGCGTCGACTACGGACAAGATGCAAATGGGGCTAAGAGGCTCAAGAATAACCAATGGCGTCCATAACCCCTGCGAGCCAAGCGGAAGGGTAACCACCCTGCTAACGCGTCGATCTCAAAACCTGCTTAAACAAAAGGTGCCGACAAAGGGCAAAGGAAAAGAGGAGCGTCGATCGAGGCCAGACAGCGAGGCTAGAATTGGCGGTCCTCGCCTACATAGGTATGGTGGATGAGCGGCGGCGGCAGATGCACTAAACAACCTATAGAGACTCGATACAATGGCGGTTATCGAGAGGGATAAGAATGACCTATCCGGATCCAACCAAACTAACACCAAACAAACCCATCTGGTGTTTCCCCTCGAGACCAAACGAGGAAGTCAACCGAGGAACTCACACAGTTGGCAGTTTTACTTATTCAGTAATAGTTGCGACACTTTACTAGTCAGGTTTAGATATTCCTCCTGATAAAGTAAGCAGTAGGCACTTTTAATTAACCATTCTGTTATAGTTGTAACACTTACTAATCAGATATGAATAGCATGAGATAACCCTTAAACCCAGCTTGTTGGTACTTGTATTGTATTCAGCCATTCCGTTGTAGTTGCAATACTTACTAGTCAGTACAATGGTGCATAGCGACACCCAAACAAGCAATTGTGGGCAGTATTAATTAGCCATTCCGTTATAGTGAAGCTGATTACTAGTCATTATAAAGTCAAATTTATAGCAATAAACTTTAGTTATGCTTGTCTATGATCGAGATCTCGTGCTCCAAGTCGTTCATATCCGCGGACGGCTTTGAAAGTTTTACCGTCCGGTGCACCAATAGCAACACACGCCGATCAACCTCGGAAAAACCAACTCAAAACCCAACGAGGCTTTCACGATGAACAATCACAGGATTCAGAAATATTTCAGGGGCCACCCTTGGAGTCTACATAGCAAGTAAGCAAGCTCGAGACGGACTCAAGGTTTGCGTCAATGGCATGTAGCGGTAGGAACCCAAACTCGGGTGTCGATACTGCGTAATCACTCCGCTTACCTAAGCGATGCAGTGCTCCTCGCACAAACGTAAATACATAAGTAGCATTGCATAAGTACAGGATCGTAAATAAAACCTCAAACTAGTTTGTGGCCCCAAGAAATAAGACTGAATCAAGCTCTGGCTCAGGGGGGTCCCATATACCTCCCGGATGTGGATAGCGCGATAAATCAAGGAACAGGTATCAAGTACTCGGGATCCTACGGGATACAAGTGGGCGTTCGGAAACCAAATATTATCTATCACCCACCGATGCCTCTGCTTACTTCAATTTTAGTTGTTAAACAAGAATTAAAGTGAACGATAAGTAAAACTAGGATCATCTCCAACAGCAACATGCGGCAATACTCCAACAACGGTGGCACTTGACAACACGCAACAGCACTTGAGCAAGCGACTACGACGCGCAAGTCCAACTATCTACCAAACAACAGGTAATAGGATGTGTCCAAGGCAATATAGGGCTGCACGGTATATCACAGGTACGGAAACTAAAGCATCGCAATACAGATAGCAATAGATCAATAGGAGGGAATAAATACTATAAAAGTAAGATAGGTAGAAAGGGGAAGATGCTCGCCTGAAAACATTGTCGAAGGTTCAACCGAAGATCGGGGTGAAGCTCACATCCACTCAACGGCCTTATCCGCGAAGAAGCAAAACACTAGAAGAAACACCGGATGCAATATTTAATACAACGGCAAAAGATCGGCATGATGCATGTATGATGCATGACATGGCAAAGGTTCGATGCAATTAGGTCATATTAAGCGGAACCGGGGTCCCGACAATTAGTTAGGTGGTTCATGTTATTTAGCTACCCCGCAATTTAAGTGTTGCATTAGCAAGACAAAAGATGGCACCGGTTCGCTACACAAGTTTAAATGAGGCCAATATAAGGCTAGATTTGCCCGCATATGGGCCCCATATTAATTATTAAGTGAATCGGCATAAGGCCCCCAAACCACAGACAAGCATGCATGTAAGTATGGCAATTAATATGCAACAAGTTATTATTTTATAAGATAGGGTTTCGGGAAGGGGTTCACACATTAGAGGGTCTCGACGCACTTGGGGTTCCGGGGTTCGGGGTCGGTCTCAGGGCTCGGATCTGGGGTTCGACGGAAGCGTTCTCGGCGGGCTCGTTCTCGAACATCGGAGGTAGTCCTTGTCGCGTCCGGAAAGCAGGACTTGGGTCGCTGTCGGGGGCGCATCGGATTCTCCCGGTCGCTGTCGTTCTTGTCGCATGCGGATCTTGTCGCATTCGCGGTCCTCGGGTCATGTTGTCGGTCATGGCGTTCGGGACGGGGTACTTGTCGTATCGGTGGCGGTCTTGGCGTTCCGGGGACCTTCGAGTCGGGGATCTTGGAACGTGTCGGCTTTCTCCAGATTATGCATCGCCGCTCCGTGTGGAAGGTCTCGAGGGTCCGGTGACGGAGATCTTGACGGCCCGAGAGGAGAACTTGGTGCCCGCTCAAAGGTCGAGGAGGATCTTGTCGGTGTCGAACTTGGGGTTCTCGCATCCACCATCGATGGCATACTTGGATCAGCGCCTCAGTACATCGGGGTTATTTGGGTCACTGTCGATCTTGTCGTCAGGAGGCAACATTCAACACCACACCATCTTCTCGGGTTTGACTTCATGGTACCACCACACCACACGAACAAAACCTGCGTCGAGCCTCTTCACATCACACCAACGGATTGGCAACACCCTGAACAGGAGCCAGCGTCAGAGGATTGAAGCGGCGCTGATGACGGGGTCGGGGACGAGGTGTTCGTGGGGCCGCGCTACGAGGCCTGGGAGGAGGACGTGGCCGAGGAGCTTGCAGAGGTGGTGGCGCCGGCGGTCGCTGACGAGGGAAGAGCTCGCGGCCAGAGCAGGGGCGCGGGTCGGCGGCTCGGAGAGGAGCCGGGGCGGCACGCCGGCGGGCCGGAGCAGGCAGCAGGGGCAAGGGGAGGCAGAGGGAGTGGAGGCGAGGCGAGCCGGAGGGCTTGGTCGCGGCCGAGGCGCACGCAAGAGGGTCGAGGGGCCGGCGAGGCGACTCCGGCGAGCTTGGGCAGGCGGACGGGCGAGCCTGGCGGGGTGTGACGGGGCGCTTCAGCGCCGAGCTGAGGCGGCGACGCGGAGGAGAGGTACCCGGCGGGCTTGTCTCATGACGGCGAGGGCGGCGCTTAGGCGGGCGGACGAGCAGGAGGGGCCAGCGGTCGAGCGGAGGAGGCGAGGGTCCGGAGAGCGGCGGTGAGGCCCGGCGGTGGCGTCGGTGGCGGCGTGCATGGCGGGGACATGCGAAGCACGGGCTTACGCAGACGCGAGGCGAGGCGGAGGCACCGCCAAGGAGAGGGAGGTCGCTGCGGGGCGGAGGCGAGAGAGGGAGAGGCCAGCCGGGCGTGGGCGCCAGGCGGCTGGGGGCTCGGGCGAGTAGTGGCTCTGGGAGGAAGATGAGCAGTGGAGGGAGAGGGGCGTCCGGGGTGGGCCAGGTGGGGTCCCGCGGGGGGGGAGTGCGTGAGGCGTGTGCGTGCGTGCGTGTGGGGCCCAGGGCAGCGGTTGGTGGGAGGGTGTGTGACTGTGTGGTGTGTGTGTTGGGGAGAGAGAGGGGGGTTAGGGTGATGTGGCAGGAGTTGATTGGGTGAGGGATAGGGCCAGGTGAGGTGGCAGCCTGCTACTGGTTGGGATGAGGTGGAGGGTTGGGCTGGGTAGGTAGTTTGGTAGGAATAGGATTAGAGGTGGACCGTTTTGAACATGGGGGTGGTCGTTCGGGTCGGGTCGGCCCGTTCGACTGCCCCCACTAAAATAATATAATATTTTATTTGTTTTAAACGGGCCGTTTGCAAACCGACAGCGGCCAAAACAAAATAATCCGGAGACCCGGGTTTGACGTTTGAATAAAAGATGGGGCGTTTTTAGAAAAACAAAACGGGCTTTGCGAAAATATTTTTATGCAAACAATGCATGATGTTGTTGATGCAATGCACAAATTCAACGAGATTTTCTAGTAGTGGAATTGCGGGATGCCACAGCTGGGAGGTGACCAGGGGGCCACACTGCACCTGTGAGCCCACCTGGCCGCGTGGGAGGTCAGCCTGGCTTGCCTCTCCGTCTCTCCTCTGGACTTCGTGTCGCCCATGGTAAAATATTGACTTTGGCTTTTGTCCCGTCCAATTCCGAGAATATTGATTTTCTGCCTTTCTGGAACCAAAAACAGAAGAAAACATGCAACTGGCACTATGGCAACTTATTAATAGGTTAGTTCCAGAAAAGATATAAAAACACCTCAAAGTGTAGACAAAGCAAATCAAAGTAGATACTAAACAAGCATGGAACATCAAAAATTATAGATACGTTTCCGACGCATCAGCTCCATATATAGTCATGCGTGTTTGCAACGAGAACTTGCACAACATCTTTTGTCAAGCCAGCCCGTTGCAGGGGGGCCTCAAGGGAACTACTGGCAATTAAGGTGCTCATTTTAATAGAGCACGGAGTAAAGCATTAACACTCCGTGAACACATGTGATCCTCACATCACAGCCATCCCCTCCGATTGTCCCAATTTCTGTCACTTCGGGGCCTTTGATTCTGAATAGTGATATGTGTACACAACTTGTAGATAAGATCACAAACAATATTATCATAATGATTCAATAATAAGTTTAGATCTGAGATAATGGCACCCGGGCCCTAGTGACAAGCATTAAGCACAACAAATTGCAACGAAGTCAAATAGCACTAATAGAGATACTAGGCACCATGCTCTAATAATCTTATTCTATTACATGATAGAACCCATCCAATACCTACCATCTCTATAGCCTATAGCGGGGGGATTACTAACTCATGGATGAGGGAAACATGGATGGTTGATGGAGAGGCGTTGGTGATGATGATGGTGATGATCCTCTCCAAATTCCCCGTCCCGGGAGGGTGCCAGAACGGAGTTTCCGATTCTGAATCGCGGTTTCTGGTGGTGGCGGCGCAGCGGAACTCTTTCTGGAAAAATGTCGAACCTCCCTCGGTTTTTAGGTCAAGAGACAACTTATAGGCGAAGAGGGAGGCTGAGGGGGTGCCTGGGGTGGCCACACCCCCTCCAGGCGCGGCCAGGCCTAGCCCGCGCGGCTGGGGGGTGTGGGCCCCCCAGGGCCCCACTCCGCCTCGTCTTCTGGCTCCGTGAGTCTTCTAGTGAAATATGATTTTTGACATATTTTCCTGGATTTTTCCTGATAGTTGATTTTCTGCACAAAAACTAGACACCAAGGTAATTCTGCTGAAAACAGCGTCAGTCCGTATTAGTTATATCCAAAACACACAAGTTTAGAGGAGAAACAATAGCAAAAGTTTTCGGGAAAGTAGATACGTTTTGGACGTATCAGCGAGCCCCACCGAAGTCCGGTTGTTGCCATCTGAATATTATAAGAAAAGAACAGTCCTCCTCACGATCGTACTTTCTCTCCCACGTCATGGACTTCGTCATTTTTTTCAACTTTTGTCTTTCTTTCTCCACAAATCTTCGAGCATCGGCGAGAATCGGCGGCGATGTCTGACGTACCGCTAGACAAGCGCGATGCCGGTAAATGCAGTTGTTATTTTTTGATTTCATTGCCATTGAATTTCGCATTTGGGTTTTTTGTTCATATATTCATCCCCAAAATTTCTTGATTTCTCGATCTCACCAATGTGCATTGCTGTTTTTCTTTCAAGTTCGATGTTCCTGGAGTATCGGAGGTCATCTGTGACCTGCAATGGCACGGGTAACATGATGCGAACGTGTTCTATCAATGCCCTGACCATGTAATTGCCTAGCGATACGTGGCCCACCACAAGAACTTCACATAGGACACCGGCTACAAGTTCCTGTCATGCCGTTGTCAGGGTGCAAGTTCATGCCGCTGGGTGCAACAGGTTGATCCAGAGCATCCAATCCACCTCAAACAATCATTGTGCAAGCCCTGGTGGGGCGAGATGGAGCACAACGAACGAAGAAGGCAGGTCATGTACGACGAACATATGGAACCTGCAATCAGGGAATTGTAGAATCATGCAAATGATCACATTGTAGCACTGAGGGAGCAGTGCGCTAGATTGGCTGGCAAGGTGCAAACCATTATAAATAGGTTGGACAAGTTTGTTGACAGATGTAATTAGAGTTAGAGTTGATTATGTTGTTAGTATCAATTCTTTGTACTAATTAATCTTGTAGTATATTGAGTAATCTGTAGTTTTCTTTTGGTGGCTTCTTTATTTTCGGCAGTGCAATGCCATGACTTGTGCATAAGTACATGTGTACTGATATCTCCCCATATATGCAAATTACTATTTCTCCCTTTTTGGTGTGTTATTTTGTTGGTTTTCTAATCAATACAAATATTAATCAAACAGAATATTGGGAAATATGTGACACATTTGAGTTGCCAAAAAACGATAAGGCAAAGGTTGGCGTAGTTAAGAATCATACTAGTTCTTTCTCCTTTGGCCCGCACAAGTCTCTCCATCCTTATCCAAAAGAATCCCCCATCCCACCAACCCTAACCCTAGCCCCATCTCCATAGTGGCACTGACCTCTGCGGCACGCCGGACCACACCGTCCCCCGTGGTGGCGTTGACCTCTACATCGTGTTGGACCACACCGTCCTCCGTGGTGGCGCTGACCCTAGCCGCGCTCATCTCCTACGCCACACCAGACCGCATCGTCCTCCATGGCGGCGCTGACCCCGACCATGCTCACCTCCTGCGCCATGCCATAAGGCACCGTCTTTGACGGCGGCGCTGACCCCAGTCGCGCTCACCTCCTACGCCACACCGTACTGCACCGTCCTCCGCGGCGGAGCTATCCCCGGCTGCATATTCATATGTCCCCAATCCCTCGAACTGTCATTGTTTATATTTAAACATCAGGATTTGTTAGTATATCATTGTTTTATGGTTCGATGTGCCTTGGGATCTAAAAACTAACATTGCTAGGTAGTAAGCAATGATGTCAAAATGTCTTAATTTTCACGGTGAACAACAATAGTAACAAAGTTCCAAGGCCTCAACAGCCTGTGGCCTCTAATATGCGAGGTAAACTTGCTCCCAATATACAGCTCTATCAATACAAGACACATATAACTGTGAAATTGTACACTATTCAATATAGGTTTGGCAATAAAGTTAATATGACCAATATTATTTCACTTAGTGTTTCAGGTCACAATATTTTATCACTAGAGAAGTACTCCCTTGGATATATGTTTGAAAATGAAATGGACATGACCAGCTTAAGAAGGAAGAATCTGAAGCAAATTGTTAGAAGTTATAGGTTAGAAATTCCTTACTATATTTGCACCCAAAACCACAGACAGGAAAAGAAATATGGTAATTCTCTTCCATGTGTAATACTGTAATTCTCTTAAACTCCAACCATGCCTAGTACTATAACAATTTAAATTGTTCCTCTCTTACCTGTGTAGTGCTTCTCATCCAGTTTCGCTAGAAAATATATTATGTCTTACATATCTGGAGAAAACGTTTATGTAAAGTCGTGTCATAATAAAACTATTGTTAGTTTCGTCAACATAATCTCCAGGAAGGTGATGTTTATGTATTCCAGTTTGCAATCAAAGCGGGTTCTCTAATCGTGACGGTGCATCTTTTGTAGTGGTTTGAACTTGTTGGAATTAGTTGCATATTTTGTTAGCTGTGAATTTGTTGGATTGAGATGTAATGTATGTATATAATGAATGCTCATGTTAATTCAGCTGAAGTTGCATTATGTGTGTTATGAGTTCTTTGATATGCTTTGTGTTGGGTTGATATGTAATATATATATTAGGGATATTTAATAGGGGCTGAATTGCAAAATTTCCATATAGCATACACCGACACAGACATTACAAGGCATTGTCGTTATGTCGTAGTGTCATAGCTGCCATGGCATGTAAGCAGTGCCTTGCTACATGGGCCGTGGGGTAAACGTCTTGCTGCCACAGAAGTGCTAGATCGGCGGATCACGTTGTGCCGCGCTAAAAAATCCGCCGTCGTTTCAGAATCCCCGACGCAGTTATCCCTGGTGGCTTTTTTTGTCGCGCTAGCACAAGCGCGACGACTAAGTCTATGCATCGGGTTCTATAAGCGCCAGCGCCCGAGCTCCGTGTTTTAGTGTGTGGGGTCCTTTCTATCTTAGTGGTTTTCTAAATAAAATCCTAAGTCCCACTACAAATACTCTAATATGTTCTTATGCATCTTATGGTGGGCTATAATGTTATTTTCTTTCATATTTATTGTGTTGTTTGGCTATGTCTTTTAATATATGTGTGTTGTTTTGTTGAGCCCACGAATGAATGAACATATATACTATTTATACTATTTTTTTCTTATATGTTTTGTTACTATAATCTTTCTTAAGTTGTTGTGAATTTTGGACCGTTGGGTGGGTTTTACCCGCGTTTTTTTACCCTATCTAGTGTAGGTAAGTGACAAAATTTGTACCTAGACAAGGGCATGGATATGGATGGTGGGAAAGATTTTACAACACGGGTACGGGTTTGGTTAAGCTCCACCCGCACCCAACAGCTGTGGGTGCAATCATATTGACGTGCTTGGAATTCGATTCTTTATACTCCCTTTGTTCCTTCTCAATAAGATGTCGGAGATTTGTCATGTGAATCTAGACAAATCTCTAACAACTAATTCGGGACGGAGGGAGTACCCGTTTCTGTTACCGCCGCGGTGTCATCCAGGCAAACTTTGTTGGATACACATGGATAGTCAGCAATGATGGATGTGTAAAAATTAAGGTGAGTGGAGGATTTGTAACATCCTTGTGAGTACAATTCATATTTCATCTTATTAATCTGTTCTTGTCAGGGGTTGAATGTCTATACACAACTTTTACTACTTCAAACCATTCATGCATCCAAATATAAAGTAACAAAGCACAACGGCTATAAATCATCTGAAACTTAACATTATATACTACAATGAACATGTAAGAAAAATATTATACTACAATGAAGATTTTCCCCATGCCAGAAGTATCATCTGAGGCAGCATTCTGAGAATTTTCCTCGTGGTGCAATATTGATATTTACTACTACCGTATTCCATATCATTAGGAACAAAAGTAGGACCTGAAAGGTCTCCATAGTACATCAGCACAGCACGTATCTCAGGTTTTTAGGCTACTGAAAATGCATCAGGTATTTAGCAACGGTTCCTGTGTCCATGTTAGTATTCCATAGGAACCTAGTGCTTGGGTTGTGGCGCTCATCCACAATCCATCAGGACCTTCAAACGAAATGTTCAGAACCGAGTTTTGGCAATCCATCGCCGTGAGTTACACTTGTGTGGCCCCCTTCCAAGTTATGAACGTGCCGAATGTATGCGTGAGGCCATACGCCTGTCATCGAACAATATAAAAGGATCAATAATCTTGAAAAGGATGGAAAAGATGATCTTAGCTTTGAACCGAGAAAATTACAGTAGGACATGAGATAGCCCTGCTAAATCCATGTCGATAACTTCCTAATAGTTTCATTTTATTATCCCACAATAAAACAGCATAAGCGATAAGCATTTCTCACCACGTGTATAGCACATGGTTACTACAAATTGCTTCGTGTGAAGGGCATCCGTTGTCAATTGTGGCAACAAAAGATAAACATTACTTTGAGCACTTTGAGAGGGTATTCTCAAGGGATCTGTTAGCAGTTATGTCATGACCTGGAAATTGAACATGATACATGCACGTTATTTGTCTTCATATATGCTACCATCTCATCAGTGGTGCACAATAACCAAAGAATAGTATGGTATACATAATGAAAATATATCTCCGGTGATTTTGTACAAAATGATCTTATGTGGTTGTCATGCTTACAAGTCCAGATCCCGATACCAACTTTCACTACTGCAAAGCATTTTTCAGTTGACATCACAGGTTTCAAAGCACTAACATCCCAAATTCTATGGGGCCTTATGAGTTACTCTAAAAGAAGTATGAAGCATACCACTTTCATCACATGGCAGTGGAAAAAACTGCAGGTAGCACAAAGAAGTAACCACCAATCCTGCAGAGTATTGATTAATAAGTTAGTCTATCAAGAATTACATGTATAACACTTCTAACTTATATTTTCATTTGTTTTGGGACCTAATATTTAATAGACAATCCTGTCCAACCTACCTAAAATTCCACCAGTACAAACATCTTGCCAATGATGTCGATAGTCGTCTACTCGAGAAACAGCCACTAAGGCTGCAGAAAGCAGAGGGAGAAGAAGAATGCAGAGTTTTGCAACATGGCCTCTTCGATCGAAAACTTTGATTTTACCAGCCAGATACCATGACAAGAATCCCAGGCCAGCAAAAGACACTGAGAAACAGAAAACTTGTGAGTCGTCTGCCTCAAGGATCGGTAACATGTAAAAGCTCCTGCAGTCTAACTGCGCCGCTAACACCATGAGTTTTTGTATCTCTGTGGTAAAAAGGAACTGACAGATATGCTTTCACTCACAGGAAGTATGACCACTTGGAAAACTCTTGTGACCTTCTTTGATATCACTGGCTTTACCATGACATAGGACACCCGTTGTGAAGTTGTCGTAGGCCTAAACATCAAGTAAAGCTATAAGCTTCACAGACAGATCAGATGAAGTCATGCAAGTAAAACTATAAGCATCACAGACAGATCAGATGAAGTCATGCAAAGGGCTCCAGTCGAATCATATTGTGTGAAGTAACCAACTGAAGGTGGGTATATTACAGGTACTCCGTCAGGAAAACAGCGCCAAAAGAAATCTGGACGTGGTCGACCAACACCATCTTTAATCGCATCAGTTAAAACCGCAGTTATAGCCATTGAAAATAGGAGACCTGTGAGAGCAAGCAAGATGGCATCATTAATTGTATAGAAATAGCATAAACCTGCAAAGGAGCAGCATAGGGAGATACCTAGTATGGCATGATGCAAATCATACACATTCCTCCTTTTGAAGTATATCCCGGTTATAATAATCATAGGTCCAATGATACCATATATCTGCAAAAGCACAATAGTATAAGAAAAATGTACTAAAGAAGTTCATGGGAATAAACAGGGTAGAACTATGAGTTGAAAATATATACCGGCACTGCCCAAAATGGCACTGTGTTTTCTTTCATAGGATATCTGAGATCTGTCATCATGTCTGACCCAACAAATCGATGGAATGGTTCTATTTTGTTTAGTAATCCATCCACCACAACTAGAAGAACCAGCACAATCCAGTCATACATATGTAACCTTGCAACTCTTGCTCCATGAGATGTTACATACGGTGGCGGAACGCCTACACGAATAGGTGCTGAAGGAGACGGCATTGCTTCTCAAGTTCTGATCTGCCAATCTATCAACCAAATAAACTAAATAATCCACTAATAAATTATAGCAAGGGATCCCTTTGTCAAAAAAACAATTTAGTTTTTCAATCACCAGTTTCAAGAACCTTGAATTTGTACCAACAGATAGTTAAACCTATACTTGCGCCAGTATCCATGTTGTAGATAGCAACAAAAGAACCATGCTTCGTTAGCATCAGCAAGAGTTATGCAATTTGACTATTTGTGAAGATAATTACGCGGGACGAAAGCCTGTTTCGAGAAAATAATAACTCCGTTTGAGTAGGAATCTTGTCAGGTGGTGGAAAATTTAAACCAATTCCTTTTTGTTACCTCTCTCACAACAATGCTCCCTATGGGCTATTGATTTTCAAGAGATATAGTGTGTTGGACTAAATGGGTATGCCCTATATCCAACATTGTGCTCCTAGAACAGTCATGTGAGTAAGGTAAATGTAATGAACTGGTTACGCTGATTGCTGGATGTTCCACAGAAACACATCCAAATATGACGAGTTAAAACCAGAAACTCTGTCATAAACAGCGCACTGCACACGGCAAAATGCACTAACGGAAATAGTGGTCTCTTTTTTTGTGAGGGGAAATGGGGTTCCTCAATTAAACAAAATATAATGATGTGATAATCTGCAAATGACGAGACATGATATTCATTTTTCTTAAACAGTGGGAGTCCATAAAAGAAGCATGGGCCGGAGTAAAGATAATCTCGAGTTCTTGACATAGCGCCACAGCAGAAAAAGGGAATGTCACCAGTGAATTCCACATTACGATCACCATGGTGCCGTTATGCAGCAAAACTGTTGCGGGTTCAATATCAAGTGGAAGTTGCAAGAATCATGGAAGAAAGGCAACTGCTTAGTGCCATTAGGGCGTGCGGACAGGGCGCTCGATGTTTTGCCGCACCCGGATACACACCCAGGCAGCGGGGTCCAGATTAAATTAGTCGCCACATATACATCAGATCCGGGAAAAGCTCAAACCTCCAGCCAATCTTCTCAGAAAAGAACCACCGTTTTGCCTGATTTGCGTCCTCTCCTCCCCTCGGAATGGATGTGAGAAGATAAAGGAGGAGGATTCGGAGGCCGCCAGACGGCACGCACCGATGAAGGAAGGCGAAATTTTGGGAGGTGCCGGCGCGCGGCGAACTTGATCGGTATAGACGTTCCTGCCGGATAGTTCGGCTCGGCGTCCATCTATAGAGATCCGCATCCTACGTGAAGACGAGGGAGATCGTTAGCTGAAGGATACGATACGAGGTATATATAAATTTATAAGTTCAGAATGCATAACACTCTTTTTTTTTGAAATAACTTATATTCAATTATTTTACTTTATTAAAATACATATTAATGATAATGATAAAGATCATTAGGCTGGTTATAGTGGGGAGTAACTTGGAGTAGTAACATGTGTATATTACTAGTCTAAGTTACTACCTCCATAGTGGAAAATAACATACGGTGTCATGCAAAGGCTTATTTATTGCAATGTACACTCATTTTGTCTTGAAATGTGATATGTTATAATAACATAGTTAGTTACCACAAGCCTCTCTCTCATCATTTAATTGCATGACATGTCATCTAAATGCTTAGTTGGCAATACATGTAGGACTATGTTACTACTCAAGTTACTCCCACTATGACTAGCCTTACTCGGAGGCGACGGGGATATGCACATTAGCCGGTTGAAAGAAGTCTAAATAACTCCCTTATATTTCAGGTTTGGGACAATAACTCCCCTTAACTATTAACTGGAACACTTAACCCTTTTTCTAAATATTTAATACCAGACAAATTACCTCTTCAAACCGATGATGGCTGTTTTAAAAGCAGTTTTGATCCATGTGGACAATGGTTTAAGAAAGAGAGATGCCATCGCCGGTGCCGAGACACCCATTTCATGTGCTACTGTAAGAAGCACACTGGCGGTGCATGGCTATTATCGACGTCTCCCTGTACGTTATGCTGCCGTGCGCGACCACTTCCGCCGCCGTGCATCCGGGTGCCTCGTTCAGGAGATGTCCAATGTTATCTTAAAACAAAACATAGACGAAAGGAGGTAGACCGGATCAAAAGATTATGTGCAAAACTAGTTAGCTTGTTTGAATCGAGGACGTGCTCTACGTGGCAGAAGCTTGGGTATGTGGGTTGCTGTTCGCGGACGTGCGTATGCCCGGTGTGCCGCGTCGTGTGCACGTGGGCAAGAAGAAAGTAGCAGGTAGCTGCAGCGGCGTGGCTGCGCTTGACCATGGCGCGTCCATGGTGTCATTGCGGCACTCTTGCAGGATCATCATGTTGCTCTGATTGGACTTCGGCAGGATAAGCATGTTTATCACACGCATGTCTTTCGTGCCACTGCCGGAGAGCTTAGTCCGCTGGGCGTCGTCGACGCCGTAACGCCGCCGTAGAATCTCGTAGTTATCCACTCTGCCAGTTTTAGCATGCTCCCCCATTCATTCGGAGGTGGGTACAATGGCCATGGCGCTCACCAATCACCCGCACATCCACTGTATAGGGGCTTGTAGAGTTCGTACACCATGGCATCGTCACCGGCCTCGACGTGCTCCACCGACGTCACCTTAGAGTAACCATTAGGCATCTCCTGGATGAGGCACCCGGATGGGCGGCAGCGGAAGTGGCCGTGTCGTAGCAGCAGAACATAAGCCGTCCAGAAAAACGTGGACCAAAACCAGTGTCCACGTAGACAAAACCTCTCCCAAACAGTCATTGTCGGTCTGAGGGGGTAATTTGGATGGTATTAGATACTTAGGAGGGTTAAGTTCCCTAGTTAATAGTTGGGGGTGGTTAGTGTCCCAAACCTGATACATAGGGGGTTATGCCGCTGCCGGAGAGCTTAGTCCGCTGGGGCGTCGTCGACGCCGTAACGCCGCCGTAGAAGCTCGCAGTTACCCACTCTACCAGTTTTAGCATGCTTCCCCGTTCATTCGGAGGTGGGTACAATGGCCATGGCGCTCACCAACCACCCGCATGTCCACTGTATCGCGCTGAATGCCAGCCTGGAGTTTACTAGGGGCTTGTAGAGTCCGTACACCATGGCATCGTCACCGGCCTCGACGTGCTCCACCGACGTCATCTTAGAGTAACCATTAGGCATCTCCTGGATGAGGCACCCGGATGGGTGGCAGCGGAAGTGGACGCGTTGCAGCAACAGAACGTAAGTCATCCAGAAAAACGTGGACCAAAACCAGTGTCCACGTAGACAAAACCTCTCCCAAAACAGCCATTGTCGGTCTGAGGGGGTAATTTGGATAGTATTAGATACTTAGAAGGGTTAAGTGCCCTAGTTAATAGTTGGGGGTGGTTAGTGTCCCAAACCTGATACATAGGGGGTTATATGGACTTCTTTCTAGTTAGTTTCATCACGCGTTGGACCGTCTGTGACCCATGGACATGGACGATGTACTAAGCCCTCGTAGGGGCCATAATTCTATCCTCTCATGTACAAATATTAATACTTATGTAAGGCTAAAAAATGAACCGACAACAGTCACAGACCAGCAATCGGGGACATGAAACGCTAGGTTTGGTCTCTCTTTTCTCAAACCAGGCCAAGCCAGAAAATCTAGCCGCCTCCCTCGTCCCGCGTCGCCTCCCCGCGAGGGCGACGGGGACGATCTCCAGTCGCCGTGGTCAGCCAGCCCCAATCCCTCTCCCTCCTCCTCCCCGCCGCCACCGATGACGTCGCCAGGCAAAGCCTAGGTGCTGGCGGCGGGGCCCCCTTCCCCTGCTCATGGAGGAGACGGTGCGGGCCGGGTCGCTATGGCAGGCGGCCTGCTCGGAGGGACACGCCGACATGGCTTCTGCTGCGCGGAGACCTTGCGCCGGAGTGTGGACGGCGGTGGTGACAGCCTAAGCTCTGCTATGGTTTTGGGAGACGTCGTCGGGATGGCGGAGGCGACGTTGCGTCAGAATAAGGATTCAAAGCTCGATCCCCATCTCGGCAAGGCCACTTGTGGCGGCGCCGGCGAGCTGCTGGCCTGGTATCCTCTCATATATACGGATCTAGGAGGGTGGTCTCTCCGGGCGCGGTCGTTTTTCAACTCTGTCGTGGAGCTTCAGGAGTCGAAGGGATGTTGTTCCTGTTGTCTTCCCCTCGGCCGACCGTGGTGGCGAGGGAGTGGAAGGGGATGGTACAAACGCCTTCCTTGTTAGGGTTTTGTCTTTTTTATATGTGACTATCTCATCTTGAAGCTTCTTCTGGACGGCCATGGTGGCAAGGGGAGGAGGCGGCTCGACGTGGCGTCGATGGTTGTGACCTTCTGCTCGGGATCTTGGTTTGGAGGTACTTCCTGGTCCTCACCATCTCCTGCTTGCCCGATGGTCTGAAAAAGTCTCTTAGCTCTCACTCCTCAGGGTGGGCACTCCTGCGGTGTTCAAAGCACAATGTGGCGAAGGTGGCAGTGGTGATTCGATGGTGGCTGAAGATGTGCTGCCTTTGGATCCGCTCCGGTACTTGGGTGGTGACGATGAGGACGTTGGGCTTGATCACGATTTGGAAGTATGGTGTGTGGTCTTCTGGATCCATGATGTATTTACCTTTTTTTGTGGAGTCGTTTGTAATCGATTTCACCATTGCTAAAATTTCATCTTGTTATCTAAAAAAAGAAACGCTAGGTTTGGGAACAATGAGTGATAGAGTTGGTCTATTTGTCTAGTACTGTTCTGATTGCTAGGCCCGCTTGGTCGCTCGCCTTCTGAAACATAATTCAACAATTATCACATCGTTTGCTTGTCTCCTAGAACGAACCAGATGCCCCCTTCGTAGATAATTGCTCGGCTAATTGGTGGCTCCTAAGTTCCAACTGTATGGGCCATCGTTTTTTTTGAGAAACATAGTACAAACGCAGACGCTCACAATGCTTACATACACTCACCTCTATGAACACATGCACGCACATCCTACCCCTATGAGCACTTTCGAGAGACTGAGCAGGTGGGTCTTGAGATTGACGAAGTCACCATAGACGTCTCGCTATCAACGGGAATGTCGCCTCCCACTGAAAGAATATTCCGCCTTTATGAGACACCAAATCATCAAACCTGGGGTTTGAACTTTGGTGGAATGGGGGTACCACTGCCCTCCTAATCATCCAACCACGATTCATCAATACTTAACTTTTTTAGGTCGATTCATATATACAAATTAGCCTCCGTTCGAACCATATGAATAACAAGATCATGTGTTTCCTACAACGGAGACTTCTATCAATTCAAATTAAGGTTGTTATAGAACGATTTTGTGAATATGAAAGTACTAAGTGGCCAAGAAAAATAGAGGTGATTACTTTATAATCGTAACTTAATTCATTATGATGAATTGGCAATTATAATGTTTATTATGCCAGTTTCTACAATATATATTGTAGTTGCTATGAGCTATAGATTAGTGCTACTTGTGTTTTGACCCCACGACCTTTTTGCGTAGCTTCGATCTTGGTGGTGTATATATTAGCCTTGGGGTCATGTCATCAACTTTGAATGGGACAGATGGGATTCATGTCTGGAGATTGTTGGAATGGATGGTATTCATGCTTGGAGATTGCTGAAATGGATGGGATTCGGTCGTGCGTAACCGTTTTTCTGACCGTTTGGTTTTAGAGGGAGCAAGATGAATCTCTGCAGTCTGTTCCTATCGTGAAACATGTCTTTAGTTCCATGGTGAAGTCAGTGCATGGATAATGTCATGGAAGCCAAGATTTGTGTACTAGCAATGGTGTAGCGAGTCCTGGTGGCTATGAGGAATTTGCTTGGTGATTCATGACTTGTAACAACGGCGTCGTAAAATGGGGGCAACAGCATAGGAGGAGTTCACAGTCTTACCTTGCAGGGTGAAAATCCAAGATCTGACCTTAATTGGTTATGCCTGGCAATGACCTTGTTGAAGGCATTGTTTTGTGAGCGAGGACTTTCTCTAGGGTGAAAACCTATGATCTTTGATTAGGCGACGATAGTGCTTGTGCTCTGTTTCCTTATTCAAGGCGTGTCTATTGGAGATGTTGAACTTCTGGTGTTGTTTCAGTGGGATTAGTGTCTCTACTACTCAGGATTTTATCGCTGTAGTGGGACTTTTATTTTTTGTAATCCTTATTTTTTTGGCTATGTGCATCCGTAATACCAATAAGGTAACGCATTGTTGCAGAGGCTAGGTGTAATTGGTATCATTGTGATAATAATATATGCTCCTTTTAAAAAAATGTCATCAACTTCGCCCTAGGGCACCACAAAATATAGAGCCGGCCCTGATCACGCGAGCAACTCCGGTAAGACCATCTTCCATGCATCGCTCGTCCCCCAACCGGCTACTGCTCCTTCTCGTGCGTCCTCCTATGCTCGATCGAGGAAGGAGTTCCATTCTTGAGCCCTGTATGTGCACCAAGTCAGGGAAGATAGGAGGTCAAGGGATGAGTCCATTGTAGTCGGATCCAGTGATGACGAGGTTTAGGCCAGCCGGATTTGTTGTCCACGAACTTGGTTATGGTGGAGATTTTTTTGGGTTTCTCGATGTCACATAGGGAGTTTTGGAATTCTACATACACTATATTTTTTTTGTGTACCTATGAGTAAAATGTTGCAATAATTTCTAGATGTATGCTAAAAGGGGTTAAAACGGCAATGCAATTTATGTTGGATGTGTGGGTGATACCTTCTATCTAGATTACAGATGTAGTATAGCTCATTTTCTCTAGTAGACCTAGGTTATTGAATCCCCAGGAAGCAGAAAGCGTAGTAAGGTTACTTTAATGGACCTTCAGGAGTTTTAGAATTCCTTTTGTGTTTTACCGAACCAAGAGTTTGCGATATTTTTGTTGTTGATGATGGAGAGAGAGGGCATGGGGCTTTCGGTTTCACCAGTAGTTGTGCAAAACATCTGATGGGAATAAAAGATAATAATAAAGTATGCATACAATTGTTAGAGCAAGATAATTATATGTGAGCAGTGCATCCATAATTGCTATTGCCTCTGCAACCGCTTATAGCAATAACCTACTATTCTTATCCATAGAAGAAAGAGAACTAATGATATACATAGTGATGTCACCGTTAATCCCAAGTAAATCCCTCACATACAGCCATACTACCCCTTCTGTCACTGGGGTTTCCATCCTGCAGATTAGTCATTACTCACACTCTCTATACCTGGATCAATCCTTGGGGTCTTAGGTATCAGACAAGTCCTTATATTGAGGCAAGAGAGGGTACAATAATCATCATGTCATACAAATTAATACATGATCCCATCTATGATAAATAACATGCACAAAAGCTACATGGCTAGGCCGAAGCCCTTAGCCCAAGGAGAATTACTCACACATAGAGATGAAATCAACAACCAAAAACATTGTAATGGAAATCATGAGATTGATAATAATAGTGGAGATGAGATCTACTATTACAAGTGGTGGAATATGGCTATGGTGGTGGAGAAGGGTTTGGAGATTAGATCTAGATCTATTCCTTCGGCGTGGTGGCTTCTGGTGGGAGGGAGAGTTGAGATTGAAAAGAAGAGAGACGAGGAGGGTTTTATCATCACGTGAGGCCTCTTTATATAGGGGTCCCTTCACGAAAGTTGTTCTGTCTGACCTGGCGATGTCAGTGGCAACTATATGGCCAGAATTTTATTCCCGCCATATAGTTGGTCGTTAAAGTTTGTGCCTCTACTTCATGACTCAGGGTTTCTTTGAGTTGTTGGAAATCTCATATCTTTGACTTTAATGTTGTGATTCTCATCATCAAACATCATTATCTATGCAGGGAAAAATAAGAAGACATGATTGCATACCCTTTTGATCATTAGGCATTAGTGGCATGATTTAGAGAGATATTTCCTAAAAATATGAATAATATCTAGTTTAAATGCTGACGTGGGTGGCTATATTTCACAGCCATTAACCTCCCCAAGCTTAAACTTGATCGTCCTTGGTCAAGAAAACCAAAATAAAAAAGGAACTCATCATTTAAACTAAAATAACGAAATGATGATCTTACTCATGATTGGTAGTCTCATGTTTCCTCCACTTTATTAATCTGAAAAACTTCAGCATAGATAGAGTAATGGCAAGCATATCATACGGGTTTCATGAATCCTTATAGCGCAGTAATATTATTGTTAGCATGGATGATTCAAATGAGTAAACTTTATTCCATGTCATGTAGTCAACTCATATGCTTGCCTTTGAACAATAAAGTATAATCATGTAAAAATGAGAGTGTGAGAGTTTGTCATGAAAAGCATATACACTAAAGTATCTCAATTCTCCCACATCAATAAATTAAGACTTTTCAAGCACTACTTTTCTATTTATTGTCCTTCAAGAATTTTAGTTCTTAAGTAATTGAGAGCATGCCAAAAAAATTCATTAGTTTATCGGGCTGTGATGAACACTCATGGAATCACTAAGGTTTTTGTTCCTTTTGCATAATGATTACTCATATTAGCCAGAGGAGTGATTCCATCATGAACACAGCTACCCGAGAGTGCCAAGAATCTTACCCATTATAGCATTGCTGCTACATATGTTTAATCAACTCATAGCCAAAATCTAGGAGTTTCCTCCATGAAGATATTTCGTATGCTAGCGGAGTTGTTGGCATCCCATGAAGTTTGACACACATAAAGCTATATCATTCTTATGATTCACAAGTCAAACTTTGTCATGCTCACAAATGCCGCTAAACATTAATTCAATTGAACAAATATTTTTAAAGAGAGCTATCAAGTCAATCATTATTTTCTGTGGTGTTGAGTATCTCTAGGAATAAGCTTTCAAGACTAAACACTAAAACACCCAAGCCTTCAATTGTGAGACTTTTTATTATTGCAATTGTTTAGAAAATTTTAGGCAAGACTTGGTTAACTACAAGAGCTGGAACAAAACATACTCAACTAAATACCCATGCAAACAAAATTTTACTCCAATATAAAGACTCACTCCACCAATATAATATCTTAACATTTACTATTAACTAGTATGGGTTTCTCAAACTTCAAAAGTGGGGAGTCATAAGGCATACCTCTCATGTTTGGTTCCACTTCTTGCTTCCCTTTTGATTTGTTTCTTGGAAACTTGAAGTCGATCACTCTCCTACAAATACGTGAGAACCTCGAGGAGAAAAGAAAAGAAAGAGGGAAAATGAAAACTCTTTTTATCGTTTTTGAGAGACGGAATTAAAGAATTGAAAATTGGCGGCAAAGCTCGTCTTGAAAATCTCGAAAAAAATAAAATAACTAAATATAAAGTGTTGGGGAAACCAACACAAGTTCTTATAAACTCAAATAAAAAGCATAACCTCAAATAAAATAAAGCAAATGAACGCCAAATAAAAATAATGAGAAAACTTCCCCAAGCTTAGGCTTTTGCAAGCCCTTCAAATCACTGAGGTGACGGGAAAAAGCTGCAACTCCAGTTCGCAAATTGAGTTGATAGGTTACTTGTGGTTTATCAGAGGTTTAGGGCGAGATTATGCATCCCCTCCACAGTCCCTCCAAGTTCTTGGAAGTCTTGATATGTAGCGAACCGGTTTGGTGGCTGCTCCTCTTGATAAGGAACTTCTTGCTCCTCTTCTTGGTCGTCATCCTCATCCGGAATCTCCTCCTCGGGTTGATGTTGTTCAACCTGCACATCATATAGAAAATGTCCCTCCTCGATAGAGAAGATACCATTAGGCAAAGTAGCGGGGTAGAGACGCACAACTCCTGTAATATGCAAGTAATAAACACCACATCTCCTAGTGAGCATTCCACATGCTTTTAAAGTAGAGAAACCAACATTCGCTCACCTAGCAATGGTTGCAACTCACCTAGATCGATGCCTAGGGAAATGGCAAGCACGGTGATGACACCTCCACCTGTAATTGGTCCTTGTCTTTGGGAGGGCCGATGCTCCAGGTAGCACACAAGAATAGCACCCAAGTTGAGTGACAAGTTGTTGTTGAACGCAACTTTTGCAAGGACTAAGATGTCCTCCTCATTGATTCTTGTAAACTCATTTCGTGCCTTCAAGGTGTTTGCGATAACATAGAACAAATAGTGAATATCAAGATGTTGAATATTCTTCCCCTTTTTGACTCTAGAAATGAAACTCATTCTATTATAATAGTGTTCCGGGGAAGGTTCAATATCATTAAAAGATGCACGTAAATCATTAACATCATTGTTTGGTAAACTAAGGCAATTACACCATTCATCAAGTGTTAATGTATAATTGTTGTTCATAAGTCGGAAATAAATTGTGTCATCTCCATGCCAAGTTTTAACGGTGCTTGTCAAAGAACTTAAGAATTCAAGAGTTAACCAGCGATAAGTAGGCACATCATGGAATACAAAGTTTTGCAGGCCAACCCTATTGCAAAGTAAATTGAAGTCATTAGAAATACCTAGTTGGTTCAATATAATGGGACAAGCCCACTTGGTGGCCTTCATGTTGGAGATATGCCCAAGAGGCAATAATAAAGTGGTTATTATCATATCTTCATGCTTATGATAAATGTTTGCATACCATGCTATAATTGTATTAATCGAAAACATTAATACTTGTGTGATTTGTAAACATAAAAGAGTCCCTAGTAAAGCCTCTTGTTAAACTAGCTTGTTGGTTAATATATGATCATGGTTTCCTGATCATGAACATAGAGATGTTATTAACAATAGGGTCATATCACTAGGAGAATGATATGATGGACATACTCCTATAGTTAAGCATAGCATAAATATCAAGTCATTTAATATAGTTCATTTGCTATAAGCTTTTGAAGGGAATTTGCCCTGAGAGGCAATAATAAAGTGTTTATTATGTGTATTCCAAGTATATGATAGATGTTTATTTTGCATGCTATAATTGTATTAATACAGAAACATTAATACATGTGTGTTTAATAAACAAATAGAAAGTTCCTAGTTATGCCTCTCTCATAAACTAGCTCGTTGATTAACAACATGATCAAGGTTTCCTGATCATGGACATTGGATGTTGTTAATAATGGGATCACAACATTAGTGTAATGGTGTGATGAACATTCATCCGAAGTATAGCATTACGATCAAAGTCATTGAGTTTATATTGCTATAACAACTTACGAAGTGATCCTAATCCTTAGACCATGAGATCATGTCAATCACTAACACCGGAAGAGTTTCTTGATAACATCAAACGTCACACCGTAACAGGGTGATTATAAAGATGGATTCAGAACTAAGAAAGTGTTATGTTGAGGCTCATGGATCGAGAGTGGAATTTGTTCATCCCGATGACGGATAGATATACTCTGGGCCCTCTCGGTGATATCACATTGATTAGCTTGCAAGCAAGTGATTTGATCACTAGAATGTTATATCACAGGAACGAGAAAAGAGTGCATGTCAGTAACGAGATCAAACTAGGTATGGAGATACCGATGATCGAATCTCGGACATGTAATATATCGTGAAACAAAGGGATTAAGATACTAGCATAAAAGGTTCCGACGATCACAAGAAAGTCATCGTTGAATGTGTGGGAGTCAGTATGGGTCTCCAGATCCCGCTTCTGATTATTGATCCGAGAGGGGTCTCGATCATGTCCACATTATTCACGAACCATAGGGTGACTGCAAGATCCCTCCCTTATAAAGGAAAAGGATCCCTGTGATTGCAATGCAGTCCCTGGATCATTGCTAGCATCCACAGTTTAAGATGAAGTACACAGAAACAAAGGTCATTATTACAGTCATTACAGAGACAAACATAGTCTTTACAACTCCAAGGCCACAGGACTATTACAAGAGTTTGAATAAGTAAATAAATAAAAGTCTTCATCTTCATGTGCCATAGGCAAACATGTTGAGTGTAGACTCATGACTCCTAATCCTCATCAGAGTAACCTGCAACATCACAAGTTACAACCACAGTGGGTCAATACATTGGAATAGTATTGGCAAGTGATACCTTAGTTTAATTTAGGTGGACTAGATACTATATGCAGTTTGGATAAGTGTAGCTTGGCTTGCTTTGCTCAAAATAGGTTTTGCCTATTAGTTGAAAACACTAAGTTTTTCTTTGTCAAAACTTTTCCCAAGGATCCACCAATAGACATTGAGGTCCTTCACCCTTGTTCACCCAAAATTTTTTACTTAGAAATTGGGATGAGGAGATTCTTGATAGCTTCCATGTCTTGATGCTCAAGTTGTCCTTTTCCAGGGACATGGCTAAGTACTTAGATTCTTCCATCTGCAGAGGTTGTGCACTTTCCCCACCAGACTTGATTTTCACCAAGACAGGACCTTTCAGAAGCCTTCCCTTAGCCCAAATGGACGCGTTCCAACCTATCATCCCACTACCACCAACTGTCCAAATGGCTAAGTTCTAGCAACCTATGTGATCCAGGCAGAGCCCATATTGCCAAGTGGCTGCACTAGAAGCTTCTCAACACTTGGCCTCTAAAATCTCTTTGTTCCTGGGTGGCTTTCCACAAGTGAGATACACAAGGTAAACCATAGAAATGGGCCTTGTGTAACCAGTCAACATAAACCATTCCTTCCATTCCACCCAGGTGTTTCATTCACTTAGTTGTTTTATTAGGCAAAACACAAGTCCAAAGACTTAGAAATATTTTCATCATAGCATGTATATTTCACCACCCTTGGTTGCTACTAGCTAGGCTAAGCATGGCATAGATAAGCATCTTAACTTAGAAATTTCCTAGCAATTCTACAACTACTAGGATTTCCCATCATGGCATATAAGCAAAATATAACATGCAAGACTAGCAAAATATTTCTACTGCTTAGTAGAAAACATAGAGATAAAAATATCATGAAGCACCACTTGCCTTGGTAGTTTGGAGAGTAGCTACACTCCTCACAATCACAATCACTAGCATCAAAATCTACACAAAGAATCATAGCCACAAATCACATACAAAACATATACAAACAAAAATATATGAATGCATGCAATATGATATGTGAGGATTTTTAAAACTCAACAAAGCAAGTGTACAGTACCGGTTCATAAACAAGTTATAAGCTTTCCAAACAACATTTATTTAAACCTTAAAACATTTCTTAAACAATTCATATACTCAAAATAGCCCTACACATGTTTCTGTAAATAAAACCATTTTAACAGAAGCAAAACATTAAACACATTGCATGTTTAGAAGGGCTTGTTCTCATGATTCCATTGATATAAAATTTGTCAAATTCTAACGTGGGGATCAAAAGTTATAGCCAAAACAAATTCAAACATCTAATAGATTTAAATCCTGTTTTTAAATCTAAGCAAAATAGCGTCTTAATAATCTGATTGGTCGGTACCGTTTCGCGTTGGATCATGCTTCTGAGCCGTTAGATCTACTTAATCTGCACGGCCCAGATCTACCTATACCGCTTCGTTAAGTGATCTAATTTCACGCGCTGGATCCAGATCCAATGGTCCTAGATCAAACGATCATAGCTGGGCGGCGCTGGCGGTGGCTACTGGAGGCGGCGTGCTCGGCCTACGGCGACGCGACACTACAGGGGGTTCTAGGGTCGTCGGAGGCGCTTACCAGAACCGTGGCGATGCACTGATGCTCAACCTGGCGACGACTTGGCAGGGGCGCACGGGCACGGCTGCACGGGCTCGTCGGAGTTGCTGGCGGCGTCGGGCTTGGGTGGACGACGATATTGGCGACGCTCCTGGTCACCCTAGCATGCACAAACGACATCAGGATATGCGCAAGACTACGGCGAACAAGATCGTGTGAATCAGAGGCAGAGGGGAACAAGGGGCTCACCGAATTTGATCGTCGGAGTTGAGGACATCGTCGGAACCTTGCTGGGCTTGTTGAAGACGATGAACTGGGGCAGTATAGGACGAACCAGTGGGATCAGAAGGTGCGCAAGGAAGTTGTGAAGCGTCTCGTATGAACCAGAGAGAGAGGGGCGCACGGGGCTCACCGGGATTGGTTGCCGGAGTGAGCTCTGTCTGCGGTGGTGCGAGGATGATTGCGGGCAGCCTGGTGGCGGAGAGGTGGCGCTTGGTGAGGGGAAATGGCCGCTGTGCAGAGGGGGTCTTATAGCCAGACGGGGGCGAGGATCACGCGCGGTATCAAGGGAATTTAAGCGAGGAATAAACGCGGCAGTGTAGGGCGGAGGAAACGGCCAGCGACGTGGTCATGGGCGCGATTTGGGGAAGATGAGGATGAGCTGGCGAGGTCCACCAGTCAGCGAGTGAAACAGAGAGGGGGTGGGGTCCTGGCGTTAGTCACTCAGTGGGTTCGTCCGCGAGTGAGAGAGAGAGGGGGAACCCGGGTGGGCTTACTGGGCTGGATTCGTAGTTGGGCCAGATAGGTGGCGCTGGCATTTTCTATTTCTTTTCTCCTTTTATTTTTCTGAAATGATTTTCAAATCCAAATCAAATGAGTTTGAATTCAAATCTTCTCTAGGTTTTTATTCTGCAAACCTTGCACTCAAATGTGTGTCAAACACTACTGTTTATTCAAACACTTTGATCAAATGAAAATAAAAATAAAACCAAGCCTTTATGTGATATATACAATAGGAATAATATTGGTTTTATTTACTTATTTTTTTTTGAAACTTTGTTCAAACTTTTGATGGTGCCTAAGTTTGAATTTCAAACCTTACTGAACAAAACAAGTACTCTTCTCATTGAAAGGTAGCACTAAGGCTAGAGCAACTTACATGAAATGATAAGCATAAATGCTTCTGTTTTGAAAAGATTTGTTTGAAATGAAATTCATATGATCATGGATGCATGGATGATATGCATGAGTTTGAAACATGATTTTAGGGATGTTACAAATCTAACCCCCTTAAGGTGAATCTCGCCTTCGATATTCGGATTGGCTAGCAAATAGGTGAGGGTGGCCTTTCCGAAGATCATCTTCTCTTTCCCATGTTGCTTCCTCTTCGGAAAGATGATTCCACTTCACTTTGCAAAACTTGATAGTCTTAGTCCGTGTGACTCTTTCTGCGGTCTCAAGAATCTTGATAGGTTTCTCCTCATAAGTAAGATCACTTTCCAATTGAACCTCCTCTAAAGGTATAGTATCCTTCAAAGAAGTTTCTTCCATTTTCTGGATGACATTTCTTAAGCTGACTCACATGAAACACATTATGAACAGCTGACAAAGACTCTGGCAGTTCAATTTCATAAGCAACTTCTCCTTTACGACTCAGAATCTTGAATGGTCCAACATATCTTGGGGCCAACTTTCCTTTGACTCCAAATCTCTTCACTCCGCGAAGTGGTGACACTCTAAGATAAGCCCTATCACCAATTTTGTAGGTGACTTCTCTATGCTTAGGATCTGCGTAGCTTTTCTGTCGGGACTGTGCTAACTTCAATCTGTCCTTAACCAATTTGACCTTCTCTTCGGCTTCTTTGATAAGTTCTGGTCTGAACAAACTTTTTTCTCCCACACCATTCCATAACAATGGGGTGGTACATTTTCTCCCGTAGAGAAACTCAAATGGTGCCATCTCAATGCTGGCTTGATAGCTGTTGTTATAAGAAAATTCTGCGTAAGGCAGACTTTCATCCCAACTGGCTCCATAGTCTAGGGCACATGCCCTCAACATGTCTTCAAGAATCTGATTAGTCCTTTCGTTTTGTCCATCAGTTTGAGGATGAAAAGCAGTGCTGAATTCCAACCTCGTTCCCAATGACTCATGTAGCTGTCTCCAAAAATGGGAAGTGAATTGAGTTCCCCTATCAGACACGATACTCTTGGGCAATCCATGTAGACACACAATTCTAATCATATAGATCTTGGCCAACTTAGCACTTGTATAGGTTGTCTTCACGGGTATGAAATGAGCCACTTTAGTTAGGCGATCTACTACTACCCAAATAGAATCGTATCCTGACCGGGTCCTTGGTAATCCGGTAATGAAATCCATACCAATCTTGTCCCACTTCCAATCAGGAATAGGTAGTGGTTGAAGCAAACCTGCTGGTTTCTGATGTTCCGCTTTCACTCTACTACTCACATCACACAAAGCAATATGTTCGGCGATGTCCTTCTTGAGATTATTCCACCAAAATCTTTCCTTCATATCCATGTACATTTTGGTGTTAGCCAGATGAATGTAATACGGTGAGTTGTGTGCTTCTTGCAAAATCAGTTTCCGAAGCTCCGGATCTTGTGGAACACAGATACGTTTCCCATGCCATAAAGTACCCTGTTCGTCTTCATGGAATCCTTTGGCTTTTCCTTTGCCAATCTTTTCCTTAATATCTTCAATTTCCTTATCAGCCTTCTGGGCTTCTTTGATCTTGTCCAACAGAGTGGGTTGAACATCCAAAGACATGAGATGTCCTTCGGGCACAATCTCCAATCTGAGATCTCTAAACTGGGCACACAAATCATCTGGCAATTCTCCTTTAGTAAGGCCATTCACAAAAACCTTACGGCTTAGAGCATCTGCTACAGCATTAGCTTTACTGGGATGGTATTGCAAACTCAAGTCATAGTCTTTGATGAGTTCTAGCCATCTTCTTTGTCTCATGTTAATTTATTTCTGGGTGAAGATATACTTCAAACTCTTGTGATCTGTGAACACTTCACAACGCTTTCCCAAAAGATAGTGTCTCCATGTTTTGAGTGCATGGACAACAGAGGCTAACTCTAAATCATGAGTAGGGTAGTTCACTTCATGAGTTTTGAGTTGTCTCGAGGCATAAGCCACAACTTTCCCTTCTTGCATAAGTATTGCACCCAAACCATTATGAGATGCATCACAGTATACTTGGAAATCTTTTTCCAAGTCTGGCAAACACAAGACTGGTGCTGTCACAAGTCTCTTCTTCAATTCTTGGAAGCTGAGTTCACATCCCTCAGACCAAGCAAATTTCTTGTCTTTCTTTAGCAATTCTATCATAGGCTTAGCAACCTTGGAGAAATTCTCAATGAACCTCCTGTAGTAACCTGCTAAGCCAAGGAAACTACAAACTTCTTTCACTGACTTAGGAGATTCCCATTCAGTTACAGCTGAAACTTTAGCAGGATCAACTGCTACACCATCTCCTGACACAACGTGTCCAAGAAATCCAACTTCATTCAACCAGAATTCACACTTGCTGAATTTGGCATAAATTTTATGCTCTCTAAGCTTCTCAAGTATCAAACGCAAATGCCCTTCATGCTCTTCTTTGCTCTTGGAGTAGACTAAAATGTCATCGATGAAAACGACAACAAACTTATCAAGAAATTCCATGAACACTTTGTTCATCATATTCATGAAGTATGCTGGAGCATTGGTCAAACCAAATGGCATCACGGTATACTCATACAATCCATACCTTGTGGTGAAAGCTGTATTAGGTATGTCTTGCTCTCTTATCTTGAGTTGAAAATAACCTGACCGGAGATCAATCTTTGAGAACACACAAGCTCCTTCTAGCTGATCAAACAAGTCATTGATTCTAGGCAAAGGGTATTTGTTCTTGATAGTCACCTCATTGAGTGAACGGTAATCTATGCATAATCTTTGACTTCTATCTTTCGTCTCCACAAACAAAACTGGGGCTCCCCAAGATGAAGAACTTGGTTGAATAAATCCTTTCTGCAACTGCTCTCCAAGTTGTTTCTTGAGTTCTTTCAGTTCATCAACTGACATCTTGTACGGTCTCTTTGCTATTGGTCCAGATCCTGGTAGCAAATCAATAAGGAACTCCACATCTCTATCTGGTGACATTCCCGGCAATTCTTCCGGAAACACATCCGGATATTCACTCACAATTGGCACACTGTCTATGCTAACGCCCTTAAGAGAATTTAGCATACTCCTTCTTGCTTCAAAGTTGGTCTTAAATCTGATCCTTTTATTTTCTGGAGTTGTGAGTGAGACAGTATGGTGGGCACAATATATCACTCCCTTGTGCTTAGTCTTCCAGTCCATTCCCAAAATGACATCCAATCCTTGGGAGTTTAGGATTATCAAGTTAACGGGAAACTTATACTTCCCAAACTCTATGACTAGATCATGACATCCTGAATTCACTATCATTTCTCCGCCAGGAGAACTTACTTTTATAGGACACCCAATAGTTTCTACCGGTAGTTCATTTCTTTCAACAAATGCTCTTGATATGAATAAATGAGATGCACCAGTATCAAAGAGAACAAATGCTGGAACAGAATTGAGTTTGAACTTACCAGCAACAGCATCAGGCTCCTCATAGATTTCCTCCACATTGATGTGGTTCACTTGTCCCTTCTGAAAAGGGTTGGGCTTGTTGGGTCCTTCAACTTTCTTTTCTGGGCATTCATTAGCATAATGCCCCATCTTCTTGCACTTGAAACACTCAACCTGACTAATGTCTTTCTTGACAGGCTGACTTCCACTGCCACTTCCACTACCACTCTGGTGGCTCTTATATCCACCCTTGTGGTTCTTGTGCTTGTCATTGTCATGACTACGGTGATGCTTGTTGTCATGACGGTTGTGGTGCTTGTTGAATTTCCCATGCTTGTGGGATCCTGAGCTTCCACTGTCATCGTAATGGGAACATTTGTGAGACGATCCCGAGATGTGCTTGTCTGAGTGCTTTCTTTTCCTGCTCTCAACTTGCTTCATTTTGTTCTCTAGAATAGCAGTCTTGTCACAAAGAGACTGATAAGTGGGAACATAGGCCACTGATAGCTGCAAGTTCAGTTCATCATTCAGCCCTTCAAGGAACTTTTCCTTCCTCTTAGCATCAGTGTCAACTTCATCCGGTGCATAATGCGCCAGATTGTTGAACTCCTCAATATATTCGCCACGCCTTCTGATGCGCCGCTTGATTATGGAATTCTTTCTTCTTCAGACTCATCACTCCAGATGAGATATGATCAGTACGAAAGCCATCCTCAAAGATAGCCCATGTCACATCTTCTATGGGAGTGGTGATCTGGAAGTTATCCCACCAAGTGGCGGCTGGTCCTTCCAGCAATTGTCGCAAATCGACTTTTCTGCATCGATCCATTACAGTTACCAAGTCCTTGTTCACAGAGCGTAGCCAATCATTGGCCACCATGGGATCAGTTATTCCTGAGAACTTTGCTGGCCTCAATCTCAAGAACCTGGTAAGCATGTCAAAACCCGGTGGGTTGTTGTTGTTGTTATTGTTGTTATTATTGTTGTTGTTGTTGTTGTTGTTGTTTTGGTTCTGGATGAACGTCGTCATCATTTGCATCAGCTGAGTCTGAGCTGTCATCATTTGCTGCATTTCTGGAGTGATGTTGTTGTTGTTGGGGTTGGGATTGGCACGACGGGGAGGCATCTGTGGTTTGTTTAATAGAGATAATAATGAGATACCCATAGATGCTTTCATGCACAATACATCACATAAACAATCACAAAACATGCATCATAGCAATAATAGTTCAACAATAAAAACGACAAGTTCGCAAAGTAAACACACAAATATCAAGCCATCCACATGTTGGATGGTCATTGTGACACAAATAAAGTATGATAAATAAATGATAAATGAGTAGTCAACTCTACTCCTCGGCATCAACCTCCTCCTCAACAAAGGTAAGACCTTCATTCTCCATTGCGGTCTTGTATTCCTCGACGTTGGCGGTCAAGGTCTCTACTTTGGCTTTGAGAGCCCTCTTCTGAGAACGAAGCCTCTCAATCACCGTCTGCTGATGCTCGATCTCGAAGTCCTTGGCCTACAGTTCTTCAGTCATGTCCCGAATCCTCTTGTTCCTATCCTGGACTCGCTTCTCCCGACTCTTGAACTTTCTGTCCTGGCTCTCGAACTTTGCCTCCATCTCCTTGACTATCTCATCTTGCTCCGCGAAGAGCTTGTCCTTCTCGCGAAGCTACACCTAGAGTTCGTCATTGTTGAGCATGACGTTGGTCCTATCAGAGTCTACGTGCCTAATGAAAGCCTCTAAGTCCTGGAGGTATAGACGAATCGGCTCTGCTGTCTCCCTCGAAGTGTCCTCGAAGTCGATGGACTCTCCATCCTCATCACGTCTACCGAAGACGTGGAAGTGAGTACCTCTAACCTGTCGAGAGTGTCTCCCTAGCAGACGTCCTATCAGATCCTGCATGACTACCTCAAGGCCTCTCTCCTTGTCATCGTGCATGAGCTTGAAGATGATAGCCTCCGTGGTAGGCTCAGTCTGGCGTCCGGGCTGATTGACCTTGAAACCCCAAAGGTCTTTCCTCTCAAACTTGGTGAGGGGAAGCACCATGATGGTAGGAAGAGGGATATTGAGCAAAGTAGTGAGCTCAATAATACGAGGACCAAAGCGAGTTCCCTGGAACTCCTCAGCAATGCTGATGATAACATTAGGCATCTATTTATAAGATAGAAAAAGTTAGAACAACACAATTTAAGATAAAACACAAGGCAAAGCATCACATGCATATCTTTGGAAATCAAAACACACAAGTCATGGCAGACATGAATCCATTACAACAACCAAGGTTCAACTTATTTTAAGCAACATTTGGAAAATAGGTGATAAGTGGTGGTCCAACTAATGAAGTACGTTTACAATCCTATTTCACTGGATCTGTTGGCTAACACAATGTTTCTAGAAGCAATCATTCTATCTTGTTCACATGACTCCCTCACTAAGTCTATAATGTCTCCTCTTAAGGTTTGGTTGGTAGCCTCCAACTCTTGGGTATGTTTCTTCTCTTCTTTTAGGCTATTTTGGATGTTGAACATTCTGCACTTGACTCTTTCACCAAGTTCTTTGATGGTCTTCCAAGCTGCATCCTTTGTTGAGTCAAAGAATGTAGGGTGCATCACTGAATTGGTGAACATGCAGAATCCTGATTCCTTGTGGTTGTCTTCCTTGTTTTTATACAAGTGAAGTTGCACCCACCAGTACTCAACTCCTTCATCCGTCACAGGAAAGCCTTTGTACACAACTGCACCATGTATTTCCATTGCAACCATGAGGTCCTTGAGAGCCTTGGGGAATTCTGTCACACACTCCAAAGTCATTGTCATGAGTGGTCCCTTCCTTACGGCTTCGTTGATGGAGTTCATCTACAAATAGAGATGAGAAACAAGATTAGAAAAGTTTACGAGAAGAATAGACAAGTGTAGAAGTTGTTGAAATTTTTTCCTTCGTGGTTTCCAATCATAGGGTCATAATCATACAGGCAACACAGCGCTCTGATACCATCTGTAAGATCCCACCTTTATAAAGGAAAAGGATCCCTGTGATTGCAATGCTAGTCCCTGGATCATTGCTAGCATCCACAGTTTAAGATGAAGTACACAGAAACAAAGGTCATTATTACAGTCATTCCAGAGAAAAACATAGTCTTTACAACTCCAAGGCCACAGGCCTAGTACAAGAGTTTGAATAAGTAAATAAATAAAAGTCTTCATCTTCATGTGCCACAGGCAAACATGTTGAGTGTAGACTCATGACTCCTAATCCTCATCAGAGTAACCTGCAACATCACAAGCTACAGCCACAGTGGGTCAATACATTGGAATAGTATTGGCAAGTGATACCTTAGTTTAATTTAGGTGGACTAGATACTATATGAAGTTTGGCTAAGTGTAGCTTGGCTTGCTTTGCTCAAAATAGGTTTTGCCTATTAGTTGAAAACACTAAGTTTTTCTTTGTCAAAACTTGTCCCAAGGAGCCACCAATAGACATTGAGGTCCTTCGCCCTTGTTCACCCACAAGTTTTTACTTAGAAATTGGGATGAGGAGATTCTTGATAGCTTCCATGTCTTGATGCTCAAGTTGTCCTTTTCCAGGGACATGGCTAAGTACTTAGATTCTTCCATCTGCAGAGGTTGTGCACTTTCCCCACCAGACTTGATTTTCACCAAGACAGGACCTTTCAGAAGCCTTCCCTTAGCCCAAATGGACGCGTTCCAACCTATCATCCCACTACCACCAACTGTCCAAATGGCTAAGTTCTAGCAACCTATGTGATCCAGGCAGAGCCCATATTGCCAAGTGGCTGCACTAGAAGCTTCTCAACACTTGGCCTCTAAAATCTCTTTGTTCTTGGGTGGCTTTCCACAAGTGAGATACACAAGGTAAACCATAGAAATGGGCCTTGTGTAACCAGTCAACATAAACCATTCCTTCCATTCCACCCAGGTGTTTCATTTACTTAGTTGTTTTATTAGGCAAAACACAAGTCCAAAGACTTAGAAATATTTTCATCATAGCATGTATATTTCACCACCCTTGGTTGCTACTAGCTAGGCTAAGCATGTCATAGATAATCATCTTAACTTAGAAATTTCCTAGCAATTCTACAACTACTAGGATTTCCCATCATGGCATATAAGCAAAATATAACATGCAAGACTAGCAAAATATTTCTAATTCTTAGTAGAAAACATAGAGATAAAAATATCATGAAGCACCACTTGCCTTGGTAGTTTGGAGAGTAGCTACACTCCTCACAATCACAATCACTAGCAGCAAAATCTACACAAAGAATCATAGCCACAAATCACATACAAAACATATACAAACAAAAATATATGAATGCATGCAATATGATATGTGAGGATTTTTAAAACTCAACAAAGCAAGTTATAAACAAGTTATAAGCTTTCCAAACAACATTTATTTAAACCTTAAAACATTTCTTAAACAATTCATATACTCAAAATGGCCCTACACATGTTTCTGTAAATAAAACCATTTTAACAGAAGCAAAACATTAAACACATTGCATGTTTAGAAGGGCTTGTTCTCATGATTGCATTGATATAAAATTTGTCAAATTCTAACGTGGGGATCAAAAGTTATAGCCAATACAAATTCAAACATCTAATAGATTTAAATCCTGTTTTTAAATCTAAACAGCTGCCACGCGTCTTAATCTGATTGGTCGGTACCGTTTCGCGTTGGATCATGCTTCTGAGCCGTTAGATCTACTTAATCTGCACGGCCCAGATCTACCTATACCGCTTCGTTAAGTGATCTAATTTCACGCGCTGGATCCAGATCCAATGGTCCTAGATCAAACGATCATAGGCGGCGTGGCGGTACTTTGGGCGGCGTGCTCGCCCACGCTCTGTTGGCACTACTGGGGTTCTAGGGTCGTCGGAGGCGCTTACCAGAACCGTGGCGATGCACTGATGCTCAACCTGGCGACGGCTTGGCAAGGGGCGCACGGACACGGCTGCACGGGCTCGTCGGAGTTGCTGGCGGCGTTGGGCTTGGGTGGACGACGACGTTGGCGACGCTCCTGGTCACCCTAGAATGCACAAACGATTTTAGGAGATGCGCAAGACTACGGCGAACAAGATCGTGTGAATCAGAGGCAGAGGGGAACAAGGGGCTCACCGAATTTGATCGTCGGAGTTGAGGACATCGTCGGAACCTTGCTGGGCTTGTTGAAGACGATGACCTGGGGCAGTACAGGACGAACCAGTGGGATCAGAAGGTGCGCAAGGAAGTTGTGAAGCAGCTCGTATGAACCAGAGAGAGAGGGGCGCACGGGGCTCACCGGGATTGGTCGCCGAAGTGAGCTCTGTCTGCAGCGGTGCGAGGATGATTGCGGGCAGCCTGGTGGCGGAGAGGTGGTGCTTGGTGAGGGGAAATGGCCGCGGTGCAGAGGGGGTCTTATAGCCAGAGCGGGGGCGAGGATCGCACGCGGTATCAAGGGAATTTAAGCGAGGAATCAACGCGGCAGTGAAGGACGGAGGAAACGGCCGGCGACGTGGTCGTGGGCGCGATTTTGGGAAGATGAGGATGAGCTGGCGAGGTCCACCAGTCAGCGAGTGAAACAGAGAGGGGGTGGGGTCCTGGCGTCATTTACTCAGTGGGTTTGTCCGCGAGTGAGAGAGAGGGGCGGGGGAACCCGGGTGGGCTTACTGGGCTGGATTCGTAGTTGGGCCAGATAGGTGGCGCTGGCCTTTTTCTATTTCTTTTCTCCTTTTCTTTTTCTGTTTTGATTTTCTAAAATGATTTTCAAATCCAAATCAAATGAGTTTGAATTCAAATCTTCTCTAAGTTTTTATTCTACAAACCTTGCACTCAAATGTGTGTCAAACACTACTGTTTATTCAAAACACTTTGATCAAATGAAAATAAAAATAAAACCAAGCCTTTATGTGATATATACAATAGGAATAATATTGGTTTTATTTACTTATTTTGTTTTGAAACTTTGTTCAAACTTTTGATGGTGCCTAATTTTGAATTTCAAACCTTACTAAACAAAACAAGTACTCTTCTCATTGAAAGGTAGCACTAAGGCTAGAGCAACTTACATGAAATGATAAGCATAATTGCTTCTGTTTTGAAAAGATTTGTTTGAAATAAAATTCATATGATCATGGATGCATGGATGATATGCATGAGTTTGAAACATGATTTTAGGGATGTTACAGTGACACACTTAAGAGACACCGACATCCAATTGGAGCAAAAGTTTCATGCCGTAAGAATTAACAAGCGCAGGAATTTATTTCACTAGATACTGAAACAGGTTTTCGGGTGAAATTGCATAAAGTGGTTATGCATGTGAAATGGAATTATAGCAAGGGGTTATTTGTGAATGTTTGTCATTAAAGTAATTGACAAAATTCTGAATAAAATAAAAGAGTTTTATTTAATGAGAGTTTGCATTAAATTTGGTGGAAATTTAATGGCAAGTTTGAGTGGGATTTTGAGTGGAGGCATATGAATGGATTTTTGTGAGTGGAGTGTCCACCCACATGAATGAAGGAGGGGAGGGGGCAGCCCCCATGGCTGGCGGCCACCCCCTTGGGTGTCCCCCTCCTCCTATAAAAGGAGCCGCTCCTCTCACTTCTCACGCACACCTCCTCGTGAAGGATCTCTCTCCCCCTCTAGAATTTATCCCCCATGGTCTCGGACTAGCGAGATACATGTTACCGGTGGCTATTCGGCAAGAAAGAGTTGTGCTTCCGCTGCATCGCTGGATCGAGGAGGCGGAAGGTTGCTCGGTGCCTCGAACGTGTGTGCGAGCATGGATGCGCTGCTAATTTGTGGCGCTAGGACTTCCTCTCGATCTTGAGATCGGCAAGAGATCGTCTACATCAACCACGAGTTGAACTTGTTAAGCTTTGTCCGTCTTCAAGGGTATGTTCTCTACGGATATACATCCGCTCGTTGTTTGTATCTAATAGATAGATCTTGGTACATAGTTCACATCGTAGGAAAATTTTTGTTTTCTATGCTGCGAACCCGACAGTGGTATCAGAGCCGGATCTATGCGTAGATGCTTTACACGGGTAGTACACATATGAGTATGTGGGCGATGATGATCATGTTGTTGCTCCTTTGTTGTAATTTTGGATATTGGTGGCATAGTGGGATGAAGCGGACCGGACAAACTTTACATGTCCTCGCACATGAGACCTGTTCCACGCTTGACATGCAACTAGTTTGCATAAGTGGCTAGCGGGTGTCTGTCTCTCCTACTATAGTCAATATCTATTTTGCAACGAGTTTTCAACAATTTTGTTATCCTCGTTGTGGTTCATGTTCGTAGGTAAGAACGGTTCTATCTTGAAAGCCCTAAGCCACGTAAAACTTGCAATGGATAAATTAGAGGTGTCTAGTTTAGATTATTGCTGGGCTAGTGTTATGATATGGTGATATTGTAAGTAGAAGTATGAGATGATACTCTTACAACACACATAGCGTGTAAACTCCATAGACCTTGGATTTACACATATAGGTATGATAGTGATCATACTACGATGCACATGATAGAGATCATCTGCGGGAACCATAACATTTCACTAATAAACATGTGATGTTTGATAGCAACTTGTAGGGTTCCCAACCTAATAAGGTGGATTCCTCCTGTGTTTTACAATGCTAGTCCCTGGATCAATAGCTAGCATCCACAGTTAAGATGAAATATCAAGATACAAAGGTCATAACATAACTTTATAACCAGGAATAACATAATTTTATTACATCATACATAGCTCATTTGGCTATTACATTACATTGCATTGCTGCGGAATAACTATAGTCATGGGGTCCTTCATCTTCAAAGTGCCACAGGCAGATGTTGGTTGTAGACTTTGTAGTCCTAGTCAATCAAACAATCTTCATTTAAAAATAATCAAACCTGCAACATTACAAGTTACAGCCACAAGGGTCAATACATTTGAATTGTATTGGCAAGTTTCACTTTTATATTTAATAAGTGGGTACTATCATTACATGCAAATTTGGCTAAGTAGGGTTTAAGGCTTATTTGCATAAAGCAATATTTTATCCTATCTTTTCAAAAAGGGTTTTAAGTCCTTTGTTAAATTTCTTTTCCAAGTTCCTTGAACTCCTTGGTAGAAACTCAAGTGTTCAAGTCCTTGTCAAAATTCCTTGAGCACCTTGGTAACCCCAAGTGCATCAAGTTTTATCAAAACTCATGAGTTCCTTGGTAACCCCAAGTACATCATGCTCTTGAGCACCTTGGTAACTCCCCAAGTGCAACAAGCTTAACAAATATCTTTGAATTCCTTCGTACCCCCAAGTGCATCAAGTTTTTATATTAGAAGTTGGAATGTCGAGATCTCCCATAGTTCAAACTTTAGTTGCTCAGTATTGTCCATAACCGGGGACACGGCTAAGTACTTAGATTTTATTAACTTCTGCAGAAGGAGTACACTTTACCCACATGACACAATCCCATCTTGTTGCCACCAGTGGCCTACTGGATTAGTGCTCACCAAGATGGAGTACTGGCAGACTGAGAATGTGACGAAGTCTTTCCAAGAGGTCCTCCCATACATCATTGCTAGCTTGTCTTCAGCCCCCATGAAGCATTCCAGATCCCCATGTCCGGTAACTAAAGAAAATGTATGGGTCTTCCTAATGTTGTTGACTAAGCCAGAGCCATAATAGCATGTGGTTGTACACGAAAGCCACAATTGGAGAAACATGTTCAATCTCTAAGTTTCCTAGGTGGTTTTCAGTTGGAGCACAACACAAAGTGATTGCCATAGACATGGTTCCCTTTTGTTGCCACCTTCTCCAAAACACAAAGTGTCCACCACCTAGGTGGTTCATTGAGTCCTTGTTTTATTATATAAAAACACAAGTCCTTTTCTCAACCTTTGTAAAATCTCAACATGTATCTCTTTTTCAAAGCATAGCATGGCTAAGGATGTACAACTTCAATATTTTCACTAAGGAGTGTATAGGGAATCCTATTAGGATTAGCATAGCATAAGTATAAAACATTTTCATGCATGTTTACAAAATCCACTAAGTATAATGAAAATAGTAGGTCTTTTGTATGATAGTGTAACTTGCCTTTTTGTTTAGGGAATGATAGTCACTCCTTGATCTTGCTAGTCCCACACTTGCTAATTTCACTACAATCAAACAAGCATAGTATCAAGTAGCATTCCAACATTCAAACAATAATTCACATACACAGAGCAATGGTTCCTAAGTCTTGTAGAAAGAGGGTTCTATTGCAAAGTTGGTCTCTACTAGGTTTATAAATTTTTGTGAGGTCCACATTGGTCATTTACCAAAATGGCAAAGTCATTAGTTAGCGGGTTTTGCCCAAAGTCTATTTTAAAATCCATTCAACATTTTTATGTGGTGAAAATTATTCTTTTTAAAGTAAAACTTTATGTTTTTCACCAAGTGAGTTGCTCTTGGCAAGGCTTGGTGTTTTGGGTCAGTAAGTTTGGTCCATAACATCTTCCCAAGGTTTTCCTTGCAACAACTTTTCCATAATAAGATTTAATGAGTTTATTTGGCTAGAAAATGACTAAGTTAACTAATTCAACTTAAATTTCACAAATATTATTTTTAACACTATGGGTTGGTTCCCAGGGTCAGTAAGGTCACACAAATCAATTTTGCAAAAGATTTAATCTTAAAATCAATTTTTAGACAATTTTTATACTCTAAACAAGTACACAAAAGTTTCTGTAATTTCAAACAAGCTAACAGATACTATTTTCAAAACTAAGGCCATGGTTGTTTAGGGCTTGTTCTCCTGATTTCATTGATATAAAATTTGCAAGATTTGGACGTGTGGTTTGAAAGTTACAAAGGTTTGAAGTTTGCAAATAAATCTGATTCAAAAATCTGTTTTCACTCAAACACTGGCCACACGTCGAGCCGTGATTGGCCGATACCGATTCGTCTGGATCGCGTCTTTGCGAGCGTTGGATTTAATTTAGATCGGGCGGCTCGAGCTAGCGCATCTTTCAGTTAAGTGGATCTATCGTGACGCTGCGATCTAGATCGGACGGTTGTCTTTACGAACGAACTGACTTGGCGCAGCAGCCGGGCGGGCGGCGACGCCGGGCGGCTCAACGGCGTTGACGAGGAGGGCGCCGGGTCAAGTGGAATCTTTCACGGAGTTCGTGGCGGCGTCGGTCGCTGTGGTCACCGTGGCGCTACGGTTCACCCCAAGGCATAAAAAGTACGTTGTTAGATGCGCAGAACCAAGGCAAGGTTGTGTGCGTGAACGAGAAAAAGAGGGGCGACCGGAATCTACCTGTGGGGCTCGCCGGAGTTGAAGTCAGTCGCGGTGCTGCAGGTCGTCGTCGAAGGCGAGGTTTCAGGGCACCCGCGGTTGAATGGAAGGCACTGACAGAAGCGCCAGGGAGTGGAGAAGCTGCTAGGGTGCTCGGGGAGGCAAGGCAGTGGTTGGGCTCGCCGGAATTGAGGAGGGAGCTCGTCGGTGACGGCGGTGGTGCAGAGGAAATTGGCGACAGCCTAGGGGCAGAGAGGATGTGGCGACTGAGGGAAAAGGAGGGGAAGGTGCTGGCGCTTAAGTACGCAGGGTCAGAGGCGAGATTAACGCGGCCATTAAGAGGAATTATGCGCGCGGTTTGATGACTGGGAACGGCAGCGTGGTTTGGGGAAGAAGGGGTTGCGCGGGTGAGAACGACGAACAGGAGTGGTGGGGTCCACCTGTCAGTGGGAAAAGAAACAAGGGGAAAGGTCCACTGGTCAGTGTCACCGCGGGTTAGTTAATTTGTGCGAATCGTTTTCTGCGGGGAAAAGAAGCTGGGCTGGTTGGTGGGCTTAGTGGGCTGCCTGGGTTGGGTTGGCCCTTTTCCATTTTTTTTATTCTGTGTTATTTTTCCTTTTCTATTTTATTTCCTGTTTTGAATTTCTCTATCAACAAACATGGTTCAAATAAATTCAAACAACACTCATACTTTGTAATATTGAACTTAGTTCTGTTTAGTAATATGAACCAAAATTCAAAATTATAAAAACAAAATAATATTTTAAATCTTTTTAGGTTCCATTTATTAAAAATGGTCCATGATTTATTAATAAAAAGGGTTTGGTTTATTTAATAAAATCTTCATTTGAAATCCAAATGCTTTCAAAAACAATCAGTGGGTTTTATTTGGAAATAAAGAATTATTTGAAAAACTTATTTTAAATAATTTAACAAGCTTTGATGTTTCAATTAAATTGGTCAAACCTTTTATTTGTATAAAATTTGGTTATTAGGTCCTTATTAATTTATTTAAATAATCCTTTGTTTATTTTATTCAAAACAAAATGTGCTAATTCCAAAGTTTGGCCAAGGTTTTAATTTGGCTTTATAAAACATTCTTCATTTATGAACTTCCACTTCATTTGAAAACAAATCTTTTCATTTAATTGTTTCAAATTAGTATTTTAATTATTTTCATTTTCCTTTAATAAAAGTTTATCATCTTAAATACCTTTAGGTTTTATTTAATTCAAATGGGTTTGAAATTCCAATTGAATTCAAAAGTTTCTTCTGGCTCTGAAAATCAAATAAAGTTTTATTTTATTCATTTATTTTCACATTACAAGATTTGGAAAATCTTGGGATGTGACACATCTTATATTGCTTGTTTAGCTCTTTGTTAGCATAATAAGATGATCCCTCATTTAAATATCAAGATAAGAATGTGTTCTTCCTTTAGTATGCACCGATTATGTTTCGTCGCTCCAAGAAATCACGTGATGATCGGGTGTTCTTGGATCCACGACCATATTTCGGGTGTAAAACAGTTACACACGCGAATACTAAGGTTCTAACTTGGCGAGCCTAGCATGTACAGACATGGCCTCGGAACACGGACCGAAAGGTTAAGCATGAGTCATATAGTTGATATGATGCCCATTTGATGCTCGCCTTTGAAGCTATACCGACTCACGTGATGATCGGACTTGGTATAGTGGATTTGGTTCATGTAATCACCAAAAAGGCACGGGGGATGTTGTTTTTGAGTGGGAGTTCATTCGTAATATGGATTAGTTGAACTCAATCTATCATACACTTAGTCTAAACTTTACAAATTCTGTTGTAGATGGCACCACCTGCTTTTAATTTCAATGTGTTCATGGAGAAAGAGAAACTAGCAACGAACGGTAGCAACTTTACCGAATGGGCCATGAATTTGAGGATTCTCCTCTTTGCTTCACAAAAGCAATACGCGCTAGAAGCGCCACTAGGCCCCCCACCTTTTGAGGATGCCCCTGATGAGGAGAAGAATGTCTATCAGGCTCGTCAGGAGGACCACAACTTAGTTCATTGCGGCATATTGTATGGGCTAGAGCCGAAACTTCGAAAGCGTTTCGAAAATGGCAATGCATTTGATACAATGGGTGAGTAGAAAATGATTTTCGACACACATGCTGCTGTAGAGAGCTACAATGCTTCAGAAAAGTTCTTTAGCTGCATGATGGAAGAGCACAACTCCGTTAGTGAGCATGTACTCAAGATGTCGGGTTACGCCGATAAGCTTGTGTCCTTGGGAATAACGATTCCCATTGACTTAGGCATCCATCGTGTTCTGCAGTCTCTGCCACCTAGCTATAAGAGCTTTGTGATGAACTATAATATGCAAGGCATGAAGAAGTCTCTCCCCGAGCTTCTATCAATGCTTAAAACTACAGAAGTGGAGATCAAAAAGGAACATCAAGTGTTGATGATCAATAGGAACACTGGTTTCAAGAAAGACAAGAAGGGAAAACGGAAGGGAAGTAAGGGTGGCAAGCCTGTTGCTGTGCCTCAAAAGAAACCCCGAGTTGGACCTAAGTCTGATACCGAGTTCTAATATTGTAAAGGGACTGGCCACTAGAAGCGCAACTGCCCCGAGTATTTGGCAGACAAGAAGGCCGGCAAGGCAAACAAAGGTATATATGATATACATGTTATTGATGTGTACTTGACTAGTGCTCGTAGTAGCACCTGGGTATTTGATACCGGTTCAGTTGCTAATATTTGTAACTCGAATCAGGGCCTGCGGAATAAGCGACCGCTAGCAAGGGGTGAGGTCAAGATGCGTGTCGGCAATGGATCAAGCGTTGATGTGATCGCCGTCGGAACGCTTCCTCTCCATTTTCCGTCGGGATTAGTTATAAACTTGAATAATTGTTATCTGGTGCCTGCACTAAGCATGAACATTGTATCTGGATCGTGTTTGATGCGAAGTGGTTATTCATTTAAATCCGAGAACAATGGTTGTTCCATTTATATGAATGAAATCTTTTATGGTCATGCACCGATGATGAATGGTTTATTTCTATTAGATCTCGATGATAATGTTACACATGTTCATAGTGTTGATGCTAAAAGGATTAAATTTAATGATGATATAGCCGCATATATGTGGCACTGCCGTCTAGGTCATATTGGCGTTAAACACATGAAGAAACTCAATTCGGATGGACTTTTGGAATCACTTGATTTTGAATCATTTGATACATGTGAGCCATGCCTTATGGGCAAGATGACTAGAACGCCGTTTTCCGGTTCAATGGAACGGGCGACAAATTTATTGGAAATCATACATTCTGATGTATGTGGTCCAATCAAGGTGTTGTGAGGTGGATATCGTTATTTTGTTACTTTCACGGATGATTTGAGTAGGTATGGTTATATCTACTTGATGAAACACAAGTCTGAAACCTTTGAAAAGTTCAAGGAATTTCAGAATGAAGTGGAAAATCATCATAATAGAAAGATCAAATTTCTACGGTCCGAATGTGGATGTGAGTATCTAAGTTACGGGTTTAGCACTCACATGAAAGAGTGTGGAATTGTTTCACAACTCACGCCTGCCGGAACACCACAGCGAAATGGTGTGTCGGAACGTCGTAATCGTACTTTATTAGATATGGTTCGATCTACGATGTCTCTGACGGACTTGCCATTGTCATTTTGGGGTTATGCACTAGAAATTGCTGCATTCACTTTAAATCGGGCACCATCTAAATCCGTTGAAAAGACACCGTATGAATTGTGGTTTGGAAACAAACCTAAGCTGTCATTTCTTAAAGTTTGGGGATGCGATGTTTATGTGAAGAAACTTCAACCGGATAAACTCGAACCCAAAGCGGAAAAATGTGTCTTCATAGGATACCCTAAGGAAACTATTGGGTATTCCTTCTATCACAGATCCGAGGGCAAGGTTTTTGTTGCCAAGAATGGATCCTTTCTAGAGAAAGAGTTTCTCGCGAAAGGTGTGAGTAGTCGGAAGGTAGAACTCAAAGAGGTTATTAAACCTTCTCTTCAAAGTATGGCGAGTAGCGCAGCGCCGGAAGTTGTTCCGGAGTTGGTTCCACCTGTTGAAGAGGGAACTAATGATAATGATCATGAAACTCCGAAAGAGAGTACTACCGAACCTCGCAGGTCAAGCAGGACGCGTGCAGCCCCGAGTCAGACGGAAATCCTGTCATGAATTTCATGGTTGATGAAAATGATGACCCTGCGACGTATGAAGAAGCGATGATGAGCCTGGATTCCAACAAATGGTTAGAAGCCATGAAATCCGAGATGGAATCCATGTATGAAAATCAAGTTTGGAACTTGGTGGAATTACCTCACGACCGAAAGGCCGTGGAGAACAAATGGATTTTCAAAAGGAAAACTGATGCTGATGGTAATGTGACCATCTATAAAGCTCGACTTGTCGCAAAGGGGTTTCGACAAATTCAAGGAGTTGACTACGATGAGACATTCTCTCCCGTAGCGATGCTAAAGTTAGTTAGGATTATGTTAGCAATTGCTGCATATTTCGATTATGAGATATGGCAGATGGATGTCAAAACCATGTTTCTCAATGGTAATATTGAAGAAGAGTTGTATATGATACAGCCAAAGGGTTTTGTCGATCCTAAGTATGCTAACAAGGTGTGCAAGCTACAACGATCCATCTATGGATTGAAGCAAGCATCACGAAGTTGGAATCTCCACTTTGATGAGGTGATCAAAGAGTTTGGATTTGTCCAAACTTATGGAGAAGCTTGTATTTACAAGAAAGTGAGTGGGAGCAATGTGGCATTTCTTATATTATATGTGGATGACATATTATTGATCAGAAATGATATAGATCTTTTAAACAGTGTTAAAAGTTATCTAAACAGCAAATTTTCAATGAAGGACCTAGGTGAAGCGTCATACATATTAGGCATAAAGATCTATAGAGATAGATCTATGCGCCTAATAGGGCTATCGCAAAGTACATACCTTGATAAGATTTTAAAGAAGTTTAAAATGGACGGAAGTAAGAAGGGGTTCTTACCTATGTTGCAAGGCAAGACATTGAGTAAGACTCAAAGTCCGGCTTCAAGGAAGAAAGAGAGATAATGGACAAAGTCCCCTATGCTTAAACCATAGGCTCTATAATGTACGCCATGCTATGTACAAGAACGGATGTGGCACATGCTATTAGTTTGACTAGTAGGTACCAATCGGATCCAGGTTCGGAACACTGGATAGCGGTCAAGAATATCCTTAAGTACTTACGAAGAACTAAGGATATGTTTCTTGTATACGGAGGTGAAGAAGAGCTCGTCGCTAAGTGTTATGTTGACGCTAGCTTTGACACCGATCCGGATGACTCTAAAGTCTCAATCCGGATACGTATTTCTCATGAATGGCGGAGCGGTTAGTTGGAGGAGCTCCAAACAACCTGTGGTAGCGGGATCAACAACGGAGGCCGAATATGTTGTTGCTTGAGCGGCTCAGAAGCGCTTTGGATGAAGGAGTTCATATCCAACTAGGAGTGGTTGCAAACGTTGGACCCAATGGTGATCTATTGTGATAACAATGGTGCCATTGCTAATGCCAAAGAGCCAAGGTCTCACAAGTATTCCAAGCATATTAAGCGCGTTTCACTCCATCTCATGAGCATGTCAAGGATGGAGATATAAAGATTTAGAAGTACATACGGATCTCAATGTAGCAGATCCGTTGACTAAAACTCTCCCTAGAGCAAAACATGATCAACACCAGAACTCAATGGGTGTTAGATTTATCACTATGTAACTAGATTATTGTCTCTAGTGCAAGTGGGAGACTGAAGGGAATTTGCCCTGAGAGGCAATAATAAAGTGTTTATTATGTGTATTCCAAGTATATGATAGATGTTTATTTTGAATGCTATAATTGTATTAATACGGAAATATTAATATATGTGTGTTTAATAAACAAACAGAAAGTTCCTAGTTATGCCTCTCTCATAAACTAGCTCGTTGATTAACAAGATGATCAAGGTTTCCTAAACATGGACATTGGATGTTGTTAATAACAGGATCACAACATTACTATAATGGTGTGATGAACATTCATCCAAAGTATAGCATTACAATCAAATTTGTTGAGTTTATATTGCTATAACAACTTACGAAGTGATCCTAATCCTTAGACCATGAGATCATGTCAATCACTAACACCGGAAGAGTTTCTTGATAACATCAAACGTCACACCGTAACAGGGTGATTATAAAGATAGATTCAGAACTAATAAAGTGTTATGTTGAGGCTCATGGATCGAGAGTGGAATTTGTTCATCCCGATGACGGATAGATATACTCTGGGCCCTCTCGGTGATATCACATTGATTAGCTTGTAAGCAAGTGATTTGATCACTAGAATGTTATATCATGGGAACGAGAAAAGAGTGCATGTCAGTAACAAGATCAAACTAGGTATGGAGATACCGATGATCGAATCTCGGACATGTAATATATCGTGAAACAAAGGGATTAAGATACTAGCGTAAAAGGTTCCGACGATCACAAGAAAGTCATCGTTGAATATGTGGGAGTCAGTATGGGTCTCCAGATCCGCTCGATTATTGATCCGAGAGGGGTCTCGATCATGTCCGCATTATTCACGAACCGTAGGGTGACACACTTAAGAGACACCGACATCCAATTGGAGCAAAAGTTTCATGCCGAAAGAATGAACAAGCGCATGAATTTATTTCACTAGATTCCGAAACAGGTTTTCGGGTGAAATTGCATAAAGTGGTTATGCATGTGAAATGGAATTCTAGCAATGGGTTATTTGTGAATGTTTTTCATTAAAGTAATTGACAAAATTCTGAATAAAATAAAAGAGTTTTATTTAATGAGAGTTTGCATTAAATTTGGTGGAAATTTAATGGCAAGTTTGAGTGGGATTTTGAGTGGAGGCATATGAATGGATTTTTGTGAGTGGAGTGTCCACCCACATGAATGAAGGAGGGGAGGGGGCATCCCCCATGGCCGGCGGCCACCCCCTTGTGTGCCCCCCTCCTCCTATAAAAGGAGCCCCTCCTCTCACTTCTCACGCACACCTCCTCGTGAAGGATCTCTCCCCCCCTCTAGAATTTATCCCCCATGGTCTCGGACTAGCGAGATACATGTTCCCGGTGGCTATTCGGCAAGAAAGAGTTGTGCTTCCGCTGCATCGCTGGAGAGAGGAGGCGGAGGTTCCTCGGTGCCTCGAATGTGTGTGCGAGCACGGATGCGCTGCTGATTTGCGGCGCTAGGACTTCCTCTCGATCTTGAGATTGGCAAGAGATCGTCTACATCAACCACGAGTTGAACTCGTTAAGCTTTGTCGGTCTTCAAGGGTATGTTCTCTACGTATATAAATTTGCCCGTTGTTCGTATCTAATAGATAGATCTTGGTACATAGTTCACATCGTAGGAAATTTTTTGTTTTCTATGCTGCGAACCCTACAGCTTTCTGATACATAGTAACCTAATTCCTTCGACCATGAGATCATGTTAATCACCATCACCGGAAGGATGCTTTGATGACATCAAACACCACACCGTAACTGGGTGGCTATAAAGGTGGCATTGAGTGTTCGGAAAGTATGGGTTGAGGCACATGCATCAAGAGTGGGATTTGTCCATCCATATGACGGATAGATATAATCTGGGCCCTCTCGGTGGAATGTCATCCAATTAGCTTGCAAGCATGTGACTGGCTCACAAGGGATCACATATCACGGGAACGAGAAAAGAGTACTTATCGGTAACGAGGTTGAACTAGGTAGGCAGAGATACCGATGATCAAAACCTTGGATAAGTAAACTATCGTGAGACAAAGGGAAATTGGTATCGTATGTAAATGGTTCATTCGATCGCAAAGTAATCGTAGAAATATGTGGAAGCCATATGAATTTCCAGATTCCTCTATTGGTTATTGTTCGGAGAAGTGTCTCGATCATGTCCGCATAATTCACGAACTGTAGGGAGACACACTTAAGGAATTGATGTTGTTGAGTAGTTATGGAATGATGAGTAAGAGACCGAATGTTCCGGAGAATAAGATTCATATAAGGAAAGTCCCGTTTCGGAGTTGGAGAATGATTCCGGTGTTTTCATCGGGAATGTTCTAGAAGGGTCCGGAAGGTCTGGCACTCCGGAGGGGAAGAGTGCATGAATGTGTCATAACAAGTTGGAATGGTTGCATCATGTACTAGGTGTCATCGCTGAGCAAAATAAAGGTATAAATCAAATCCTAGTTTGAGAAGTCAAACACCAATTTGAAAAGTCAAATGGCAAGTTTGCTTGGTGTAGGGAGAGTAGGAAACCTACTTGGGGAGGAGTTCCTCTCACTCCACCGCCGGCCAAGGAGGCCGACTTGGGGGAGGACTCCCTCCCCCTTGGCCACGCCCTCCCACCTATAAAAGGAGGGGCAGGGCTGCCCCTCTAGACACACACCTTGCCCCACCAAACCCTAACCCTAGCCGCCGGCCACCAAGTCGCTGCCGCCGCCCTAGGGTTTCCTCCTAGCCGCCGAGTTGGGGCCCTCCCCTTTCCCTAGCCGCAGGCCTAGCCCTCTATCCTTGGTGCCTCTAAAACCTAGATTGCCAAGGCCTCTCTCATAGTCCACCATACTCGCTCCGGCTTAAGGCGAAGCCCTGCGAGATCTCCCCTCTACTTCCCATTACCGTCAGGCCGGAATCGCGAGGAGAGTGCTACAACCTCCTCTGGAACAAGGGAGAGGAAGGTCTTCATCGAGTACCGAACGTGTGACCGACTGCGGGAGCGCTGCCGGAATGCAGCGCCGGAAGGATCGTCTACACGATCTTGAGATCGGCAAGTGTACGACTACAACACCCACGAGAATCTGCTCTCGTTAACCGCTTTGGATCTTCGAGGGTTAGTAATCTATCGACTCGTTGCTACAATCTAGTAGATAGATCTTGGCTTGATCATAGATTAGATCTTGATTGTGTGTTCATGCGGTAGAAATTTTTTGTTTTCCATGCTACGAACCCCTACAGTGGTATCAGAGTCGTGGCTATATGTAGATCTGTTTCACGAGTAGAACACAATGGTCATTGTGGGCGTTGATGTTTTTGTTGTCGATTGCTTCTTATGTACTTTGCATCTTGCGGGATGGTGGGATGAAGCGGCCCGGGCTAACCTTACATGAAATCGTTCATGAGACTTGCTCCATGCTTGACATGCAACTTGTATTGCATAAGTGGCTTTGCGGGTGCCTATTTCTCCCAACATAGTTAAGATTCAATTTACAACGGGTGATTGACAATACTAGTATCAATTTGTGGTTCTTGTTCATAAGTTAGAACGACACTTATTGAAAGCCCCAAACCACGTAAAACATGCAAAGAAAATTAGAGGCGTCTAACTTTGTTTTGCAGGGGTGTGCTGTGATGTGATATGGCCATGATTGTGATTATATATGATGTATGCAATGTTCCTTATTATAAGTTGGCAACCGGCAGGAGCCATATGGTTGTTTCCATTAAGTCCTATGTGTCTATTATTCAAAGTAGGTGTAATAGTTGATGCTGGTGGAAGACAATCATGAAACGGCGCCATTGACCTTGACGCCACACCGGTGATGATGGAGATCATGTTCGTGCTTGAAGATGGAGATCGGAAGCACAAGAAGAAATGCCATATCATATCACATATTATGAATTGCATGTGATGTTAATCCTTTTATGCATCTTGTATTGCTTAGTTCACGATGGTAGCATTATAAGATGATCCCTCAAGCACACAATTTCAAGTTTTAAAGTGTTCATCCTTAGTAAGCACCGTTTCTAAAGCTCGTTGTTTCGAAGCACCACGTGATGATCGGGTGTGTTAGATTCTGCGAGTGTATACAACGTGAGCAAGCCAGATTTTCTCATGCGGAAGCTAAGGTTTGATCTTAACGAGCCTAGCATGTACATACATGGTCTCGGAACACGGATCACCGAAAGGTAAAGCATGAGTCATATAGTAGATATGATGAACATGTTGATTGTTCGCCATTGAAGCTACATCAAATCTCGTGATGATCGGTTTTGATGTGGTGGATTTGGTTCGTGTGATCACTAAAACAATGTGAGGGATATTGTTTTGAGTGGGAGTTCAATAGCAATATTATTAAAAGTTGAACACTATTTATCATAAATTAAATCAAAGTGAATTTGCATACTTGTTGTAGTCATTGGCATCCGTTTACCACCTTGCGCTTAGTTATAATTGAGATGATAGAACTTTAGAATTCTGGTTAGTTACTTTACGAACTGGTATCGTATTGTTTTGAAGTGTTAATCTAAAGTTTAAAAGTCCCATTGCAAACTTTCAGTAAGTTCCGGTTACTCCATGAAGTTTAATAGTTGGTATTAAACCAAGAGTAAAAATTCTAGTGTTAGTATATAAGTATCATGTTTATCTCCATGATTCTTGATATTCAAAGGATTGTCTTAATATCAAGGTTATCTAGGATCTGAAAGAGTTGTTTCAGAAACCATGATGTGTGGAAGATATTGTGATATCTGAAACGAAGTTTTGGTTGAAACATGATAGAGTATAATATGGCAAAAGTCATGTTTTCATATTTGATGAGAATTTGCAAAACGTTGGAGACACTAGTTGTCCTAATCCTCCAAAAGGATTTGGAGAGCAACATTATACTCACGATTCATCGTTATAAGCTAAAAGTAGCTTGATCATGGATAATTCCATGATAATGGTGAATATTTGATGTAGGTAAAATGTTTACTACACCAAGAGATTACTGAAGAAAGGAATTTGAAAGAACACCAAACATTTGATGATGGTGATCTACTTCAAAGTGCAAGTCCAAAGACATTGGTATTTTACTATACATGCTTTGGACTATGTGTCATGTATATGGCTCCACTATTGATGTTGATAGATTCTTTCAAACAGAAAAAGAAATACTGAAAGAGAATCTCATAAATATATGGCAGAAAAGAAAAGACTAGAATTGTTTAGCTTAGGTATATAGAGGATATACATGTTATGGTTATATTCTTTGCTTGTTAAACAATGTAGTTCTTAAGTATTGGATACTGAATTTGTTGGTATGAATTGTCATACGAAACAACAGAATTCATAAACTATAATGGCCTAAGTAACTAGCAAAAGAATATGTGATGATGTTCATCGAGAACAAATAAAGGGTTATTGTGTTGTTCATTAAACATCAAAGTTTGCCTTCAAGATTTGTTTTATCAGGCATTATGAGAACAAAAGGGTTGTTCAAATAATTGTCGTAATCCATAAAAGATGGATGATTCACAAATCTCGTTGGAGAAATCACATACATAAAACTAGTGCTAAAAATGTCGAAAGACAAATTGATTGAAAGATCACTTAGGAAGTGACATCGCCGTTTAAATTATATTGGAAAGAAAACATGAAGAAACTCCATGTGGATGGAATTTTGGAGTCCTTTTGATTTTTGATCAAATGACGCTTATGAAACTTTCCTAGAGATAATTAAAACTTCATTCATAGGCCAAAAAGGGAACGAATAACTAGCTTATTGGAACTTGTACATATTGTTGTATGAAGTACATTATGTGTAGTCAAGAGCGATGGATTTCAACTTCATATGCTTCCTCCAAAAATTTGAGTGAATATATGAATATTTACTTAATAAGGATGAAGTATGAAACATTTGAAAAGTTCAAGGACTTTCAAGATGAAGTGCAAGATCATTGTAACAAGAATATAAATAGTTTATGATAAGATCATAAAGGAAGATATTTGAGTTACAAGTTTAGCATAATACCTAAGATTTAAGGAATCATTCTGTGGATTTGCATTTTTCGAAACACCATAAGAGTATGGAGCATTCGAGATATGTAATTAAACCTTGTTTGGCATGGTAAGATCAAAGGTGTAATTCATAAAACTGCCATTATATATTAAAGATTAAAAGCTTTAGAGACTACCATTTTTCCACTGAAAAGAGCTCCATCATAATCCGCTGAAATGACACCATATAAAGTTATGGTTTGGGATACAACCCAGGTTGTTATTTCTTAAACATTGGCATGCTATGCATAAGAAAGATGTTTGCAACCAAAGTCGGATGAACCTGTCTTTGTATGTTATTTCGAATAACTGTTCCTCCATAACATCGAAGACAAAAGTGTTTGTCGCTTAGAACGTCAAGTTTCTTTGAGAAGGAATTTTCGTGAAAAGTTAAGTGGGAGGACAATAGAACTTTGATAAGGTTAAAAGAACCTTAGCTATATGTGCAGAGTTGCGCAGCGTCGAAAAGTGTTCCGGAGGCAGCAACAATGCTCATGGCTCACGTGCCTCAAAGGTTATGGTTACGGAGATCTAAGTTCCTATTGAAACAAATAGGTCGGGTAAACAATCAAATACCAAGATTTGAGAGTTAAATCATTATTTGACAATAATGATCCAACTACATGCAAAGAAGCGATGATGGGCCCTGACTCCGTCAAATGGCTTGAAGCCATAAAATCCGTGATAGTTCCATACACGAGAAATCAAGCTTTGAACTTGAAGGACCCTCGAGAAAGGTGTAAGACCTAATAGTTGTGTTTGGATCTATAAAGAAATAGACATGGATGTTTCACATCTATGAAATAGTCGACATGTTGGGAAAGAGTTCACAACAATGTTCAAAGGTTGACTATGACAAGATTTGATCTTTCATAGCGATATTTAGTCTAGACGGATTAATGTAGCAACCACTACATATAATTTTGTTATGTGGTAGTTGAATAAACAAAACAAGTTCTTCTAATAGAATTGTTACCTAGGACGTGTGCATAACATGGTCCAAAGGGTTTTGTTGATTCAAAGGATGCTAAAAGCATATGCAAACTTCAATGGTTGAGGTAAGCATTGCGGAGTTGGAATCTTCACTATGATGAAACTGTTAAAGGAGTTTAAATTCATCGGAGATGATGAAGATGCTTGCATTTGCAAGAAATTAAGTGGGAGCGCTAAGACATGTTTCTAATACATTATGTGGAAGACATATTGTTGATTAGAAATTATGTATCTTTTATTAACACATATTAAGAATTTCATCCCGATGAAAGACTTAGGCAAAACCCAAATATTTTGGCATCAATAGACGCTAATAAGGTTGTGCCGAAAGTACATAGATGATATATTGAATGAGTTCAATATAGAAACGACAAGAAAGGTTCTTGTCAGAAAGGATTGAATGAGTTCAATATTGATGGTATATTCAAGTGTATTAACACTTGGTAAGTGATACAAAGATTCAAGTATAGATTGATACTTGATGTATGACATCACAAAGAATATTTATATACCTCATACTGTGATATGTACAAATCCAGATATGTCCTATGCTCTAAATGTTATGAGCATATACCAGAATGATTCATAAGATGATCATTGGACGATAGTAAGGATATTCTTATGATCTTTTGGAAGAACTAAGAATATATCATTTTGTAGAAGTGGCAAATAGATGGTTAGTTCATTGTAAAAGTACTACATTGATACTAGTTTTGTCACAAAGTACAAATTAAGTTTATCTCAATCTAAACTAAGGGTGGCACGATATAATGGAAAGTAAGTTAATGAGTTCCAAAGTTAAGACATTATGACAGATACTACAACAAAAGGCTAAGTATATGACTGCTATAATAGCAGCAAAAGAGAGCATTTCTGTCAAGTAGTTTGTTATCAAACTAGGTGTGCTTCACAGCGGGATAGTACTATGAAGATATATTGTATGACAATATTATCAACATGTTTTAACCCCAAAGAACTAAAGGTATCACCAAAGGACCAAATTTATACAAAGCCATCTCATTATAGAATGAGTGATGCGTAGAGACGCAAAGACATGCAATTACACACGGACCTGAAAGTGTCAGATCCGGAGATCAGTTGACCACTAGCAATCGTGTACATACAACACCGGAAAGCCATAGGTGTTGAATACACAAAGGTTTGAAACTAGATTTTTGACTCTAGTGCAAGTGGGAGACTGTTGGAGATATGCCCAAGAGGCAATAATAAAGTGGTTATTATCATATCTTCATGCTTATGATAAATGTTTACATACCATGCTATAATTGTATTAATCAGAAACATTAATACTTGTGTGATTTGTAAACATAAAAGAGTCCCTAGTAAAGCCTCTTGTTAAACTAGCTTGTTGGTTAATATATGATCATGGTTTCCTGATCATGAACATAGAGATGTTATTAACAACAGGGTCATATCACTAGGAGAATGATATGATGGACATACTCCTATAGTTAAGCATAGCATAAAGATCAAGTCATTTAATATAGTTCATTTGCTATAAGCTTTCTGATACATAGTAACCTAATTCCTTCGACCATGAGATCATGTTAATCACCATCAACGGAAGGATGCTTTGATGACATCAAACACCACACCGTAACTGGGTGGCTATAAAGGTGGCATTGGGTGTTCGGAAAGTATGGGTTGAGGCACATGGATCAAGAGTGGGATTTGTCCATCCATATGACAGATAGATATACTCTGGGCCCTCTCGGTGGAATGTCATCCAATTAGCTTGCAAGCATGTGACTGGCTCACAAGGGATCACATATCACAGGAACGAGAAAAGAGTACTTATCGGTAACGAGGTTGAACTAGGTATGCATAGATATCGATGATCAAAACCTCGGATAAGTAAACTATCGTGAGACAAAGGGAAATTGGTATCGTATGTAAATGGTTCATTCGATCGCAAAGTAATCGTAGAAATATGTGGGAGCCATATGAATTTCCAGATTCCTCTATTGGTTATTGTTCGGAGAAGTGTCTCGATCATGTCCGCATAATTCACGAACCGTAGGGAGACACACTTAAGGATTCGATGTTGTTGAGTAGTTATGGAATGATGAGTAAGAGACCAAAAGTTGTTCGGAGTCTCGGATGGGATCCGGGATATCACGAGGAGATCCGGAATGTTCCAGAGAATAAGATTCATATAAGGAAAGTCCTATTTCGGAGTTGGAGAATGATTCCGGTGTTTTCATCAGGAATGTTCTAGAAGGGTCCGGAAGGTCCGGCACTCCGGAGGGGAAGAGTGCATGAATGTGTCATAACAAGTTGGAATGGTTGCATCATGTACTAGGTGTCATCGCTGAGCAAAATAAAGGGATAGATCAAATCCTAGTTTGAAAAGTCAAACGCCAATTTGAAAAGTCAAACGACAAGTTTGCTTGGTGGAGGGAGAGTAGGAAACCTACTTGGGTAGGAGTTACTCTTCCTCCACCGCCGGCCAAGGAGGACGACTTGGGGGAGGACTCCCTCCCCCTTGGCCGCGCCCTCCCACCTATAAAAGGAGGGGCATGGCTTCCCCTCTAGACACACACCTTGCCCCACCAAACCCTAACCCTAGCCACTGCCACCAGTGCCGCCTCTGTGGTTTCCTCCTAGCCGCCGAGTTGGATCCCTCCCCTTGCCCTAGCTGCCGGCCTAGCCCTCTCTCCTTGGTGCCTCTAAACCCTAGATCGCCAAGGCCTCTCTCATAGTCCACCATACTCGCTCCGGCTTAAGGCGAAGCCCTGCGAGATTTCCCCTCTACTTCCGGTACCACGCCATCGTGCTACCGGAATTGCGAGGAGAGTGCTACAACCTCCGCTGCCTGCTGGAACAAGGGAGAGGAAGGTCTTCATCGAGTACCGAACGTGTGACCGACTACGGGAGCGCTGCCATAACGCAGCGCCAGAAGGATCGTCTACACGATCTTGAGATCGGCAAGTGTACGACTACATCACCCACGAGAATCTGCTCTCATTAACCGCTTTGGATCTTCGAGGGTTAGTATTCTATCGACTCGTTGCTACAATCTAGTAGATAGATCTTGGCTTGATCATAGATTAGATCTTGATTGTGTGTTCATGCGATAGAAATTTTTTGTTTTCCATGCTACGAACCCCTACACTTCACTTCTCGGTTCTTGATCTTGTTGAAGCGACCATGTTGGAGCTCAATCCTGAACCGTATCCCCATGCGATCCTGAGCTACAACAGTAGCCTGGGAAGAACTCGCAGCAACACGAGCACGCATTTGGATCCTTGTGTTCATAATCTAAGAATAAATAAGAAATACAAAAATAAAAATAAAACTTTTTGATCCCACATTAATAAGCATAACATATTCCTCATCATAGTCACTAAAGAATCTCCTCAAAATAATAATCTAGGCAAGAGAAACATGACAATTAGTTCATAGTAGGTCTTACCCTAGATTGATAATTACAATAGATCAGAGATGAATTTGCAAAAATTAATTGGAGGATCGAAGGAGAAACATACCATAGATCACTCGCGTGCGAGGAAATCGAACGAAATTGAGTAGAGATGAATATCCCTTGAGGTTTTGAGAGAGTTTGGAGGAAGAAGAGAGAAAAAGGATTGAAGTTTTGGTGTTGGGGGTACCTTCCCGTGCGTTTATATGGTCGGACGCAACTATACGGTCGCAACTATACGGCCGGAACATTTTGTTCCCGCTGTATAGTTGGTCTGATGGCAAAATTTAGGGTTTCTTAGGGTTTTTCTCAAGGGGCAATATCTATATGGCCCGAACTATACGACCGGGATTTTTATCTCCGCCGTATAGTTGGTCGTCAAACCTTCTGTATCCGGAAAAGAAAATTTGTCAATGACATGAATATCTATACGGCCGGAACTATACGGTTGGGATTTTTATTCCCGCCATATAGTTGGTTGTTAAAGGTACTGTAGTCATCAAAAGATTTCTATTTCTTCAAGAATTCTTTCTTAACCTGAAACTTGGCAAAACACCATGTTTTCATAGAAAAATGACAGTCTAAATTGTCGACCAACATTAGCATGTATAATATAGGAATTTAGTACCACCGAATCTCTCCTTCTCAAGTCGAGTTTTCTAGCACTCGTTATTCAACATGAAACTTAATCTAAAACTTAAAATGTTACTCAAACCTTTATTTCACATGGGTTGCCTCCCATGCAGCGCTCTTTTATGGTCAATAGCTTGACCTTGATGTTGCTCACTTAGGCCAGATGAGTGGAACACCCACTCAAAAATAGCTGGCCTTCAAAGTGATGTCTGACACGCTCAATTTGCATAAACTTTCTATATCATAATTTACCTCTGTTCATTGATATTTGTCTTATTATGAGGTATTACTTATGGCTTTTCATCTGTTTATGCATGTTGGATGATTCTTGGAGGATGGACTGTGGGAGTCTGGATTCTGATGGAAAAGAAGGTGTTTCGGTGCAATTTTGCAAATATCAGAAAAATACTAGAAAAATATGGAAACATATTATTTTACCAGAAGACGAAGGAAGCCAGAAGGAGGGACGAAGAGGGGCCTTAGGGGGCCCATGACCCTAGGTGCGGGCCCACCTGACCCCGCGCCTCGGGCAGGTGTGGCCCGCCTGCCCGGCCTCCGACTCCGCCCCTTCACCTATATGTTCCCTTCGAAACCCTAAGGCTTGGGGAGCGACCACAGATAGATTTCCGCCGCCTCTGGGGGCGGAAAACACCGAGAGAGAAAGATCTCTTCGTCTCTTCCAGGGGAATTCCTTCCCGGAGAGGGGAGACCGTCGCCATCAACACCGTCATCAAGCTAGGCTTCATCGGGACCATCATCATCATCCACATCATCATCTCCACCAGCACCATCACCACCACTCCGTCCCGCTGTAACAATTGTGTTGGATATTTCTTTAGTTCTTAGGGGGAACTTTCCCGGTGTTAATTACTATTGTAGTTGATGCTTGTGAGGGGAACAATTGGATTATTGTTTATGTTCAGATTGTTATCTATTATCATATCATCTTTGATCTTGATCCATATGATGTCTTGTGAGTAGTTCTTTTAGTTCTTGAGGACATGGGAGAAGTCATGTTGTTAGTAGTGAATCTGTGATGAGATATTATTCAATGGTTTAGTATTTAAGTTGTGGTTCTATTCTTATAGTGGTGTCATGTGAACGTCGACTACATGATACTTCACCATTTATGGGCCTAGTGGAATGCATTGTGTATTTGGATACTAACTGTGGGGTTGTCGGAGTGACAGAAACCTGAACTCCCGTTAGGACACCTTTGCACAAGGGAGCGTATGATCTCAGAGTTTAAGGATGTGGTTAGATTTATATCTTAATTACTTTCCTATAGTTACAAATGTTTGTAGGGGGTTTAATCACAAGTATGTATTAGTCCTAGGAAGGGCGTTATGTTAGCATAGGTTCACCCACACAACACTTACAAACACTAGAGAAGAGTACTCAGCTATTTGAAGCGAAAGCACTTGACAGAATTCCCATGTGTCCTCGAGAACGTTTGGTCCTTATAAGTATTTCCACCGGCTTTTCCTTTGCTAAGAAAGGATTAGGACACTTGCTCCGTTTATTCGTTACTTTCGTTACTTGCTCTTTATTTTGTTGCCTTGTCAAAAAACCACTAAAAATCCGTTTGCTAAGTATTCACAGGGATTTCCTGCTCCATACCACTGTTCAGTATCTTCTGCTCCTTGTTGGGATCGACACTCCTATTTATCGAAAGTACTACGATACACCCCCTATACTTGTGGGTCATCAAGACTATTTTCTGGCGTCGTTGCCGGGGAGTGAAGCGCTATTGAAGAGTGGAACTGGTAAAGGAAACTTTTACTGTGAGTATTTATTTTGTTACTGCTTGTTACTTTGTTTCCAATATGGATAACCCACTTGGTTTTCTGTTTAGGAAAACTACTACCACTGATAGGGTAGTATATGAACCACCTCCTGTTGAGATAGATCCTTTTAAGATACCTACAAGTATTGTCAATCGTGTTATGGATAATTATTATTTTGGGGATGGAACTGTCCATCCTGGTGATCACTTGCTTTTTATCCATGAATTATACGGGTTGTTTAAGTGTGCAGGTATCACAACTGAACAAGTGAAGAAGAAGTTACTCTCCATATACTTGAAAGGGAGAGCTGAAGAATGGTATAAGCTGATGAAGAATGGACAATCCATGGAATGGGAGGAGATGCCATCTCTGTTTTACTCTAAATTTTATCCTCCTAGTGAGATTCATAAGGATAGAAATCTTATATATAACTTTTGGCCTCTTGATGGAGAGAGTACAGCTCAAGCTTGGGGGAGATTAAAGTTACTAATTGACGAGGTTTAATCTCGTCAATGCCCATTGTTATGGACTAGGGTTTTGGAGAAGATAGGGATGCTGGAGATCGCGGAACGATTAGCAAACAAGCAAAACTGGGACATGCGGTTTACCCAGGTTCAGGCCCCCGAAGGGAAAACCCTACTCCTGCTTGTCTGCTCTCGATTATGGCGAAAACGAAAGTTACAGGGGTGCGCAGATGCAATCTGGCGTGGAGGTGTGTATGCGGAAGTATGAGGTCAGAGATCTAGGTCATGCCCTCCTAGCCTTTATATAGAGTTAGGCAGGTCCCAGGCACAGACCGAGTCGGTTACAGGTTTTAGGGTTTACCCTTTTGAATTTTCTATCTACCCTAGTCTTGCTCTCCAAGGATCTGAAGGCGTCATATGGGCCCTGGCCACCTGAAAATCTTCACGGGCCGGCGTATATTTGTCGTGGGCCTTCCTTGGGCTGGACTAGGTATCTTTGAAGACGGTACCGCGGGTATAACCATGTCAAGAGTTCCCAGTGTTCAAATAATCGTAGATCCGGCTGAGGACTCTTCAATCCTTCGGGTGCAACTCCGTCTTTCAAGAGAATGTGTAGGGATTGTTGATACGCAGCTCGACTCTCCGACGAGTGGTCGATTAAGCCTTAGGACAAAACAACACGATCTTTTTCAGGTTCGAGTCCCTCGACTCGAACCCGGAACATATGCTGGCGTAATTCGACTCAGGCCGCGGAGGACTTATAGTAGTGGAATTCCAGTGATTTTAAATGATGTACCCAACGCGTCCGTCGGAATTTTTCATCCCGCCTGTTGGCACGGATTCTTACTAGCAGAGCGCAGTCATGTGCGTTACCAGGCCATCAGATGATATCTGTAGGTCTTATCTTTGTGTCGTAGACACAACATCCGAATGTTTATCACCGCGGAGGTGTTTCGGGTGGCCAAGGAGGACGTCGCCCACTTAGCGTTTAATGGGGCAGAGTTGCCGAAAATTTTTGCGTGCTGATCCGAAGGATCGCAGTCGAAGAATTCATAGGGTGCGCGACCAGCGCTCCCTATGGGAGTAGCCACCGAGTGTCTGTTCGAGTCGTAGAATCGAGCAGAGACTTTGATTCAGTCACTGTTTAGCTTCAGGTCTGTAGGAAACAAATTTTTCGGATGCTTGAATCCACACTCCCTATGGGAGTAGCCCCCGAGTCCGTAGTGGAGTCGCAGACTCGACGTAGGACTCGAAGAAATAGTTCATTGCCGTAGTGTTTTGTTCATTTTCGGGTGCGCGGCCAGCGCTCTTGATAGGAGTAGCCCCTGAGTAGTTAGTCGAATCGTAGATTCGTGTGAGTACTCTTTGCTTTGTAGCCGAAGAATTGTGACTTTTTGCAAGTATAGCTTTTGATGACGTCAGTGCTGACGATCGGTGACCTCAAGCATCTGATGCACCAGAGATGACTTGACTGGACGAACATGGGTCCCACCTTCTGACCTTGAATTGACCGGTCACGCGCGGCGTGGAGATAATTACGGCGTCTCCTTGATTTCCGCGCATAGTGGACGACGTGTGAGCGACGGTTCGCTGTGATGCTGACATGTGTATGGTCAGATCTTGTCTTTGGCGTTAGGTCTTCTTGATGGACCGTCATCGTGCATCGTCTTCGTCCTTATAATCATTGGGGAAAAATTAGTCTTTTTTCACCGCAACCATTCTCGTTTCACTACTCCATTGTTCTCTGCGATTTCTTGCTGTGCGCTGGAATATCCTCGGACATTTCCTTCTTTGCTCCTACGTTCTCGCCGCCGGCGCCGCCGCACCGCAATGGGGAAGCCTAAGAAGTCTTCTTCCGCGGTTAGTACCAGCACTGCTGGAGGCAAGAAGAGTGTTGCCGCTACCCGTGTCACCGATGGTGGCTGGCGGCGATCGGAGACGCGGGAGAGCGATCTCCGCAAGCTTCGTGAGCGGGGCTTAATCCCGCAAGATAGGGAGGCCGTCAAACTCCCTGGCAACGAGGTAATTCCCCGTCCCCCCGCTGGGTTTTGGGTTATGTTCCTCGCATTTGTCCTTCCCAGTCCACAACTTCCTTTCTGGACTGCTTTTTCTTTACGGCATCCAGTTGCATCATCTTTCTCCCAACTCTCTTCTTCACATTGCTTGTTTCATTACTTTCTGCGAGTGCTGGCTCGATATCGAGCCGCACTTTGGCATCTTCCGGAAACTCTATTCCGTGAATATGCAATCTGGTTCTGATGGTGCTTATCCCATTGGGGGTTGCATCATCGTCCTTCGATCCAATCTTCTTGTCTTCTCCTTTTCCATGTGAGAATATGTCCAGTACTAGCGGAGGCAATGGTTTTACATCCGCGACTCCACGGTAGCTGGGAAGGATTTTGGTCTTGCTCCTTTCGACCCCTCCTAGAAAATCGAGCCGAAAAGGTCTTGGAAAAACCAGATCTTGGATGGCGAGGTAGCGGAGATAGAGGGGCTCTATCGTCGGGTGGAGGATCTCCAGTTGACTCCGGAGAAGGAGGTGAATGGTGTGGATATCATCCGCACCTTTCTCAAACGTCGGGTGCAGCCGCTCTAGGCTAGGGCGCACCCGATGTTCCTTTACACTGGTCATCGTGATCCGACTAGGGTTTCAGCCGAATAATTCTCCAAGGGAGATCTCGACGGGGCCCTTCGTCCGCTGCTGAAGTTCAAGGCTGGAGAGGATATCCCGGGGAAGTCGCTGACTTCTCCGTTCTCTGCTTCACTTCCTATCCCACAGGTGTAGATCCAGGACGTGCGTGTAGCGCTATTTTCGACTGCATTATACTTTCCTTTGTTTGCTAACAAATTTCTTCTTTTGTGCAGGAGTTCAAAGTGCCGGGCATGTCGCCACCGCTTCCCCGAATTGTTTCCGGCTGCACCGGATAATGAAGTGGTGGATTCCATGTCCGAGCTGCCATCGGCGCGGTCTCTGTCTGAAGAGGCCAACGAGTCGAGCGAGGACCACACTCGCAAGCGGACACGGAGCTCCAGCGAGTCTTCGGATGCCTCAAATCCGCGACTCCTAGGAACCCGCTGTGGCTTGAACGTCACAGTGATGGGCATGGAGGCTCTTCCTCTCCGATTCCTGCCGTTCCCGTGCGGGCTGTGGCACCGCACTCGCCGGTGAAGCGGAAGAAGGAAGAAAAGAAGGAAGAGAAGAAGGAAGAGAAGAAAGAGGAGAAGAAGGTCCGGAGGACCCCTCCCGTATTCGACTTGAGCGACCTTGACTCGTAAGTTTTCTTAGTCCTTTATTGCCTTTTTTTGCCTGTTTACTTTGTTCGTGTGCTAACTTGTCCTTGTGCAGCCATTCCTCCAACGACTCCTCCAGTGATGGTGGTCGGGAGATGATGGGGTAGTCGAAGGTCGTGCTTCCTCCTCCTCAGACGGTGGCCACCTCTGAAGGCGCTGCTATAGACCCTTCTCCGCAGGAGGTTCGGGTGGTTGCGCCTCAGAAGGCTGCAAGCGAATCTTCGGAGTCGTCGTCGAATCATGTAAGTAATTCTGCTTCCTGCTACGGGGGGACCCCCCGAGCCTTTTTGGATGATCTATTGATTATCTCTTTTATTCCTACCTCGGGGGGAGCCCCCGGGCATCTGTAGGTTAGTTTGTTTGTTCGTTCTTCCTTCGAGTCTCAGGGGGAGCCCCCGAGCGCTTTTACGTGTGTAACTTGCGTCTGCTCGTTCTTTTGGGCGTAGCCCCCGAGCTCTTTTTTTGACTAGTCGGTCTTTTTTGCAGCCTTTTGTGCAAGGTGCCAACCAACTGGTGCAGCAGCACCTGGCGTTGGAGGCCAGCCTCAAGCAACTTCAAGGTATTGTTATGCCTTGGTATTTTGTTTGTTCTTGAATTTTGTCCTTCCATCCGACATTTGTATTGCTTGCTGCAGAGGATCACAACGCCTCTCTTCGTGAGATTGATGCTCTCAAAAATAGCCTTGGTCAAGCGGAGAAGAAGGCTGAGGTCGCCGTTGGTGCAAAGGAGCGCCTCGAGCTGGAGTTGGCCCACACGGCCGAGGCTAAGGAGCTCCTACAGCAGGAGGCTATGGACCGCGAGGAGCAGCTCGCCACCACCACTGCTTCGCACGAGAGAGAGGTGGCCGGCAAGCTTATGGCGCCTGCCAAGGCTGTTTCGGGTGAGTATCTCCACCTTCACCTTTTGATTTCCTGGTCTTTCTTTTCCTGTTCTTTTATTTATTCTGCTTCCTTTGTTATCTTAGATGCCGCGGGCATCGAATTTGACCGCGGTGCTCTGGAGCATGGGAGCGCTCTGGATGATGCGACTGCGGCGGTCGAAGACCGCTGCAGTACCGTTGTCAACTCGCTTGCCAAGGCCAAAGAGGTCCTTGGGCGCTTCTACAAGGAGCTTGTCCCCAAGGGCGTGGCCCTCGACGATGTTGATGCCTTGGCGGAGGCGCTGTCAGCCGACGCACCTACGGCGTACAAGCGCAAGCAGAAGGGCATTGGTGCATCCGTCGGGCTGGCAATGGCCTTGGTGGCTGGAGCGGAGATGGACCTTCCCCAGGTCACTTCCCGGATGCCGACGACTGCTGATGGATCTGAGGTAGCCTTCGCCACCTATGTTGCTTGATGTAAGCGTTACGGGCTGAAGCTAATTGATCTGCTGGCCGAGTACGCGATAAGGCAGCAGGGAGAAGCCAAGGCGAGGCAATCCGACTCTGAGGCTACTCAGGGTGCAGCTTTGTAGGCGCTGTAGTTATAGGATAGCTATAGTCTCTTTTGTTGTAAATATTTTGATGAACAATCCTTGTGCCATGTAGTGGCTTTTGCTGCACCTTAATGAATGTGCTGAATTTCGTGCTCCTTCAACTGCTTGTTCATGTCCTTGTCTTTCTATCAACTAGGGTCCTTCGGGTGCTGATCCCGTTGACACTTCGCCTGCAGCGCAGCTGCGGCCATCCTTGGATGATGCGTCACAGCTTGCGTTTCTTCGAGACCGTGACCGTAGCCTCGAGAAAGAGTTGCTTGGGGTGCGTGGCCATGCTGACGTTTGGAAATCCAAGGCAGATCGAGGTGCTGCCAGAGAGGAGTACTTGATTGCGGAGTTGCTTCGCTTGTCCGAACTTCTTCAGTGTGAGTTTTTCGAGCTGTTGCTCGTTACTTCGGATGCGCCTGATGGCCTTGCATCTTACTTTTTTGCAAGTATTGCAGGTGCTAACCTTGCTCCAAGGGAGGAGAAGGAGCATGTTGCTGTTCGGGTCAACTGCTTGACTCAGCAGGACATGGAAGCCGGCGGGTTCTTCTAGATGGACCGTGATCGTGCCATGGTCCTTGCGACGTTGCAAGATCGCGTTCACCAAGTATCCCGGGTGCTTTGTCAGGTGAAGACTTCACTAGCGTCGGTCCTGCATGTGATGTTTCCGTTGGATGATGCGCCGTTAACTCTCTCTGGTCTGCTGTCGAAGTTTCAGAACGTGCATCATGTCAGGGAATTGGTGCAGCATCAGCTCATCGCAGGGGTGAAGGCTGCGCTCTCCCTTGTGCGATTGCATCGTCCTGATGTAGATATATCCGCTGTAGCGGCTGGGCCGCCTCTTAGGCCAGATGGTGGTGAGTGGAATATGCGTCCGCATTACGCGACTGTAAGGCAGTATGCCGAAGAGATCGTAGATCTGTTGGAGCAACGTGCCCAGGTTATTCTTCAGAGTAGGTAGTACCTGTAAAAAAGATAGATGTAAAATTTGTATACATTTGGCTGGGCGTTTTTTGCCCTTTGTTATAAAGGTTTGATTGTTGTTTTAGCACGTAGTGCTTTGTTCATATGCATGCCCTTTTCGTTAGCCTGACGCGGTCAGCTACTCAGGTGTGCACGCGTTATCCTCAGTCGACGAAGTCGTGAGGTGGGGGGAGCCCCCGAGTGCGTTTGTAGCATGGAGTAAAAAATGCGAGTAGTAAACAAAATTTTGGGGCGAGACACTTAGCTTTATTCATATCGTAATGGAGGAGGTACATTGTTCAGCTGAGTAGCCTTGGCTGAATAGCCTTATTGAAAGTAAAGAGGGAGGTAGCTAGGGGTAGAACCGTCCAGTTGTGCGACGTTCCATGGGTTGGAGCATGCGACTCCAGACTCCACGTGCTTGAGGCGATAGGCGCCACCTGGGATGACTTCGGTGACGATGTAGGGTCCTTCCCATGGAGACTCGAATTTCTTCGGTCGTTCTTGCTTGAGTCGCAGGACGAGGTCTCCTTCGACGAAGGACCTTGGGCGCAGCCGTCGGCTGTGGTAGTTGCGGAGATTCTCACGATACACCGATCGAGCTGCTATGTCTCAAGGTCACGAGTGTGTCGACGACGTATTCGAGTGCAGCCGTGGATTCGGCTTCGCTATAAGCGACAACCCGCGGGGCCTGGTGGCATACTTCGGCTGGAAGCACGGCTTCGGCTCCGTGCACCATGAAGAACGGCGTGTAGCCGGTTGAGCTGTTTGGAGTGGTGCGCAGGCTCCATAGGACGGAGGGTAGCTCTTTCGTCCAGGCTCCGGCGAGTCGCTCGAGTGGGCTCATGAGGCGCTTCTTGATGCCAGCGTCGATTAGGCCGTTGGCCTTCTCCACCTGCCCGTTTGTTTGCGGGTGCGCCACTGAGGCATATGTGATATTTATTCCGAGGCCTTCGCAGAAGTCCTGGAATTACTTGGAGATGAAGTTCGATCCGTTATCGGTGATGATGCTATGCGGCATGCCGAACCTGTAGACAATGGATTCAAAGAACTTGACGGCAGTTTTGCCCTTCTGGTTAGTGATCGGCATGGCCTCAATCCACTTGGTGAATTTGTCGACTGCGACTAGGAGGTAGACGTGTCCTCCTTTCGAGGACCTTGGCAGCTTGCCGATCATGTCGAGGCCCCATTGGGCGAAAGGCCAGGCTAAAGTAATGGGCCTGAGCTCCGACCCGGGTGCGTGGGGTTTGTCGGCGAACCTTTGGCACCCGTTGCATCTTCGGACGATGTCCTTGGTGTTGTTCATGGCCGTTGGCCAGTAGAATCCAGCTCGTAGAGCTTTGGCGACAAGGGAGCGGCTGCCTGCATGATGGCCGCAAATGCCCTCGTGGATGTCTTGGAGGATGGTTTTCCCGTCACCGATGGTGACGCACCTTTGTAGTACACCCGAAATGCTGTGCTTGTACAACTCGCCATTGATGATGGTGAAGGCTTTGGACCGGCGAGATATGCGTCGCATCCGGCTTCGTCGTGCGGTTCTCTATCTGTAATCGAAGGTATGGCCGTATCCAAGTTTCTTCGACTGCCATGACCTGCATCAGGTTGACCACGGCGACTTTTGTGTCGAGCTTTTCGGGTCCTTCCTGTCCTTCGGGTAGCGCAGCCCCCGAGTGTTCTGCTTCTTCGGGTGATCCCTTGGGGAATTTCCGCTTGATGGATGGCACGCAGATCTATTCGAGGAACGCACCTGGCGGCACCCGTGCGCAGGTAGAGCCGATGTTGGCGAGTCTGTCGGCCTCCTCGTTTATTTCTCTTCCAACGTGCCGAAGCTCGCAGTCGTCAAAGTCTCCTTCGAGTGCGTTGTAGAGTGCGCGGTACGCAATCATGTTGGTGGCGTGTGCGTCGCACTCATTCATCGTCTGTTGGACGACGAGGTTGGAGTCACCGTAGATGACCAGGCGCATTGCGCCACAGATCTTTGCCATCCTCATGTCGTGGATGCGGGCTTCGTATTCGGCCTCGTTGTTGGAAGCTCGGAATTTCATCCGAAGGACGTACTTCATCTTGTCGCCTCTGGGAGGCCAAGATGACTCCCCGCTCCGGCCAAGGCTTGAGTCAGAGAGGTCCCAACCTTTAATAAGGTAGATTCCTCCTGTGTTTACAATGCTAGTCCCTGGATCAATAGCTAGCATCCATAGTTAAGATGTAATATCAAGATACAAAGGTCATAATATAAATTTATAACCAGGAATAACATAAGTTTATTACATCAAACATAGCTCATTTGGCTATTACATTATATTGCAGCGGAATAACTATAGTCATGGGTCATTCATCTTCAAAGTGCCACAGGCAAATGTTGGTTGTAGACTTTGTAGTCCTAGTCAATCAAACAATCTTCACTTAAAAACAATCAACCTGCAACATTACAAGTTACAGCCACAAGGGTCAATACATTTTGAATTGTATTGGCAAGCTTCACTTCTATGTATAATAAGAGTGGATCCTATCAATACATGCATATTTGGCTAAGTAGAGTTTAAGGCTTATTTGCACAAAGCAATATTTTATCCTATCTTTTCAGAAATGGTTTTTTAGTCCTTTGTCAAATCTCTTTTCCAAGAATCCCTTGAACTCCTTGGTAGAAACTCAAGTGTTCAAGTCCTTGTCAAAATCTCTTGAGCCACTTGGTAACCCCAAATGCAACAAGCTTAACAAAATCTCTTTGAATTCCTTGGTACCCCCAAGTGCATCAAGTTTTTATATTAGAAGTTGGAATGTCGAGATCTCCCATAGTTCATAATTTAGTTGCTCAGTATTGTCCATAACCGGGGACACGGCTAAGTACTTAGATTTTATTAACTTCTGCAGAAGGAGTACACTTTACCCACATGTCACAATCCCATCTTGTTGCCACCAGTGGCCTACTGGATTAGTGCTCACCAAGATGGAGTACCGGCAGACTGAGAGTGTGACGAAGTCTTTCCAAAAGGTCCTCCCATACATCATTGCTAGCTTGTCTTCAGCCCCCATGAAGCATTCCAGATCCCCATGTCCGGTAACTAAAGACAATGTATGGGTCTTCCTAATGTAGTTGACTAAGCCAGAGCCATAATAGCATGTGGTTGCACACGAAAGCCACAATTGGAGAAGCATGTTCCATCTCTAAGTTTCCTAGGTGGTTTTCTTTTGGAGCACAACACAAAGTGAATCCCATAGACATAGTTCCTTTTGTTGCCACCTTCCAAAACTTAAAGTGTCCACCACCTAGGTGGTTCATTGAGTCCTTGTTTTATTATGTAAAACATAAGTCCTTTTCTCAACCTTTGTAAAATCTCAACATGTATCTCTTTTCAAAATAAAGTATGGCTAAGCATGTACAACTACAATATTTTCACTAAGGAGTGTGTAGGGAATCCTATTAGGATTTAGCATAGCATAAGTATAAAGAAATCTTTTTCATGCATGTTTTCATAATCCACTAAGTATAACGAAAATAGTAGGGCATTTGTATGATAGTGTAACTTGCCTTTTTGGTAGGGAATGAGGGTTTACTCCTTGATCTTGCTAGTCTCACTCTTTGCTAATTTCACTACAATCAATCAAACAAGCATAGTATCAAGTAGCATTCCAAACCAATATTCAAACAACATTTCACACACACAAAGCAATGGATTCCAAGTCATGCATGGGAACATGCTTAAGATGGTTTTATTCACAAGGGAAGTCTCCACTAGGCTTGTAACCTTGTAAGGTCCACATTGGTCATTTACCAAAATGGCAAAGTCATTTGCAAAAGGCCTTAGTCCATAAACCATTTTTAAAATCCAAACATCATTTCATGTGGTGAAAAATATTTTATCAAGTAAAACTTTATGTTTTTCACCAAGTGAGTTGCCATTTGCAAAGCTTGGTGTTTTGGGTCAGTTTTGGGTCAGTAGGTTTGGTCCAAAGCATTTTCCCAAAGTTTTCTTTGCCAAAACATTTCCATAATAAATTCAACAACTTTATTTGGCTAGAAAATGGCTAAGTCAAACAATTCAACCCAAATTTTACCAAAATCATTTTTAATACCAAGGGTTGGTTCCTAGGGTCAGTAAGGTCACAACAAACCATTTTGCAAAAGTTTTAACCCTAAATTCAATTTTTTAAATAATTTTTCTACTCTAAATAAGCATACAAATGAATCTGCAAAAATAAGCAAACAAACAGATACTATTTGCTAAACTAAGGCCATGGTTGGTTAGGTCTTGCTCTCTTGAATCCAACGATATAAAATTTGTAATTTTTGGACGTGTGGTTTGAAAGTTATAAGGGTTTGAAATTCACAAAATATTCTATTTTCAAATCTGTTTTTAAACAGATCAGTGACACGCGGCGTGATTTCATTGGTCGATACCGCTTCGCGCGGATCGCATGCTGTGGAGCGTTGGATTTAATTTAGATCGAGCGGCTCAGGATCAAACTTACCTCTTCGTCTAGATCTAATCCTAGCCAGTCAAAGCGCATCCTACGGCTACTGATTCACTAACCAAATTCCGGCGGCGCTCAACGGTGGCCGGTGGCGGCGACGGAAGAATCGATGCTATAGGAAGCGGGGAAGTAAAAGGACATGCTCACCGTGCTCGCAAGGACGTGGGGAAGCTCGAGGTGGTGCAATCTAGTCGAGGGGCGCATTGGAGCGGGCTTGATTGCTCGCCGGAGTGGAGCTGCGCCTCGGCCTTGCTCAGTCGTCGTCGAGGACAGCGCTGAGGATCACTCGGAGACAAACAAGATGCACGGTCAGATGCGCAAGGATACGACGAATGTGTTTGCGTGAACGAGAGGGGTCGGGGTAGTCTGGTTTACCCGAGAGGTTTCGCCGGAGTAGCCGCGACGTCGGTGATGCTCGGTTGACGGCCGAAGGCGTCTGTGGCCGCGCTGCGGTTGACGGGAGGTTCGCCAGACGATGTAGACCAAGCTCGCGGCGAGGCGCTTGAGGGGCGGCGAGGTGTGGCTGAATTGGTCGAGAAAGCTCGTCGGAGGCAGGTGTTCGGGAGGAATTGGGGCTGGGGCGTGATACTACGGTGACATAGGGAAACGGAGAGGGGCGGCGATTTAAGGTGCGTGGTCAAGGCGAGGTAAAGGCCCGGCATTATGATTTAATTGAAGCTGGATTTCGCAGAAACGGCGAGGGGGAAGAAGGGTTCGCGGGTGTGGACGATGAACAGAAGAGTGGGTCCACGGTCTGGGAAAAGAACGCAGGAGGTCCACCTGCCAGTGAGGGTGCGGGTTTCTTCTGGGGTGAAGAAAACGTTTCGGGGGCGAGGGTGAGGTGGGCTAGGTGGGCTGCTGTTGGGTTAGTTGGGCCAGATGGTGGGCTGTTCTATTTTTTTATGTCTAATTTTTTTTTTATTTCTAAATCTATTTTTCTGATTTGAATTTTATCCAACTATTCAAGCATTCAAATAATTTAAACAATTGTAATGAGTTTTTGGTTTTGTTTATCAACATAAACCATTTCTCAAAATAAAATAATATTTTAAGATCCCTTTATTAATTAAATAAAAGGGTCCTTTATTTATTTAATATGGTTTGATTTATTTAATCAAATCTTCATTTGAATTCCAAACACTTTCAAAACCGAATCAGTAGGTTATTTGGAAATAAAGAATATTTGGAAACTTGTTTAAAACAAAATAACATCTTTATTTTGGGATCCATTTAATAATTAAATAAAATGGACCTTAGTTAATAAATCAAATAGAATTTGTTTTATTAAGAGATTTATTTTAAAACCTAAAATAAATCCAAAACACTTTAGTAGGTTTTATTTGTGAATATCAAATATTTGGATATCTTATTTAAATAATTTAATAAGTTTTTATGTTTCAATTAAATTAGTAAAACTTTTTTTTTATTTAACCAAGGTTTGGATATTAATTCCTTATTAATTTATTTAAATAAACCTTTGTTAATTTTGAAAATAAAATGTTTTTAATTCCCAAAGTTTGGCCATGGTTTAATTTGTCTTTATAAAAATATTCTTTATTTATAAACTTCTATTTTATTTGAAAATAAATCTTTTCACTTAAGAGTTTCAAAATAGTATTTCCAAAACATTTTATTTTCCTTTATTTAAAATGTTTATCTTTTTAAACCCCTTTAGGATTTTATTTAATTCAAATGGGTTTGGAGTTCCAATTGAATTCAAAAGTTTCTTCTAGCCCTGAAAATTAAACAAAGTTTTATTTTATTCATTTATTTTCACATAACAAGATTTGGAAAATCTTGGGATGTGACAGGAGCCATCGAAATGCATCGTCCATGACTGCGACATGTCTGGGGTGTCTGGCAGCTGCAACTCCATCCAGTGTACAAGGAAGTCCGGGAGGACTTGAGACTTGATTGCGAGTCGCTTCTCATAGACGATGTCTAGGGGTGACAGCTCGATGCCCCACAGGGCCACGCGTCCTGTGGCCTCCGGATTGTTGAGGATGCTGTTTAGGGGTTCCTCATTGACGACCATCACCTGGTGCTCCTGGAAGTAATGGCTCAGCCGACGTGCCATCATGAACACGACGTAGGCGAGTTTCTGGTAGTGAGGGTACCTTTGCTTTGTTGGCGTCAATACCTCGCTGAGGTAGTAGATTGGGCGTTGGACCCCATGGGTCTTGCCCTCTTCGGGCCGCTCGACCACCAGTACGGTGCTCACCACCTGGTGTGTAGCTGCTATGTACATCAGTAAGGGCTCGCATTCCTTTGGCGTGACCAAGATGGGCGAGGTAGAGAGCAGCCGCTTTAGATATTCGAATGCGTCATCCGCCTTAGGCGTCCACTCGAATTTGTCTGCCTTGCGTAGCAGTTGGTAGAATGGCAGTGCTTTCTCGCCCATGCGGCTGATTAACCTGCTTAATGCCGCTATTCGTCCTGCTAGTTGCTGGACACCTTTGAGGTTTTTCGGCTTCTACATGGCCATGATTGCCCTTATTTTCTGCGGGTTCGCCTCGATCCCTCACTGGGAGATGAAGTAACCAAGAAGCTGACCTGATGGGACGCCGAAGGCGCACTTTTCAGGGTTAAGCTTGATCCTGTAGCGGTCGAGATTATCAAACGTCCCGTGGAGATCGTCGATGAGTGTTCTCGCCTCCCTGGTTTTGATGACTATGTTGTCGACATAGACTTGGACATTGCGACCGATCTGGTCCTTTAGGCATGCCTGCATGCACCACTGGTACGTGGCACCTGCGTTTTTTAGCCCGAAGGGCATTGTGTTGTAGCAGAACACCCCGAACAGCGTGATGAACGCCGTTTTCTCTTGATCTTCGACCTTGAGTCGAATCTGGTTGTAGCCTGAGTAGGCGTCGCGGAAGGAGAGTTTCTCGCATCCTGCAATCAAATCGATGATCTGATCAATCCGAGGGAGAGGGAAGTGATCCTTTGGGTAGTGCTTGTTCAACTATGTGAAGTCCACCTACATCGGCAGGATGTCCGTGTCCTTTTTGGGGACCATCACAGTATTGGCGAGCCATTCGCTTTCCTTGATCTCCCTGATGAAGTTTGAAGTGAGTAGTCTGTTGACTTCAATCCCTATGGCTTCGGCCCGGGGCTCGGACAGTCTCCGGATGGACTGCTTGACGGGCTTGGTGTCTGGAAATACGTTGAGTGTGTGCTCGGCGAATTCCCTGGGAACTCCTGGCATGTCCACAGGACACCAGGCGAAGATTTCCTTGCACTCACGGAGGAATTCGACGAGCGCGCTTTCCTATGTGGGTCTGAGATCGTTGGCGATCAGCGCCGTCTTGGAGGTATCCGTCGGGTGGACTTGCACCTTATTTCCGTTGACTGTGGAGTCGAAGGACATATCGGGTGTGTTTTGTCGTGCGACTAGGGGTGCCCCATTGTCCGTCACCTCGCGGAGCCTTACGAGCTCCTCTTGCATGCCAAATGACTGGGAGATTCTGTTGAAGTCCTTGTCGCAGTGGTCCGATCGGGTGAAGCTCCCATGGACCGTGATGATGCCCCTAGGTCCTGGCATCTTGAGTAGCAGGTACGCGTAGTGTGGTACTGCCAGGAATCTTGCAAATGCCACATGCCCGAGGATGGCGTGGTATTGTGATGGCCAGTCCATCACTTCGAACTCGAGCCGTTCGCATAGGAAGTTATCCATCTTGCCAAAGATGACGTCGAGCCATATCTTTCCCAGGGGGAATATGCCCTTTCCTGGAACGATGCCATGGAACATTGTGTCTGACTGTTCCAGGCTGCACAGCGGGATCCGCATTGCTGCTAGGGTGCTTGCGAACATCAGGTTGATGCCGCTGTCGCCATCCATGAAGACGCGGCTCATCTCGAACCCTCCGATCTGCGCCTCAAGCACCAGGGCAGCATGGCCTGGGCGAGGGACCTGGCAAGGGTGATCCGAACGGCTGAACGTGATGCAAGACTCCGATCCGCTAAGGTACTCAGGGATGACAGGTGGAGCTGTCACGGTTAGGTTGATCTGACGGGTGATTTTCTTCTGCACCCTATTCGTTGGGCGCCCCTTCTGGATCATCAGTGCTCCTTTTGGCGGGGGGTACCCGTGCCCACCGTTATTCTATGTGGGTGCGATTGGGTGGTTCGGGCCTCCTGCGGGTGGCGGTGGAGGAGCTCCATGCGCGATCTCACCTGGTGCGGGTGCGTTCCCGAATCCAGGGTTTGGGGCTTGCTGCCTCATCTAAGCCATGCTCTCGCTGAGTTTCTGGAACTCGCGGCAGTCCTTGAGCATGTGTCTTGCCTTCTTCTTGCCATCCTGTTTGTCGATGTAGAAGTGGATGGTACATGGACCCGACAGTTTTTTGTATGATGAGGGTCCGTCGTCGCGATTGCGGTGCTACCACAACTGTGCTGGGCGTCCTCCGTCGCGGAAATTGTTTCCGTGGTATCCGCCGCTGTTGTCGTTGCCATCGTTGCGGCGGTCGGCATAGCCAGCGGCGACCATGTCGGGTCCGTCGCGATCGTCGTAGACGTGCGATCTTCTCTTGCTACGGCGCTCATGTCGCCGGTCGTAGTCATCTTCCTCCTCCAAGTGCACTCGGTGGACGGAGTCCTCGCCATCGGCCCACCTATTGGCGATGTCCATGAGGTGGTCGAGTGTCTTGAGCTTGACGCGCCCAAGTTCTTCCTTGAAGTCCTGGCGCTTGACGCCGTCCTTGAAGGCGTCGATGGCCCTTTCTTCGGAGATGTGCGCCGCGGAGTTCTTGGTGTTGGACCAGCACAGTATGTACGAGCGAATGGATTCGCCCGTTCGTTGGGTGCAGGCTCGCAACTCCTCGATCGAGGTAGGCCTCTTGCTGGTGCCTTTGAAGTTTCGGACGAAACTGTACGCCAGCTCCTCCCAACTGCGGATGTACCCTGAGGATAGGCTGCTTAGCCAGATCCGAGTTGTGCCTGTCAGCTGCAGCTGAAGGCATTGCATGGCGGTTTCCCTGCTTCCGCCGTGCAGCTTGACGGACGACAAGTGGTCACTGAGCCACGCCTTGGGGTCCTGCATGCCATCGAATTTCGGAGTGTCCGAAGGGAGCTTGAAGTTGCGCGGCATCCGTGTCCGTCGAACAGATCTGCTGAAGCATCGGGCTCCGCAGAGTTCTCCTTCATCTTCGTCCATCTCGGATTCAGACGAGCATACATGCTTGGCGCGTGCCTTGTCGATCTTGCGCTGCGTTAGCTCGTTTCGAGCGTCGTAGTCGCGGTTGCGATGGCGTGAGCTCTTATGCCTTCGAGGAAGGTCATGCTCTTCGTCCTCGAATGAGGGTGTGGGGCTGCGGTTGAATCTGACCGTAGCCTTCTTTTTCGGCTCCGTAGGAGCTTCTCCGTGGAGCGCATCTCCGACGAGTCCGAGCCCGGTAAGCGCAGACTTGTGCATGGCCCTCTTCGGGCCCCCCTCCGGAGGTGGGTGGGACGCGAGGTACGCTGTGGCTGCAATGATTGCAGCTTGTGGAGTTTTTGGGATGACGTTGCCGTCGGCGTCCATCTCCATGAAGGACGCGTTGAGGTCTCGAGTCACCTCGCGGCGTTCTTTGGGGTCCATGTTCTCCATCCGAGAATGGTGCTTGTTCCCGTTGTTGCCGTGTGAGCTGGAGCCGATGCCCAAGGCGGAGAGCGCAGCTCGCCGCGCACTGTACTCCGAAGCTGCCTGCTTGCGCTTGTCTAACACTTCCTGCATCTTGATCTACTTCTTGTGATCCTCGATGAGGAGCATGTGGTATGCCATCAATAGATATCGTGATGCATCAGCGGGCAGGATTTTGTTGCCTACCACGGCCTCGCGTGCTTGATTCCATCCCTCCTCATTGAGGTGGATGACCTGATTGTTGTTTTCCCTGTTGGGTAGGGGGGATTGGCTTCTTCTGTTTCCACCGTTTCTACCCTGCGGGTTGGGTGGCGGATTGTGTTCTTGATCCTGGATGACCGCGGCGCACTGGTAGCGCTTGTAGATCGGATCGCTGCTGCCGCAGCTTTCGGATCCGGAACTGTATGTCCCTTCATCTGATGGCGGGTCACACAGATCGGAGTTGCAGCTGCTGCTGTCATAGGACTCGTCTGTTGATGATGTGGTGCGCAGCACGGGGTGTGGAGCCCACGAAGCAGGCCTGATCGGTGGCAGGGGAACCCGCTTTGGGAGCCGAAGAGTGCCGATCTGCCCCACCTGGAAGCATAAGCTCCCGAACATGATCTCGAGCCCGTCGCCAACAGGCTCGAAGTCTGTGGCTGGTGTTGCCTGCCAAAACTCACCGGCGAGCAGCGACGAGCAACACGAAGAGCCGGGAGGCTCCCAGAACTGCTGGTGGGCCCTGGTCCCTCGGGCAACGGCCCGCAAAACTCCGGCACACGTCCTGGCTTGGTTCGAGGGCGTGCCACCTGACCTATACCTGGTCAGGAAGGTGAAGGATTGCTCCGATTGATTTCCTGCATGGTAAACAAGTATACGTAAAATTCGAGCCGTGGCTCCCGAGGTTTCCCGTGAATCGGCTCCTAGAGCCGATTATCCCATGGTTCTGCATTAGATTTACGATAACATGGGGTTTTGCTTCATCATTACAAGTTAAATCGATCTCTGACGGTTTAACGTTTTCACCACGTATGGGCGTCCTACACGTAATTGAGCCTGGTATATACAAAAGATGAAGAATACTAATCCTAGAGGAGGCCTAATAACCAACGTAAAGTCAATTACGAACAACTTCTCTAGAGCGAGTAAACTACGTCTTTATGTACTCTTTGGATCGTTCAACCCGCTTGTAAGGCACGACTACGTAGATATCAAACTAAACCTTGGCGAGCAAGGCACAACCATAACAGATCGAATCAGCTAAATAAAGATCAAGCAAGATGCTACCCTCGCACTTGGAAAAGCGGTGCAAAGGTAGCGAGATAACTAGATGCATAACTTTAAACAATTATAGCGAAAAGCACCGATGCTAGCCTCAACAAATCTATGATAGTAGTGTTACTCGCCATCAACAAGGCTTCAGTACGAGTAACACTAAATAACGCATAAGTAAAAGTACTGCCTAGATCGCAAGATGCGATATAGGCAGCATGACACTTACCCGAAAGAAACCCTAGAACAAGGGGTGGCGATGCGCCGAGATTGTGTTTGTTGTGAACGTGATTGTCCTCTTTTTCTCAATAACCTTAGGTACATATTTATAGTCCGGAGACTCTCTACTTTTGGAATAACTCTACAACTCTATCTTTACCTAAACTGAAACGGAACCTAAACTGAAACGAAACCTACTAGGATACAAGATACACGGGCAATTTAGCCCAAATCCACGCACTAGGCCGATCCAACAATACGTTGAATATATGTATCTTCTAAGCCCATCTTGATCACGGCCCATCTCCTTCTTTGGCCAAAATATGGCGATAACACATGCCCCCCTGGTTTTGGCAATGATAATTCCAAAACCACTCTGCTGATATATATTTTTTTTTCTTCCCCCTCTTTTTTTTGTATCGGGTTGCGCGTTGACAGAATGCGTTGCAGAACAGGATCGTCACGCCACCCCTTCATCATGATGCCCTGTCTTCTCAACTCCTTCGCAGTGCATGATTTGACGATTTTGGCAGCACATTCTGGGAAACCGCTATGGCATTGAACCGTCTCTCCACTATTCCCCTTATTTAAATCCATCTAAGCAGTTCGCAGTCCCCATCTTCCTCCAGTAGCCAGAAACCCTCTTCCTCCGCCGAAAAAACCCTCTTTCTCCTCCATGGCCTCCTCTGCTTCCTCTGGCCTGTCCTCCCACGCCTCCAACTCAATGAGCGACCGAGAGCCGACGCGGAGCACCCGCCCGATAGCGGCAGACAACACTCGCCCACAATGGTGGGACGAGAGGGTTGGGACCGCCCGTTTGGTCGGAGGACGACGCGTCCTTGACTGACGGCGAAGAAGACCTGCAGTTCCTTGCTGATGGGGAACTGGAGGCAGACAGCACCGATGACGCCATGTCCTGGGACGGCGTCGACTCCTCCAAAGAGGAGGAGGAAGAGGAGGACACCTCCTCCGAGGAGTACCAGCCGGTGAAGTACTTCCGCACCGGGTCCAGTGAGGACACCGATGACGACGAGGACGAGAAGGCTCTGCTGGCTTCTTCAAAGAAGCAGCCAAGACGACGCCGTAGCGAGTCTTTGAGGATAAGCGCGCACAAGACGGCGGCGACGACAGCGACGACGACCTCGGCCTAGATTAGGAACCAGTAGCAGTAGTAGTAGTAGTAATAAGCTCCCTTTTGCAATCAATCAGCCTTTTGTAAGCAACCAGCTTTTGAATGAATGAAAAATTTGTTCTCTCGAAGATTGCTTTGTTCGCCCCTAATTTCGCCGATAGCCACAATAGGTCGATGTTCCAGAAGCCGATAGCAACGTATCGGCTTTCACCTTGTTACATTTACACAGTCAACCAAGCCACAGCTCAAAGAGCCGATGCACATTGGCTTTCCCAAAAACGTTGACAAGGTCAAAACTTGGTCGCATACTTAGGCAAACTCAAACAGCCACTTCTTAGCTTCAAACGGTAACCTGCGACCTTCTTCAAAACGGGCGACCCAGATCTCCAATTGCCCATCAAAATACGTGCCCTGAACAAACAGCTAGTGACGGGCAAGGATGAAGATGACGAAGCCGAGATCGCCGAGGTGGACCGTGTCCGTGCTGACGCACTCCACGCTTTCGAAGCATTTCTTCAGTAGCTCGTATGTGTAAACTGGCACCTGTTTGTAACGTGTGTGAACCTCTAGAGTCGATGACCGTGCATTGACTATATATTTTTGCTTTTATTCAGCCGATTTTCAGTATCGGCCCCCACATTTTTACTGTCCAACGTCTCACGTGCTTTTACTTGGCCGATTTCATATATCGGCCCCCATGTTTTACTGTCCATCATCCCACATGCTTGGGAAATATTTCTTGAGATGCTGACCGTTGACCGCCACTGGGAATTTCACGCCGTCTAGCTCCTCAAGCATGTATGCGTTTCCTCTTAAAACTTGATCGACCCTGTACGGCCCGTGCCAATTTGGAGACCATTTACCATGTGTTGCATCCTTAGTCCCTAATGGCAACACAGCTTCCCATACCAGATCACCAACGTGGAACTCCTTTGGCCTCACTTTCTTGTTGTATGCACGAGCTACCTTGGCCTTGTTCTCTTTGATCTTCTCAAGCGACCACACCGAGCTCGTTACATCCTCAACACCGTCACTCATCGGGGTTGCATATTCTTCGATTGTTAGATTGTCCCGAAAAGTGACGTCTCGATCCAGCCGTAATTTCCTGTGGCAATACGGCTTCTTGTCCATATACTAGATGGTATGGTGAGGTTTTAATCGCCCATGGCATGACATGCGATAAGCCCACAATGCCTCGACAAAACCTCGTACAACGCCTAGGGTGCTCATCGACTTTTCTCTTGATCAGCTTGATGAGGCTCGTTGGATGCTTCACTTGCCCATTCGCTTTGAGCATAGTATGGATATGACCTAATCAGCTTGATCCCGTGTCCTCGCAGAACTTTCTAAACTCTTGAGAAATAAAGACCGAACCTCCATCGGTCGTGATAGTTTGGGGAATCCGAATCTATGGATGACATGTTCTTTCACAAAATTGATAACATCCTTTGAGTTCTTGATTTCATCGGGACAGCCTCCACCCATTTAGTGAAATAATCGGTGATGGCCAAAATCCACATGTGGCCTTTGCTTGATGGAGGATTGATTTTGCCGATCATATCCATGCCCCAACCTCGGAATGGCCAAGGCTTGATGATGGGGTTCATTGTCGACGCTGGTACCATCTGAATTTTCCCAAATTTACATGCTTGACACCCTTTGTAGTAGTTGAAGCAGTCCTCGAGCATGGTGGGCCAATAAAACCCTGATCGCCTGATCAACCATTTCATCTTGTGAGACGATTGGTGAGTTCCACAGGCGCCTTCGTGTACCTCGTGTAGGAGCCGATTGGCCTCGGCTGTCCCCAGACATTTGAGCAATAACCCTTCCAGAGTCCTGTAAAACATGTCATCCCCAATAAGCACACACTTCATGGCCTTGTACCTTATCCGTTTAGGTGCCCCCCGAGCCGAATCCTTCAAGTAATTGAAGATATCGGCTCTCCAGTCGTCAGCTTCCAGGAACTGTACCTGAACATCGGCTCCCTCCGCTACATCCTTGTAGCCTGAAGCCATTTGTGCAAGATCATTTGCCTCTATGTTCTGCGACCGCGGGATCCAGGTGAAGTTTATGTACCGGAACTGCGTCATCAGCTCACGGCAGTGCAACCATAATGGTAAGAGGGACTCGCTCTCACACTTGTACTCCTCCGTGAGTTGGGAAATCACCAACTTGGAGTCTCCAAAAATTTCCACTGCTTCTGCTCCGGCTTCGAGGAGTAACTCCATCCCCTTGCGTATCGCCTCGTACTCAGCGACATTGTTGGTGCGAGAGGTAGACAATCTGATGGAGAAGGAAAATGTTGCCCCCCGAGGCGACACGAGTAAAATGCCGATGCCGCAACCATCGTCACAAACCGATCCATCGAAAAACATAGCCCACGCTCTTATAGACAGTGCTGCTATGTTAGTGTTGATCCCTTCAGCGATAAGGTCGGCCAACGCCTGTCCCTTAATCGCTTCGGGTTGATACCGGATGTCAAACTCGATAATGCAAACATCCATTTGCCTAGTCGGCCTTTTAACATAGGAGCCGACAAGATGTGCTTTATGACGTGATTTGCATATGATGATGATCTCCGCGATAGCAAAATGTGGCGAGCTTGGTGCGAGTGAAAACAGTGAGGCACAACTTATCGATATCGGGATACCTTGTCTCTACGTCCAGATCCTACGCTTATGTAAAATACGACTCGCTCCAGCCCATCATAAACTTGCACCACCACCGAGGCGATGGACGTGTCAGCTACTGACAAGTAAATGTAGAACGGTCTGTCCGGCTGGGGCGGAACCAACACTGGCGGCTTCGTCAGATATTCTTTGATCTCGTCGAAGGCTCGTTGTTGTTCTGCCCCCCAGCGGAATTCCTCGTCAGATTTAATTTTCACCAGTCCCATGAACGGTTCTATTCTTCCTCACAGATTGGAAATGAATCTTCTGACGAAGTTGATCTTGCCGATCAGAGACTGCAGTTCTTTCTTCATGATAGGTGGCTTCATTGTTCGCACTACCTCCTAACTCTTCAGGCCGATCTCGATTCCTCGTTCATGGACCAAAAAACCCAAGAACTGACCGGCCGTCACCCCGAAGGCACACTTCTTTGGATTCATCCGTAGCCCGAATTTTCTTGTTCGGTCCAGGACGCGCTGCAGATCGTCCAAGTGTCCTTGTACTGAAGCAGACTTGACCACCACGTCATCGATGTAGATTTCCACCAGCTTGCCGATCAGATCATGGAAAATATAATTCATGGCTCTTTGGTACGTGGCGCCGGCATTCTTCAGTCCAAACGTCATGACTACATACTCGAACAACCCCACCGAGCCTGGGACTCTGAACGCCGTCTTGTGTATGTCTTCCGGAGCCATAAAAATTTGGTTGTAACCAGCATTGCCATCCATGAAGCTCAAGATCTTATGACCAGCCGCTGCGTTGATTAACGTCTCTGCCACCGGCATCGGATACTCATCCTTTGGGGTAGCTCTGTTGAGATCCCGAAAATCTATGGCAACACGCCAACGGCCATCCTTTTTCTCTCTGGTGTACTATACTAGAAATCCACTCAAAGCATACCTGCAGGCCTGATTAACTTGGTCACAACATTTTCTCGACCTCCTTCTTGACTTCTTCCAGAATTTCGGCCTTCATCTGTCGTGCTCGCTGCTGGAACGGCCGAAATCCCTTTTTAAGCGGTAGTCGATGCTCAATGATGCTCCTGTCTAACCCAGGCATTTCTGTGTAGTTCCCAGGCGAAGCAGTCTGGATATTTTTTCAACAGGGCTATCATCGGACCCCGCAGACTCGGATCTAACTTTTTGCTGATAAATGTTGGTCGTGGCTTATCCCCAGGACCAATGTCGATCTCTTCTAGTTCATCAGCGGATGTAAACCCATATCCTAGCTTTCCGCCACCTGTCAAATTGATGCTAAACACAGGGCAAGCAGTAGGTGAGGATAACAAAAATAATTTGGGCCGATTGCCTGAATCGGCCCCCTTTTTGATTGCATTAGTCAAGGATGGTTTACACCTTATTGTTTTACAATGGCAGGGCGTCTCCCTGCTACGACTACGTGATCTACTTGTCGTACGATTAGCGCTTTTTATTTTTTGTGGCCGATCGCGAGGATCGGCCGTACCACGTACGATCGTGGACTTAGCTACTCTGTCAGGCCAGTGGATAAGACCAGCCTCACCCCGTTTTTTGTAGCTTCAATGCGCTCACAGCCGTCTAGACTGATTCCAGAGATCGGCTCTTGGTCTTCTGCTTCCCAGACGTTCATGCCAGCTATGGAGATCTCGATAGAATCATCTGCATGGATGACCTCCACTTCATCTCCATCCCACTGTACTAGGCACTGGTGCATCATGGACGGAATGCAACAGTTGGCGTGAATCCAATCTCTCCCTAGCAAGACAGCGTAGGTGCTTTTGCTGTCCACGACGAAAAATGACGTGGGTATGGTTTTCCTGCCCACCGTCAGATCCACGTTCAGCACGCCTTGCGTTTCCGAAGTCTGACCGTTGAAGTAGCTTAATGTGACGTTGGTTTTGATCAGATCTGCAGTGGAGCGTCCCAAACGTCGTAGCATGGAGTATGGCATGATATTGACTGCCGCTCCGGTGTCCACCAACATCTTGCTGACAGGTTGCCCATTGATATAGCCTCGTAGGTACAAGGCTTTCAGATGTTTGTAACCCTTCTCACGTGGCTTCTCAAAGATAACCGGCCGTGGACCGCAGTCGAACTGTGCCCCTGGTAGCTCATTGGTTCTTGGCGCACAGAATTCTGACGGAAGTATGAACACCATGTTTGTGCCAGCCGATGTCTGTGCATCGGCTTTTATTGGTTTGGGGCGCCACTCTTTCCTTGTCGGGCGGTCTCCCGTTTCCAAGGTCTGCTAATTTTGACGGCCAGATCGGGCCGCGCTTTCTTTAAAGCGTGGAGATACTGCGCTTCAGCTTCCTCCAAGTTACGCAGCCGCTGCACTCTACGCTTTTGGGTATGTCTGAGTCCGTCGGGACACCACCTTGGACGGTGATATCTGTCTTCTTCCTTGTCATTCCTTGGCTTCTCGAGGTCCTTTGCTCGAGCGGACTCCCTGTAACGGTTCTGAGGTGGGAGAGGCCCTAGACGTTTGAACACTGAAACTGGCCTCGTGTCCTCCTTCTGCTGTCCGCATTCGGCGATTGTCGATCGTAGGTAATCGGCTCATTCCCACGTCCCAGCAATACTTGAAGAAGGGACAATCCCAATGTTTGTCTGCGCCTTCCTTTTCTTCTGACGGTCCCCTAGCGAGGTGCTCATATCCCTCATCGTCTCCATCGCGCCGGCGTCGTTGGTCATACTGACGCTCATACTTGTTAAGGAGATGCGTGGAATGTGGCTTCTGATACCGCACTCTCCTCACCTGTTCCTCTGTTAAGTCACTTTGTCATTGTGGATGGGCCGGTCGCATGGACCAGCCTCCTTTCTTTCTTTGCCCCGAGAGCGACCACCTTCCTTGTATGCGTGTCATGGTGGTACCCGGACCGCCATATTAACACCGAGCAAAACTCCATTGGCGCCATGAGCGATCGAGTTCTACCATGTTGACGCCGGAAATGGGTTTGTGTCCACTTTCATGGCGAACTGCCCAAGGATCGACGGCCTTGTTCTATCGCCATTTGGATTTGGCGACGTAGCTCTTGCAATCATTGGTGGTGTGGGTGAGCGAGTGATGCCACTTGCGATGGTCTCCTGTTCATTTCTGAGCCGTGGGATTTTATGGCCTTCGGTAACCTCACCGCTTCTCTTCAGAAGAATCGAATATCTGCTCGGCTTTGCTCACATCAAGTCGAACCCTTTGCAGGCCCTTGTTTCACCCATTTGCGGATACAGATCGCCCCCGAGCCCATTCAGCCACGGCCACTTCACGGTCTGTATAGGATCATCTTCTTCTGTGTCGACCAGGCCTATCGGACGCTTGAACTTGTCTTGGTATAACTCGGTGGCGCTGTTCATACATCGCCGGTTCCGGGCCATGCGCCAATGAGTTGTACTCTACTTGAAAGCCATCCTTGATGGGTGCCGAGAGACCTATCTCGCCAGCTCGACCGCTTCCTTCTCAGTTAAACGAGCTGAGTAACATCGGTTCTTGACGGTCCTGAAGCGCTGGATGTACTCGGCTACTGTTTCTCCCCGCTTCTGCCGCACCTGTGCCAGGTCTGCGATGCCAGCCTCGGTAGCCTCTGAATGATATTGGATGTGGAACTGCTCTTCCAGTTGCTTCCAGGTCTGAATCGAATCAGGTGGCAGCGAGGTGTACCACCCAAAAGCTGGTCCTGTCAGAGATTGCGCAAAAAACCTCACGCCAGATCCGATCCGATGCGAGATTATGCCTAGTGCGCTGTGTATCGGCTTACGTGCTCGATCGAGCTCGACCCTTCTGACCCGCTAAACCTTGAGAACTCAGGGAGCCGATACTTGGGTGGCAGCGGAATCAGATCAAACTCGTTGGGGTACGGCTTTGAATAGCCGATTGTCCTTCTCTTCGGCACGAAGCCGAACTGGTCTCTCAAGATGGTACGGATTTGCTCCACTGTTTGAGCTGCAGGGGCTAGATTCTCATGACTTGTTCCGGTGGCATACTTGGCTAGCCACGCCTGTTTGTCAGCGTCCATCCCAGACATCGCTGCTCCAGAAACGCCTGCTCCTGAAGATCCTGCCCCAGGAACCCCTGGCGCAGAAACTCCTGCGGTTGCAACCTGGTTGGTGCGTGCCAGGTTATTGCAGTCCGGCACGTAGGTGCATATATATCCGTGTGGGATTTCCTTAGGTGGCTCAAACAGGAACTGGCAATCGCCTGGGTCGCCTCCAGCCTTGTAGACGACGTACGCCGCTGCTCCCGGCGGCTCTGGAGCTGCAAGTGTGAATGGCAGCTGTGGCCTGGTCTGGAGCGGTCTTTCTCCCTGGTGAGTCCCTAAAGTAGGCCCCGACGGAGAGTACTGATGTTTCATGATCTCCTGAACTACGCGAACCGCGACCCGCTCGAAAGCGTTCACCAGGCTCTCAGAGTGGCGGTGCAGAGAATGAGCCACCATGTAGTTGACTTCCTGTCGTAGAGCTCTGGTGCGCTCCTCCGAAGGAACAGACAGATCCACCTCATCAAGAGCACCCTCGGGGGAGAACCCCCTCCACTTGATGCCATGCTTACGGGTCCTCTCAAAAGAGCCGATGAGATCGCTTCAAGAGATTTCGATCTCGTCATACTTCCTTTGTGCTCTTGTGCAGCTCGTCGTCGCGGATCGGGTCTGCTCTCCATCGCAGCGTCGGATGTTGATGCAGATGTTGTTGAATGTCCCACCGGTGTGCGAAATGTGTTGCCTGCCAAAACTCACCGCGAGCAGCGACGAGCAACACGAAGAGCCGGAGGCTCCCGGAACTGGTGGGCCTGGTCCCTCGAACGGCCCGCAAAACTCCGCACGTCTGGCTTGGTTCGAGATGCCACACGACCTATACCTGGTCAGGAAGGTGAAGGATTGCTCCGATTGATTTCCTGCATGGTAAACAAGTATACATAAAATTCGAGCCGTGACCGGCTCCCAGGTTTCCCCGTGAATCGGCTCCTAGAGCCGATTATCCCATGGTTCTGCATTAGATTTACGATAGCATGGGGTTTTGCTTCATCATTACAAGTTAAATCGATCTACGACAGTTTAACGTTTTCACCACGTAACTGGAACGTCCTACATGTAATTGAGCCTGGTATATACAAAAGATGAAGAATACTAATCCTAGAGGAGGCCTAATAACCAACGTAAAGTCAATTACCGGAACAACTTCTCTAGAGCGAGTAAACTACGTCTTTATGTACTACTGGATCGTTCAACCCGTTTGTAAGGCCTGACTACGTAGATATCAAACTAAACCTTGGCGAGCAAGGCACAACCATAACAGATCGAATCAGCTAAATAAAGATCAAGCAAGATGCTACCCTCGCACTTGGGAAACGGTGCAAAGGTAGCGAGATAACTAGAGGCGGCATAACTTTAAACAATTATAGCGAAAAGCACCGATGCTAGCCTCAACAAATCTATGATAGTAGTGTTACTCGCCATCAACAAGGCTTCAGTACGAGTAACACTAAATAACGCATAAGTAAAAGTACTGCCTAGATCGCAAGATGCGATCTAGGCAGCATGACACTACCCGAAAGAAACCCTAGAATAAGGGGTGGCGATGCGCCGAGATTGTGTTTGTTGTGAACGTGATTGTCCTCTTTTTCTCAATAACCTTAGGTACATATTTATAGTCCGGAGACTCTCTACTTTTGGAATAACTCTACAACTCTATCTTTACCTAAACTGAAACGGAACCTAAACTGAAACGAAACCTACTAGGATACAAGATACACGGGCAATTTAGCCCAAATCCACGCACTAGGCCGATCCAACAATACGTTGAATATATGTATCTTCTAAGCCCATCTTGATCACGACCCATCTCCTTCTTTGGCCAAAATATGGCGATAACAGCTGGTGAGTGGGCGGTGAAGTCGAAGGTGCCAAAGAGGAGATGACTCTCCGAAGCCGCGGAGTTGTAGATTGCTCGGGTTGGTACCGTCACGATCGCACAATCAGCGTCCCCAGTTCCCACAGACGGCGCCAATTGACGAGGTTTAATCTCGTCAATGCCCATTGTTATGGACATGGGTTTTGGAGAAGATAGGGATGCTGGAGATCGCGGAACGGTTAGAAAACAAGCAACTCGGGGACACGAGGTTTACCCAGGTTCAGGCCCCCGGAGGGAAAACCCTACTCCTTCTTGTCTGCTCTCAATTATGGCGAAACCGAAAGTTACAGGGGTGCGCAAATGCAATCTGGCATGGAGGTTTGTATGCGGAAGTATGAGGTCAGAGATCTAGGTCATGCCCTCCTAGCCTTTATATAGAGTTAGGCAGGTCCGAGGCACAGACCGAGTCGGTTACAGGTTTTAGGGTTTACCCCTTTGAATTTTCTATCTACCCTAGTCTTGCTCTCCAAGGATCCGAAGGCGTCATGGGCCCTGGCCACCTGAAAATCTTCATGGGCCAGCATATATTTGTCGTGGGCCTTCCTTGGGCTAGACTAGGTATGCTGAAGACGTGTACCCGTGGGGTATAACCATGTCAATAATGCTTACATGTCCTATTCATGAACTCCCTAACAATATTATTCTCAATAACTTTTATGCTAGGCTTTCTCTTCATGATAAAGATTTACTAGATGCTTCTTGTGCTGGATCATTCACACTTATGAAGGAAGAAGCTAAATGGGATCTTCTAGACCGTATTCAAGAGAACACACAAGCTTGGGATAATGACAAAGGAAGAAAGTCAGGTATAAACTATGATTATGATTGCATTAAATCTTTTATGGGAACTGACAACTTTCATGATATTGGCAATGAGTTTGGTCTTGATTCCCAAAGTATTGCCAACTGTTTTAAGGCCTTTGCCTCTTACATTGAAATTCTCAAAAATAAGTGGAATAAGTACCATTCTCCATATAAAGATGTTGTTAGTCATGTTCCTGTTAGAAGTACTCAAGTTTGTACTATTAATCATATTGTGCATGAACCTCATGTTGAGAAAATGCCTTTCCCAGCTAAGGTAAAGGAGTATTCTGTGATTATTAGTGCAAATAACAAAGGTACAATGAAAACTGTGGAGCCTGGTAAGCATTTGAGTGATGAACCTGTGGTAGCTATTATGAAAGACACTATCACTAGAAATATAGAGGACGAGCACATTGTCTTCTGCGAGACGCTTTTAATATTATCTCTCATCCTAGTAAGGCTAGAAAAGCTAGTGTTCATGTGCTTTCTGTTAAAATTGGTGATCATTGCTACTATGGTTTATGTGATATTGGTTCTAGTCTAGTGTTATTCCTTATGAGCTTTACAGGGAAATTATGCATGAGATTGGTCCTTATGAGCTTGAGGACATTGATGTGGTTATTCACCTTGATAACAAGGATACCATTTGCCCCATTGGCATTATAAGAGATGTGGAGGTTCTCTATGGTAAGATTAAGTATCCTGCTGATTTTCTAGTGCTTAATTCAGCAGCTAACAAAACTTGTCCCATAATTTTTGGTAGACCTTTCTTGAACACTTGTTGAGCTATTATTGATTGTAAGAACGAAAAAGTTTTAACTAAGTTTGATGGAGATTCTTATGATTTTAACTTTTCCAAATTTTCTAAAACTCCTTGTGAAAATAGCTTGCCTAATAAAGATTTCAGGATGGAACAACTTGCTTATATTGATCCAGTCTATGACCTTGGACCTCTTTTTGATGACTGTAAGTATGCTTATTTTGATGATAAAGTTGTTTCCTGTGACAGTTATATTGTCAACTTTATTCAAAGTGCTACTGAAAGTTATTTTGATAGAGGGAAACATGGTTATATGCATCTTAATGATGTTAAGTTTCCCTGTTTTATGTTGAAAGCTTTAAAGTTGCATCTGTTTTGTCTTCCTATGCTTGTGGACTTTTGTTTCAACAATTCGTATTCTCATGATACCCCCATGCATAGGAAGTGGTTTAGGCTCAAGTGTGTTGGTTATTTTCTTCTGAATGCTCTCTTTCATTTCAGATATATATCTCCTTTGTGAGCATCTTTGGAAGTTTCAAGCCTAACTTAAAGGCATTAAATAAAATTACTTGTTGGGAGATAACCCAAGAGTTTTGTCGAGTCTTGGAAGTTATTACCTCAGTAATAACTGCTCCTTATCCTTTTTGTTTTGGTTTTTGTGTCAAGTTCAACTACTTTTGTGAAGTAGAGGAGTTGTGAAAAGTGGCTGTCCTGGGACAGATTTTTGTGCTGTATTGTAAAAAATTGTGAGGAATCTCAGTACTTCAGATGGAGCTGAATTTTTCTGAGCTTGTTCTCCAGGTTATTTCCCAACTTTCATCAGTTCTTCACTTTTTGATTTGAGCAACAGAAGGTCTTCGTAAAAATCAATCTTTACCTGCTGGTCTGTTTTGACAGATTTCTTCCATTATTTGCATTTGCCTCTTACAGAAGCTTTTGTTTTGATGGGTTTTCAGTTGAAGTGTTTACCAAAGGTTTACTTTTTTTGCTTAAACTAATGTTGTCATTGAGTTTGTGCAAAAGTTTTGTATGAAGGAAATTATCAGGAGAAAGAGAAAAGGAATCTGCAGAGTTCGTCTTTGAATAGGTAAAAGTGGTGAAAACAGAAGGTTCATGAAACCCCAATCTTTTTATATTTTTGATGTTTTTAATACATAAGGGAAGTTACGAGACGAAACTGGAGAGGAAACGGAGCCCGGGGTGGACAAACCCACCCCAGGCGTGGGCCTAGCCTGGCCGCGCCTGAGGGGGGTGTTCCCCCCTTGAACTCCGTCTCTGCCTAGTTTCCGTGTCAAAACCTTCCTTATGCATTGAAACTTCATAATATATAACCCCCGGACCCCCTGAGGTTCATGCATCGTGTTCTCGTCGTATTTTCATTTTGATCTGTTTCTGTCAGGAAATCTTCTCAAGTTTAGAGCACCATGATCTCTGCCAACGACAAAGGCAAGGAGCCCGAGAAAGAAGAACCTCAAGTCCCCAAGGAAGAGGAGATTTCGGTAGGGTATGAAGGTGACATGGAGGAGAACAAGCAACCAGACACTCACGCTACCGTCGCAAGCATTGGTTTGGTGGCACGACCTACCAAGCTTAAGAGGACAGCACAGATGTCTACAGGAGGGAAATCTCGACGTCATACTCTCTCTCCACGATCATCTCCTCCACAAAAAAAGAGACCCTTCCATGCACTTATACATGAATATAAATATCAACATGTGCCCAAAGGGAATTTGCCCTCGGTTTGGGATATGCCTCGTTCTAACAATGCAGAGAAGGATCATGCTAAGGATGAAGAGTGGGGAAAGAATAACAAGAACTGGGATTCTCGGACTGACATGATCATGAACCGTATAGAGCAAAACTCGGAGCTAATTCGTACTCTTACTTTTGAGTTCGAGGAGTTGAAGAAACTTATTGAGGAGCTTATCAAGAGAACACCACCACAACCGAAGGAGTAATTCGTCATTAGGTTTGGCATCCCCTTGGCTTGTTCCAAGCTTGGGGGAGTGCCGCGGTATCACCACCATTATCTTTTATCTTTTACCTTTTTAGTGGATTCATATCTGTGGTAGAGAGGTTATCTTATAGTTTGGTTTGCATGTGGAAGTATCTCTCCTTTAGTTGATTATCTATGTATCCCTTGGTGTGAGTGCCTTTATTGGAATATTAATGAGAAGTCTCATCTTTTACTTTTTGCACTTCTTATTTTAGTTTTCAATCTCTATTATATGATGGATCTTGTTATTCAGTATTGGCACCACTTTGGGATCATCAAGTGGATCTAAATTGGTTTTGGCAAACCGAGTTCTGGTCAGTGGCATTAGTTTGAAAGAAAAAGAAAGAAAGAAAAAGCTTTCAGGTATTTTGTATCATTTGTTTTCTTTCTTGTTGGCTCATAAGCTTAGTATTCTTTATTTAAGATTCTTTTGTGTCTTCAAGGAAGATTGCATGTTTAGCTTTATTACTTGTATGTTTGCTTGTTTATTTCAACTCTCATGCTTGCTACCCAGCCTTGCTAGCTAAAAACCTATTTTGAGAAGGTATACTTCTCATGTTTCCAAAATCCTTTGAACCAAAACCTTTGCAACTTGTGTCCACCATATCTATCTAGTAGCTTTTGCTATTCCAAGAAAATTATCAAGATTCATCTACCTTTCGAATTAAAAAGTATTTTGTTATGTGAAAACTAGTTAGTAAAGCTCTCACGAACTTGATGGCACACCTTATTTACTTGCCCCTAATAGACTTGAACCATTGTGAACATCGAAGTTGTATATTCTTGCATTTATACGTTGGAATTAGCAGAACCGTGCTGTCACGGGGAACGTTTTCAACATTGCACTTGTACTCTATACACAGTTGATATCGTGCTCTTTTGTCTATGGATTTCAATAGTTTGAAATAAAGAGGGAACTTGTAAGTCCATGGAGTTTGTATCCTGTGTTAGAGAAACGCCTGGGCCGCTAGCCTAAGCCATGCTTAATCATGGTGGAAACTTGCAGCATCACCATAGTGAGTCATCTATGAAGCATCCTCAATAAAAAGATATACACATAGTAAATAAAAAGATCGCTGAGATGCTCATTGTCTGCTTGCCTTGTCATTTTGGTTATGGGAAAGCTCCTGTACCATGTGCAAGGGGTACCCCGTTGGCGGTTCTTAATGATATGCAAATACTTACAATGACAAGAACTTACCTGTGACCAAAGTTGAGTAGCATGAGGAGTGGCCCTCATATTCAAGGGACATGAGATTGCCAACTTATATTTCGTCAAGCATATACTCCATCTTTGTTCACTTTAACCTTAATCATCTCAAGATGCTTATGATAGGGGCAATGAGGGCCCAAATCTAGTAAGTACCATAATCTTTTGGAAGCTCTTTATGACTTTTAATCCCTGCTTCCCTCTATAAAGGGACCTTTCTCCCACTTCCATGTTGAGTTAGTAAACCTACTTCCTCTCTATCTCCAGCAAGCTTTTGAGTTGTTGTGTTTCAAGCATTCATATGGTGATTTATTCAATCATGTTTTCTATTTTCCTTGTTTGCACAAAACTATTATCTATTGAGTATTACTTTGAAAGCCTTCACTTGTGAAAAACCTTAGCAAAGAGTGTTCCTGTTTTGAAACTTCTACAAAAAGCTTTTGTGAAACTGTTTACTAGGTGTTCTCTGACCAAGAACAAGTTTGCCAATTCCAATTATGATTTATCTTTATGCATCTCTATTGTTACTACTATACTTGGTTGCAAGCTAAGTTATATAATGGTGAGTTGCTTTCTTCTATGAGTTGTGTAATGGTAAATGTGATGCTTCTTGTTCGTATTATTTTATCGACACTTCACTCCATAAACCTGTGGACATGTTTACTGAGCTCAGTTTTCGCTTGGGGACAAGCGAAGTCTAAGATTGGGGGAGTTGATACGCCCAATTTGCATCACCTTTCTATATCATAATTTACCTCTATTCATTGATATTTGTCTTATTATGAGGTATTACTTATGGCTTTTCATCTGTTTATGCATGTTGGATGATTCTTGGAGGATGGACTGCCGGAGTCTGGATTCTGATGGAAAAGAAGGCGTTTCGGTGCAATTTCGCAAAGATAAAAAAAATACCAGAAAAATATGGAAACATATTATTTTACCAAAAGACGAAGGAAGCCAGAAGGAGGGACGAAGAGGGGCCTCAGGGGCCCCACACCCCCTAGGCGCAGGCCCACCTGACCCCACGCCTAGGGCAGGTGTGGCCCACCTGCCCAGCCTCCGACTCCACCCCTTCGCCTATATCTTCCCTTCGAAATCCTAAGGCTCGGGGAGCGACCACATATAGATTTCCGCCACCTCTGGGAGGCGGAAAACACCGAGAGAGAAAGATCTCTCCGGCAGACAGATTTCTGCCGGGGGAATTCCTTCCTAAAGAGGGGAGACCGTCACCATCAACACCATCATCAAGCTAGGATTCATCGGGATCATCATCATCATCCACACCATCATCTCCACCAGCACCATCACCACCACTCCGTCTTGCTGTAATAATTGTGTTGGATATTGCTTTAGTTCTTAGGGGAAACTTTCCCGATGTTAATTACTATTGTAGTTGATGCTTGTGAGTGGAACCATTTGATTATTGTTTATGTTCAGATTTTTATCCATTATCATATCATCTTTGATCTTGATCCATATGATGTCTTGTGAGTAGTTCGTTTAGTTCTTGAGGACATGGGAGAAGTCATGTCGTTAGTAGTGAATTTGTGATGAGATATTATTCAATGGTTTAGTATTTAAGTTGTGGTGCTATTCTTCTAGTGGTGTCATGTGAATGTCGACTACATGATACTTCACCATTTATGGGCCTAGGGGAATGCATTGTGTATTTGGCTACTAATTGTAGGGTTGCCGGAGTGACAGAAACCTGAACCCCCGTTAGGACACCTTTGCACAAGGGAGCGTAGGATCTCAGAGTTTAAGGCTATGGTTAGATTTATATCTTAATTACTTTCTTGTAGTTACAGATGTTTGCAGGGGGTTTAATCACAAGTATGTATTAGTCCTAGGAAGGGCGGTATGTTAGCACAGGTTCACCCACACAATACTTACAAACACCAGAGAAGAGTACTCAGCTATTTGAAGCGAAAGCACTTGACAAAATTCCCATGTGTCCTCGAGACCTTATAAGTATTTCCACCGGCTTTTCCTTTGCTAAGAAAGGATTAGGCCACTTGCTCCGTTTGTTCATTACTTCCGTTACTTGGTATTTGTTTTGTTGCCAAAATCTGTTTGCTAAGTATTCGCAGGGATTTCCTGCTCCATACCACTGTTCAGCACCTTCTGCTCCTCATTGGGATCGACACTCCTATTTATCGAAAGTACTATGATGCACCTCCTATACTTGTGGGTCATCAATGACCTTCTTCTCATCATGCTTGGCTTTCTTCTTCCTGGGAAAATGAATAACCAAAGGATCTCACGAAGGCAATTGAAGCTTCACATTTCCTTCATGCAGATTAATCAAGGCCTTAATAGTTCTTAAGAAAGCATGGCCTAATATGATAGGAGCAGTAGCATCTTCAGGCATTCCAACAATAATAAAATCAATAAGAGCATGATAGCCTTTAATGTATACTAAAGTATTCTCTTTAATTACTACTGCTTATTTGTAGGTACAATCTGCTAGATGTAGTCTTAACTCGGTGATTTCAAAAGAGCCAAGATTTAACTTATTAAAAAGACTTTTTGAAATTGTTGTAACACTTGCACCTAAATCACAAAGTGCAGCTATTTCATTAGTCTCAATTTTAATTTTAATAGTAGGCTCAAATATATCATCAAACTTAACAGGTAATTTTTCAGCAATTTTCTTATATTCTTCCTAAAGCTCACGTACCTTTATTTCTACCTGATTAACAAAGTGTTAATACATAACTTCCTCATTTCCTTCACTTACCGGAATCTTGATATTGATCCTTTTTACAAGATCTTCAACCATGTAATTTGGTGAAGGGGAATTGCTATAGTCAAGTTCTTCAGGCTCCTCCCTTTGGATTCTTATCATCTTGAGGTCTTCAGCCGGATTGGGCTCAGTTTTACCTGCAAATTTAGCTAGAATGATAGTTTGACTCTCGGTTATCTTACCTAGTTGTGCCTCAATAATCCTTTCTTTCCTAGAGGGTCTACAAATCATTCCTCAAACTTACAGCTTGGTTAGATAATTTACCAAGCATAGCATCATGGTTCTCTGTTATTTTTCTCATTTTGTGAGTCCATAAAAGACTTAAGAGTTTCTTAGAGACTACCATTACTTGATACCACATTATTGTTAGAGTTACCTGCAGGACTAGAATAATATTTTTGGAAATTAGGATTATAATTCTTCTTCCAAGCAGGGTTATAATCATTATGAGTTATGAAGTCTATTTATTCAATGTCTGATTCTGGGATAGCTCTTTCCTAGGTTTCCTTAACTTTAACGGCTAATATGAGCTCATCCAACTTATCATTGAGTTCGTCATTTTCTTGAGGTGTGACGTAGTTCAACTTCTTTGTGTTTGATCTTTCCATATGCCATTGGGCATGGTTGTCTTGCATATTGTCTAGCAGCTACTTTGCTTCGGTAATTTGTTTACCCATAAATTTTCCTCCAGCTATAGTATCAAGCATAGACTGAGATACAGGGTTAAGAGCATTATAAAATAAATAGAGAATTAACCAATCCTCCATCCCATGGCTGGGACAGTTTCTCATGCATTCTTTCATTCTCTCTCATGCAAGCGCTAGTGGCTCGCGCTCTTCCTGTCTAAAACCGGTAATATTATATCTTAGTTGCATAGTATTTGCAAGTGGAAAGAATTTAGTCATAAATAAATAATTACATTCCACCCATGATGCAATAGTATTTCTAGGCAAAGATAGCAACCATTCTTTTTCTCTTCCTCTAAGAGAGAAAGGAAATAAGCGCAACTTGACTGCATCGGGGTCAACATCTTTAATGCGCATCATATCACATATTTCAGTGAAAGTATTCAATTGCATACCTGCATCCTCAACAGCAGAGCCTCCAAATTGATTCTGTTGAACCAAACTTAAATAGTGGGGCTTAATTTCATAATTCTCAGCAGAAATTGCTGGCTGTATAATAGGAGTACGCAAATAATCATTGTTGGGAGTTGCAAACTCCCTAAGCTTCTTTTCAGCCATATTTCCTATCTTTTTGGATTTTCTTAAACAAATACTAATGATAGTAAAAACAAGAAATAAAAGACTAATTATTTTTTTGGTTTTTCAAATAAAGACTGAAAGCAAACTAACAAAATTAAAAACAAGAATTAAAAAAGCAAGGTTCCTACTAACCTCACCAAGGTAGCTATTGCTTCCCTGACAATGGCGCCAAAAAAAGGGTTGATACCTTCGATCCGTATTACAAATGTAGTATAGATATTTTTCCCTACTAGACCTACGTTATCGAATCCTCGGGAAGCATCAAGCATAGTAAAGTTACTTTAACGTACCTTTGGAAGCTTTAGAATTCCTTTTGTGTTTTACCGAACCAAGAGTTTGTGATTTTTTGTTGTTGTCGAGGATGGAGAGAGAGGGCCTGGGGTTTTCGGTTTCACCAGTAGCTGTGCAAAACATCTAATGGGAATAAAAGATAATAATAAAGTATGCATATAATTGTTAGAGCAAGATAATTATATGTGGGCAGTCCATCCATAATTGCTACTTCCTCTGCAACAGCTTATAGCAATAACCTACTATTCTCATCCATAGAAGAAAGAGAACTAATGATATGCATAGTAATGTCACCGTTAATCCCAAGTAAATCCCTCACATACAGTGTACTACCCCTTATGTCACTGGGATTCCCATCCTGCAGATTAGTCATTACTCACACTCCATATACCTGGATCAATCCTTGGGGTCTTGGATATCTAACAAGTCCTTATATTGAGGCAAGAGAGGGTACAATAATCATCATGTCATACAAACTAATACATGATCCCATCTATGATAGATAACATGCACAAAAGCTACATGGCTAGACCGAAGCCCTTAGCCCAAGGAGAATTACTCACAATTAGAGATGAAATCAACAACCAAAAACATTGTAATGGAAATCATGAGATTGATAATAATAGTCTTACAATGTCGCCAATTGGAGATGAGATCTACTATTACAAGTGGTGGAATATGGCTATGGTGGTGGAGAAGGGTTTGGAGATTAGATCTAGATCTATTCCTTCGGCGTGGTGGCTTCTGGTGGCAGGGAGAGTTGAAATTAAAAAGAAGAGAGACGAGGAGGGTTTTCTCGTCGCCCGAGGCCTCTTTATATAGGAGTCCCTTCACGAAAGTTGTTCTGTTTGACCTGGCGATGTCGGTGGCAACTATACAGCCAGAATATTATTCCTTCCATGTAGTTGGTCATTAAAGCTTCTGCCTCCACTTCACGACTCCAGGTTTCTTTGATTTGTTAGAAATCTTGTATCTTTGACTTTAATGTTGTGATTTCCATCATCAAACATCATTATCTACGCAGGAAAATAGAAAGACATGATTGCATACCCCTTTGATCATTAGGCATTAGTGGCAGGATTTAGAGATATATTTCCTCAAAAATATAAATAATATCTAGTTTAAATGCGGACGTGGATGGCTATATTTCACAGCCATCAGTGGGAAACATATGTTGCAATGAGTTGGTTTTGTTTCTTGCAAACATTGCGACACTTTACCAAATGGATATTTATTGCATATATTATTGTCTTTTGCTACATTGATGTGTTCAAAATGTTACAACATCTTTTCACAACTTCTACACAACACGAAAAATGTTGCAAAAGATGTTTACATACACACAAAGCATGTTGTTAGGATTTTATATTGCAATGATCGTTGTCCTAGATTCCTTCATTTAAAGGGGTCGAAGGGTGAAAAGGATGCCTGATTTTCCAAATCAGCCTCCGTATTCCTAGCATTAGCCTAATCTAGTCTCAAGGCGAACACATCACCTGTGTGTATACATTTATATCTCAAAGTTTCTTTTTATGAGTTCTAGAGATGAGGATGTTTTTAACATGTGTTGGACTAACTTGGATTCAACATTGGATCTGCACCGCACCATCCTCGGTCTAGTACTGAATTTGTGGATGATAGTTCCAAATTGACTACAGGTTGAGTAACAAAAGAAACAAGAGTCCAGCAGGGGAGGAACCCAGCGACAATATATTTATAGAGAAACTCGTGTTACAACCTACACGATCATGGACTCGAATATCGGTCGTGCGCATGCTTGCGGATAGCTTGTGCAGTGCGAGACATGAAATGTAGAAAACAATCGGAAAGGATGGAGTCCCCAAGCAACCATATCATGTTAATTTGTGGTCACATTGTTTTTTTGTCAACCGGCCTTATACCCTTTCCATTCATTCAAATGGTTATAGCAGGTTCACAAAAATTTTACAACTAGAAAAATTTGAGGTTAGAACTAAAAGTGAGCTGGAGCCACTATAAAAAAACCCACTATATCCTTCATCGTCGAAAGATCACTATAGGATGAAAACCTGATGTCATCTCACATGTAAGCTTGAAATACTTAGATTCACATATCGTGGCGTTTCATCTACAATGGTGTCGTCGGATTGTCGACAAGTACGCCATAGGGGGTCCTAGTGGCGTTGGAAAGATGGGGTGTGAGATGCCGGATGTTCCAAGAATGGTGAGCACAAGTTTACCCAGGTTCAGATCCGACTGCGGTGATCGGATCCTACTCCTGCTAGCAACCTTGTAATATATCGGCGTAAGCCGGATGTTACAATGGATTACAAGAGAGGTTCGCCTGTGCGAGTTGATTGTGGTGTTACGATTGATTTGTTTCCCTAAAGGATCCTATAGGGCCGGTTTATCTAGTCACCGGGACCTAGGGTTACAGGAGAGACCTATCCGGCTACGTTATAGAGTCGGTAACTAGATATAGCTTGGACTACAAGTAATACTACATGCCTAAGTCGGTAACCCTTCTGGGCCTTGTCGTAGCCACAATTGACTCCTCCTCTTTCTCTGGGCCGCCCGTGAAGCAAAGCTCTAACCCATTGGTGGGCCACCCTGGTCAGCGAGTCCTATGGGTATACCTGGAAAGTATATCCCCAAAAGTAGCCCCCGGAAATCTCCAAGATCCAAAGTCGGATAAATCGTCTAGCTTGATGGTTACTTCGTTTTGAGAATTTTGAAGGGTTCCCGAAAACTTCTTTCAACATTGTAGGATTCCAAGTCAGTTGAGTCGGATATGTTTTGCTCTGACTTTAGTCTTTTCCTTGCTCAGTTTGAAATATAAGCCAGATTTTTTAGCAGCGTGCGGACTGACAACTTTTCAGACCAGGTCCTATCAACACGACCGTTGGTGGGTCCGCTCCTTACGTAATAGAACGCCGTTTCAATGCCTATAAGAAAATAGAGGGGGTGGAAGAGTCGCGAGGAAGCTACCTCCCTCTCTCCAATACGCGTGGCGCTAATCACGTGTATTAATGCACGAATCTTGGCACAGAGACAAATAAAAGAAAGGAGAAAACCCATTCTCTTAGATTTATCTCTCCAACGATTCATTCATTGCCTCCTCGTACTCCTCGAGCGCTCCATAGCTGTTCTTACCTGCACATCTCAAGAAAAATCTCTCTCCCCCACCAGTCCTTTTCCTCCAAGATCAATGGCGTCTGCCTCGACCTCAGGAGCGGCGGCGGGTTCGTCGGCGGTGGACGAGAAAAAGATGCGGGGTCTCTGGATCCCCAGCGCCATGGACAACGTTGAACTCCAAGTCATGGAGGACAAAGGACTCATCGTCGTCGACATGTGGCAGAGCGCCTCAGGGCACGCCATTCCTGCCCCGCGCGATGACGAACGGGTGATGTTCGGCACGCACATCGACCGCGGCCTCAGCTTGCCACCGTCGGACTTCCTCGTCGTGGTCCTTAACTACTATGGTGTGCAACTTCATAATCTTCCTCCCAACTCTCTGCTCGATCTTAGTACTCATGCAGCTCTGTGCGAGGGGTTTCGTGGCATTAGGCCAAGTCTAACCCTTTTCCGGTACTACTATGGTACTAGGAAGAACTCCATTAGCGCCGGTGTGCCTTACATCACTGGTACCCTTAGCTTAGTCCTTAGGAGAAACCGAGTCTATCCTAGGATTAACGCTAGAGAATCCTTCAAACGCTGGGTTGGTTATTACAAGGATATTCCGGCTCCTAGAAAGGCGGAAGGTCTTCCGGCGTTCACCGACGGCGCCGCTCCCCACCAGAATTCATGGGACGCGAAGGCGCCGGAGCTGTCAGATATCTTGATCCTCGTCAAAAGGCGGATTGAGTTTCTGATGAAGCATGAGGGCCTCCGTGGATCCGACTTGATCCACTACTGGTTGGAGCGTCGGATTCAGCCTCTCCAGCACCATGGGGATCGCCTCGTGTACCAGATCACCAGCGACAAGAAGGACAAGTTGTGGGTCAGTTCGAGCCGGATTTCGGCAAAGGACTACAAAACCCTTATGCAATATTTGATCAAGGAAAGAGTGGAACGAAAGGTTCCAGAAGTCTCCATGAAGATGTATAAGTCCAACCATCCTCTGACTCCGGTAAATATTCCGACTCTGCTTTTTGTGTTTCGTCGTTCTTTTCTGTTCTTTCTCCGACTCTATTTTCATCAATGCTTTTTGACTTTATTAGCTTGAGGAACTCTCCGAGTCTGAGTTGGCTCCACTATAGGGCTATCCCTTAGACGATCCCTAGGCGATGAAGGATGATGAGGTGCAAGAAGTTGCCTCCCCCGCTTCCAAGAAGCGTAAGGCGAAGGAAGTATCACTGCTGGTAGCCAAGTGCTACCAGTAGTTAAAAAGTAAGCACCCTGTCTTTTATTTTCAGTACTTTATACCTTTCTTTCTTTCCAGAGTACACCTGATATTTGGATTTTCGTGTTCTAGAGCTAAATCAGTTTTGAAGAGTAAGACCAAGACGGGCAAGCAGATGCGTCAGCAGAAGCTTGTTGTTTCCCCTGCCATGCCGCCACCAACTCCATCTAGTACTCCATCAGCACAGGAAGCCTCTGCCTCTCCTGATGCTGGCAACATCTCGAAAGCCTTGGTTACCTTTGATGACCAAGCATCTGACAAGGGTGAACCCGCTAAGGGTAATGATCCCATGGTAGTATCTATAGGAACATTGGATAAAGTGGCCGGCTCTGCTGTCTCTGGCCTGAAGAGGAAGAAGAAGGAAGAGATCCTCAGGCTGGCTCAGTCCAGCCTTGAGAAGCAAACCTTAACCATAGAGGCAGCGATCCAGGAGTAGGAGGACGTCAAGCTGGTTAGCCTCCTGGACCAAATTTTGGTCCAGGATGCTAAGATCTAGTCTGGCGAACTCCCAGCGACGGATGTGCCTTCCCTCTCCCTTGCTGAGAAGGTGTTTCACAAACTAAGCTCGGATTTGATAAGTTGCACCTGGAACACATTGTAAGTTTCCGATTCTTATTTGTATTTATTATCATATCCTCTAGCCCCCAAGCATAAAGCCAGAAAAACATTGTTGGATCCAAGTTGATGCTTTTAGGTTCAAAAAGAACGATGTAGTGTAGCCCCCAAGGCTCGTGTTGTAATTTTACTTAGTTAAATTTGCATCCCGAGTCTTAGTAGCCGTTTGACGGTATTTCGTCTCTAAACTTACACAAAATTTCATCTTCCAACCAGGAATTGCTCAAGAACATCTGTAATAAGCGCAAGGAGATCAAAGCCTTGCACCTTGAGAATTCAAAGTTGCAAGTTGAGAAGAATGAAGCAGAAGGTAATTTTTCCGACTTCATTTTTGTCAATTTGGCTATTGTCATAATCAAACTTGTTTTGTCCGATTGATTATTTTTCCTTTGCAGAACTGTTGTGTGAGTCTAGCAAGATGGTGGAGCAATCCAAGAACTTCAAGGTCTTAGAAATGGAGAATGCTGAACTCCGGGACAAGCTTCAAAAGCTCACTATTGAGTCGGAGAAATCCGTAGCTGCTGTCCTGGAGTCAAGCAATCATGAGACCGTGAGGCTCGATAAGCTGCTATCCCTCTGAAATAAACAACTAGATGATCTCAAGAAGGACTTTGATAGTCAGAAGGATCTGGCCCAGGCCGCAGAGAGTGAACTTAACAGTCTCTGTGAGGAGCATGCTCAATGGAATCGCTCTGTGCAAGGTAAGATTTCTGACTTTTATTTTTTTGTTGATTTTTCGAATTTCTTTTTAGTCGAATTTTGAATTTTAGTTCTTTCCTAGCTCCCCTGAATCTTTCCGACTCTCCTACCTCCGAACCTCGCCTCGAGCGCATCAAGCTCGTCGGAGATATCTTGTACGACTTCCGCCAGACTCTTGAAGAGGCTAACAGGCTAGTCAAGCTTTCCGACTTGCATACAATGTCAGTGCAAGAGGTGAGGGACAAGGCCAAGGAGATTCCGAAGCTTATCGAGGACTGGAAGATCTCCTACGCTTGGACTACTGCTCAGACTGCGCTTACCATTGTGATGAGCTACCATAGCAAGATGGAAATCTGGCATGTCACCGAAGGTATCGCCGAGGAGGATGATGAGGGTAACCCATAGGACATCAAGGCAATCCAAGATTCCTGTGCAGGTTATGCTTGTCATGTGGCGGAGATGACCAACTATACGACGTCGTTATTTGAATCCGTCGTCGTGCCTCCCTCGCCTCAAGAGGCAAAAAATAGCTTTGCAGCTTCCAAGTCTGAGATCGAGGGCGACAATGTTGTCGACTCCAACGCTCCACCTTCTTCATCACCACCGCCTGACTCTGCAGCATAAACAGTTTTTTATGCATTATTCTGAACTTCTGGCAATGTAATGATGGAAACAATGTTTTTATTTGTGTTGGTCTTGTAAAAACTAATGCTTTTACTAGCTTTGCACTTATGCTTATATTTTGTATGCATGTGCTTGAAAATTTCTGAAGCACTTTTTGTGTTTTATGCCTATACTTGTCATTTTATCTAGCTCTCTGGCTCGTCCCTTTCATGGGGCGGCCAGCCTTTAGCACGGAAACTTTGCCGAGCAACGGAGCGCAATTGCTAAACCAGTTTAAACTCGGAAACAAAGCCGGCTTCTAGTACCAACAACTCATTACTCGGAAAATGCCCGCGTCTAAGCAATCAGATAAAAAACCAAAGTATAAATAATAAATTGAATTTTTTACCCTAAGGTAACATTTTTTAGATATTCAAAAATCATAACTGAAAGTACCGACTTGATACGACTAGAGGGGTGGGGGGTGAATAGGCGTCTACCACTTTTAATTTGTTTCACACTTTTAGGCTCAACGAGAAAAGAAGTTATCTAGAGATGCAACTAAGTGAGCAACCTAAATGCAAGAAAGCGAACACAAACCACAAAAACAGTAAATAGCGAGGAGTAAAGGAAGGGAACGAAGTAACCGGCGAGGGGACACGGAGATGTAATTCCCGTAGTTCACTCCCAAGGAGCTACGTCTACGTTGGAGAGGTGACGGGGCCACACAAGGTCACCCGAGCGCCACAAAGGCCTCACCTTCTTCTCCGGTGAGCTCCCCCACAAAGGAGGCCTCACAATCCACTAACCGGTGACCTTGAAGGCGCCAACCGAAACCTTTACACCAAGGTTGAGGGGGAGGCTCCACAACTGAATTGGAGGCCCTCAACGACACCTCGAAGCTTTACAACACATGCCTCAGCTCCGGGGATGCCCTACACCGTCTAGGGTTCCAAGAAACCCAAGAGTAACAAGATCCACAAAGGATGGGTGGGGGAAATCAAATCTTCTTTGGTGGAAGTGTAGATCTAGGTCTCCTCCCTGACCTCTCAAAAGATCAGGTCGTTTGAGTGGCTAGAGAGAGAGATCTAGTAAGGTGAAGCTCAAGCATTAATGGAGGAGAGAGAAAAATTCGAGAGGAAATGGGAGGAAGAAGAGGGGTGCCTTAAATAGGCCCCCTCGCCTTGAACCGTTCTGACCCAGCGACCTCACGGAAGTTCGTGAGAGGCGGAAGTTCCGCTGAGCACGGCTCCAACGGTCATCGGACCGTTGGCGCCCGCTCGAGCGCAACCGAAGTTGGTCAGCGGACGGAAGTTCCGGTGAACTTCCGAGCAAGTTCCGATCAAGTTCCGGCAAATAGCACGTTTCAAAACAGAAACTTTCTGAGCCTTCACCGGAACTTGGGGCGGAACAGGGGCGGAACTTCTGGGTCGCGAAGCGAGTCTGACCGGAAGTTCCGGCCTTCAGGCGGAAGTTCCGCTCAAGAACTTTTGCCAGGAAAAGTTTCGAGCAAGTTCCGGTCAAGTTCCGGCAAATAGCACACTTCAACACAGAAGGTTACTGAACTGCCACCGGAACTTGGGCGGAACTAGCGTCGGAACAAACTGCAGAACAGTCTGCAGAAAAAGGTTTGAACGGAACTGACCGGAAGTTCCGGTGAGACAAAAAAGGCCCCAACGGAACAGGAAAGAGCTCTCTCTCACGGAATAATGGGATGGCTGTGGCGGTGCATATAGGTTTGTGCAAAAAACAAGTGATTTCCCACAGCCCTCCAACATGGACCCCCTCTTAATAGTACGGTGACCTAAAAACATCAACCAGAAAGAAACTAGGAGAAGACTAAAAGGGCCACCGTCTTCAAAAGATCACAAGAGAGCATCCATCACAATACAATGAGACAACAACGACATTTCCCCTGAAACTCAAGAGCACAGTTAAAAACAAGGTTGGGATTGTCATTTAACACCAAAAACATCATGGGAAGATATAGTCCTTTCAATCTCCCCCTTTTTGGTGTTAGATGACAATCCCACAGATTTGCATAGAAACAAAGCAATCTTTGCAAATGGCGGGACAGGCTCCCCCTATATGTGTGCAAGGTAGAGAGAAAACCCCTAAGGATTGAACTAGCACACATACACGGAGGCTCCCCCCAACAATTGTAAAGATAGCACAATACAAAAAGGGATAGAGATCATACCAGAACCAACTAAAAGTGGTGGAGACAAACGGAGTAATAACAATAACAAGATCAATGAGGCTCCACCACCATAGCAACAGCCCAAGAGATGTCAATAAGATACCACACTCACGGCAAAGTATAAGATACCACAAAGATATCACATAGAGATACCACATAGTCTCAAACATACCACATGGTCCACAAGTACACATAAGTTCAGGGACATAAACCACAAGCACACCAATAAACTAGAGAGTTCGCGAGTAAGAAAAAATCAAAGGCAAGAACAGGCTCGCGACTCAACCCATGCAAATCCCGTAGACAACCTAATAGACATCTTTCTCCCCCTTTGGCATCGAGACACCAAAAAGGAAGAAGAGATCAAACTACTCGTCCCAGCCATGAGAAGGGGAAGGAGGAGACTCATGCAGACCAGTGACTTCCTCCTCAGACTCATCTTCAGACCAGTTGCAGTTGGTGCGAACCCAATCCTCCTTGGGAGCAGTGACAGAGCTAGAGGCCGGTGAGCAAGGAATATTGAGGGCTGTCATGATGGCCTTCTGGCGCTGAACATTGTGACGCTGATCAACATAAGCCTAATATTCGCGGTCCTGCAGGAAGCAGAAAGTCTTCTTCACTTTCCCAAGCAGCTTCTTTGCCCAAGATGGCTGCCTTTGAAGAGAAGGACCACCAGCACTAGAGCCACCCGGAGCAGAGGAGGGACCACTAGCAACATCTTGAGTCTTCTTGAGAGCAGCTTCCTTTTCTTCCTGAGTACGAGGCTTCTGGTGCTTACTCACACGGAGCCTTTTCTCTTCATGAATGGTGATGTTGTCTTGAGGAAAGTGAGTGCCAGTCTTCTCGAGCCACTTGTGATTGATGAGAGTTTGAATGTAGGGAGCATAGATGCAGGAGCGCTTTTCGATGAGAGCCCCCCACAACTCTGAGTGAATGAAGTGCATAACATCCATTGGCCTGTCAGTGTCTCGGCGAAGATGGGTCTGATGCATGAGGTCAACCTGATATCCATGAAACTGATCAAAGTTGCCAGCTTTTGGAGAGATGGTGTTCAAGTACACCCTGCGCATAATGTCATAAGCTGGCAGCAGATGATTCACAAACCCAACACTTCCCCATCCTCCAATGTAGAGAGGCTCCAGAACCTCAGGATCAGCAGCAGTAGGACCATGAACACGCCAACCATTCGCCCCGCGTCCAGGCTGAATGGGGTAGCCCAGAAGCTCAGCAAACTCAGCCCAAGTAGCGGTAAGGTACACATCCCTGGTCATCCACTTCATCTCACCTTCAGTAGAGGACTGCATGTGAAGAAACAGAGTGGAGTAGAACTGAGCAATAGCAGTTACATCAAAGTTCTGACGGTGCTCCATGAGGGATATCAGAACAAACTTCTTGCAGATATCAAGAGCCTCCCCAAAGTAGACTTGCTTCTCTTCCATGTGAGGCACATTGATGTACTTCTGAGGAGCAACCACAAACTTCTTCTTTGATGCATAGATTTCTTCATAAATCTGTTCCTGACGGCAGGTGTGAAAATGAGGATCCAAGCAGAGACGATCACGAGGCATGAGGTAGGGATCTGTAGCCCTGAATGCAGAATAATCCTTCTAAGACCACTTGGAAATCTTGGCTTTGGTCATATCTGGCCCTGCAGCAGTGGCCTTCTGAGAAAGAGCAGGCCTCTTCCCTGTAGCAGCAGAAGCAGCAAGAGCAGCAGCCGACGAGAATTGCAGTGGTTGGACGCACAACTTCAGCATCTTCCTCGTCAATCTCAGGAGGAATGTCAGCGGATGGTCTGCGGGCACGCTTGCCTTGGCGAGTCTCTCCTTCCCTGGAGTCCATGGCGGGAGATCGAGGTGGGGAAGGATCCCACGGAGCAGATCTGGAGAGGAGCGGTTGGAGAAGAGGGGACCGGAGCGCCCTCTTGGAGACGTCCTGGCCGGCAGCGCTCCTGATATAAGATGGGTCTTGGGGGAAAAAAAGGAAGAAGATCCCGTTTTCCCCCAGGGCCCAACTTATATAGGACAGGGAGCACCACCAGAAGTTCCGGTCAGGGACCGGAAGTTCCGCTGACACCGGTAGGAACATCTCAGGATAGGATAACAAGGAGGAACTTGTGCAGGGAAAAGAGAGGGCTTGAGGTAAGGAAAGGCTTAGGATAGATAGCTCAAACTGTGAAGAACCAAAAACACCAAAACGAGAAAACACAAATAAACACGAAATAAAAACAAACCAAATAAAAAATAAAAAATAAAAAGAAGTCGGTGGCCGAAGCCACCTTATATAAGAGTAAATGTCTTGACACCGCGAAGATATATCTTGGGTTCATTACCAACACTCAACATGTAGCTCAAATGGTCTCCTTTAGAGACAATAGAGTATGAGAACTTTAATGTGCGCATAATAGGGATAGTGTTTGTTCATAAGAGGAACTACACTCCCCCTAAGTCCATGCCTACATCCAAACAAGATACACATTGAGACACGGGTAGGTGTGCAAGGGCTCAAGCAACATTGCTCGAATCAATGATATTTAGCTCATGCCTTAACTCTCGGAACCGTGCTTCATCAAGAGGCTTCATGAAAAGATCCGCAAGATTTGCCTTGGTGGGAACATACTCCAAAGAAATGTATCCTCTAGAAACATGGTCCCGAATGAAATGATGACGAATCTCAATGTGCTTGGTCCGGTTGTGTTGCACGGGATTGTGAGCAATAGCAATTGCACTCTCATTGTCACAAAGAAGAGGCACCTTGTCAAAAGATAGTCCAAGATCCTTCAAGGTTTGCTTCATCCATAGCAATTGAGCAGCAGCTTATGCGTAGATATACTCGGCTTCGATGAGACATAGACACACAGTTTTGCTTCTTCGATGACCAACAAACCAAAGATCTTCCGAGAAACTGACAAGCTTCGGAGGTTGACTTTCTTCCCACTTTGTCACCAGCCCAGTCCGAGTCCGTGTAACCAATCAGATCAAAGATGGCTCCCTTGGGGTACCACAACCCAAAGTTTGGGGTATGAACTAAATATCGAAAGATCCTCTTGATAGCCACCATGTGGCTTTCCTTTGGTGCGGCTTGAAATCTTGCACACATACCCACACTCAACATAATATCCGGCCGGGATGCACAAAGATAGAGCAAAGAACCAATCATCGAACGATAGAGTTTTTGATCCACCTCCTTACCCTTGGGATCGAGATCAAGATTAACCTTAGTTGGCATGGGAGTCTTGGCACCTTTAACTTGATCAAACTTGAACTTCTTGAGCATGTCTTGGATGTACTTGGCTTGGTTGATGAAAGTCCCTTTCCTCAATTGTTTGACTTCAAATCCAAGGAAAAACTTCAACTCCCCCATCATGGACATCTCGAAGCGGTCGGTCATGAGCTTGGCAAAATCCTCATTAAAAGTTTTGTTAATAGACCCAAAGATAATGTCATCAACATAGATTTGGCATACGAACAAGTGGCCTCCAACTTTCTTAGTAAAAGAGTGGGATCAATGAGACCCACTTGACCCATGTCAACAAGAGCTCCCTAAGGCAATCATACCACGCACGTGGGCTTGCTTGAGGCCATAGAGTGCCTTATTGAGCTTGTATACATGGTTCGGAAAAAGTGGATCCTCAAAGCCGGAGGTTGCTTGACGATACCAACTCTTTCAAAGGACCATTAAGAAAAGCACTCTTAACATCCATTTGATACAATTTAAAGTTATGATGGGTAGCAAAGGCAAGGAGCATGCGAATGGATTCAAGGCGAGCAGCGGGGCATAAGTCTCACCGTAGTCGATGCCCTCAACTTGTGAGTATCCTTGGGCAACTAACCTTGCCTTGTTGCGCATTTACAATTCCATTCGCATCGCACTTGTTCTTGAAGACCCACTTGGTTCCAATGACGTTTTGACAATCTTTGGGCCGTTCAACCAATGTCCAAATATTGTTCCTCTTGAAGTTGTGAAGTTCCTCGTTCATAGCATCAAGACAATCGTCATCTTCAAGAGCTTCGAAGACTTTCTGTGGTTCCACAAGAGAGATAAACGCATGGTGAGAGCAAAAGGAAGCTAGTTGCCTCCTAGTAGTGGAACCTTTATTGAAATCTCCATAGACATTATCAAGGATATGGCCATCTCGAACAAGCTTGGCGAGACGATAGGCTTGACGACGGGCTTGTGCTTCAATTCGAGATTCTTGAGCTACCACTTGGTCATTTCCACCAATTGAGCCGCCCCCTTGACTATAAGCACGAACACGAGGGTCATCTTCATCAATTTCCACTTCGGCAGAGTCATCACTTGGAGAGGATCCTTGAGGATCATTGACTTGATCTTGATCTCGACGAGCTTGACCTTGGGGAGAAACGTGACCTTGAGGAGGAGCCCCATCTTGGGGAGGATGATGAGGTTGATGAAGAGCTTGTCCGTGAGAGGTGCCTTGAGGATGAGCCCCATCGAGGGGAGGTTGATGTTGTTGATGAAGATCTTGTTCTTTAGAGCTTGGAGAGTCATGAGCATGGGAAGCTTCGGAAGAGCTTGAGGGAGCTTGTGCCAAGAAGGTAGGTCCTTGAGGTGCAAGATGATCTTGTGAGTGAGGGCTCCACTTGAGTAGAGCTTGGTCCTTCTCCTTCGTCCATAAGGGGATCCTCAATGGGGAGGTGGAAACCCACACCCATTCTTCCTATGGCCTTGGGAGGAATTTCATCACTTGGATCACAAACACCATCTTGCCTAACAAGAGACTCATGATTTTCATCAAACTTCACGTTGCTCGTCTCTTCAACTCTTCCATTGGCTTTGTTGTAGACTCTATAAGCATGGGACTGATTTGAGTAACCAACGAAAATTCCTTCTTGAGCCTTGGATTCAAACTTTGACAACCGAACTCCTTTCTTGAGTATGTAGCACTTGCACCCAAACACCCGAAAGTAGCTAACATTAGGCTTTTTCCCGGTGAGAAGTTCATAGGGGGTCTTGTTCTTATTCTTGCAGAGATAAAGCCGGTTGGTTGCATGGCAAGCGGTGGAGATGGCCTCGGCCCAAAAGTTGTATGGAGACTTGAACTCAGCTAGCATAGACCGAGCCGCATCCATCAAAGTGCGATTCTTCCTTTCAGCAACACCGTTTTGTTGAGGGGTGTAGGGAGTGGAGTATTGATGCTTGATTCCTTCATCACTGAGAAACTCATCCAAGGTATAGTTTTTGAACTCGGTGCCATTGTCACTTTGAATAGAGAGAATAGTTCCATTGTGCTTCCGTTGAACCTCATTTGCAAAGTCAATGACGGTTTGTTGAGTCTCACTTTTGTACTTGAAAAAGAACACCCAAGTGTATCTTGAGAAATCATCCACAATAACCAAGCAATACTTCTTGCCTCCAAGACTATCATGAGAGGGAGGACCAAAGAGATCCATATGCAAGAGCTCCAAACATCTCTCGGTAGTGATTTGATTGAGCGCTTTGTGAGGAGTTTCATGCATCTTCCCTTCAATACAAGCCACAAACACGATCTTTGGCAAAGAAACATCGTTAATTCCAAGGATGTGGCCCTGGGAGTGAAGTCTTTGCAAAGTTCTCATGTTAACATGGGCTAGGCGGCGATGCCACAACCAGCCCTTGTCGGCTTTAGCATAGAGACATAGAGCATGAGGAGTAGTGGTCCCTGAAAAGTCCACCACGTACAAGTCATGTTCTACATACCCTACAAAAGCCACCTTGAGAGACTTGCTCCACATGAGGACCACGGAATGAGAATTAAAGAAAGAAGAAAGACCCATAAGAGCAAGAGCACGAACTGAGAGTAAGTTGTAACCAAGAGTTTTGACAAGCATGACGTCAACCAAGGATACATCCGGGGTTACCACCAGTTTGCCAAAACCCAAAACACGAGCTTGTTTTGTCACCGTAGGAGACCATGGTGTTGGCAATATTGGGTCTCAACTCGGTCATGATAGACTTGATTCCGGTCATATGACTCGTGGCACCACTATCAAGCACCCATTTTGATCCGCCGGAAGCATAGTCCTACAAGAAAATCAAGCCTTGGTTTTAGGTACCCATTTTGCAATGGGTCCCCTTTTGTTAGTGACAAGAACCTTTGGCACCCAAATGGCCCAATGATAATCATGCGTGTAAGATGTCCCCACATATCTAGCATATACATGACCATCATAAGATTTGCAAAGAATATAAGAGGGATTGTTCTTTCTGGCAAAGTTGTCACTTTGCAAGAGGGTTAGGCCATTTGGAACTCCTTGGGCCATGCCCTTGTTCTTTTCTTCTTCTTGTTCTTCTTCTTCTTATTCTTAGTCTTGGCAAGTTGATCCTTCAAAACCTTGACCTCCTCTATGATATGCTCATGCTTGCAACAAGGGTTAGGAGAGCTAGACAAGTCTATAATTTGCACAGCGGAAGACTTAGAAAGATCACAAGTTAATCGAGTTTGAAGCTGTTCATGAGCCTCAAAAAGACTTGAGAATTTACTCTCCAAGGCTTTGTGTTCCCTTTTGAGTTTCTCAAGATCCTCTTGAGTCTTATCATGACCACCCACAAACTCAGCATTTTCTTTCTTGAGAACCTTAATCAAAGCAAGAGCATGGTCACGTTCTTTAATTGTAGAGGTCAAAGTGTTGTTATGATCATCTACAAGCTTAGACACATTTTCTTCAAGATTAATTCTCATATTTTGTTCATCCTCAAGACTTTGAGTGAGAGAGGCAATTTCATCGGCATCTCTTTCATTTTTACTTAGCAAGTCAAGAAGTTCTTCCTTTTCATCTAAGGCATCTCTAGCATTTTCAAGTTGTGCAAGTAAGGACTCAAAGCAGTTTTTAGTTTCTTCATCTAAGGTAGCAACAAATTCACACAAGTCAATCATCTCTTTCTTCACCTCTAGACCAACAAGATCAAGAGAGGAAGGCTCACTAGAGATGGGTTGAGGAGTGGGTTTCGGTGATACCTCGGTGGCCTTGGCCATGAAGCACTTTTGGTTGGAGGAGATGACATTTTCATTTGGCGAGTCGAAGAGGGATAGACGTGGAGTTGAGGTAGTGGCAATAGCAGCAACCCCCACAATCTCTCCACCATGACCTTCATCATCATCTTCTTCATCCATGCCCGAAAGATATTCTTCATGGACCACAATTGCTCGTTCCTTGTTGGTGGCGTTCTTGACGGTGTAGTTCTTGTTTATGGGATGAGGAGATCTTGACTTGACCTTGCGAATGAGACGACCACCATTGTCTTCACGGTTCTCAAAGGGACACTTGGCCACAAAGTGACTCTTGTCATTGCAATTGTAGCATGATCTTGCTTTTGGAGACTTGTTGGGTGAGTTGAATCTTGAGTTGTCCCTTGATCTTGACTTGAATTCGGACTTGTTCCAAAAGGCCCTTGAAGCGAGAGCAAGATGTTCATTGAAGGCACATTTGAGATCTTCTTGAGATCACTCACTTGATGTATCATCATCAACAAGTTCAATAGCCTTGGCCTTCAAAGCAAGGTTCACTTTTGTTGATCCAATGGCTCTAGCTCGAGCGGACTCCGCATTCTTCTTAGCAATAGTCATGGCAATTACTTCACTCAAGACTTCTTGGGAGGTCATTAAGTGAAAGTTGGTTCTTCCCTTGATAGAGTTGAGATTTTGTTCTTCAAATGGGAGAAGAGCTTGAATGAACTTTCTCTTCATAAACTTGTCATCAACATAGTGAGCCCCAAGGTCCCTCATAGTGGAACAAAGGACCTTAAGGCGCCTATACATGTCTTCCGGGGTCTCATCATCTTGCATTGCAAAACCATCACACTCGTTGTTGATATTGTCAAACTTGGAGCTTTGGATGCTAGCATTACCAACGAAGAGCTCGGTGAGTTGATCCCAAGCTTCCTTGGCAGTGTCAAATTGGCGAATGTGAGCAAAATCCTTTGGAGTCAAGGCCTTTTGAATCATTACCAAAGCTGTAGCATTGAGTTGCTTGTCCACCACTTCACCTCGTGTCAATTTCTTTGGGTCAAATGGAGAGAATCCATCCTCCACAATCCTCATTAACTCAATGGATGAGCTGGAAATATGTGAGCGCATTAGATATTGCCAATTGGCGAAATTAGACGTATCTAGCATAGGTGGTGCTCCTTGAGGGATAATGTGTGGCATGGGAATGGGTGGATCCGGAGTGTACTTCGGCGGTGGGGGTACCGCCGAGTAGTCCTTTCCTCCATTCTCCCCTTTTGAAGTTGGGTTCTCGGGCTCCTCGATGTTCTCACTTGGAACCTTGGTAGAGGTTTGAGCAACAAAACCAAGTCCCAAATGAGTGGTGGCAGCCGCGGGAGTTACCCCGGGGGCGGACACCGTAACGGTGGGAGGAACCTCGTTGGATTGGGGTGTGTCAATAGCAACCATGGGGTTTGGCTTGAGGGACTGCAAGAGAGTCATCATTTCCTCGAACTTGGACATCATGGATGACTCCAATTGCTTGAGGTCATCCATAGTGGCCAAGTTCTTGGCTTTTTCAGTTTCACTACCCCCTTCGTCGGCCATAGTCTCTTAGGCGGTAAAGCCCGAAATAAGAGCCTGGGCTCTGATACCAATTGAAAGTACCGACTTGATACGACTAGAGGGGGGGTGAATAGGCGTCTACCAATTTTAATTTGTTTCACACTTTTAGGCTCAACGAGAAAAGAAGTTATCTAGAGATGCAACTAAGTGAGCAACCTAAATGCAAGAAAGCGAACACAAACCACAAAAACAGTAAATAGCGAGGAGTAAAGGAAGGGAAGTAACCGGCGAGGGGACACGGAGATGTAATTCCCGTAGTTCACTCCCAAGGAGCTACGTCTACGTTGGAGAGGTGTCGGGGCCACACAAGGTCACCCGAGCGCCACAAAGGCCTCACCTTCTTCTCCGGTGAGCTCCCCCACAAAGGAGGCCTCACAATCCACTAACCGGTGACCTTGAAGGCGCCAACCCAAACCTTTACACCAAGGTTGAGGGGGAGGCTCCACAACTGAATTGGAGGCCCTCAACGACACCTCGAAGCTTTACAACACATGCCTCAGCTCCGGGGATACCCTACACCGTCTAGGGTTCCAAGAAACCCAAGAGTAACAAGATCCACAAAGGATGGGTGGGGGAAATCAAATCTTCTTTGGTGGAAGTGTAGATCTAGGTCTCCTCCCTCACCTCTCAAAATATCAGGTCGTTTGAGTGGCTAGAGAGAGAGAGATCTAGTGAGGTGAAGCTCAAGCATTAATGGAGGAGAGAGAAAAATTCGAGAGGAAATGGGAGGAAGAAGAGGGGTGCCTTAAATAGGCCCCCCTCGCACTGAACTTCTGACCCAGACCTCACGGAAGTTCCGGTGAGAGGCCGAAGTTCATATAACTGGCTCCAACGGTCATCGACCGTTGGCGCCCGCTCGAAGCAACCGAAGTTCGGTCAAAGCATCGGAAGTTCCGGTGAACTTCCGAGCAAGTTCCGATCAAGTTCCGGCAAATAGCACGTTTCAAAACAGAAACTTTCTGAGCCTTCACCGGAACTTGGGGCGGAACAGGGGCGGAACTTCTGGGTCGCGAAGCGAGTCTGACTGGAAGTTCCGGCCTTTAGGCGGAAGTTCCGGCCTTCAGGCGGAAGTTCCGCTCAAGAACTTTTGCCAGGAAAAGTTTCGAGCAAGTTCCGGTCAAGTTCCGGCAAATAGCACACTTCAACACAGAAGGTTACTGAACTGCCACCGGAACTTGGGTGGAACTAGCGTCGGAACAAACTGCAGAACAGTCCGCAGAAAAAGGTTTGAGCAGAACTTCCGATCTATGACCGGAAGTTCCGGTGAGACACAAAAGGCCCCAACAGAACAGGAAAGAGCTCTCTCTCACGGAATAATGGGATGGCTGTGGCGGTGCATATAGGTTTGTGCAAAAAACAAGTGATTTCCCACAGCCCTCCAACATGGACCCCCTCTTAATAGTACGGTGACCTAACAACATCAACCAGAACGAAACTAGGAGAAGACTAAAAGGGCCACCGTCTTCAAAAGATCACAAGAGAGCATCCATCACAATACAATGAGACAACAACGACATTTCCCCTGAAACTCAAGAGCACAGTTAAAAACAAGGTTGGGATTGTCATTTAACACCAAAAACATCATGGGAAGATATAGTCCTTTCAATAACCAAAACGAACATGAGCATAAAGTACTTTCAAGTATTCTGAGATTTTTGAAAAAAAAATGACATGCTCTTTTGGAAATAAGATGGTAAAAACTTCTCAAAGATAACATATGAGGAAACCAATACTTTATTTCACTTTGAACATATACATATATGATTACAAGGAAATATAACTAAGAATAGAAGGGACGTAGCTGTGTAATATTCTATGGACGGTCTATTTCATTCGGGTCTGTGCTACCGCCAGCTCTCTTTCTCTTTCCAGTATCTGGTCTTTCCTTGGCTGGTCTCATATCGGTTAAATAATATGACCCATTATGCAGAACTCTGCTAATCATAAAAGGTCCTTCCCAAATAGGGGAAAGTTTGTGCTTTCTCTTTTGCACAAGTCGGAGAACCAAATCGCCTTTTCTGAAAGAGCAGTTTTGCACTCTCTGACTATGATACTTGCACAACATTTGCTGATAGGATGTAGATCTCTGCTCAGCAATGACACGTACTTCTTTGATTATATCAAGATCATCTTGTCGAGAAATTTCTGCATCTTCTTCGATATAAGCTTTGACTCGTGGAGACTGATGAATTAGATCACTTGGAAGAACTGCTTCTGCACCATAGACGAAGAAGAAAGGAGTATAGTCGGTTGATCTGTTAGGAGTTGTACGTAAGCTCCATATCATAGACGGTAATTTTTCCGCTCAAGCCCCCGCGGCCCGATGAAGCGGTGCCTCGAGGCGAGGTCGGATTCCTTGCAAAATAAGGCTATTAGTTCTTTCGACTTGTCCATTGGCTTGTGGATGTGCGACTGATGCAATGTCAAGTCGGATCCCTTGTTCTTTGTAGAATTTGGCAAGTTCCACCATGGAAAATTTCTCCAATTGTCAGTAATTATACTGTGCGGATATCCGAATCGAATGATTACGTCCTCAACGAACTTTCTGGGTGTGGCTCCATCGCAACTTGTTATGGGTTTAGCCTCAATTCATTTTATAAACCTATCCACCATTACTAGTAGGTGGGTAAATCCACATTTTGCCGTGCGAAATGGACCTACCATATCAAGCCCCCATACCACAAATGGCCATGTAATAGGGATTGTTTGCAACTGTTCAGCCGGAGCGTGTGCCTGATGGGCGTACTTTTGGCAGCATCTGCATGTTTTGACCAGTTTTTCGGCGTCCGCCTTAGCTGTAAGACAAAAAAATCCGTGTCGAAAAGGTTTTGCCACTAAGGATCTGGCTGCAACATGATGACCACACTCGCCTTCGTGGATTTCTCTTAATATTTCCACTCCTTCTTCCAAAGAAATACATCGCTGAAACACGTTAGAAACACTCCATTTATAGAGCTCATCATTTATTATAGTGTAGGATTTTGCTTGTCTGACAATCTGCCAGGTCAAGACTTCGTCTTCGGGTAATTTTCCATCTATCAGGAAATCCAGATAGGGTTTTGTCCAGCTGGGAATTACAGCGAGAACTGCTATTAAAGGTGAGTCGGATTTCGTCAGATATTCCTCGTCAACTCCAACTATGGAGGGGACCCTTAAATGCTCTAAGAAAGTGCCATATGGTACTTGTTTCCGCGCAGATCCTATCCTTGATAGAGCATCTGCTTCCTCATTTTCTGCTCGAGGGATGAATTGAACCACAAAACCCTCGAACGATTTAGATAGTTCATCCACAACAGCTTTGTATGCTGCCATGTGCTTGTTTGTGTTGCAGATGTCAGATACTTGCTGAGCAACTAAATCCGAGTCTCCATAACACATGAGTCTTGATATGCCAATGTTTCTGGTCATGCATATTCCATGTAGCAATGCTTCATACTCGGCAATATTATTGGTTGCCGTGAAGTGTATTTGCAACACATAGAACAACTTATCTCCTTGGGGTGATTTGAGCACCACGCCAGCCCCCGAGTCTCCTCGTGCTTTTTTGTCGTCTCTGTCCGATCAACAACGAAGTCGGCAAGTATTTGGGACTTGATTGTTGTACGTGGTTTGTACTCAATATCGAAAGCTGCAAGCTCTATTCCCCAGTTTTCGACACGTCCTGTGGCGTCGCGGTTATTGATTATATCTCGCAGGGGAGCGGTGCTCACCACTGTGATCTTGTGCTCTTGAAAATAGTGGCATAGCTTTCTCGATGCAAAGAACACTCCATATGCTAGCTTTTGATGATGTGGGTGTCGTTGTTTTGATTCTTTCAGGACCTCACTCAGGTAATAAGTTGGCCGTTGCACCTTATGCTCGTGGACTTCTTCCTCGCGCTTGACTATTGTTACCACACTTATGACCTTGTTGGTCGCTGCAATGTAGAGTAACATAGGTTCCTGAGATTCTGGCGCTGCGAGAACTGGTGGATTTGAAAGTAGATCTTTCAAACTTTGCAGGGCGGTTTCGGCTTCTTGGGTCCAGACACATTTGTCGGTTTTCTTCAAGAGTTTGTATAAAGGTGCGGCTCTTTCATCGAGCCGGCTGACGAACCGACTCACTGCCGCAATGCAACCACTGTACGTTGCACGTACTTTAGGCGATTTGTCCTGGTAAAATTTAGTATAGCCTTGATTTTGTCCCGGTTCACCTCTATGTCTCGCTCAGAGACGATAAAACCTAACAATTTTCCGGCTGGAATTCCAAAGAAACACTTCTTCAGATTTAGCATCATATTGAATTTTCGTAGACTAGCAAATGGTTCATCCAAGTCAGAAAATAAAGTTTCCTTCTTTTTGGACATAACTACTATGTCGTCTACGTATACATGGACGTTGCGTCCGATTTGGTCGTTGAGACAATGTTGCATAGTACGTTGATATGTTGCTCCTGTGTTCTTTAACCCAAAAGGCATAGTTTTGTAGCAGAAGGTTCCGAAAGGAGTGACGAAAGACGTCTTAATTTGATCTGACTTTTTCATCGGTATTTGGTGATATCCGGAATATGCGTTGAGAAAACAGAGTAGTTCCGATCCTGCCGTTGAGTCGATAACTTGATCGATTCGTGACAAAGGAACATATCTTTTGGGTATGCCTTGTTCAAAGTGGTATAATCAACACACATCCTTAAATCAATGGTGTCCTTTTTAGGGACGAGTACAGGATTTATCAGCCAATCTGCATGGATGACCTCTGTTATAAAATCCGCTAATTGTAGTTGGGCTAATTCCTTGGCTATTGCTTTGCGCTTTTCATCACCAAACCGTCATAAGGACTGTTTGACGGGTTTAGCATCAGGGTACACATTAAGAGAGTGCTCGGCAAGTTCCCTAGGTACACCGGTCATGTCAGAAGGCTGTCATGCGAAGATATCACTATTAGCTTTGAGGAACTCGACGAGCGCGCTTTCCTTTGCATAGCTTAAGCCTACCCCTATGTTCGTCGTCTTGGAGGGGTCATCTTCCTTCAGCAACATTTTCTTCGTCTCTTCCGATGCCTTGAACTGCAAACTTGGCTTCAGCACCTCGTTCTTCGTAGTGGGGATCTCGTACGGATTGATGGTCTTCTTGATCTCCTGGTACTCCTGGGCGTGCAACATGGCTTTGGCGAAGGCAGCAGATCCTTCGTTGCACTCTCGCGCCTTCCTCGGATTTCCCTGTATGGTGATTACGCCCTTTGGACCTAGATGTTTAATCATGTTGTAGATGTAACAGGGACGAGCCATGAACGCTGAAAAGGATACAGATGCCGCCTAGAGGGGGGGTGAATAGGCGGTTTAAAACTTTTACGAGAAGGGCTTAACAAAGGCGGAATAAAACTAGCGTTTACTTTGTCAAGCACAAAACCTATATAAATTACGGTTCATCTATGTGCACAAACAACTTATGCTAACCAAAACAAGAAACTATGTGATAGCTAGATATAAGAATTCAAGCACGAAGGATATCACAAAGTAAATTGCATAAGTAAATGGCTCGGGTATAGAGATAACCGAGGCACGCGGAGACGATGATTTATTACCGAGTTCCTCCGATAAAGAGAGTATGTCTCGTTGGAGAGGGGGTGGTATCAAACCACCTACGCCACGAAAGGCCTCCCTTATTCTCCGGTGAATCTCACCCCAACGGGATCGATCCACACTTCCACTATCGGTGCACTTTTCGGTGGCAACCGGAACCTCTCACAAGGTTGGGGCACTTCTCCACAACTTAATTGGAGGCTCCCAACAAACGCCACCAAGGCCACAACCTGCAACACCAACAAACCGTCTAGGGTTCCAAGAACCCAAGAGTAAAAAGCTTCTCAACTTTCACTCACCAAATCCTCCGAGGAGAACTCAAACCGATGCACCAAATGCAATGGCAAGAACACATGAAGTTCTCAAGTCCTTCTCTCCCAAATTCCACAAAATCAACAAAAGTTAGTGGGAGAATAAGAGAGGAAGAACACAAGAGGAAATCCACAAAAGAAACCTAAAGATCTAGATCCCAATATGTTCCCCTCACATAGAGGAGAGATGGATTGGTGGAGTTGTAGATCTAGATCTCCCCTTTCAAATCCCCAAAAAAGATTCAACAAATATGGGAGGGATTAAGAGTATTTGCAAGCTCTTGAAGGTCAAAAGAATGGAGGAGAGAGAGAATGCAAGCACACAACCTAAGGAGGAAGAAGGGGTCTATTTATACCCATCCCCAACGAAATATGATCATTTGGGACCTCCCATTATGGAAAATCCGCCCCTTTCCCGGATATTCCGGGTTCCCCGGGCCAAAATATGGCTAAGGACTTCACGGCGCGACCCTCTGTATAGGGGCGGATAATCCGCCCCCGAAGGGCCAAATAATCCGCCCTCATTACTGGGAGCCACGCCTCAAAGTCCTTAGCCGTTTTCCAAAAATTGGGCCGGATAATCTGCCCCCATGGCCGGATAATCCACCCCCCCCCCCCCTAAAAACTGGCAGGAATAGCAAAACTGAAACCGTCATAACTTTTTCATTCGGACTCCGATTTTCATGATCTTGGGCTCGTTTCGAAGATAGTAACGAGCTCTACAAGATCATGCAGGGAACCATATAGTACAGCAAGGGATGATCGAACCAAATGATGAAAGGTTTAACCTATCTATAAAAGAGAAACCGGTAAAACCTCCAATATCGAAAACACAATAGAGAATGCATATGAAATCTGTTTTCGATGAATTTAAGCTTGTCATAGAGATTGACACAATATCTAAATCCTCTCATGGATAAGAACCGAATAAGAACCAAGAAAGAGGATTCCAAGTATGCAAAGGTTTGAGCTCTCACCGAAGGATATGATCAAGTTACTCACTCAAGAGCCCCTCTTGATAGTACATTTATCTATCCTATAAACTGGTCTCCCCAACTAACACCACGAGATCGGTAAGAAAGAAACCCTATCAAGATCAAACATTTGCCTTGTATATTCCACACCTCAGGATGGAGCACCTTTCTTGATTGCACTAGCTTGGTGAAGATGCTCCCCCATACTCCACTATGGAAGAGCCTCTCTTTTAGGCATATCTTCACATATACATGATCACCATAAGGATGGCAAGATACACTTGAGATCATCTTATGAAACCTTGATCAACACTTGATCTTCTTCACTTTATTCTTATTCCAACCTTGAAGCCACCATATGGTTCAAGCATTGTCTATGGACAAATCCTACAAGTAAAACTCAATTCAAACATAAGTCCATAAAACATTGTCATTAATTACCAAAACCACACATTGGGGCACACATGTTCTTTCAATCTCCCTCATTTTGGTAATTGATGACAATCCTTTGAGAGGGTTTATATAATAAAATTAACGAATAAAAAATGGTTGCTCCAACATCAAATACTACACAAGTATGTGATGTTGGTACACCCATAATATATAGAGCAAGCTCCCCCACAATATATGCGTGTGTGATGAACCATTACCGTTGGTGGAGTTTCCTCTATATATTGAACATGCAAAGCAACAACAAAGATGCAAGAGCATGAGAGGCAAATGCTTAAGAACAAACTCAAGGCATAAAACGAACTTCCCTTAAATCCTCCAAAACTTCTCCCCATTGGCATTGATTGCCAACATCGGTGAATAGTTCTAGATGACCAACATAGTTAGAATTCCTCCAACGGTGTGCATTTGAAACAAAATTATTATGATAAAACATTTGCACATATCCAATGATGAATACTTAGGAGGTCAAACTATATTGAGGATCAAAATATTGCAAAAAAAATAACAAGGTGAAGAAGCATCAACAAATGATGCAAGCAATCAAAAATCTAGAAAACCACTTGACAAAAGGAACATAGCAAATGAAAGATTGATATTATGATAAGATCGAGAAGAGAGTGATCTACATAATATGAGGAGGCTGCCCAAGGTTTGTGCAAAAATTATAATTTGCATTTGAGTACAATATGGACAAACATGGCATCCTCACTCCCTCGATATTATTTCAAACACAACTATGTACAAAAGAGCATATACCATGGCATAAAACTTGCAATAAATAAATTGTTGAGCGACGAGTAAGATACAACATAATAACAGGCTCAATGACAAGGATGTGTGAGAGGCATGACAAAGCATATTATAAGACTAATATAGGGATGTGCAGTGAGCATCAACATAGTCTTCGGTGAATAATATTGCTTAGTATGACCATACAACACACACGAAACAAAGAAGATATCAAAAATAGGGAAGTAACATCTCTCATGTGTATAAGTTTCTAAGTGGACAATCTCATGAAGATATTTATCAACAAAGAAACATGTACACACAAAATAGATACTAAAATAAATAGAGCAAGATATCCAAAATGAAGTCATACAATATATCAATAAGATATTTTGCTTGATAGCATGGCCAAAAGGCTCAATTTTATCTTATTGTATATTGATGAACTTTAACCACAAACATATCAAATACATAAAATTCATGCCAAGATGCAACCGACCATATGTTGGAAAATGATATGTATACATGAGTAAGAGATACTTGTTACCGAGATATCATTGGTGTGATGAAGTAGATAGGAGCTCGTTGATCATCCTAGCTTGTCTCTAATTTTCATTGAGTCAACACTTCTTCCTTATGAAAGAGACAAGAATCCAATGTACCTAAAACAAAATTCAAGTACAATATGGTCCCCAAACTTATTGGGTACAAAGTAGTTAGACAACTACAATATATAGGAGAGACTCCACATAAATATGTGCATATTGATATGAAATTGAATTCCATGCACATCTTAGCTAATTAGGATTTGGTGGAGTTTCCCCTACATATTGGATCAAGGAAAGAAAGAATGCCATAATATATATATAGTAAATATGCATGCACATGACTTTCAAGAACCAAAGGAGATACAATATGAAAAAAACACCAAGAAAACCAAGAAGGCACACCAAAGTGTGACACGAAAAAAGGTTGTTCAAACTATATCAAAAACCAAATCAACACATGGTAGACCACACAAGTCCAACAAATGAACTAGAAAAAAACCAAAGAGAGAGAGAGAGATGGACAAAAACACAAATGCTCAAGGGTTTATCTCATTCTAAAAGGTAAAAATAATAAAAAAAGGAATGAGACAAATCCAACTCCCCAAAAGAGCAAGGTTTAAACAACCACACCAAACTCTCAGCACTTTTCAAGATGGCACAAAGTACCCAAAAAGATCTTACAAAGACAGAAAACACGATATGGATCAAAACATGTTGTGAAGAGGCATAAAAGGAGTGTTCTAAATGATATAGGAGAGCCCCCCCATGATTAGTGCATTATTTAAGATTTTGCATTTGAATACAAAATGCATACACAGAGGATCATCATCTCTACCTACATCAAAAAATAGAGAACTAAACAATTTCAAGTTAAAGAAATATCCATAAGAGGAAAGGAAGACATGAGAGTCAACACAAAGCATTTTCTTGGAAAACGATAGGGCAAACATAAACAAAAGACAGATTGAAAATGATCAAAAATAACTACCACCTATTATAGTACCGAAAGTCCAAGGACAAAGGATATGCAATTATTTCTGGGTGGTAGTTTGCAAATATATCCAAGATCATATTCACGACAAGAGGCAAAAAGATCCAACATGACACAACCAATAGACATTATAGAATTTGAATTTCTCATGAGTATTGTACCACATAGATACTAGATAATATCCCAATTTAAATGCTAGGTGGTATTCCTCATGTACACACATTTTTAGGATTGTGGAATGCCTAAGCATAACACTCCCCCAAAATGGGATAGTCCATTAATCTCTCACAAGAGCCAAATAAGATACCAAACATAATCAAGTAAGGCTCAACACAAGTGTCAACACCCGGATTTTTAATCCCAGATGCCTGTTATGCCATACATCGCAATCCCAGGATTACCATTTTTGCGAGACATAACAGATTTTGATACCACAGTACATCATCCATTACAAACCATACATAAGGTATTACACAAATAAGGATCTCAAGATCCAGTTCTTAATACAACTCAAGCAGTGGAAATACGTAATAATAAAGGTAGCGTAGGTGAAGCTCCATCTTCAGGGTCACAGGCAATGCTGACAATGGGAGATGATCCTAGTTGTCGTAACCTTCCTGGGGTCCATCATCCTGGTACTCCTCTTCATAGTCTGGCCACAGGAATAGCCAGGGACAAAGCCATGAGTACTCTTTAAGTACTCGCACACTAATACTAACAAGTGAAGGGGGGTTTTGTAGTAGGACACTAAGCTCTAGGGTTGTTTTGCAAAAAGCCAGATTTACCTCTACTAAGTTCAGAAGCAAGAAAAGTTAGTTGAAATTTTATAACACCTAAGTGGGAACTTGTATTTCATATCATAACTCTGTTCTGGTCAAGTCAAAATCTCCGTTCATTTCACAAGTCATTTTGAAAACATCTGACGGGGGAACTGTATGGCCACTCCAACTATCCATAACTGCGGACGCGGCTATTCGAATAGTTTGACACTCTGCAGAGATTGTACACTTTCACCACAACATTCAATACATCCTTCAGGAACAAATCCTGAATTCACCATACTCAGTATGCGGATAATCAATCCTAACCTTTCGATTACACGCCCTAGTATAGGCACCTCTCCTATGAGTTTGGCCTCCCAACCATGACCAACTGTCATCTTGGGTACTGCACAGGTGGAAAATCTTCACAAGGTAGCCTCAGCTCAGACCTTGGCCGTGAGGGAACCCATACTAAGGTATATAAGTTTCCAGTCAAGCCCTACCCAATTTTCGGGTATTGTGGATGTACGGTAAAATTGGAATGGTATCGCATCCAGACAACCATCAGTTTTATAAAGGGCTAAGACTCATGCCTTGACATTTTCGTCATCCAAATCATCTGGTGTTCAGAAACACATGTCAAAACATCTCAGTAGAATGACTCATCATTCTAAGGTTTTCATAAACATTTTCCACCAAGTATTCCCATATAAAGTTGATCAAGTTTTATGCTTAGCACTAGCATCTACAAATGGGAGTGAGTACTGATGAGGGGTGGTAAACAAGTGTAGTTTAACTAGGTTCAATCTCATGCCTTAGGATGACATCAAGATTATCTAGCTTAGGCCAAATTTAATGCTCTTTATGCAACCTTCAATTATCTTTCTAGTATCTACAATTTACTCAAGTAAACTCTAAGTAATAGCTTTGATAAAGAAATAAAGTATAAAGATTGCAAGTAAAACTAGGAATGGGGTTGTCCAGTGGGGATGATCACATATGCTTAAGGCATATAGTTGGTATGGTAACAAGCAAGTATTAGCTTGCATAGGTCAACTTGATTAGTAAGGCTTGCTAAAGTAGAGTATCTTGCAAGTGTTATCTTGCCTTGTGCAGATCAGTGGTTGAAGTTCTCCTCGGCTTCTTCTTCATAGTATCCTCCTTCCTCCTCGTATCCTTGGTCGGTACTAGCGTCTATGAATAAATACGAGGTACACAATCACCAAACAATACTTAACTACTTTCAATAATCACACAAAGGTGTTCTATATATGATCTAGCATCATCACTAATATCACAAGAATAAAGCATTTATCTTATTTATTTATTTTTAGAAAAGTAATTTCTACTCATTGAAAAACTACTTAAGATTTAATAATCTCCAAACCAAACATGGGATCATGTTGACACATGTCATCACCACATATTTCAGTACATGGGAATGTGATTTAAAGTGGTGTCACAATTTAATAAGGTTTAACCTTTTTATTTTAAATAATTAAAGTGACTAGAAATGCCTATGTGGCATTCTTTTATTACTTGAACATTATTTCTATAAGTAAACCCATATGTTTTTATATATTCTGAAAGGTATGATCAAATGTGATTTTTGAGAGTTGGAATCAACTCAAAAGCTATTATGGTTGAAATTTGAAAAATGTTTGAATGCAGAAAAGCTTCTAACTTGTTATTTTTACCAAGGTTGATCTATAGATCGAAATGATTTGAATCCAACGGGCTTGGATTAAGCATTTCAATATCTTTCTAACAAAATTGGTTTCATTCAATTTGGTTCAATGAATCGAGCTGGGTTGATTTTTGAAACTAGGTACAGAACTGAGTTTGAATATAAATAGAAAAAGCTAGATTCAAACGAGTGGGCTGCGCGGGAAGGGGTAATGGGCCGGCCCAGTGTCACTCACAGCCGGGCGCAATGTGGGGGTCTCTTGGTCAGCTCTTTAAGCGCCGATGCAGGCGATGTGGTGCGTTGGATTAGAATGAAGATCGACGGCTGAGGGTCGTCGTCGACAATGAACAGGTCACCGGCGAGCTCGAACCCTAGCGGCTCAGTGGCATACCGGGGCTCCAGTGACGACGGCAAGGCGGGAAAACGACAAAGTCGACGACGGCGAACTCAAGGGTGGTCGCGGAAGCTCCGGGGGTGGAGAAAATCAACGGCTCCTCTTCTCCTCTGCAGTGGCGAGCTCCGGCCAAATTCCGGCGATGCGCTGCTCGCCTTGCTCCGGCTAAGGGGTGGAATGATCAGTGAGGTGAGGGGAGTGAGATGGTGTGAAGAAATCGAGTGGGGATGTCTCCTTTTATAGGCTCGACGGTGAGACCGAGAGGGATGGGCAGGCGACAGTGGCGACACGGCTACGGACGGCTAGAGGCATGGCCGAGGTTGGCGTTCGACGGGTGGTTTCCTGGCGATGCTCTAGAGCTTAAATTCGCGTGTAGGGGCGGTGGAAAACGGTCGGGAACGTGCGGTGCTCTGCGCGGCAGAGGTGGCGTCTTCGACGGCGAGCGGTGGATGTGAGGCATGGGGTGGCGAACGAGGGTGTCTGCGGGGTTTCTGGGGCGGTGGTGATCACGCGTGCACGGCGGGCGAGCGTGGGCATGTCGAGGGTGGCGCTCTCGGCATACTCGCAGAGAAGCTTGGCAAGGCTTGGGCGTGTGGTCCAGTGGCTAGCAGGGTTCAAGGGCTGGACAGGGGTGGCGGTGGACGATGGCCTGTGTCCTAGACATGGTGATTAGGCTTGGTGCTTGCTCTGGATAGCTAGCCATGGTCGGCTGGCAAGGGTTCCTTCGGGTTTCCATGGCATGGTGCAAAGGGTAGGGGCTAGGGGTGGTCAAGGCACTGGTTAGCACTGGGGGAGACAAGTGCGATCAATGGTGAACAATGCTTAGCTAAACTACTGCTCAAAATAGTGAAGTTTGGCCAGTTTGATTTGTTGTCTCCAAGTGTTTGATGAAATGGCCGCAAGAACTTGAGTTTTGGATTTTGAAAATATTTTTGGTGGGTGTGCTAGGCATGTGTTGAGGATTCTGTGGATGCTTGGGTTTTGAAAATTGAGCTTGTTTGAGTGGTTTTTGAAATAGTGGGATCTTCCCATATGAAATAGATTCAATTTTAAACTGTCATTTAAACCATGCATTCTAATGTTTTTGGATGATCACAAAGTGGGCCTTGGTTCCTTGTTATGAGTACTATCAAGGGGTGCAAAGATCCATACATGTTTCTGTTAAGTTCTGAAAGTTAGAGATAGCCAAAGTAGGCATGGGAGTTAATTTGGACCAAGTGACCATTCACTTAATTTGATTGTTTTGATTTGTGTGTCTTTGGAAAAAGCTTGGGGATTGTTTAGATGATGTTTATTTCACCTAAGAATCATTTTACAAGCAAAGAAACACAGAACCATGGCAATTCAAAAGAATCCAAATTTTAATACATACACATATGAATGCTTTCATATTTTTAATTTGAAAAGTTTTTTGTTAACCCTAAATTTGAAGATTGGAGTTTGATGATTTAAGTTTAATATTTTTGGGATGTTACAACAAGAAACAAACATACATGGTGTGCCACCTAATCATACACAAATAAGGTTGATACCTCAAGATAATTAAGTGGAAAGCACACCATGTATAAAAGCATGGAAGATAAAAAACCAACACATGCACAAGGGGGCGAGTAACTTTCAATGTAAATAGTTTAGCATATGTTACCGCAAGGAGGAACATTGGATATATAATAGAATCATGATAATCCAAATGGTTTGGCTTGACAATAATAATTGATGAAGATCTCTCAATTCTTCATAATGTAGCCAAGTCTCCAATGCCCTCCACAACACACCTATTGATCAAGTTTCGGCTTGTTGGTACGCAACAAAGTTGGGTCCTAAGAAGTTAGTCACAGTAGGCTTGGCAAACCAAATGGTTCTTTTCTTGAACCCACATTGAGCACCAACAAATTTGGCAAACACATTATCAACCTCATCCTTACAAAGAGAATAAGCATCATCAATAATGATAGGGTTGGATGAGGATATACCAATAGTGCATGAGGAAGAAATGTGCCCCTTCTCACGACATATGTAGCAAGTTATTCTCTTGCCATATTTCTTCTTAGGAAAAGCCACAACTCGAGGAAGAGCTCGAGTAGTCCTCTTAGGAAGAGGCCCGTCAATGACTTGAGGTGGGGTTTGAGGACGCTTCCCTTGTTGCTTCACACTAAGAGGCTTTTTCTTCAATGGGCAATATCTAACATGGTGCCCTTCTTCCTTGCACTTGAAGCAAACAATGTTGGCCGGATTCTTGACTTGGACTTGGCCATTTTTCTTGTTTCCCTTATGCTTCAACTTGATAGTGGACTTTTTCTTGACATTGGAGTTGAATCCAAGCCCACTCTTGTCATTGGGGGATTTTTGCACACTCAAGATTTTGTTGAGTGCGGCCTTCCCTTGATGACCCTTTTTCAAGTCATTCTTCAAAGAAGTGACTTGATCCTTGAGCTCTTTGATTTCCTCTACATGGTTAGTTTCAACAAAAGTACTAGAGGAAGTAGATGCTACATTGTTAGAGCAACAAGGCACGGAATGTAATTCATCACGAGATATAGCATGGTTGTGAGCGGATGAATTACAAGGACTAGCACATGGCAATATAACATTTGGAGTAGATATAGTGCTAATGTCCACATGAGGCCCACTAGATGTTACCTTTGACACGATGGCCTCATGATCTAACTTTAGCCTACCATGGGAGAGTAGAAGATCCTCATGCGATCTTGAGAGCTTAACATGAATTTCTTCTAATTTCCTATAGTTGCTAGTTAGCAAAGCAAGTTGAGCCTTTAGCTCTACATTCTCCTTCAAAATAGATGCTTCACAAGAAATAGAGTTAGTAGCACAAGCATCATTATTAATTGCAAGAGGTGAGTGCAACTTTGAAAGCTCTTTTGAGTAAGAGGCTTTAAGTTGCTCATGTGACTCGGTGAGTTTGATGAGCTCACCCTTTATGACCCTAGATCCATTTTTGAGGTGCTCAAAATCCTCAAGGAGTTTAGCATAAGCAACTTGAATCTCATCATTTTTACTTTTGAGATCACTTGCCACCTCAAGATCTCTATCATGAGATTCCTTTATTCTAGACAGCTCTAAAGCAAAGGTCTCCTCAAGTGATTCCTTAGTGGTTTGTTCCTCTTCAAGAGATTTATTTAGGTTTGCAATTATATTAGCATACTCACGCTCAAGACTACCCATTTTATCAAAGTTGTTATCATGCACCTCAATTTGTGTTTCTAACTTATCAATATGTTCCTTGCTCTTAATAGCAAAGTCCAAGATTTCAACAAAGTTAGAGCATGCAATATTGTTCTTAACAAGGGCACGATAAACAATCTCACCCTTTTCATATAAATCATCAATATCAAGCTCTTCTTCCACATTATCCACATCCTCCTCATCACAAGAGGTAATGGGTTCCAAAGTAGGAGTTACCTTTGAATCCCTAGCCATAAGGCATAGGTGGGTACCGGAAGAAGGTGAAGATGAGATTGCATTTGTGGCTTCATTCAAAACCTTGTCTTGGCCCATAGAATCTTTGGTTTCCTCTATATGGTTAGCAACACAAGCACTAGAGGAAATAGAAGCATTTTTATCATGGCAACAAGAAAACACAAGCATATCATCATGAGATTTATTCAAGTCATTTGTACATGATATGCAAGGACTATTAACACAAGCATGTAAGAAGTTTGCAGTGCTAGAAGTGTTAAAGTCCAAAGATAGATCATTGCAACTAGATAGAGATGATGGATTACAAATAGTAAGCACACTATCCAAATTGCAATTTCTATCACCACTCACCATATCATTACCTTGTGAAAAATCACATGTTGGTGAAGTGGTAGAAGATGAGAACTCATCTTGAACGGAAGTGGAAGGAACACAATCATCCTCAACAATATTGGACACAACATATTTATCTTGAAGTTTTGTCCATAACTCATGAGTGCTCCAAAAAGGAATGATTGAAGAGGTAACTACATAGCTCAAAGCATTAACAAGCACATTAGAAGCTTGAGCATCGAGATATAAGTTTTTCTCATCCTCACAAGATAGATTTTTGAAATCCATAGGAGGAGAAAAACCTATATCTACAATACGCTCCAAATTTGGGTCCATGTCCCAAAAATGAATAAGCATACGAGTTTTCCATATATCATAATTTGTGCCATTGAATAAGAACATGTCATTGTGCACTAATCCCCTAGATGACATCTTTACTCTCAAGGCAATGAAGCCTAAAATGAGAGACCGGGCTCTGATACCAATTTAAAAGGATACAGATGCCGCCTAGAGGGGGGGTGAATAGGCGGTTTAAAACTTTTACGAGAAGGGCTTAACAAAGGCGGAATAAAACTAGCGTTTACTTTGTCAAGCCCAAAACCTATATAAATTACGGTTCACCTATGTGCACAAACAACTTATGCTAACCAAAACAAGCAACTATGTGATAGCTAGATATAAGAATTCAAGTACGAAGGATATCACAAAGTAAAGTGCATAAGTAAATAGCTCGGGTATAGAGATAACCGAGCCACGCGGAGACGATGATTTATTACCGAGTTCCTCCCATAAAGAGAGTATGTCTCGTTGGAGAGGAGGTGGTATCAAACCACCTACGCCACAAAAGGCCTCCCTTATTCTCCGGTGAATCTCACCCCAATGGGATCGATCCACACTTCCACTATCGGTGCACTTTTCGGTGGCAACCGGAACCTCTCACAAGGTTGGGGCACTTCTCCACAACTTAATTGGAGGCTCCCAACAAACGCCACCAAGGCCACAACCTGCAACACCAACAAACCGTCTAGGGTTCCAAGAACCCAAGAGTAAAAAGTTTATCAACTTTCACTCACCAAATCCTCCGAGGAGAACTCAAACCGATGCACCAAATGCAATGGCAAGAACACATGAAGTGCTCAAGTCCTTCTCTCCCAAATTCCACAAAATCTACAAAAGCTAGTGGGAGAATAAGAGAGGAAGAACACAAGAGGAAATCCACAAAAGAAACCCAAAGATCTAGATCCCAATATGTTCCCCTCACATAGAGGAGAGATGGATTGGTGGAGTTGTAGATCTAGATCTCCCCTTTCAAATCCCCCAAAAAGATTCAAAAAATATGGGAGGGATTAAGAGTATTTGCAATCTCTTGAAGGTCAAAAGAATGGAGGAGAGAGAGAATGCAAGCACACAACCTAAGGAGGAAGAAGGGGTATATTTATACCCCTCCCCAACGAAATATGACCGTTTGGGACCTCCCAGGACGGAAAATCCGCCCCTCCCCGGATATTCCGGGTTCCCCGGGCCAAAATATGGCTAAGGACTTCGCGGCGCGACCCTCTGTATAGGGGCGGATAATCCGCCCCCAAAGGGACAAATAATCCGCCCTCATTACTGGGATCCACGCCTCAAATTCCTTAGCCGTTTTCCAAAAATTGGGCCGGGTAATCTACCCCCATGGCCGAATAATCCGCCCCCCTAAAAACTGGCAGGAATAGCAAAACTGAAACCATCATAATTTTTCATTCGGACTTCGATTTTCATGATCTTGGGCTCGTTTCGAAGATAGTAACGAGCTCTACAAGATCATGCAGGGAACCATCATAGTACAGCAAGGGATGATCGAACCAAATGATGAAAGGTTTAACCTATCTATAAAAGAGAAACCGGTAAAACCTCCAACATTGAAAACACAATAGAGAATGCATATGAAATCCGTTTTCGATGAACTTAAGCTTGTCATAGAGATTGACACAATATCTAAATCCTCTCATGGATAAGAACCAAATAAGAACCAAGAAAGAGGATGCCAAGTATGCAAAGGTTTGAGCTCTCACCGAGGGATATGATCAAGTTACTCACTCAAGAGCCCCTCTTGATAGTACAGTTATCTATCCTATAAACTGGTCTCCCCAACTAACACCACGAGATCGGTAAGAAAGAAACCCTATCAAGAACAAACCTTTGCCTTGTATATTCCACACCTCATGATGGAGCACCTTTCTTGATTGCACTAGCTTGGTGAAGATGCTCCCCCATACTCCACTATGGAAGATCCTCTCTTTTAGGCATATCTTCACATATCCATGATCACCACAAGGATGGAAAGATACACTTGAGATCATCTTATGAAACCTTGATCAACACTTGATCTTCTTCACTTTATTCTTATTCCAACCTTGAAGCCACCATATGGTTCAAGCATTGTCTATGGACAAATCCTACAAGTAAAACTCAATGCAAACATAATTTCATAAAACATTGTCATTAATTACCAAAACCACACATGGGGGCACACATGTTCTTTTAGGTGATTTTTACATGTTTTCTGGTACTAACCTATTAACAAGTTGCCATAGTGCCAGATGCCTGTTTTCTGCTGTTTTTGGTTTCAGAAAAGTTAGTAAAGAAATATTCTCGGAATTGGACGGGACAAAATCCAAAGTCAATTACTTTCCGGGGAGAACAAGAAGTCCAGAGGGGAGCCGGAGAGGAGGGCCAGGGCGCCCAGACCGCCCTAGGCGCGGGTGGGCCCTGCCCCGCGCCTGTGAGGGGTGTGGAGCCCCTGGTCGCCGCCTCGGCCTCCCCCTTTGCATATAAGAAGCCCCCAATGCAGAAACCATAAATCAAATCTCCACGAAACCGTCTGTAGCCGCCGCTACCATCGTCCCTAGATAGGGGGATCTGAAGTTCTTCCCGGCACCCTGCCGAAGGGGAGATCATCACGGAGGCCTTCTCTCCGGTATGATGTGTGAGTAGTTCCACCTTGGACTATGGGTCCATGTAGTAGCTAGATAGTTGTATCTCCTCCTTTGTGCTTTCATGTATAGATCTTGTGTGCTCCGTTCATGATCAAGATCTAATCTATTTATAAACATGCATGTTGTGTTTGTGGGGATCCGATGGATATTAAGATTATTATGTTGGTTTGATTAATGGTTTTGTCTTTATGATTCTATCATGTCTGTGTTGTTTGTGATCTTGCATGCTCTTTGTTGTTAGTAGCTATCTTGGCCAAGTAGTTGCTAGTGACTCCAAGAGGGGGTATTTATGCTCGATAGTGGGTTCATGCCTCTAGTTTCCAAGGAAAGTGACAATAATATCTTCGGTTGTAGATGTGTTGTTGCTACTAGGGAGAAAGCAACGGTCTTTTGTTCATGGAACAAGTGGATTGTTTACCTTACACACTTTGCTTAAAGTGGTTGTCTGTTGCTTGCCACTTAATACTGGAGGGGGTTCGGATGATAACCTGAAGGTGGACTTCTAGTCATAGATGTAGTTGGATGGAGGTCTATGTATCTTGTTGTATTGCCCAATCGAATCTCATAGGATCTTTCTAACTAGTAATTGCATTGTTATGCCTTGCTCAGTTCCTGTCAATTGCCCTGTTGTAATTTGTTTACCCTTCATGCAATGTTGTTTATCTAAGGAGAGCACCTCTAGTGAACTATGGACCCCGGTCCAATCTTCACCATTGATACATCTTCCACTGTTACTTGTTTACTTGCTGCAAACCATTACCTTCCACACCATACATTTAATCCTTTGTTACAGCAAACCAGTGAGCTTGACAACCTCACTGATTCGTAGGGACAAACTCTTGAGTTTGTATTGTGCAGGTTTCCACGTTGCTTGCAACACCTTTGAGACATTTCCTTCCTCCTTCAGGTTCGATAACCTTGATCTCTATTGAGGGAAACTTGATGCTATGTTCATCACACCTTGCTCTTGGGGTTCCAAAAAAGTGTCCCACGTCAACACTGGGTGCACGCATCAAAAACTCATAGCCATCCATAAGAGGATTGACTACCAGAGGATACTTTCCCCGACGATGTGTTTTTCTCGTGTGATCTGAGCGATCAAAGGTGATGGTTACTTCCGACCAGTCCAGAAACTATGGAATAGCCAGAACCGTGGCATTGAGCTCACGGAGAACCGCCTTCTTTTTGTTGGCAGGATGGGATCTAAGGAAGCAGACATATGCGTCTTTCTTGGTTGGAAAGGTCTTCTTTCCATCTGACTTGGGCTCTACAGAGGCTTCCGCTTCTTCCATGTCGGAATCTTCCTTGGGCTCCTTTCCTTTCTCGAAATTTTTCTTTCTTTTTCGTCGCTTGGCTTTGTAGACAGCGATTCGTCTTTCTTGATGTCGTCATTGAAACGACACTCGGCATTTGTGTGGTTAGATCCTCCGTTACTATCCAAGTGGTGGACATAGGGATTGTGGGCAATGTCGGCCCAGGTATAGGTTCTTCCGATTTGCTGATCTCCTCTGCCCTGGATTCAGGAAGTTCGACGGCCTCTACCCCGGCCGCCTCCGGATCCGAACGTTGCGTTGACAACTGCGTTGTCCGGAGCCGGCTTTTCTTCCGAGGTGTTTTTGCGCTTCTGAGTTTGTTTTGGCTGTTTCGTCGCATTGGGATTGGCCAGAATATTTAGCAGCCCTTCTGAATCATCATCGGCATCAGCATATTTGCTTGACGTCTCTATTATTTATCCCAAATCTGTGACATGGTCACGCTTCAGTCTGTGACGTAAAATTTCGACTAGAAGTCCTGCAATAAAGGCTTCTATCGCAGTTTGCTCGTTTACTCCCTCGCAGGAGTTCTTCGTGTCAATCCAGTGTCCGAGGTAATCCCGGCAGGTTTCTCCGGGTCTTTGTGTGCACCGCTGCAAGTATCCGACTGTGCAGGGCCTCTATATGTTCCCTCAAAGTTTGAAAAGAACGCACTTTGCATATCATACCAGTTGTGAATTGAATTCTCTGGCAGTTCATTTAGCCATGGTCGAGTCATCTTCCTCAGCATGAGTGGGAGATATCGGACTATGACCAGGCTATTTCCTCCTTTGGCGATGCAGCAGGCCTAAAAGAAGTCCTGGAGACAGTTATCTGGCCGAGCTATGCCGTCATAGGGCTGGATGTGTTTAGAAATACCAAAGTCGACCGGAAATTTGGTCTGGCGTATGCATGGTCCAAAGCACTTGGGTCCCACATACACGTCTTCTTCCTCGTACCGCATCGCGTCTATGTTTGATTCAATGCGATGGCGAGCGTTGTTTGGCGAGAGAGATCTACGCCTTTGGAGGCTCACGACTCCTACGCGACAGAGTCGGATTCTGCTTCTTCTTTCACCATTGCCGCCTCCGCCCTACGGCTTCCATGGCTACATCAGGATCCTTCATGGTCCCTGCCAGGAGGCGATGGTGGCCCTGGTGGATTATTTCCGGCTGGGTTACGCGGTGGTGGCGTTGGAGCCTCGTTATGCTGACTCCGATGTCTGTTTCTTCGGGCATAGTCCCTACTTGATTCAGGACGAGCCAGATCATCTCTTCGTCCGGCATTGCCAGCCGGACTGCTCGGTGGTGGCATCCTTAGCCAATCTTGCTCCTCTCGCTGGTGGTGTGTTTCCGAGTCTTCTCTATAGCGGTTGTTTTGACGATGAGGGACCATTGCCCTGATGGCGTCTTCGAACGCAGCCAGAATAACTCTTGCCCAGTCACGCGCCGGTCGGCAAGAGTGGCCGTTTGAGCCGGTTCTTGAATTCTCTTCTTCTCCACGGGGATGATAGCGTTGATTCGTATCCCTGCAAAGCCTTACATCAATGCTTTGGTCAGCGTCAGTGTGGCCAAACTCGGACTTTGAGGCCATCTTGCCACTAAATGACGCGGCCGTTTTCTTCTACTTTAATCCTTTGTCCAGCAACGCGACAGACTGCTGGACCTGCTGTGGAGACGGATTGTTGGCGAGGATGGCTCGAGCTGTAGCAGCGTTTTCCAACGGCGTGCTGTAGAGTGGATCTTCTCTCTGTTCTCTCCGTCGAATATATCTTTGTGGATTATCCGGGTTCTTGGAAGCAAGAAACTGACCTCCCCTTGTATTTTTTGGGTGTCGCTTGAAATTTGACTGGTACTTGGCAGGATCACTGTCTAACTGCTGTCTAAGATCGACGATGCACGCGGCTTCCTCGAGCAGAAACATATGGTGCTTTTCCAGGTCCTCAACCCTTTTCTCCAGCGCCTCCAGTGTAAGATCCGAAGCCGTTGGGATTGGAATCGTGAGAGCATCCCTGTAGATTTCACGCGCACCCTTGGTGTCGACGTGTCCATCCACAGGAGGGTCGATCGGGGTGGTATTAATTGGATCTCTGTCCTGATTCTCTATCTCGATCTCTTCATCAACTTTTTCTTCGTTGGTTTCCTCGACTTCCGGCTCTGCTGGTGTCAGATTTTTGTTCTTCTTATTCTTCTTTGACCTCCTAGTAGCCTTAACGTGCGTACGAGTGGAAAAGACGGCTTTTGGTCCGGTACCGGGGGATAAACTTCTGTCGGTAATTTCCGTCATGGTTGGCTTGTGGACCTCGAAAGAATCTCCGGTGTTCATTTCATCCTGCGAGGAGAATTTTCCGGCTCACCTTGGCTTGGAGATGTGTTCTTGTTTGTACTCCTCCATCTCTTTGTCGAAATCTCGAAGTTCTTGTGACGTTATTGACTCCTAAGGGGAGCCAGGTAAGTCGGCATTTTCTTCGATTGCGTCTAGGACCGAATCGCTACCAGCTCTAGCATCGACAGAGTCGGATCCAGAGGTTATGTGGTACACGAAACAGTGCTTCTTCTTGTTTATGTTCTTGAGGTAGTGGTATAACTTGGTTTCTGCTTCAACATCGGCAGAGCCGGATCCGTAGCGGATGTATTCCTCGTCTGTGTATGCAATCTCGCTAGAGAGATCAGATCCAGATTCTTCTTCCACCTCTTCTTCCACTACGGGGGTGGGCTGGGTGGGTTTGATTTTCTCTAAGATCTTGAACTCTTTCGCCTCTGCGGACAAAGTAGATCTGGATTTTTCTTCCACCATGGTCATCACCTCAAGGGTGGGTTGGGCGGGATCAGCGAAACCGAGATAAATATCGATCTCGCCGATGGACATGATTTTGTAGGTCGTCACGGGTTTCGAAGCTAGAATTCAGGTCTCATTGAGAAGGACGAGAGGGACATCACTGGCGTAGACCACGCGACCCATGGCGATAGTTTCACCGATTCCTGCACGCGCCGATTCCGCCTGGAATGAAGCTCCAAAGGTCACCTGCCCCATGGTGGGCGCCAACTATCGTCGGATTGTCGACAAGTACGCCATAGGGGGTCCTAGTGGCGTTGGAAAGATGGTTTGTGAGACGTCGGATGTTGCAGGAGCGGTGAGCACAAGTTTACCCAGGTTTAGATCCGACTGCGGTGATCGGATCCTACTCCTGCTAGCAACCCAGTAATATATCGGCGTAAGCCGGATGTTACAATGGACTACAAGAGAGGTTCGCATGTGCGAGTTGATTATCGTGTTACGATTGATTGGTTGTCCTAAAGGCTCCCATAGGGCCGGTTTATATAGTCACCGGGACCTAGGGTTATAGGAGAGATCTATCCAGCTACGTCACAGAGTCGTTAACTAGATATAGCTTGGACTACAAGTAATACTACATGCCTAAGTCGGCAACTCTTATGGGCCTTGTCGTAGCCGGAACTGGCTCCTCCTCTTTCTCTGACTGGGCCGCCCGTGAAGCAAAGCTCTAACCCGTTGGTGGACCACCCTGATCAGCGAGTCCTGTGGGTATATCTGGAAAGTATATCCCCAATAAATCGTCAATATTCTGCTTCATTCGCATGCCTTATTCAGTTTATTGGTATTACTGCCTGCACAATGAAATCACTGGTTTGGAAAATTTGGACGCCTTCTAAATATAAAATACTTGCTTGGTTAGTCATCCAAAATCGCATATGGACAACCGATATATTGCAGCACGCGAATGGCCAAACCATGGTGTTTGCTCCACTTTTGTAGATAGACACAGAGTCTATGGCCCATTTGCTCTTTCCGTGTAGATAATCTTATCGGATTTGGAGCGTGATTTCCTGTTGGGTCAATTAACCATATATCCACGGCCATTTGGGAAAATCTCCATGATGTTAAATCATGTTGGTTGGCTTTTATCATGAACCCAACCCTCCTCGCAAGGCTATGGTCTCCATTCCATCTCTAGTTGCTTGGAAGATCCGGAACGAGAGGACCGCTCGAGTCTTTAGGCACACTTTGCAAATGCCCTCTCACATCATTTTGGATATCAAGGAGATGAAGTTTTGGTTCATCACATGCACCAAGTGTTTGGTGAATTTTATTCGGAAGAGTATTCTCTCATAGGGTCTCGCTAGCCCTCATGTCTTCACCCGGATATCTTTGTTGGAGTTTTATTTTTTAGCCTTGGTATTGTATCAAAAACCTGTTCCCTTTCCATCTCAACCAGTGAAACAATAAATAAATAACACACCATAGAGCGATCAAATAGCACCCTAAAACAACCTTCAACCAGGAGTAGGGATGCATGCTGGAAACCCGCATAAGCATGCAAAAGCACCGAGCTAGTTCAAACTAGACTAATTTGGTAAAAAAAATACAACTAGATATCTGATTTTGACTACAAAGTAGAGCGGACCGGATACCGCTCTACAACCCTTCCCAAGGGTAACACCACGACGACTCTACTTTCAAGCACCTATGGTCATCAAGCTTGAACGCCCTGGCACTGGCCCATGTCCATTCGAGCAGGGAACTTAGCAGCTTTGTTGATGAGCATGTTCCGTTAGCTCGATCGAATAGGGGCCCTGATTTCAAAGGGACCCAAAATATCTGTTGCATCCTAGTACTAATTGTACGACCCAATCAAGCTAATCCCAATCATCAATCGTTCTATCATTTTGGTTCCACAGCTCGCTATTGAGCCCAGCGTTCGATCTTCTCTTGTTTTGGTTTCGCGTCTTTGCCTCTTTCTCTTCAGATTTTTCGTGCTGCCCGTTCACGAGGCGATCGAATCATCGACGGGCTTGGCTGGCTGGCTCCCGCCTCCTGGAGCATCGCTGATAGGGTGACTAAAGTTTGCAGCAGATCGATCGTCTTGAGAAATCTATGGTTCCTCTTGATATTCTGAAGTTTTTGAAGTAGTACCCCTTTTATCCATTTGCTAATACTTCATACTGACTTTTGTTAACCATTCCGGTTATTGTTTCATCTGCGAAAAATGGGCTTTTCTAAACTAAAGTTGTTGAAATTCTAGATGGGTTCTACTGTGGCATGAGAAAGACTCAGTGGATTGATGACAATAGCACTTGAGAATGATATGTTCGAGAAGATATGCTTGAAGATTTTTTTAAAATTACAAATAGATAATACTTTTTTGTAGAACGTGAGATTTGTTTAATATTTTTAGTGTTATATTTACTCTTTTATAATGAATACTTCATATATTTCTGAATATTGTATGGAATAGCACATTCTAAAGTTATATAATTAAGTAAAATTATTATTTCATTTTAGTAATTATTGAGTCTGAACAAAAAGTAAATCCTCATGTCTAGGTAACAGAGGGCCCCAAATCCTGGAGAGCGGTGGCCGCCTGCATCATCTTGGATGCCCCATCTGTCAGAATCTCCTCATGGTCATGCTACTAGTCGCTGATAGGCATGTCACCCGTAGTTGTTGGGTGCGGTGGGGCTTAACCAAACCCGCACCCGCATTGTAAAATCTTTCTTTTTTATGTTCATTCATTCATGGGTTCAACAAAACAACACACACACACACACACACACACATATATATATATATATATATATATATATATATATATATATATATATATATATTTGACACCCAGGATGTAGAATACTTATTCTACACCCACCTTCTATCTTTAGAACCGTATATTATTTTTACGTCACGTAAATTTTGTATTACTTCGTAAGTCGAGAAGAACATAATAAAATTTATAAATGACATAATTTTTTTTGTTTACATGCCATAAAAAAATTCGACGTAAAAGACATATTTTTGGTGTTTTTACACTATAATGACTCATAAACATTATTTTTGTGTCAAATTTTTTGGTTGTGGTGAATATATGAACATAATTATTAGTATATAAAACATATTTTTTTTAATCTAACAACATAAAAATATGTTGGATGCAAAATAACTATTCTGTACCCAGGGTGCTGAATAGAGTTTCTATATCAATATATATATATATATAGACATGGTCAAACAACGCAAAATATGTCAAATAAAACAACATTACAGCCCAACATAAGATGGATAAGGACATAACAATATATTGTTCAAACCTCAAACGTCACAACACAAGTGCAAAAAGCTACACAGCATCCCACAATCAACCACATAGCCACAACTCGCCAACTTTAGAAGTTCACAATTTAAAGACTGTAATAGAAGTTCAAATGACGGTAACATAAATAAAATCATCATATATTGACACTTCAACAGTTTCACGAGCAAAAAAAGATGCATGTGCCATTACTCCAAGTCTCTAGCAAACCAACTCCATGTCTCCACGTTTTCCATATCAAAATGCCAAATCCTAGTTTTTAAAATAAATTGTAGAACATGAGAACTCTAAATATTTAAATTTTACAAAATGATACGTTGGTAAATGAAAAGTAAGAACCTCTACTCCCTCTTGGATGTCTTGAAGGCAACTCTAGAAGCTAGATTCTCCTTTATGAGCATCTCCAAGAAATAGACAAGTATAAGTAGAGGATAAATTAAGAGAGAATAGTAGAGACAATTCATTTTTTTCTCACCTTTTAACTTATTTCTTAGCCAATTTGAGCGCGGTTGAACGTGCCGATGCGTGAGTCCCATTGGGGCCACGGTCGCCGATGTCGTCTAAGTGGAGGCGGCTCTGCTCCTCCTACTGCTCCCGCAGCTCCGTGTGGGTGGTTGTCCATGGCAAGAGGGTGGCTGAGCCAGCCGACTACCAGTTAGGGGAGGCTGGGGCTAAGGACAGTGCGGCAAAGATAGGTCGTCGATGGAAATGGGAGGAGTACATCTGTCAGTTGGCCTAGTACACAAGATTGGGAGATGGATCCGGACATGGGAGTCAATGGAATCATGGAATTATTCCATAGACATGTGCGTGCGTGCGTGTGTTATTAGGTAGCGCTGATAGTGATACTAGTTGATTTGCATAAATGATTGGCAGCCGAGGAGGCCTAGGCGGTTATTGTTAGAGTATTAGTAATAATAGAACTTATATTACTCCCTCCGTCCCGGTTTAAAGGACACAATTTGCAAACCATGCAATCCCAAAATACTTAGACACAAAAGCATTTAATCTCTGTAATTACTCCTGTGTGAAAGCAATAAAATGCTTGCATGCACATGTGTGAACAAATGTGAATACTTTCATAACTCTTTTTCTCCTTATGCATGTTCTACTCCATACTATTAAATGGACCAATTAGATGACACCTAGGGTCCAGAGAATTGCAAATTGTGTCATTTAAACCGGGACGGAGGGAGTAGTAAATAGGATTTATGTTTTTTTAGAAAGCCACTAAGATAGGGAGGACTACACATGTCATATGTTTAGGGTTGGTGGGTATGCGGGCGTGCATTTAATTACCAATGGGTACACGCTTTTAACAATTTACTTAAGTTTTCTACTCTACCCACACCTAATGGGTAAATAACCGTTGGATAAGCGGATAATGGATATCTTAGAAAGTCGCCGACATGCCCGATTAATTCACTCTATTGTGCTCGAAGTCACTATCGCAAGCATCATCGTCAAATATCACCGACGAATTAACCTGTTGAACTAAGAAATGGACTTACAAAAAAAAGATGAAATGGTGCAACATACGGTTCACGTTTGATATGCTACCAGATTCTGGTCTCGAGTCAACCAGGGGTCTCCCTTTGCCGCGTTCGACGTGCACGATACGGTGCGACTATCTCTGTCTGGATGAAAGTGATTGCACACTGCAGGAATGGAGACGCCAGTGATGACTGAACCGAGTCTCCAAAAAAAACCCAAAAAATAGTCTAGTTTGGTTTGCTTGCTTTATTCAAAAACATAAAAAAATTAGTTCCTACTCTAGTTGCTACCATGTCTGGTTTTGGACCAACCTTTGTTTCCCCTATGGTAGAAATCTCTACTTTTAAGCAAAAAAGTGAAAAAAGTTTTAAAGAAGCTTGGTCTAGAATCTCTGCTTTTCAGAGGGAAACTGAGCCCGAGGTGAGCCTTAGCTTGGTTATTGATAGTTTCTATCGTGGTATTTCTCTTCGTTATAGATATGCTTTGGATGCTGTGGCTGAGAAAGATTTCTTGATTTGTACTGAGGATGAAGCTTTATGCCATAAATAAATTAATCATGATTTATTGTACACCTGACAAGTCTGATTCCTCTTTCACAAATATCTTTGCTAGGTTGAACACTCTTGAGACTAGTATTGCTGCTATGAATAGTTGCTATCACACGCTTAGGTCTTACCATGATTATGTTCCCATAAATTCTAAGCCTTTAAAGTGGTTTCCCACAATCAAAGTCTCAATAAACACTACACTTTTTGATGCTCGCTGTGATATCATGTCTGAATTTTGCCTCATGCCTAAAGATATTTATGATTCCTTGAGTCTTTGGGGGCTTACTGAAGGAGGAGAGGAAATCTCTCTTACCAAAAGTGCCACTATATTTCCCATTGGAATAGCTGAAGGTGTGTTTACAAAAATCTCAGGGAAAATGGTGTCTACTTATTATCTTGTTATTGAATGTGTAGACAAGAGACATATTACACTTGGAAGATCCCTACTGAAACACTTTGGAGCAGTAATAGATGTGGGAAAAGGCATTATGCACTTTTCTCCTCCGGTAAGCAATCCTATCTTCCCTAAAGAGAAGAAGAAAGGTAAGAAAGGAAGAACAAGAGGGGCAATTCTTGTCGTGGTGGTGGCACGGCAGATGCCATGGGTAGGCTAATGTATGGGGCCAATGGATGCTAGTGGGATCTGGGGAGGGAAGGTGCAACTGTGTCTACACTCAAGCTGCCAAAGTTATGATCTTTATTTCTCTCTTGATGGGTTACAAATGCTCCTCGAGCTGTATACAGGGGGACAAGATGAATCTCCCCAGCCTAACGGTGCTCAAAGAGTCGATGCCTTCCTCAGGGTCCAAGCCTCCCCTTATAAAGGAGTGCCTTGGGTGCCCTTAGGGATTTGAGCAAGCATATTCGTGGAATATGCTTGTCCCAAATTAGTAGTTCGGCCTCCTTTCCTGTCGCCCTTCTAATGACGCAAGGCTCGTGGCCCCTCCTGCGTGCATCGCTCCAGGCTGTCACCTCCGTGACCTCCTTACGCCCTCCCGACGTTGTGCATCCTTGTCTCTTGTGCTTGGCTCTGCTCTGATTCCTTCTATCCTGCAGCTATAGTTTGACCTTGGGCTTCTCCTTCTCCTGCAAGTTTCGTATCACTCGGCCTTACCTTGTGTTATTCGGCTCGTTCTTCACCTGCATCAAGATCACTTGGGCTAACCCGGCCGATCCTCTTAGTAACTCGGCCGGTAACTACTTGATACATACGCGGGCTTCTTGCCTCCGCTCATCGGCCGACATATCCATGATTCGCCGACTTGGACCAGAATCGAAACTAGGCGGGATAGTACCTTTGTCTTTCCCGTCTCACCTACCCGAGGTCAACCCCCCGACATTAGTCCCCGAAGCTGGTGTGGCCCTGTCGATAGCTTTGGCCGGGTCATATCAGCTTCATTATATTCTTCAGTCTTGTTTCCGAGTTATGTCTTCGTCCGAGGTTTCCTCGTTCCTTCCCTCGTACGCCATGTCCTACGTGTCATCCCCATCATTGTTCTTCTAGTTTTTAGGTCCCTCTACAGTGCTTACTGACAAGCTACAGTGAACTTTGTACCTGCTGCGCCGCCGCTGCGACGCCTCGGGTGCCGTTCCCCTTGGGGATTGTAACGATCTTTCTTCGTGTGTGGCCGTTGGTGTGGCTCATCGTCGTGCGTTCGTGCTGCACCCACGATCTACACGGACAACCGCCACACCCACGATCCCACTTCCCTGCTCATGGCTCGATTATAAAGAGGGGAACTGCGTTCGTGGGATTCACTTTTCCCCTTATCGCTCGCCTCCGTTCTCCTCCTTCCTTTCGCCGGCGCGTTCTCTTGCAGTTCGCCGCCGCCATCGAGCCTCCGCGGTGAAGATTCCGCCATTGCTCGCCTTTCTTGCCCGCGCCCATGCTTTGGCTCGCCGGTGAGTCCTCTCTGGTCGTCCTGCCCTGATCTTTCCCTAGATTCATCTGCTCCGATTTCGTGCTCGGGCGACGGTTCCTCTGTTTCTTCGCCATTGTTTTCGTGCAAAGTTCCGACGGGGCCTTGCAGCTCTAAACTCCCCTCCGCCGCCAGTCTTTCCTCCGGCGATCTTTCCGGCGCACATATGTCTAGTTCGTTTAGCGGCGCTCTTGTTGAGGACGACGACGCTGGCTCCGGGCCCGAGCGAGGCTCGTGGCAGGGTTCTTCAGTCACACGCCGTGAGATTGAATGGCTCATCCGGACTCGAAGAATTCCCGCCGAGGTTTCTTGCCGTTTACCCGGCAGCGAATCCTCTCCAGATATCAGAGAGGGCGAGTATGTGGTTTTCATGTCTCACTTCGCCCGCGGCTTCGGTCTCCCTCTTAGTGATTTCGCTAGAGAATTCCTCGATTACTTCGGCCTTCAGCCGCATCATCTTCCTGCGAACGCCATAGCTTCTCTTTCTGCTTTCATCTCCGCTTCGGAGGGATACTTCGGCCTGTGGCCGTCAGTGCATGTCTGGTCGAAGTTCTTCCAGATCCGCTCCAACGTTGTCCCTGAAAAATCTCTGCACCCTACCGAGAAGTTGCTCACCCAATGTGGGGCGGCGTCTATCACACCTCGGAGGAAATCTGTGTTCCCTTGTGTCACTGGGTTGGAGTCGTGCAAGAAGTGGCACAAATCATTCTTCTACGTCAAGAACAGAGGGGCGGAAGACAAGATTCGGCTCCCTCCATTCTCAATTGGCCCACCTTCTAAAGTGAACTGGCTCTATAATCCGAGGAAAACTCACGCCTTGGCCGAGGCCTTCGAGATTCGGCTTAAAGAGTAGATCCGGGCCGGGTTATGCGGCGAAGACCTGATGGCAACTTTCATTAGTAGCCGGATCTGCCCCTTCCAGAAGCGGACCCACAAGCTGTGCTACATGAGTGGTCCCCTTGACCCTAATCGAGTCTCGACCGTGGAGCTGGATAACTACCTTATTTATAAGCGCGTCCGAGCTATCTTCAAGACTGAGATGCCTGAGGATTGGTCTTGGGGATTAAAACCATTCACCCGCGATCATCCGCCTCCCGAGGTGAGCTTAATCAACATTGCTCTGTTATTCCACTGTTTTTAGAAACTGATTTATCTAATTCTCTTTCTCCTCGTCTTGCAGAGGTTCGCAGAGCAGAAAAACGAGGACGCCGAAGTTCTGCAGCTCCCTTGGCCCGCGGACAGGAGTACCCCGGATACTGGTGAGCCGGACTCCGAGGAGTTCGTCCCTAAGTCGGATCCTGCCCCGGCTCGAGCTCGCGGCAAGACTTCAGCGCACGAGGAGGAAGGTGATTCGGACGAGGTCCAAATTCTTGAGGTAGTTGCCGCCATGCCTATTTCTTATGCATTTCCGGCTTCTACTTTCCCAGCTAATCCGGCCGGTCAGGTTCACGACGCCGAGCCTATTGCTTCCCGACCTCCCGTTACCTCGGGGAAACGCGGGGCTCCTGCTAGTGCCTCGGAGGCGGTTCCTAAGAAACGAATGAAGAAATCCGCTCCGAACCCTCCCAGGCGCAAGACTATGCCTGGGTTCGCCGGGTAAGTTCCTTTTGCCTATATTTCTTGTTTCTCTCTTTACATTTCTCATCTTGTGAATCTTCTTTCTTATTTTTGGTGCTCTTTCTGTTAAACCCGGCGGTCCTAGTATGACTAGCCGTCCGATTCGGCCACCATCTCCTCCTCCCGCTGATGATACCAGGATTCCTAGTCCTATTCGTCCTGCTTCTCCTCCAGCTCCGAATACGTCGCCTGTTCGTCGCGACGTCCCCGAGCCCTTCCATTAACCTGGATTCAACCGCCCTCCGGTTTTGTCGAACCATCCGCCTTCTATGGGCCCCACGCATCGAGCCTCCATCTACCCGGCTTTCTACGGCCATCCCGACTCGGCCGAAAGGTCGTTATCACGGCGCCCTCTGCGACCTTACCCTCCGCTGCTCCTAAGGACGCCGTCCCCACTTCCGCGGCGTCACTTCCTGCTGATGCCTCTTCTAAGGCAAAAAAAGCTATTGCCGCCAAGACTTCTTCTTCTCAGAAAGGTCTTGCCGGCTCTTCTCAACAGTATTGGCGTCTTTGCGTAAGGAGCTGCGCCTACCAAAGTCCCGTTACCTCGGCCACGGCACCCAGCTTGCTCTTCATAAGAGCCTCGCGATGCCGTGGTTGAACAAACTGCCCGTGGTAAAGTTTTAACTTGACAGCTAGTGGGAACACCTTGGAGCACCGGTTGAGTACGCCAATAATTGGAATGTCACGATCGGTTTGAGGGTAATCCTATGAACCAGCCCTTTCACTTTCTCGACATCGTGCCGTTTTTCATCATTTGCCAAGTTCATCGTTGATACCAACAAGATGAATGAGGTAATTATTGTTTCTCCGAGTCTTAAATTATTCCTCGATGTTACCATATGCTCTAGTCTCCAAACTTGCAAGGAAATAACTTGTTGTATACTTGGAAGTTTGACTTAAATTTATTTCTAAGGTTAGTTAATCCGGCCATCTAGATCCGAGTTCAGTTGTGTGTGAGTCGTACTTGGTTTAGCTTTGAATATCCAGCCACCTAGATCCGAGTTAAGTCCTGCTTGACTCGGATCTCGTTTCTTTGAATATCCACCACCTAGAGCCGAGTTAAGTCTGCTTGACTCGGATCTGGTTTAGCTTTGAATATCCAAACCTAGAGCCGAATTAAGCTTTGCTTGATTCGGATCTAATTTAACTTTGAATATCCAGCCACCTAGATCCGAGTTAAGCCACCTAGAGCCGAATTAAGCTTTGCTTGATTCGGATCTAATTTATCTTTGAATATCGAGCCACCTAGATCCGAGTTAAGTCCTGCTTGACTCGGATCTGGTTTAGCTTTGAATATCCAGCCACCTAGAGCCGAATTAAGCTTTGATTGATTCGGATCTAATTTAGCTTTGAATATCCAGCCACCTAGATCCGAGTTAAGTCCTGCTTGACTCGGATCTCGTTTAGCTTTTACTCATTGATTTATCATTTTGCCTCATTACTCAGGTTGCACATGACCGGCGGACTGCAAGCTGGAAGAGAAGTACGAGAAAGTTCTGCCCGTGGCGAAGAAGGCTGGTATGTCGATAGTTCCTTTTCCTTATTCCCAACGTTCTCATGTATTCCTCCACGGAATGCCGGCTTACTTCTTGTTGAATAGGTAACATTAATAACCTCAATATTCGCCTTGAAAATAAGATCAAGAACCTGGAAGGTTAGTTTCCTTTCTATTTTACTCCTTCTCCTTTTTAATATATATGCTAAGGTTCCTTATTGCGTTTGGCTGTGGTAAAGCCGAGTTGCAAGACTTCGCAGTGTCACATCAAGATTGCATGCCCATGCCTGACGTGATGCTGCATTTTTTAGAACAAAACGCAGTTCATTCGCAACTACAAGAAAAAGATGATGAGATAGCTCGCTGCGATCCGAGGTGGATACCCTTAAGCTCTCGTAAATCCGAACTAGAGAAGGTCGACCAAGAATTTTCCGAGGAAAAGAATCGGTGACTTTGGATCTGCAGAAGAACAAAGAACTCCTTGAAGTGCCGAACTTAAAACCCGGGTTTGAGCGAGGAAATTGCTCGTTTGAGAAGAGTAAGGCTGATTGGGCCAAAGACCTTCGATAATGATGAGCTACATTCATCGTAAGCTACTTGGTATGGCCGAATTATATTTTTCTTTTTGTCCCTGCTACCCTTTGACACGTTCATGCTTTGCAGATCATTTCCCGAGGCCAAGCCCGTGAGTTCTAAAGCGGTTCTTGCAGCTCGTGCGCCGAGGTGAACTGTACCGTTGATTCAGAATATTCAATGGAGGATTACTTGGTTGCCGTTGGTGCAGCTTGGTCCGATGAAAATTATGGGCCGGGACTTGGTGCAGGCCGCTATCCGAGCTTACCATGTACTTTGGCCGAATACCTCGGGGACTCCTGATATCAACGAAGTCAAGTTATTGGTGACAAGGCTAATGGCATCTGAGAGGCAGTTGAGTCTTTGGAGAGAATCGGCTGGGCGTGCTGGTGCCGACATGGCTCTTACTGTTATCATGTCATGGTATGAAGACATCTCTCTTGACATCCTGAGAAATTTGCGCACTGGCTCCCGCTGGGTTGAAGATCCCACTTTTGTTGCTCTTCGGCAAGCTCGGGCATTCCAACTCGTCGAGTACGCCGACGTGCACACTTGGAATGAAGGGCCGAGTTTTCTCCCAGACCCGGATCAGGAGGTTGTGGCTGAGGGTGCCTCGGATGATGATTCAGCTGAGCAGGGGGAAGGTGAAAATGATTCGGCCGCATCTGATAGCTCCAGCTCAAGCTCGGACAGCAACGGCGATGCGCGGTCCTCTTCCAAAGGTACCGGGCATTCTACCGCCCGGACTGACGCTCCTGAACAACCTCGGATTTCCGCCGAAGTTGCACCTGGGTCGGGGGAGGGCGAGGCAACCTCGATCAGTTCCTCCTACCTCGGAGTGCCCTTTTTGAGCAAGTAGCTGCCTCTCCAACGAACAACGCCTAAGTTATTTCCGATCCCTGGTATGCCGGGCGTATGATGTAGGCGAAAAATTTGTCAACTCTCTGTATGATTTGAATTTCTTTTGCCATGTACTGTTGTGACATTTGGTTAAGTGGATGCTCGTCCGAATTCTTGCTTCGCTGGCCCTTAATTTCTTGACCTTTTAGGGCTTAACTTTGCCGTTATTTTTTATGGTCTTATCCAGGCATGAGCGCTGAATACCTGTGATATTGATCTGTTCTGAATCTAAGTTAGCTACTTCGTTGTGGAAGTATGTAGCAATCGCTGGATCGTTATTTATTGTCCGAAACTTCCATATGTAAATCAAATTTCAGAGGTAGTATAAAACTGATATGAGTGCGTTCAGCATAAGTTTGAGGTAGCATACGGTAGTCCCCGAGTCGCTGCTTTAGAAGCCGAGGTTTAGGTATTAATACGAAATTGATATATAATATGATAGTCCCCGAGTCACTGCTCTGGGCACCGAGGTTCATATTCGTAACATGAAATAAATACAACATATGGCAGTCCCCGAGTCAACGCTTTCGGGCGCCAAGGTTCAAGCACATAACGCTAAATAAATATAACATATGGCAGTCCCAGTCATTGCTCACGGTGCCGAGGTCCAAACACATAACACGAAATAATATAACATATGGCGTCCCGAGTAATCGCTTCTGGGTGCCGAGGTTCGAATACATAACATGAAATAAATATAACCTATGGCAGTCCCCGAGTCACTGCTCTGGGTGCCGAGGTTCAAATACATCATTGGATTTTGACTTTGAGATATAATGCTACGAGTAGAATGGCCGAAGTAAAGCCACATTCCAGGGGCTCTTCGTTTCTTCGCCAGTTTTGTCTGCCTTGTTCTCTCCGGGGGACTGAGCGTCGATTAGATAATATGCATCGTTGTGCAATGCTTTGCTCACAATAAATGGTCCTTCCCATGGGGGTGACAATTTGTGCATGCCGGCCGTGCGTTGCACGAGTCGGAGGACCAAATCTCCTTCTTTGAATACTCTTGGATTCACTTTCTTGCTGTGATACCGCCGCAAGTTCTGTTGATAAATAGCCGATCATGATAATGTCAACTCTCTGGCTTCTTCCAGCAGGTCTACGGCATCTTGCTGAGCTATCTCATTTGTCTCTGAGGTTGTGTACTGAGCAACTCTTGGCGAGTCATATATTATGTCGGCTGGAAGTACGGCCTCTGCCCCGTACACCAGAAAGAATGGAGTGTAGCCTGTTGATCTATTCGGAGTAGTCCGGAGGCTCCATAACACGGCTGGGATTTCTTGATCCAACACCCTGCCGACCTTTGCAAAGGTTCAACAAGTCGTGGTTTTATTCTCGACACCAGTCCATTAGACCTTTCCACTTGTCCATTGGATCTTTGGGTGAGCCACAGAGGCAATATCTAGTCTTATGTGCTTCTCTCGGCAAAATCTAGCGAAAGCTCCTTCTGCAAAGTTTGTGCCATTATCCGTAATAATACTATGCGGGTACCCGTATCTCAAGATGATATCCTTGAGAAATTTGACTGCTGTGTGCCCATCACACTTTTTAATCGGTTTTACTTCAATCCATTTTGTGAACTTGTCTACCATAACCAACATGTGGGTCATTCCTCCTCGCGCCGGCTTGAATGGTCCCACTATATCTAAACCCCATACAGAAAATGGCCAAGTGATGGGTATTGTTTTTAACTCGGTCGATGGCATATGTATTCTGGTTGCGTATCTCTGCCACCCATTGCATTTCTTAACTAATTCTTTTGCCTCTTTTAACGCCGTTGGCCAGTAAAATCCATGCCTAAATGCCTTGGCTACTAAAGCGCGAGATGAGGCATGGTGCCCACATTCTCCTTGGTGTATGTCTAGAAGGATTTCCTGACCTTACATGGAACTCACGCACGCAATATGTTTGTGACGCTTCTCTTATATAACTCATTGTTTATGATTGTATAGGCTTTTGCTCTTCTTATGGTTTGTCTAGCTAATACCTCATTACTCGGCAACATCGCGTCTTTTAGGTAAGAAAATATGGGTTGCGCCCATATCGGTGTTACTTTTTCTGATGTGATCTCACTGTCTATCTCCATGTTCTCTGCCGACGTATATACCTCGGCTCTTTCCATGACTGTGATTACCTCGGCTGTCCCCCTCTTTAGGGGTTCCGAGTCATTCTGCGGATCTACCTCCATTGGCGTGTGATCTTCTGCAGAACTTGCTGGGATAAAGATTGATTCGGATTCTGGTGATGGGATTATTGATGGTTTCCTGAGGTGCTCCAGGGCAATACCTGGTGGAATTGACTGCCGGGTTGACCCTAATTTTGACAATGTGTCGGCAGCGTCATTTTCTGCTCGAGGTATGTGGTGGAATTCACATCCTTCAAAGTATCCACTGATTTTTTGCACATGGAATCTGTATAAAGCCATATTAGCATCTAATGCGTCCCAACTGCCTGATACTTGCTGTACTACTAGATCCGAGTCACCATAGCATAGGATTCGGCGTATACCAATTTCTTTTGCCACTTTTAATCCATGGACTAGCGCTTCATATTCAGCTACATTGTTGGATGCAGCAAAATGTATTTGCAGTACATATTTCAATTGGTCTTTTTTAGGCGAGGTTAACACTATTCCTGCTCCCAAACCATTCCTTAGTTTGGAACCATCGAAAGGCATTGTCCAGTAATTTGGATCTGGCAATGGTGGGTCATACTGCACCTCGGCCCAGTCTACGAGAAAGTCGGCGACAGCCTGAGATTTGATTGCATCTCTTCTATCAAATTGTGGAGCATACGGTGATAACTCAATCGCCCATTTTGCTATTCGGCCACTTGCGTCTTTGTTGTTCAATATGTCGGCTATGGGTTCCTCACAGATTACTTTGATGGGGTGCTCTTCAAAGTAATGCTTAAGCTTTTTCGCCGACATATATACTCCATAAGCCATCTTCTGATAGTGCGGATAATTCTGCTTTGAAGTGGATAATACTTCACTTAGATAATAGACCGGCCTCTGAATTGACTTACCGTCTTCAAGTCGTTCCACTACGACCACAGTACTAACTACTCGATTGGTAGCCGCTACATAGAGTAGCATAGGTTCTTTCGATAATGGAGAAGCTAAAATGGGTGCCGTAACTAGCATCTTTTTCAACTCACGAAATGCAAGGTACGCCTGCGGAGTCCAGCTGAATTTGTCCGACTTTCTCATCAGCTGATAAAGCGGCAGTGCCTTTTCTCCTAGCCGACATACAAATCGACTAAGCGAGGCCAGGCAGCCCGTGAATTTTTGTACATCGTTCAAACATTTTGGCAATTCCATTCTTTCTACTGCTCTTATCTTTGTTGGATTAGCCTCGATACCTCGGCTGGACACAAGGAAACCGAGTAGTTTTCCTGCCGGCACACCAAATGTGCATTTCTCTGGATTAAGCTTCATTCGGAACCTTCTCAGGTTCACGAAAGTCTGCCGTATATCTTCTAGCAAGGTTTTGCTCTCTTTAGTTTTGATGACCACGTCATCCACATACACTTGTACATTTTTCCCTATCTGATCATGTAGGCATTTTTGCATGCATCTTTGATATGTTGCTCCTGCATTTCGCAGGCCAAATGGCATTGTGCGATAACAATAAGCCCCGTACGGGGTAATAAATGCAGTCTTTATTTGATCGGACGGATTTAACGGTATCTGGTGGAAACCAGCATACGCGTCTACAAATGATAACAGCTCACAACCAGCGGTCGAGTCAATGACTTGGTCTATTCTAGGCAATGGAAAAGGATCTTTCGGACACGCCTTTTTCAGGTTGGTGTAGTCGATACACATTCGCCACACAATGGCTACATTGGGGTCATCTTTCTTCTTTTCTACTAGCACCGGATTTGATAACCAATCCGGATATAGCACCTCCATGATGAACCCGGCTGCGAGGAGCCGAGCTATTTCATCCCCTATTACTTTTCTCCTGTCTTGGTGACGGCGGAGAGGTTGCTTCACCGGCCTTGCTCCTGGCCTGACGTTTAAAGAGTGCTCAGCCAACTCCCTCGGAACACCTTGCAGATCTTGAGTTGACCATGCAAATATGTCCCGATTCTCACGGAGGAAGTTGGTGAGCTTGCCTTCCTATTTAGCGTCAAGGCCTGTACCAATAGTAACAGTACGCTCTGGGAATTGCTCATCGATCTGAAATTTCTTCGTCTCTTTAGTTGGCTGAAAAGAGACACTGCCATGAGGGTTGGCGGTCTTGCATGTTCAAATTGTCTTGACCGAGCGAGGGCTGCTACCTCTTGAATCCTTTTCTTTCTCTTGCTATAACCAATGACTCGCCAAATTTGACCCAAGCACACTCCATTGACTTCTTGTAATCCCCTGAATCATATCACCCGTGGTCCGTAACTTCATCTTTAGATAACTTATATGACAATGCTCATGAATTTGGCTAGTCTGGGCGTCAGAGTAGAGCATGATAACAACTTTCCGGATCCACCACTTCAAATTCTAAGTTTACGCTCTGCTTATCTCTTATGCGAATAACACGTCCACTCGGACTTTACCGATGGGCTCACATGAAAGCCCTGCCACTAACCCATGGAAAGTTGTCCTCGTGGACTGCAGCATATTCTGCGATATTCCGAGTTTATGCATGGTATCTTTGTACATGATGTTGATACTGCTCCCATTGTCGATAAGTACTTTTGAAAATTTCACATTGATGCTTGGTCCAACAAATGTCGGATCCAACACAAGTGCATATGATCCTGGACTCGGCATTATTCTGGGGTGGTCTTTCATGCTCCAGGTCACCTCTTGATCAGACCATGGCTGGTATCTTGGTACTGCCGGCATAACTGCATTCACTTCCATCTGCCGGCGCTGCACACTTTGCTTGTCCTGTTGTTCTGTTGTGAACACACAATAAGACTGGTGATGTTCCCTGTAATCATTACGTCTGGTATTTGTCGGATTCATCCTTCCATCCTGGACCTGGTTCATTACTTGATGCACTGCATCCCTCCGATCCGAGTTATCGTACCTAGGGGGAGGGGGCGGTAGCATCAGTTGCTGTGTATTTGCTCTAGTTAATTGCGGCTGATGCTGCTGTTGCACCTGATGGGGAGCCTGAACTCCTGCTGGGTTCCCCATCGCATTTTTCATCTAGGCACATTGGCGGGTCGTATGATTGGCTGGTCTGGATGGGTTTGATGTGTGAAATTTGCACGGCTGATCCAACATGGATTCGAACGTGTATTTCGGCCTCTCTTGCCATTGCTTCTTTTGCTCTGGGTCCATTGCCTTTTTCCCTCATTTCTTGATGTCCACTGTTGAGGTCCATTTTTCTGTCGTTGAGTTGCCCCGTGACTCGGCTGATCTTGTGCTACTGCCGCCACCTGTGCCGAATTATATCTATAATCCGGCCTCTCTCTTCTTCTTCCTCGAAATCATGCACCGGACGACCCGGCCAATTCTCTTGCGTAATGGTCCTGTTGCTCGCGATGATCTGCCGACATTAATTCCGGTTGGGTTGGGTCGCCCAATGCATAGGAGTCTGCTATTCTGATAGTTTCTGCCAGTGTGGTTGGCATATCTCTTTGTAGGCGTTGCCACAACACGATGGCATAACGGCAGCCTTGCGCGAACCAAGCGATTGCTTGCGATTCGATAACTACCTCACATGAGTTTCTCAGGTTGCACCATCGAGTTAAAAACTCTCTATCTGTTTCATTCGGCCTCTGCTTGCACATGGCTAGCTGTTGTGGTCTATTTGGCCTCTTGTATGTGCTGGTAAAGTTGTCTTTAACATTTCTTCGAAATCTAACCAGCAGTTGATACTGCCGGCTGGTTGATTATTCAGCCATACCCTGGCTGGTCCTTCCAACATCTGTGGGACATACCGCACTGCCCATCTTAAGTTGCCACCCGCTATCTTCACAGCGGTGGCATAATCAATCAACCAGTCTTGTGGCTTGGTACTTCCATTGTATGTTTTTGTGCCTCTTGCTAACTGAAAATTCGGCACTGGTGGTTCGCCCATGATCCGTGGTCCAAAACATGTCGGACCTGGTGGACCTTGCTCTTCCAACAACTCGGACCGGTATAGCCGATCCAATTTTACTCTTGCATCACTTGCTGGCAGATCTCTGTACAGGATTCTGTCCTGTATCCCATAGTGATTGTTTCCACCCTGGTTTGCGTATTCCACCTCGGAATATCCATCATTGTACCTTTCATTCATCTGATTGTGGCGAGCTGGCCTCACTTCTCTTTCCTGCCGAGGCTCATGTCTTGGTTGCGGGTTGGGCGGCACTTCTCTCCTTACTTCGGCCGGGGTCTGGTTTTCATGATTATCTCGCGGGTTCTCTCCTGCCGAGATCCCCATTGCCTCGGCCCGCCGTCCTTTTCCATACTGCCGTGGTTTCTCTCCCCATCGTTACCTCGGCTTGCATTGCCTGTTCTCATTTGCCTTTCCGGCTATTGCCGGGTCATATGGAACAATTTGCTTGTTCCTCTTCCCTAAGGTTACTGCTCTCTCTTTTCGAGCGTTGTTTCCGGGTGAAGATGTCGCTGCCGCGGATAAAGCAGGTGCTGCCCCCGCTGAATGAACCATCCGCGAAGCCCCTGGTCTTGCCGGGTTAGTTCTGAGTATTTCCTCATTTTGCTGGTTCGCGCACCAGCTCATTCACTCTTTCTTGTTGTTTCGCCGAGCTTCCCGGTTAACCCTCTAATTCCAATGCTGCGGCATTTGCCGCCTCGTGTTCTTCGGGGTATTGTACCTCAAACCCAAATCACCTGATTACGCCTGTGAGCTTCATGCTCTTGTTAATGTCATTCATGAGGTTCTTCCTCTTAATCTTAGTTCGTCCACCCGCTCAAGGTGCGATATCGCTTATTAGCTTTTGCATATTCTCTCGTGGTCCTGTTCAAGGATTCCAGTGGTCGACTTTTGGGCCTCTACCAAGACCTTTGCTGGTTTCTTCTAACTCTGCCTGAGCATTTGCCGGATCAAGTATCGGCGCTACAGGTGTGGTTAAGTTTTCTATAGTCGCCTGAAGAATGTTCTCTGGCCTTTCCAGAGGTGGCCCTCTCACTCGTGGTGCCTTTGGGGTGGTGTCAAGTAGCTCGGTCGGGTTTGTCACTGGCGGAATTACCTCTGTGGTTTGCAGCGTGGTCTTCTTGGGTGCGCCTTGTGCGCCTGCGGCGGGTTCTCTGCTTGACCCGGCTACTACTGTTCCAGCTTGAGCTCTTGCTGCGACCATCACCTCGACGCTACCTGCAGGATGCTCTCTTGATGGACGGCTTGCTGCGCTTCGAGGTGGCTCTCCTGCAACAACAACCTGGTGAGGATAGATGACGGTGATGTCGACGCCGACGTAGACCCTGTGCTCGCCCAGGCTGATGAAGACCCCATTGCACGGCGGAGTTTTCCCCCTGAAGCTTCCTGCATTGTCTCTGACATAGTCGCAGAGACCAAGTCTCTGGACCAAGCCAGAAACAACGCGCTCGCCGGTGTTGATGAAGTTTCCCGTCCGGATCACAACTCCATTAGCACCGGCTGGCCCCACTGGGCGCCAACCGTGGTGGTGGCACGGCGGATGCCATGGGTAGGCTAATGTATGGGGCCAATGGATGCTAGTGGGATCTGGGAGGAAGGTGCAATGTTCTACACTCAAGCTGCCAAAGTTATGATCTTTATTTCTCTCTTGATGGGTTACAAATGTTCCTCGAGCTGTATACTGAGGGGACAAGATGAATCTCCCAGCCTAACGGTGCTCAAAGAGTCGATGCCTTCCTCGTGGTCCAAGCCCCTTATAAAGGAGTGCCTTGGGTGCCCTTAGGTCGAGGCAAGCATATTCGTGGAATATGCTTGTCCCAAATTAGTAGTTCGGCCTCCTTTCCTGTCGCCCTTCTAATGACGGCAAGGCTCCGGCCCCTCCTGCGTGCCTCGGGCTCCAGGACTGTCACCTCCGTGACCTCCTTCTGCCCCTCTGACGCTGTGCATCCTTGTCTCTTGTGCTTGGCTCCGCTCTGATTCCTTCTAGCCTGCAGCTATAGTTTGACCTTGGGCTTCTCCTTCTCCTGCAAGCTTCATATCACTCGGCCTTACCTTGTGTTACTCGGCTCGTTCTTCACCTTCATCAAGATCACTTGGGCTAACCCGGCCGATCCTCTTAGTAACTCGGCCGGGTAACTACTTGATACATATACGCGGGCTTCTTGCCTCCGTTCATCGGCCGACATATCCATGATTCGGCCGACTTGGACCGTAACTCGGAAACTAGACGGGGATAGTACCTCAGTCTTTCCCCGTCTCTGACCTACCCGAGGTCAACCCCCCGACAATTCTTTATTTGAAAATACTTGATTCTTCTTGCTTCTTCCGCCTAACTTAAAGGCGTTAAAGAAAAGTACTTGTTGGGAGATAACCCAAGAGTTTTCTTGAGTCTTGGAAGTTATTACTTAAGTAATGACATCTCCTTATCCTTTTTGTTTGCTTTTTTGTGCCAAGAATGACCTCTAATGAGAGGGAAGTAATATTTAGGAAGTTGCAGTCCCGAAACAGATTTCTGTCCTCCACCAAAATAATTCGTAAGGAATCTCTGTAACTCGTATTGAGCTAAAAATTTACGAATAAATCCCCCCAGTATGTTAGATAACTTTCGTTAGTTCAACACTTTTTGATTTGAGCAACTGAAGGTGTTCGAAAAAATCGGTTTCTACCTGCTGGTCTGTTTTGACAGATTTCTGCCATTATTTGCATTTGCTTCTTATTGATTCCTTTTTGAGTTCTCTTTAGGTGAATTGAGATTTTTGAAGGATTTACTACAGTATCTTGTGTTTTTAGTGAAAAGCCTTGCTGTTTCAAAGCTTTGCCAGAGGTCAAATATCTTTTGAATACACTAATGTTGCTAATGAAGATTGTGTGAAGGAAAAATTTCAGGTGTAAAGAGAGAATGATGCAATGAGATGAAGAATGGACAAAAGCTCAAGCTTGGGGATGACACCATGGTGTCACCCCAAGAAATATCCAAGAGTTACAAGCGTCAAAGCTTGGGGATGCCTTGGGCATCCCCTTCTTCATCAATAAAAAGCTCAGGTCCGTCTAGACACTTCGTTTTTATTGTTTCATGCACAGTTGTGTTGTTCTTGGAGCGTCTTAGTTTTCGTTTGCTTTGCTTAGTTTGTTTAGTTTTCTTGAGTAGTTTGGACCCCCGTTCTTTTTGTGTTGTATTGCAAATAAGTTTGCTTGGTGTTGGAAAGGAGTAGTAAGTTCTTGCTTGAAGTGCAAGAGGAGCTTGCATTGACTGTGACTTAAACTTTAGCATGCCATGCTAGGTGTTGTTTTGATCTTATGCTTAGTAATTATTTCTATAGCATGTCTTCTTCCAAATATTTGGGATTGCTTAGTGTGTCTTGAAGAAATTATGCGTTGTTTTAGCATGCAAAAGCATAGTTTTGTGGTATTCTCCTTTGATGCTTTGCTTGGGTTGACTTGGCACATGCTCACACCATGTTATGACTATGACAAGTCACCATTAGACTCTATGATCATTTAGTCCTTGAATTGTAGTACAACTCTTTGCTTTGATTAGTATGCTTTGTTGCACTGCATGATTATGGCCATTATGCTCTCTTAGTTGGTTGCTCCCAGTCTTTTGCTAGCCTCCACTTGTATGAGTAAGTTCTACTCATGCCTCCAACTCCCAAGAAACCAAGTTATTCCAAAGTGTCCACTATAAACTCCTATGCATGGTGTGTTACACTATTCCAAGTATATTCCTGTTTTCAACTATCTTCCAATTAAAAACTATTTTGTTATGTGAAAACTTAGTGATTAAAGTCCTCAAAAACTTGATGGCACATTTATATTCTTTGCCCCTAATAAACTTGAACCATTGTGACAACTTTGTTGTATATTCTTGCACTTATAAGTTGGAATTAGCAGAACCGTGCTGTCATGGGGAACGTTTTCAACATTGCACTTGTACTTTGTACTCTGTTGATATCATGTTCTTTTGTCTATGGATGTCACCAGTGTGAAATAAAGAGGGAACTTGTAAGTCCATGGAGTTTGTATCCTGTGTTAGAGAAACGCCTGGGCCGCTAGCCTAAGCCATGCCTAATCATGGTGGAAACTTGCAGCATCACGATAATGAGCTATCTATGAAGCATCCTCAATAAAAAGCTATGCATATGGTAAATAAAAAGATAGCTGAGATGCTCATTGTCTGCTTGCCTTGTCATTCTGGTTATGGGAAAGCTCCTGTACCATGTGCAAGGGGTACCCATTGGCGGTTCTCAATGATATGCAAATACTTACAATGACAAGAACTTACCTGGACCCAAAGTTGAGTATGCATGAGGTGTGGCCCTCGTATTCAAGGGACTTGAGATTTCCAACTTATACTTCTTCAAGCATATACTCCATCTTTGCCACTTTAACCTTAACCACTTCAAGATGCTTATGATAGGGGCAATGAGGGCTGAAAGCTAACAAGTACCACAATTTTTGGAAGCTCTTTTTGAAACTTGTAAGCCCTTCTTCTTTTACAAAATGGTCTTTCTTCCACCATTATTGAGTCTCCACCTTCTACCTTTAGGCACCATTAAGAGAGAATAGTTATCATTCTGTGTGCAGTGTTCCAAAGCTTATTAATTGATGCATATTGTGATATTACTTGTTCTTGTGCTATTTGTTTCTAGTCACCCTTGTGAACTTTGAAGGTGTCCTATGCATCTATATTTCTACTCTATGAGGGACAAGTTGATTGCCACTATGCCATGTTTTCTGTATGTGAAACAAACAAACATTTTTCACTGCATATTATTCATGATCTTTGTTTGTAGCTTGTCATGTTGCATGCTTAGTTACTATGTCCTATTGTTAGAACTACATCTTTCATGCACATGTTTAGAGTTCTTTGATCCCAGCTTTCAATGCTTGCAAATGGTTGGATCTTTATTGTGAGGGTGCATGTCACCTCAAAAATTATTCTTTTATCACTTACCTACTCGAGGACGAGCAGGAGTTAAGCTTGGGGATGTTGATACGTTGGAAACATATCTATAATTTTTGATGCTCCATGCTTGTTTAGTATCTAATTTGCTTTACTTGTCTACACTTTGAGGTGCTTTTTACATGTTTTTTGTTACTAACCTATTAACAAGTTGCCACAGTGCCAGATGCCTGTTTTCTACTATTTTTGGTTTCAGAAAATTTAGTAAAGATATATTCTCGGAATTGGACGGGACAAACGTCAAAGTCAATTACATTCTGTGGGGAAAAAGAAGTCCAGAGGAGAGCCGGAGGGGTCGGCCAGGGAGGCCAGACCCACTCCAGGCGCAGGTGGGCCGCACCCCGCGCCTGGACAGGGTTTGCCCCCTCTGGCCGCCGCCTCGGCCTCCCCCTTCGCCTATAAGAAGCCCCCGATGCAGAAACCCTAAGAACCTGATCAAATCTCCACGAAACTGTATATAGCCGCTGCCACCATCGTCCCTAGATCGGTGGAGGATCTGAAGTTCTTCCCGGCACCCTGCCGGAGGGGAGATCATCCCGGAGGCCTTCTCTCCGGTATGATGCGTGAGTAGTTCCACCTTGGACTATGGGTCTATGTAGTAGCTAGATGGTTGTATATCCTCCTTTGTGCTTTGATGTATAGATCTTGTGAGCTCCATTCATGATCAAGATCAAATCTATTTGTAATCATGCATGTTGTGTTTGCAGGGATCCGATTGATATTGAGATTATTATGTTGTTTTGATTAATGGTTTTGTCTTTATGACTCTATCATGTCTGTGTTGTTTGTGATCTTGCATGCTCTCCGTTGTTAGTAGCTATCTTGGCCAAGTAGTTGCTAGTGACTCCAAGAGGGGGTATTTATGCTCGATAGTGGGTTCTGCCTCTAGTTTTCAAGGGAAGTGACAAAAATATCTTCGGTTGTAGATGTGCTGTTGCTACTAGAGAGAAAACAACGATCTCTTGTTCATGGAACATGTGGACTATTTAGCTTACACACTTTGCTTAAAGCAGTTCTCTGTTGCTTGCAACTTAATACTGGAGGGGGTTCGGATGATAACCTGAAGGTGGACTTCTAGTCATAGATGCAGTTGGATGGCGATCTATGTATCTTGTTGTATTGCCCAATCAAATCTCATAGGATCTTTCTGACTAGTAATTGCATTGTTATGCCTTGCTCAGTTCCTGTCAATTGCCCTGCTGTAATTTGTTTACCCTTCATGCCATGTTGTTTATCTAAGGTGACACCTCTAGTGAACTATGGACCCCGGTCCAATCTTTACCATTGATACATCTTCCACCGTTACTTGTTTACTTGCTGCAAACCATTTGTCACATCCCAAAAAAATTTCAAATTTTCAAATGTGAAAAATAAATAAACAAAATAAATAATTGATGAAATTTAGGGTGAAAAGAAACTTTTTGATTCCAAATGGAAACATCAAAGACCCATCTTGAACAAACTTTGAATGAAAAGGGATTTAAAAAGATAAACAAATATTAAATAAAATTTTAAAAGTTGGAATCACCATTTTTGGATCTTTAAATAAAAAGATGTGGATTTTATATACAGAGGAAGAAATAAATAAATAAGGACTATTTAAAAAAAAGCCAAATTAAAACTTTTCCAAGCAAATAAAATATTATTGTTTAATAAAAAGAGTAAAGGATTATTTAAATAAAATCATAAGGATTTATTATTATCCAATTTCATTTAAGTAAAGACATTTCCCATTTTAAATGAGCATTCAAACTTAATAAAGTATTTTAAATAATAATTCAAAGTGAATTATTTTTTTAAATAAAACCTACTGAAAAAGATTTGGTAAAATTTAAAATTCAAATAAAGTTTGAAAACATTAATAAAATCTTATTTGAATTAAGACAAGGGCCTATTTTAAATAATTAATATACCCTAAAAAGAATAAAAGAAATATTCTAATATGGACTTTAGAATATGTTAATAAACAGTATTAAAATCTACTCAAAGTTTGGTAGAGGTTTGAATTCAAATAGTGTTTGAATTATTTGAACAAAAATCAAAATAGAAAAATAGAAAAGGAAAAAAGAAAAAGGTTCAGTATAAAAAAAGAAACGAACCCATCCCACTAACAAGCCCAGTCCAGTCCAGCAGCGCAGCCCACTTCTTCTCCTCTCCCTGAAACGTTTTTCACCGAACAGCACACCCGCAAAGTCACTGACACTGCGACCCACCTAACCCCACTCACCTCGCTGATGACCGGTACCCATTAGCCACCTCACCGTCATCAACCTCGCGACCGTTCCCCCCATCGCACCTCGCCGTTTCTGTCAAGATTAAATCCTCGTAAATTCGAGTAAATGGCAAAGTAAATTCCCCCAGAGACCACACACACTTAAGTGCCTTGCCCTCCTCTCTCTTTTCCTCCAGGCACCATCTTCTCTCAGCCACCAGGCTGCCGCAATCGCTAGCTCGAACTCACTGTTCCCGACGAGCTACTCCGGCCAATTCCGGCGACGCCGATCCACCCCTTGCCTCCCAATGCATTCGAGATTGCTCGCCATAATCTCCTGCATCTCCCAGTGCCTCTCGCTTGGCCGCGCTCGCTCCACAACGTCGGCAAAAAACTCGCCCGAGCACCACCGTCGACTGTCACTTCTCCGGCGCCCCCCCCCCCCCCGTAAGTACCGTCCACCCCTCTCCCTCTAGATGATGCTCCCGTGATCGCCACATCCTCCCGCATCTAATGCATCCTATGGCGTGTCATTTTATGCCCTGTAGCATCGACAACATCTATACCTGAGCGAGCCCGATGCGGACGCCATCTCCGACGAGCAATCGCCGCTACCCCCGAGCGCCCCTCGACAAACTGACCCCACCTCGAGCATCAGCGCTTCCCGGCGAGTCTGGTGAGCATCTTCTCCCTCTCCCGTGCTTCCTGGTTCGTCGGCCACCTCAACGCCTGAGCGCGCGCCGCCGCCGCCAGTCCTTGACCAAAGCGACCTCGTCTGTTGGATGTAGATCCCGTGGTTAGGATATATCATATAACAAAGCGTTATCGAGTAATCTGATCTGTGCGATTAAGTTAGATCTGACGGCCTGTGCAGCTCGATCCACCCGAAGCGGTATGGACCAGTAAGATTAAGACGCGTGGCACTGACTTCAATTTTAAAAACAGAAAATGTTCTATTAGATGTTTGAACTTGGAAAATTCATAACTTTTAATCTACACGTCCCAATTTTGCAAATTTTATATCAATGGAATCAGCAAAAGGATTAATTTGCAATCATGCAATTTGTTTAATGAATTGCTTCTGTAAAATTAGTTTTTTATGCAGAAACATGTGTAGGCATATTTTGAATATAAAAATTATTTTAGAAATGTTTTTAGGGTAAAATATTTTGTAAAAAGATTGTTTTGAACCTACTGACCATGGAAACCAACTTTTGTGTTTAAAAATATATTTTGTGACACTTAGGAATTATTCCTTTGAATTATAGAATTTCTAGCTAAATAAAAATATTGATTATGGTTTAAAAATGCTTTTAAAGTAAAACCTTTTGGAAAATGATGTGATTTAAACTCTCTGACCCTAAACACCAAGTTTTGGAACTTGAAAACATATTTTATGAACCTTAGTAAAATAATACTTTGTTAAAGGCATTTCTAGCAAATAAAAATATTGCTTTGAATTAAAAATGGAGTTTGGATGAACCATTTTGCAAATGGATTAATATTAAAACACTTTGACCATAAAACTAACATTTTTGTTTAAAGAATATATTTGGATAACCCTACAAATTATTACTTTGATTTAAATCATTTCTAGCAAAACAAAACGATTTAATTGGCCATTTTCCCTAACTTGAATTTAAATGATTTTACCACTTTTATAAATGACCTTTAGGTGTTTTAAAATGTTTAGAGCCTACTAGAAACCACTTTTACAAATAAAAACCATACTTTGCATGCTTGCATGCATTGCTTGATTTTGTTGTTTCATGTGATAAATTGTTTGAATGCTAGTTGAATATGTGTTTGCTTGATTGATTTGTAGTGAAATTAGAAGAGTGTGATATTTGCAAGATCAAGGAGTGAACCAATATTCTCTACTTAAAAGGCAAGTGACACTATCATCCATGTCCTACTATTTTCACTACACTTAGTGGTATTTTTATAGTATGCATGATAGGACTACTATATTTATATGCTATGCTATATCCTATTAGGATACCCTTATATCTTCCTTAGTGAAAACATTGTAGTTCTAGTATGCTTAGCCCTTCTTTATACTTGGGGTGGAATACAATGTTATGAATATATGAAGTATTGGAAAAATATATGTTTTATATAATAAAACAAGTACTCAATGAACCACCTTGGGTGGAAAGAGGATACACTTTTGGACAAGGTGGCAACAAAGGGAACCATGTTTATATGGCTATCTTTTTTTATGTGCACTAGAAGAAAACCACCCAGGGGACTTAGAGATTGAACATGTTTCTCGTACAGTAGCTTCCGTGTACAGCCACATGCTAAATGGGCTCTGTCTTAGTCAACTACATAGTGGAAGACCCTTGCATTGGCATCTTCAGGTTAACTAGAATTGTGTATGGAAATATATCCCTACATTGGTGCCTGGTAGACAATCTAGCATTGTGTATTGGGAGGACTTCTATGGAAAGACTTTGTCACATTCTCGATCTGTCGGTACTCCATTTGGTGAGTACTTATCCAACGGCCACTGGTGGCGTCAATACGAGATTGTGTCATGTGGGTAAAGTGTACAACTTCTGCAGAAGATCAAAATTCGAAGTACTTAACCGTGTCCCCGGTTACGGACAACTCTGAGCAACTAAGGCCTGAAGCGATGGAAGATCTCGAAATTCCAATTTCTCAAAGTAAAACTTGATGGTGTCAACAAGGGATTAGAAGCACTTGGAGTTTTTCCATGGAGTTCGGAAATATTGTCAAAAGATCAAAACTATTTTGAAAACATAGGATAAAACTATATTGCTTTCTGCAAATGAGCCTAAACTCTACTTAGCCAAATATGCATGTATTGATAGGATCCACTTATTTCTACATAGTAGTGAAACTTGCCAATACAATTCAAATGTACTGACCCTTGTGGCTGGAACTTATTATGTTGCAGGTTTGTTTGATGTTAGTGAAATGTGTTGATTAGGATTACAAGTCTACAACCAACATTATTGCCTGTGGCACTTTGAAGATGAAGGACTCCATGCTATATAGATATTATGCTGCATTGTAATGTGATAGCCAAATGAGCTATGTAAGATGTAATGAATTATTTTATTCCTGGTTATAAAGTTGTATTATGACCTTTGTTTCTTGATATTACATCTTAACTGTGGATGCTAGCTATTCATCCAGGGACTAGCATTGTAAACACAGGGATCTCTACCTTATTAAAGGTTGGGACCTCTACACCATTATCTTCCACACCATTCGTTTAATCCTTTGTTACAGCAAACCGGTGAGCTTGACAACCTCACTGATTTGTTGGGACAAAGTCTTGAGTTTGTGTTGTGCAGGTCTCCACGTTGCTTGCAACACCTATGTGACGTTTCCTTCCTCCTTTTGGTTCGATAACCTCGGTCTCAACTATGGGAAAACTTGTTGCTTGCTCTTCACACCCTACGCTTGGGGTTACCAACGAAGTGCCACGTCGAGCATCACCAGACGTATCCCATGGCATGGATAGTGTTTCGTGAGTTTGCTCTATTCCCATGTTGATACGTAAGGAGTGCCAATAGCTTTATATTCACTGTAAGTGCTAACACACCTCCGTATACCAACAAGTAGTTCCCTCCATCACGTCCCCACAAGAGGCAAATATTGAGAGGTCGACTTCTCCCAACATCAAGATGAATACAATCTAACACATGGTCACAACGATGAATATCATAATAAACTTTATATTATTTGAATCTCATACCAGGATTTCTCCATCTCCCCAAGAACTAATGATCTACTTAGACATGGAGGTAATCAACATCATGGAAAAAGTAATGGAATCTATCATAGATGAATAGTACTTGTATAAATCCACAACGAATACAGAAATTACAGCAAGATCTAGACAAGATGTAGATGGGATGGATGGATATGGCGGTGATGCAGCGGTTGATGATGAAGATCGATGCCTTAGCCTCCTGGATCTGCGTAGGGCAAAGATGGATCCATGGTGGATGAGTTCCCCCTCCAGATGCCTTCCGGAGGTGAGGTTTCGGCGATTTCTGGGTGTTCTGTATGTCGTCTCTCTGATCTAGTTTCACGGGGTAAAACTGTTTGAGGAGGTGGTGTCGGCGCCAACTATACGACCGGAATATTTATTTCCATCATATAGTTGGTCGTTAAACGTATTATATCCTCCAATTACTTCAGATTTTTTTCGGGTGTTATTAATATTTCCCAAATAAGCAATTTACGTTGTTTTTGGCTCCTTTTCACTCCAATATAACTGGTCCAAGAATTGTGTCCATCATATCCATCATCTGATCTGATCCTGGTGAAAATAAACATAAAAGGTGCATGCGAACACCGTAAAATACCAAGATCCTACCACTACAATGCAAAATAATAATCTAAAACATGATGAAAATATGCACTCATCAATATACTAATGCACGCATGAATTTAGCATCATGAAAACATGCAGGGAAAGAGTTGCAGGTTAAAAATAGAAGTAACAGAGGTGAACGATCCACGTGAGTAGTGGTTCCATTCATGCAAAGATTGTTAGAACAAGACACTTCCAAATGGAAATGCTTATAAGTGTCCTCACTGTTCATGCAAAGAAGACTGCCAGAGGTAAGCACCCTAATAGTAAAACAATAACCATTACATAAATGACCATACTTCTAATCCACAATGTGGGCATCCACTAATGCATTACCTAGACATGCATGTAGAAACTTTTAGTCAAGGCAACATATATTGGACCCGACGAAGGAGGCCAGACGAAAGCAATATTGCTTGTGGCAACTACTAGAGGCTGAGACATGGGAATCCATTGGCGCTGATAGCATAACTTTCAACATCTCAAGTATCAAGCACATCAGAGCTCAAACACCAACAGCGCCCACTAGTGGAAACATGGCCTCTAGTCCCGGCCCGTAAGGTCCTCTAGTCTCGGTTTCAAAACCAAGACTAATAAAGCGGGACTAGAGGCCCAGGCAATAGTCCTGACCAGGTCACCAACCGGGACAAATGGGCCTCCACGTGGCCGCCGCGGCGCGCGTGGGGTGCACCCGCATTAGTCCCGGTTGGTGTTACGGACCGGGACTAGTGGTTCTCTGTCATGGCAGCATTTTGTGCACTTTCACTGCCACGACAGAGAATTTATTTTGTATTGTTTTATTTATTTCCTTTTCATTGTAAAATAGTTTTTGAATATTTATACGCCACCACATATCATACACATTCATGCATATATAAGATAACTTATATTACGATATCAAGAATACAAATATATACAATTTTGATAGTTACATAGAGATCACAATTACCGGGACTAGAACCCGTCTGTTCGATTACATGGAGATCAGTAGCGCTTATTCACACTAAATTCTCCGGCATTGTATATCATCTATCTAAAAATAAATCCCGCCAGCTCCTCCAAAATTTCTAGTACGCGTTGCTCTGATAGGAGCTGATACCGCATTCTCTCTAACTATATAAGAAAAGGAGACCAATATGAATATCAATCATGATAACAAAAAGTGATGGTAATAAAATGATGGTGTGAATGTATTGCTTACGTCGACTCTATAATCCTTGTGCTCGGTGTTAAATGTGCGAATGAATTCGCAAACGTAGAATCCACATAGTTTCGACCCCTATGGCTGCCTCACGCACTTTACGAGAATAGAATTCAATCAAAATAATAATCTAGCATCATTATTGTATTGAAACTAGAAATAAAGAGATGCGTGTACATATCACGTGCTACTTACCGAGACCTCCTTAAACGTCAGCTTATGACTAAAGGTACCCATAACCTCACACTTGAACCGGATCCAAACCCTGCCCGGCAAAGAAAATGAATGAATGAGTTATTGATTACCTGATATCTCAGGAAATCGATGAAAGAGACTGATATAGTGCGAAACTTACTTCTGAAGCATGTCCTGCATGCTGTGGAAATCTTCTAGGTTTCTCTTGGATGGGTCCATGACTTCAACTCTTCCCTTATCAAGTTGAATGTCTAGCAGAATCCAGTGGAAGTTGCAAACATTTATATATATATCAGTAACTCATCAGTTACTCTTAGCATCGAATAATGAAAAGTGAATGTGTATAACAGAGTAAGAACCTCACTTGAAATTGTAAGGAATCAGTATGTGGTCACAGAAATTTTGCTCCATTAGAAACCTTAAAATATTTTCCTTCGTGTCCTCAGGGTTTGTCGTTAGCATGTTTATATGTACTTTATCTGGGTCAATGAACCCAACATTATATATTCTTCTTATTTTATATTCCCGGATCTTCATTCTGCATAATAATAGAGTACAAAAGGATATAATGAGGATAATTACATGCAATGAACCGAACAACTAAAAAACTGAACATGTAGACAATGAATTCAACAACTTACAAACAATAGAAGCTGAGGGTAGATTTGTCGAGGGCGTCGAGATTGTATAATTGGAACAGTTCTAGAAACTCAACATGGACCTCGTCGGGTCTGAAGTAGTAATCATGTGGGATTTTTGCTGTGATAAATATTCTCCCCTACTTTACGGCTACTAGGTAACACTTATGGAGATTCTGCATTTGTGTTGGCAGTTCTTTCAACTTCTCTTCGCTGACCAAATCCTCACAGGCGACATATCTACGGGCTACAACAACTTTGGGTAAAACGTCGTCTTGGGAGCCTAACAATTCAGCAATACTCGCTTTCATACTGGTCGCCAACTCCGCAGCTGCTTCCATATGTATTGGTTGGGGAACATTTTCGGATAACACCTTTAGGGGTTCAATCAATTGTTTGGCTTGTTGTCCAAGCAGGAGAACGTCTGATCTTTTACTCGTTGCACTTTTACTAGTTGTTTTGCTCCCGCTTGCACTTGTACTTGATGATTTTCTCCCGCTTGCACTTTTACTTGATTTGCTCTTCATCACTTATTTCTGAAGTGTGCGTAGATAGTCATTTGTCTTATGGTCCAACTCATATTGCGACTTTGTGTTTAGAAAATCAAGTGCATACGCATTTTGCTTCTCAGTGTATACCAGAGTAGGCTCGGGTTTCTTCTTTTCAAAATGGGCAGCAACTTTGGCCTTTGCGACCGCTGTGGTTTCCTCGTCAGTGCGATCATAAGGTCTGATGGGAAGTATGAGGCACTGTTGGGAGGGGTGACATTTTTCGTTTTGGGCTGCTGAGTCGTTTAGCACTCATTTACTCATTGACGAAGCACGCTTCCGCTTATTATCCTTAGTAGGCGGCGAAGACTGCTGAACCTACAGTGGAGATCGAGATGGACTCGCGATGTGGTGGTCGTAGTCATCATGGGGTGGGCTCCTGGGAGCTGATGGAGGTTAAGGTGATCTGCGATGACTCGGAGGCGGTGTTGGCCTTGGGTCCAAGCCTAGAAACTTGATGGTGTTCTTGTCCCATAGAATTATACCACCCAGTACTTATCTGAGTGTCCTCTCACCTTCAGGTCCTGGGATGTAAAGCTCCATTGACTCCCACTCCGTTACGATTTGATCCACCCCAAGTTTAGCATAGCCAGGTGGAATCTCACGGCCATGCCAACGTGCGTCAGGTGGAGAAGGTAAAGCACATCCAACCGCCACCTTCACGGATATGTTCTTCAACTTCTAATGGAGCTCACAAGATATCTGCTCCTTTATTCCATCCATGGGGTAGCCGGGACCGCCATCTGTCATCTGTGCATCGTCACACGGGACCTCCGATTCAGCCATGCTGCTTCTCCACTGAGATGGGTTGGCGGTAATATCGAGTAGAGGATCTTGCAGGCGTGCTACTCCTCTAAGTTCGTTGATCTTCTACTACTTCTGCTTCTCAACTCTTGCTAGCAGCTGGTTGAACTTGTCTCCCTTCTCCTACTCCCATCGCTGTTGTTCTCTCGCTCGGCTTCTATAAGTACCATGGTCCTTAGGAAACCCAGTCTCCCACGTGTAACTAGATTCAAGGCCTCGGACTCGTCCTCCATGTTCGTCATTCCCGAGGACCAAGGTCAGCAAGTCTATCTCTCTATCGGGATGGAACTTTGTTATCCCCTCTTTAATCTATTTCACCACTTTCAACCATGTATCCCTGGGTACCCTAATCCCGTCACTGCAAACAAGGTCCCCTGTAAGTTCGTCATACTCACTCCCATGCCCAAGGAACCAATTTCTTGCCCTCAAATCCCATTCCTCGCAAATTGGTTCTGGAATGATCCCTTTAGCAGACAGATCTTTCTCTTTTGTATCCCACTTTGGCATGGCAGTCGTGTAGCCCCTGGCCCTAGGCGATGGTGATATTTTTTTCACAACATTTATCTTGTTTTTTCCTGACTTTTCCTCTACAATTCCTGACTCCCTATACTCAACAAATGCATCCCAGTAATGTTGCTGCTTCGCTAGATAGCCTTCAAATTTTGGAGTTTTCTTGTCCTTCTTATACTTTAGCCATAATGATTTCTTCCAGATCTTGAATAGTTCGGCCATCTTCTTAAGATCAAACTTCTTGACTTTCTTCCTCGATGTAGCCATGTCCGCATCAGTCTCACATTCTGGCAGCGTGAAATGTGATGACCCACAAGTATATGGGGTGTATCATAGTACTTTTGATAAATAGGAGTGTCGATCCCAACGAGGAGCATAAGGTGATGACTACTGGTATGGAGCAGGAAATCTCTGTAAATACTTAGCAAACGGATTTTTAGGGTTTTTTGATAAATCAAGGAAATAAAGTGCAAGTAAATAAAGACAGCAAATAATTGCAGCAAGTGGCCCAATCCTTTCTTATCAAAGGACAAGCCGGTGGAAATACTTATGAGGACCAAACGTTCTCGAGGACACACGGGAATACTGTCAAGTGCTTTCGCTTCAAATAGCTGAGTACTCTTCTTTGGTGTTGTAAGTGTTGTGTGGGTGAACCTGTGCTAATGTACCGACCTTACTTGGACTGATACATACTTGTGATTAAACCCCCTACAAGCATCCGCATCTACAGGAAAGTAATTAAGATATAAACCTAACCACGGCATTAAACTCTGAGATCCTACAATCCCTTATGCAATGGTGTCCTAACGGGGGTTCAGGTTTCTGTCACTCCGGCAACCCCACAATTAGTATCCAAATACACAATGCATTCCCCTAGGCGCATAAATGGTGAAGTATCATGTAGTCGACGTTCACATGACACCACTAGAAGAATAGCACCACAACTTAAATATTAAACCATTGAATAATACCTCAACACAATTCCACTACTAACAACATGACTTCTCCCACGTCCTCAAGAACTAAACAAACTACTCACGAGACATCATATGGATCAATATTAGAGATGATATAATGATGGATAACAATCTAAAAATAAATAATAATTCAATGGTTCCACTCACAAGCATCAACTATAATATTAATCAACATGGGGAAAGTTTCCCCTGAACTATGCAAGATTCAACACAATTGTTACAGCGGGATGGAGTGGTGATGATGGTGCTGGTGGAGATGATGGTGTGGATGATGATGATCTTGATGAAGTCTAGCTTGATGATGGTGTTGATGGCGAAGATCTCCCCTCTCCGGGAAGGAATTTCCCCGGCAGAAATCTGTCTGCCGGAGAGCTCTTTCTCTCTCGGTGTTTTCTGCCCCGCAGAGGCAGCGAAATCTTTCTGTGGCCGCTCTCCTGAATTTAGGGTTTCGAGAAGAAGATATAGGCGAGAGGGCGGATCCAGAGGTGGGCCAGGGTGGCCACACCCCCTGTAGGCGCGACCCAGGGTGGCCCACGCCTGGGGGGTGTGGGGGCCCCCTATGGCCCAATATGTTTTGTAATTTTTTCTGGTATTTTTCTGATCTTAGCGAAATTGCATCAAAACACCGCTTTTTCCATCAGAATCCTGACTCCGGCAGTTCATCCTCCAAGAATCATCCAACACGTAAAAACAGATGAAAAGACATAAGTATCACCTCTTAATATGAAATATATCAATGAATAGAAGAAATTTATGATAAAGAATGGTGATGCAAAATGGACGTATCAACTCCCCCAAGCTTAGACCTCGCTTGTCCCGAAGCGAAAACTGAGCTCAGTATACTTGTCCATAGGTTTATGGAGTGAAGTGTCAATAAAAATAATACGGACAAGAAGCATCACACTTACCAATACACAACTCAAAGTAGAAAGAAACTCACCATTATATAACTTAACTTGCAACAAGTATGAGAGCCATAATAAAGATGCATAAAGATAAATCATAATTGGGAATGGAAAACTTTGTTCTTGGTCAGAGAACAGTTGGCAAATCAGTTTTCAAGCAAGGCTTTTTGTAAAGAAGTTTAAAACATGAGTACTCTTTGCTCAAACATAAAAGGCTTTTCACAATGATGGCTTTCAAAGTATTATTCATTTAGATAAGAGTTTTGTGCAAAACAAGGAAGATAAAGAACATGATTGAATAAATCATCATATGAATGCTTGAAACACAACAACTCAAATGATTGCTGGAGAAAGAGAGGAGTAGGTTTACTTCCTCAACTTAGAAGTAGAAGAAAGACCCTTCATAGAGGGAACAAGGATTTCAAGTTCATAAAGAGATTTCAAAAGATTATGGTACTTACTAGCTTTGAGCTCTCATTGCCCCTAACATAAGCATCTTGAGGTGATTAAGGTTAAAATGAAGAAAGATGGAGTATATGCTTGACGAAATATAAGTTGGCAATCTCATGTCCCTTGAGTACGAGGGTCGCTCCTCATGCTACTCAACTTTAGGTACTGGTAAGTTCTTGTCATAGTAAGTACATGTGTATCATAGAGAACCGCCAACGGGGTACCCCTTGCACATGATACAGGAGCTATCACATATCACAATAACAAGGCAAGCAGACAATGAGCATCTCAGCAATCTCTTATTTACCATGGGAAAATGGTGCTTTTTTCTCTCTTTCCTCTTTTCAATATGTCTCTCTTTTTTTATATAAGAAGAAAGCTTCATAGATTGCTCATTATGGTGATGTTGCAAGTTTCCACCATGATTAGGCATTGCTTAGGCTAGCGGCCCAGGCGTTTCTCTAACACACATACATAACTCCATGGACTTACAAGCTCCCCTTTTATTTCACACCGACGACATCCGCAAACAAAAGAGCATGATATCAACTGTGTACAGTGTACAAGTGCAATGTTGAAAGCGTTCCTCGTGACAGCACGGTTCTGCTAATTCCAACATATAGGTGCAAGCATATACAACTTCGATGACACAATGGTTCAAGTTTATTAGGGGCAAGAAAATAAGGTGTGTCATCAAGTTCGTGAGAGATTTACTAACTAGTTTTCACATAACAAAATAATTTTTAATTTGAAAGATAGGCGAAGCTTGAGAATTTACTTGGAATAGCAATAATGCTAATAGGTAGATATGGTGGACACAAATGGCATAGGTTTTGGTTTAAAGGATTGGATGCATGAGAAGTGTTCCCTCTCATGACAGGTTTTTGGCTAGCAAGGCTGGGTAACAAGCAAAAGAGTTGAAGGAAACAAGCAAACATACAACTGATAAATCCAAACATGAAATCTTCCTTAAATACAAAAAAGATCTTAAATAAAGAATACTAAGCTTATGAGACAATCAAGAAAGAAAATAAATGATACAAAATACCTGTAAGTGCTTTTCTCTTTTCCTTTTAAACCTCAAAAAGTGTTGCTACTGACCAGAGATCGGTTTGCCAAAACCAATTTAGATCTTCTTGATGCTCCCAAAGTTATACCAATGCTAATCAACAAGATCAATCATATAATAGAATTGCAAACTAAAATAAGGAGTGCAAAAAGTAAAAGATGAAACTTCTCATTAATATTCAATAAAGGCACTCACACCAAGGTATACATAGATAACCAACTAAAGGAGAGATACTTACACAATGGAAACCAACCTATAAGATAACTTCTCTACTTAAGATATGACTCTACTAAAAAGGTAAAAAGATAAAAGATAATGATGTGATACCGTGACACTCCCCCAAGCTTGGAACAAGCCAAGGGGATGTCAAAACATGGTGACGAATTACTCCTTCGGTGGTGGTGGTGTTCCCTTGATGAGATTTTCAACCAGCTTCCTCAAGACCTCTATCTCAAAGGTTAGATTACGAATCAACTCCGAATTATGATCAATGCAGTTTGTGATCATGTAGGACTGAGAATCCTAGTCTTTGTTATTCTTTCCCCACTCTTCCTTCTTAGAGTGTTCCTTCCCTGCATGGTTAGAACGAGGCATATCCTAACTGGAGGGCAACTTCCCTTTGGGAACCTTTTCGAATTGTTGCTCATGTATAAGAGTACGGAAGGGATTCTTGGTGCGTGGAGGAAGTGACCGTGGAGCGAGGCAATGGCACGGAGGTTTCCCTCCTATAGACATCTTTGCTGTCCTCCTAAGCTTGATAGGGTTTGCCACCACTCCAATGCTTGCAACGGTAGCGTGGGTGTCCAGGTGCTCGTCCTCCTTCACGTCCTCTTCATTCCCAACCAATATCTCCTCATCCTTGTGGTGTTGAGGATCATCTCCCACGGGATTCTTGCCCTTGTGGTTGGCGGAGTCCATGGTGCCTCTAAACTTGAGAATATTTCCTGACAGAAACAGATCGAAACGAAAACATGACGAGAACACGATATACGAACCTCAGGGGATCCGGGGGTTATATATTACGAAGTTTTACGACATAAGGAAGATACTGTGCAAAAACGAGGCGGAGACGGGCTCCAGGGGCTCACACCCCTGGTGGCGCGGCCAGCTGGGGCCCGCGCCACTAGTGGGTGTGGCCCACCTGGGCTCCGTTTCCTCCTCTGTTTCGTATCGTAACCTTCCATATGTAATAAAAACATAAAAATATAAGGAAAAAAGGTTTTTATGAACCTTCTGTTTGCAGCACTTTTTACCTATTCAAAGACGGGCTCTGCAGATTCCTTCTCTCCATCACCTGAAAATTCCTTTCATACAAAGCCTCACACAATCTTTATTAGTAACATTAGTGTATGAAAAGACAATAAAACTTTAGGTTCGAATTTCAACTAAAATCTAACAAGACAAAAGCCACTGAAGCAACTCCTTTAAAAAGCCCAAAATAATCTGAAAATAAATCGATTTAAGAGGCAAATGCAAATGATGGCAGATATCTATCAAAACAGAACATCGGGTAAAGATTGATTTTTTCAAAAATCTTATGTTTCTCAAATAAAAAAGTGAAAAAGTAATGAAAGCTGGATAACGACTTGGGGCACGATCATAGAAAATTACAGCTCTGTCCGATGTACTGAGCTCCTTCACGAATTTTTACAATGTAGCACAAAAATCTGTCCCAGGACAGCAACTTTTCACAACTCCTCTGCTTCTCAAATGTGGTTGATCTTGACACAAAAACCAAATAAAAGAGGATAAGGAGAGGTTATTACAAGTAATAAGTTCCAAGACTCAATAAAACTATTAGGTTATCTCCCAAGAAGTACTTTTCTTTAATGCCTTTAAGTTAGGTTTGATAATTTCAAAGATGCTCATGTAGGAGATATGGTTTTGAAGTGAAAAAGAGAATCAAGAAGAAACTATCTAACACATTTAAGTATAACCCACTTCCTATGCAAGGGAGTCTCATGAGAAAACAAATTATTGAAACAAAAGGACACTAGCATAGGAAGACAAAACAAATGCAACTTCAAAGCTTTCAACATAAAGCGGGGAAACTTAATATTATTGAGATGCATAAAACCATGTTTCCCTCTCTCATAATAACTTTCAGTGGCACTTTGAATAAAGTTGACAATATGACTATCACAAGAAACAACTTTATCAGAATGAGCATACTTACAATCATCAAAAAGAGGTCTAAGGTCATAAACTGGATCAATAGAAGCAAGTTGTTCAACCCTAAAATCCTCATTAGGCAATTCATTTTCATAAAGCAAATTTCGAAAAGTTAAACTCATAAGAATCTCCATCAAACTTAGTTAAAACTTTCTCCTTCTTACAATCTATAATAGCTCCACAATTGTTCAGAAAGGGTCTACCAAAAATCATAGGACAAGTTTTACTAGCAGCTAAACCAAGCAATAGAAAATCTGCGAGATATTTAATCTTACCACAAAGATCCTCCACATCTCTTACAAAACCAATAGGGCAAATGGTATCCTTATTGGCAAGGTGAATAACCACATCAATGTCCTCAAGTTCACAAGGACCAATCTCATGCATAATTTCTTTGTAAAGCTCATAAGGAATAACACTAGAACTAGCACCAATATCACATAAACCATAATAGCAATGATCACCAATTCTAACGGAAAGCACATGGACACTATTTTTCCTCGCTTTTCTAGGATGAGAGACAATATTAGAAGCGTCTTCACAGAAGACAATGTGCTCATCCTCTATATTTTTAGTGACAAGATCTTTCACAATGTCTACTACAGGTTCAATGTTTATTTGCTCATGACGTTCCATAGTTTTCTTTGTACTTTTGCTAACCGCATTATCTATGATAGAATGTTCCTTTACCTTAGCAGGAAAAGGCATTTTCTCAATATAAGGTTCAGGAAAAATGTGATCAATAGTACAAACTTCAGTATTTCTAGCAGGAACATGATTAACAACATCTTTATAAGGTGCATGGTACTTGTTTCACTTCTTTTTGGGAATTTCAATATAAGAGGCAAAAGCCTTAAAACAATTGGCAATACTTTGAGAATCAATACCATACTCAGTACTAATATCATGAAAGTTATCAGTTCCCATAAAATATTTAATGCATTCATAATCATAGTTTATACCTGATTTTCTTCCTTTGTCATTCTCCCATGCTTCAGTGTTCTCTTGAATATGGTCTAGAAGGTCCCATTTAGCTTATTCCTTCATACGTGTGAATGATCCATCACAAGAAGCATCTAACAAATCTTTATCATTAAGACAAAGCCTTGCATAAAAGTTATTGATAATAATATTGTTAGGGAGTTCATGAATAGGACATTTAATCATTAGTAACTTCAATATCCCCAAAGCTTGGGCTGTACTCTCTCCATCACGAGGCCAAAAGTTATATATATTAGATTCCTATCCTTATGAATCTCACTGGGAGGATAGAATTTAGAATAAAAGAGAGGTACTATTTCCTCCCATTCCATAGATTGTCCATTCTTCAGTAGCTTATACCATTCTTCAGCTCTTCCTTTCAATGATATAGAGAGTAACTTCTTCACCTATTCAGTTGTGATACCTGCACACTTAAAAAAACTGCATAATTCATGGATAAAGAGCAAATGATCACTAGGATGGACAGTTCCATCCCCTAAATAATAATTATCCATAACACGATAAAAAATTCTTGTAGGTGTCTTAAAAGGATCTATCTCAACATGTGGTGGTTCATCTACTACCCTAACAGTGGTAGTAGTTTTCCCAAATAGGAAACCAAGTGGGTTATCCATATTGGAAACAAAGTAACAAACATAAATAAAAATCAATCTCACAGTAGAAGTTTCCTTTACCAGTTCCACTCTTCAATAATGCTTCACTCCCTGGCAAGGGCAACATAAAATAGTCTTGATGACCCACAAGTAAAGGGGGTGTATCGTAGTACTTTTGATAAATAGGAGTGTCGATCCCGACGAGGAGCAGAAGGTGCTGACTAGTGGTATGGAGCAGGAAATCTCTGTAAATACTTAGCAAACATATTTTTAGGGTTTTTTGATAAAGCAAGGAAATAAAGTGCAAGTAAATAAAGACAACAAATAATTGCAGCAAGTGGCCCAATCCTTTCTTAGCAAAGGACAAGCCGGTGGAAATACTTTTGAGAACCAAACATTCTCGAGGACACACATGAATACTGTCAAGTGCTTTCGTTTCATATAGCTGATTAATCTTCTTTGGTTTTATAAGGGTTGTGTGGGTGAACCTGTGCTAATGTACTGGCCTTACTTGGACTAATACATACTTGTGATTAAACCCCTTGCAAGCATCCACAACTACAAGAAAGCAATTAAGATAAAAACCTAACCACAGCCTTAAACTCTGTGATTCTACACTCCCTTTTGCAAAGGTTTCCTAACGGGGGTTCAGGTTTCTATCACTCCGGCAACCCCACAATTAGTAGCCAAATACACAATGCATTCCCCTAGGCCCATAAATGGTGAAGTATCATGTAGTCGATGTTCACATGACTCCACTAGAAGAATAACACCACAACTTAAATATTAAACCATTGAATAATACCTCAACATAATTCCACTACTAACAACTTGACTTCTCCCATGTCCTCAAGAACTAAACGAACTACTCACGAGACATCATATGGATCAAGATCAGAGATGATATAATGATGGATAACAATATGAACATAAACAATAATTCAATGGTTCCATCACAAGCATCAACTACAATAGTATTCAACCGGGAAAGTTTCCCCTAAGATCTATGCAAGATTCAACACAATTGTTACAGTGGGATGGAGTGCTGATGATGGTGCTGGTGGATATGATGGTGTGGATGATGATGATGATGATCCAGTGAAGTCTAGCTTGACGATGGTTTTGATGGCGACGATGTCCCCTCTCTGGGAAGGAATTTCCTCGGCAGAAATATGTCTGCCGGAAAGCTCTTTCTCTCTTGGTGTTTTCCGCCCCGCAGAGGCAGCAGAATCTTTCTGTGGTTGCTCTCCTGACTTTAGGGTTTCTAGGAGAAGATATAGGCGAGAGGGCGAAGCCAGAGGTGGGCTAGGGTGGTCACACCCCCTATAGGCGCGGCCCAGGGTGGCCCGCGCCTGGGGGTTGTGGGGCCCCTATGGCCCAACTCCGCCTCCCCTTCTAGCATCCTTCGTCTTCTGGGAAAATATAATTTTCTGTAGTTTTTCTGATATGTTTCTGATCTTCGCGAAATTGCATCAAAACACCGCTTTTTGCATCAGAATCCTGACTCCGGCAGTTCATCCTCCAAGAATCATCCAACATGTAAAAACAGATGAAAATACATAAGTATCACCTCTTAATATGAAATATATCAATGAATAGAAGCAATTTATGATAAAGAATGGTGATGCAAAATTGACGTATCAAAATGTGCCGTGAGGTCATTCCAAAGACCCTCTTTGTACCTTTCGTCGATGTACACATCACTATCTTCCGCCTCTTTGGGCTTATGCCACTCTCGAACGATGATCAGGACGCGATCTCTAACAACAACTCCGCATTGTTGTTTAAATACACTTGTAGCCTTTTGGGGTTCCAATGATTCGCCCTGTGCAGAGACCGTCGTAATTTCATAATTCGTACGGCCATCCAACTTTTTGGCCGGGTCGCGCTTGGATTTTTTACTCGATGTGGAGGCCTAAGAGAAGAAACATTCGTCAATATAATATATATACAACTCAGTACAAACAACTACTCCCGGACATCTAGTGATCACCGGACATCATATATATACCTCGCCGGTCTTCGTTAAGCGTCCATGGGCTTCTCCATCATTGGAGTTGTTGACTTATTCCTCTCTTTGGTTGATATCCTCTCCCTCACCGGATGAGTTCAAATACCTCGAGGGAGATACCTCACCTGATGGATCAACATCGTGAATCATATGCTCAAGAATTTGTTCTTATGCTAGGTCTCTGTGGATTGGACTAGGTGGATCCATAGTTTCTGCAAAATGCGAGATGCACACAATATTATTGCAAAATGCACACATTATTTTGAACATAGAAAAAAATATTCTCATACAAAATATTTCTATACACACATATTCCTATACTATTATTTCTCTACAAATAATAGAAATAAACTCAGAGGTGCGGTGGAGGTGGCTGGTGGCGGTGGCGCACGGTGGCGGCGTGCCGCGGGAGAGGCGCGGAGAGGCAGGCGACTCCGGCTTCCCGCGAGAACCACCACCCTAACCCTAAGTCCGGTCACCAGCGAGCACCACCACCCTAACCCTAACTCTGGTTACAATATAATTTATTACACCTCATACCCTAAAAAACTTACAATATTATATTACAATAAAACTATATACACTAAAAAATACACTATATATTACAATACAAATAAACCCTAAACCTGGAGGTGCGGTGGCGGTGGCCGGTGGCCGGTGGCCAGTGGCGCGCGGTGGCGGGGTGCCACAGGAGAGGCTCGAGGAGGCGAGCGACTCCGACTTCCCGCGAGAACCACCACCCTAACGCTGACTCTGGTCACCAGCGAACACCACCACCCTAACCCTAACTCCTGTTACCATATAATTTATTACACCTCATACCCTAAAAAACTTACAATGTTATATTACAATAAAAATATACACTATATATTACAATAAAAAATACACTATATATTAATCATATACAAATTCCTAATCATATATTCATATACTAATAATAATCCTATACTAATCATATACAAATTCCTATAGTAATATACCTATACTAATCATATACTAATAATAATTCCTATATATACTAATCATATACTAATAATAATAATCCTATATATACTATATACCTAGAGGAGGCCGAGCGGGCCAGCGGCGCGCGGTGGCGCGGGTGGTGGCGGTGGCTGGTGGCGGGGGATCCGGAGGTGAGGGGCACCGCGCGAGAGGCCAGCGGGAGGGCGGGAGAGGCACGGGGAGGCGGGCGCGGGCGGCCGCCGCGGAGGGGAGGCGTAGTGGCGGTACGTCACCATCGGGAAAATTCGGCAGCCTGTCGGCGTGTCTTCGTCAATTTAGACCTCCAATCCCGGTGCGTAGAACGCACCGGGGAAGGAGGGCCCCTTTTTATACCCCCTCTCTAGTCCTGGTGTGTGGCACCAGCCGGGACTAGAGGCCCCCCTTTAGTCCCGGTTGGTGCCACGCACCGGGACTAGAGTGGGTTTTTCTGCCACGCTGGGCACCCCCAGTCCCAATCGGGATTAGGGCCGGTAAATTTATGCCATGGGCCAAAACCAAAAGACCGAGTTTTTTTTTTCAAATTTTTGAATATATTGTTTAAACATTTAAATTATACATTTTTTGCATACTGATAAATTTGAGAAAATTTTCAACATGAAAAGTGCTTAAATTTGAATAAGTAATCCAAAACCATTTTCTGTTTTATAAAATAATTATTTTAACTAGTCAAACTATTAACCATTTTGCCATTATCAATTTAAAAATGCATTAACTATTATATTTTGCATATTTTTGAATCTCACTAAACTTTCAAAATGAAAAGTGCTTGAATTTGAATAAGTAACCCAAATCCATTTTATGTTTTATAAAATAATTATTTTTACTAGTCAAACTATTAACCATTTTGCCATTATTAATTTAAAAATGCATTAACTATTATATTTTGCATATTTTTGAATCTCACTAAACTTTCAAAATGAAAAGTGCTTGAATTTGAATAAGTAATCCAAATCCATTTTATTTTTTATAAAAATAATTATACTAACTTGTCAAAATATTAACGGTTTTGCCAAATCACATTGTAAGTCATCCTAAGATATTTCCCATTGCTTCCCACCAAGTTTTCCCGCCCTTTCCCCCTGACCGGAGATTTTACTACCGGTTGTAGCCACTAACCGAGACTGAAGATATTTCCTGCCATTTCCCACCGCTTCCTGCCAAGTTTTCCCACCCTTTCCCTTTGACCAAAGCTTTTAGTCCCGGTTATAGCCACTAACCGGGACTAAAAATATTTCCCGCCCTTTCCCGCCGCTTCCCGCCATGTTTTCCCACCCTTTACCTCTATATCTAGGCCGATCGCGCCATGGCTATCCACACATCGACACCTTAGTCTCTCACAACAATGGAAAGTGCATACTGGGCAATTCTGGTCCTCGAGGAGACCGAGGGCTGTGCGCCTCCAGCTATCCATGTCCGTCGGGCTACCATCTGCCTGCCGACTGGATGCTGAGCGCTGGAGGGGTTCTTGTCCCTCCTATCCCTCAAGGTTCCGCAGGCCAGGTGGCCATCACGAACCACTTCTACCTCGAGCTCACGACGGAGCAGCGGATGGGTCTCCATTGGGATCCCGACAACTATGACACCTAGAATGCCTTCTTCGGTAACCAGAAGGAAAGAGAGCTCGCCACGTACAAGGGTGAAGATCCTCCCCCGTTGAACCACAACAAATCCGGCCACCGCCTGTGGTGGTATAATAGGACTATCGTCAGCGTGATGTGCTACATCGCCCAGGGAGATCATCCTCGCCTGCGGTACCCACATCCGCCGCAGGGCCATAAGAAGGGTGGCAATAGTGAAGGCCGCGAGTGTAGAGGCGTCGTCATCCGGGAGCCCACTCCCTCATGCGTCGTGAATCCGAAGACGGAGTGGCAGGTGCCCCCACAATGTTCCATGGCTGGGCTGGGGATCCAGCCACGTGCGCCTAGCAACGATGACGATGACAAAGATGAATACGAAGACGATCCCGAAGTTGTGTACTATAGGGCTAGATATGAGAATGACTAAAAGGGGCCTTTAGTCCTGATTCCGTAGTCTTAGTTTTTTAATATTAATAAATGTATTGAGTGTTAGTCCTGGTTTGTGGTTGGACCAGGACTTTCCTGAACTATGAAGATGTTGTCCCGATTCGTACTTACCATGAAGATCTCCAAACGTGTGTGGTCACATATTAGGAAGTTCCTCTATGACCAACTTTAGGGACATGCCAGAGGACCGGGCTCCGGCGGCATATCCCTAAAGCTGGCCGTAGTGGTGCCCTGCTCTCGCACACCATCTTGCAGCTTGTATTTCTCTATCTAGATCAATATGCCTGGGAGCTAACTAATTTCACTTATTAGGGAGTGCATCTATGGCCAATTTTTTGGAGATGCCGGAGGATTGGGCTCCTCCGACATCTCCCTCAAACTGGCTGTAGCGGTGTCCCTGCTCTCACAAACCATCTTGGAGATGCCTGAGGACTCACAAGGATGCCTATTTATAGTACAAGCAGCACGACATAGTGTCGATACTCACGACATAATGTCAACACTCACCTCTATCATTAGTGATGACCCATGTTTTGTCCCGGTTGGTGTCTCCAACCGGGACTAAAGGTTCATCTTTAGTCCCGGTTGGCGACACCATCCGGGACAGGTAACAAGCAACACAACATAATGTCGACACTCACCCCTAACATTAGTGTTGCCTGCCCCAGCCTTCTGCAATCCCTTCAGTTCCAGTTGGTTTCTCCAACCGGGACTAAAGATGAACCTTTCCTGTCATGTTTTCCCGCCCTTTCCCTCTGCTTCCCGCCATGTTTTCCCGCCATTTCCCTCTATTTATAGGCTGACTGTCATGGCCACCCACACATACACACATTCCTCGCTGCCTACTTTAGGATGTCCATCCCACATCCTTGTAATCGACTCGGTGGCAACGATGGAGTACTGGGCTCCGCCGGGCATGTCCGAGACTAGGCTCCGTCGGGCAGGCACTGGATGGTGCTACCTTCCGGGATGCGTATCTTGGTGAGGAATCCGGGTGTCGTCGTCGACCCGGAGCTTCTTTGGTGGAGGTCACCTGGTCCAGGCAGGGTGCAGAGGGAGCCGGCCACCGAGGAGGTGGTACGGCATCGTGTCAGGGAGGAGGACGAGCACGTCCATCGCTATATGGTTGCGTTGGACACCAGGGTCGACTACACCTAGTAGTTTCTTTAGGGATATCACCCGAGCTATGCTCCTGTGATGGTTCTGTCTCTTTGGGTTTCACCTCCCGTGGCTCAGGCACTGGGAGTCGTCGTCTAGTTTGATTTAGCAAGATGTATTAGTTTTCATGGCTTTCGGTCAAAATGACCAATGTTGCATGCATATGGATCTAGGTAAAATGTTTGAATCACAATATGATATTACATAAAAGGTTTAATATATTACATAGATCACCAACATCCCTATCTAGTGTTGTGGTTTTGTTCTGCATCGTAGCCATGGAGAATCTTCATCATTTAACAGGAGGCTTGGGTTAGTTTTCACTTTGAAGGGCGGGATTTCATGAAAAATCTTCTGACATATCTGTCTTGTCATCCACTCCCACGATGTTTCTTTCCCTGAAAGAACTATGTGGCGCTTTGGCTCATCAGGCGATGTATTTTATTGCTTATTTGTTTTTCTCGGTTTCATAGACATGTCCTTCACATAGAAACCTGAGCCACATCGTTGGCTAGGACGAATGGTTCGTCCATGTACGCAAGATTGTTGAGATCCACTATTGCCATGCCATACTTTTCATCTATATGTACCCCGCCTCATGTCATCTTGACCCATTTGCACCGAAACAAATAGACCTTAAAAGTAGGTCCATACTCAAGTTCCCATATCTCCTCTATGTACCCATAATATGTGTCCTTCTACCCATTGTCATCTGTTGCATCAAAGCGGACACCACTGTCTTGGTTGGTGCTCTTTTTATGTTGGGCGATCGTGTAAATGTATTACCATTTATCTCGTACCCTTGGAAAGTATATATAGTCGAAGATGGTAACCTGGACAACAAGTACAGCTGATCTCCAATAGTGGTGTTATTCATGAGATGTGTCTGCAACCAACTGCCAAAAGTATCCTTGTGTTCCACTTTTATCCAGGAGTCAGGCTTTCCCGGATTTTTGGAGCGTAGAATAATCTTGTGTTTCTCGATATACAGAGCCACCAAGGTGGAATTGTGTAGAACTGTGTAGTGTGCTTTACTGAAAGAATCCCCGTCCCTACATACCATTGCTTTCCTTCCTAGTGTGCCTTTTCTAGTCAGCCTCCCCTCATACCGAGATTCAGGAACACCAATCTGCTTAAGGTCAGGAAGAAAGTCAACACAAAACTCAATGACCTCCTCTATTCCATATCCCTTGGAGATGCTTTCTTCTTGCCTAGCACGGTTATGAACATATTTCTTTAAGGCTCCCATGAACCTCTCGAATGGGAACATATTGTGTAGAAACACAGGACCATGAATTCTAATCTCTTCGACTAGGTGAACTAGGAGGTGCGTCATAATATTGAAGAAGTATGGAGGGTACAACAACTTGAAGCTGACCAGACATTGGACCACATCAATCTGTAACCCTGATAGAATTTCTGGATCGATTACCTTCTAATAAATTGCATTGAGGAATGCACATACCTTCACAATGGCCAGTCGAACATTTTCTGGTAGAATTCCCCTCAATGCAACCGGAAGCAATTGCGTCATAAGCACGTGGAAGTCATGAGACTTTAGTTTTTCAATTTTTTCTCTTTCATATTTACTATTCCCTTTATATTAGACGAGAAGCCAGATAGGACCTTGATACTGAAAAATACTTCAAAAAAGGTTTCTTTCTCTTCCTTGGTAAGAGCGTAGTTTGCAGGCCCTTAAAACTACCCTGGATGCTTGTCGTCTCGTCCTTTATGATGTTGCTGGTCCTCCCATGCTTCCGGGGTATCTTTTGACTTCCCATACAAGCCCAAGAAGCCTAGAGTATTCACGCAAAGATTCTTTGTTAGGTGTATCACGTCGATTGTAGATCGGACCTCATGGACTTCCCAATAGGGTAGCTCCCAAAATATAGATTTGTTCTTCCACATGGGTGTGTGTCTATCGACATCTTTCGGAACAGGTTGTCCTCTAGAACCCTTTACAAATATTACATTTAAATTCTTGACCATAAAAAATACATCAGCACCAGTACGAGGGCCAGGCTTCTTCCGGTGATCTGCCTCGCCATCGAAATGCTTGCCTTTTTTCCTTAAGGGATGTCTGGGCGGAAGAAAACGACGATTGTACGGGTACACATTCTTTCTACATTTATCCAGATATATACTTTCAGTCTCATCTAAATAGTGTGTGCATGCATTGTATCCCTTGTTCATCTGTCCTGAGATGTTATTAAGAGGACGCCAATAATTGACGGTTACGAACAACAACGCTCGTATGTCGAATGGCTCCTGTTTGTGCTCATCCCACACACGTAAATCTGGTTTGACCCACAACTGTAAAATTTTATCAACTAATGGCCTTAGGTAAACATCAATGTCATTGTCGGGTTGCTTCGGGTCTTGGATGAGCACTGGCATCATAATGAACTTCCGCTTCATGCATAACCAAGGAGGAAGATTGTAGATACATAGAGTCATGGGCCAGGTGCTGTGACTGCAGTTCTACTCCCCAAAAGGATTCATGCCATCTGCACTTAGACCAAACCATAAGTTCCTTGCGTCACCAGCAAAGTCTGGGAAGTCTCTCTCGATTTTTCTCCACTGCCGACCATCAGCGGGGTGCCTCAACATCCCGTCTTTCTTACGGTCTTCCATGTGCCATCGCAACAACTTGGAACCGCAAGAAGACTAGCACCACAGAGACGGGTCTCCTCAGCCCGAAGCTCAGACAACACCTCAGAGAGCGGAACACGACCACGAGCATTCAGCTGAGCACGCCGGGGCTCCAACTCCTGGTGGAGCCAAGACAGAAACTCATAGATGCGGTGAAACTCCAAATCCGATCGCACAATCTGGCAGCACCGAGCATGTGCCACAAACAACAATACAGAGAGAATCAAGCTGACGCCAGATAGCAGCACTCTGAGTATAGAACTCATCAATAGTGGAATCACCTTGCTGAAGAGCATGCTCCTGGCGAACCACAGATAGGTAAAGAGCATCCCCAGACGGCTGATAGTGCTGACGAAGATGTGCCCACTGAGCGGCAACAATAGGAAGACTCATGAACTCAGCAGCATACTGGGGCAGAACACTGGAGGTGAGAACAACAGCAGCATGGGCATCCTCGTCGATCCATTGAGTGTAGGCAGTCAGAGCATGGCGATAGGTCTCGAGATCAGCAGAGTACTGTTTGAACTTCAGCTCATAAGCAGCAACAACACTATCATCGGCACTCTGAGCAGCATCCTTGGCCTCCTGAGAAGCATCAGGACCAAGAACAATCGGCGTCGGCAGAAGATGAGCCACATGAGCAGGGGAGCACGGCGGACAAGAGACCTCGCCGGAGAGCACACCCCAAATACGGAGACCGCGCATGTGAACGCGCATAAAGGCAGCGAAATCAGGATAATTCGCGTCATCGAAGATCACCGGGCAGCGAGGAATCGCAACATAGCCCGATGCAGAAGACATCTCTCTCTCAAATTTTTTTTCAACGCTCAAACAGATCTAGAAACAGTGACAGATTGGCGCCGATCAAGGTAGAAGGCAGAGGGCCCGCATGGAGGTGGAGAGGGGCCGGGCGGAGGGGAGACGGGGAGCCGGAGGACCGGACGGGTGGGCGACGGACGGACTCGCCGGCGAGATCGATCCGGAAGGACGACGGGCGGGCGTCGGGCAGCAGGGCCAGACGGATAGGCGGACGACGGGCAGCAGCTGGAGGCCGGCGGAGGGATCCCGCGCGTGGAGGATAGGGCAGACGTCGGGCTGGGCGGGCGTCGGGTTGGACGTGGCGTCGTACGTCGCTTGATACCAGCTGCAGGTCCAGACGGATCCGATCCGATCTGAGAGATCAATCGATCTGGCGAGCCGTTGACGAGCAGAACGAGGAACTCCACATACGCGGCTAGAACGGGAACCGGCGGTGGCCGGGGCGAGCTGACGGCGGCGGCGATCACAAGCAGAGGACCGGTGGGCACGGGAACCCTAAAACGGCTCTGATACCATGTCAAGCTTCATGCACTAGCCAACGCAACCAAAAGTCCGAACCGATGAAAAGGGCTAGTACAATTCACTTATACACTTCAACACTTATGTCATTCTAATTGCAGTAAACATCAGGGCTTCACCAACACTAGCAAACCAGGTTAAGCTATGTGCAGAAGATAAAAAGACAACCAGGTTGTTAAAATCAAGCTTCTCTATCAAATAACCGCTTTGCCGCCTTTTGTCACCATGATCACCATATATAATAGCATTGTTTTATGTGCCACCGCAATGCCCAGCGACCATTACTGATGTAAAGTAGAAAAACCAGCTTAGCTTCACCCACTCTTTAAGCCAATCTATCTATGTTGCCAACTATTGTGCGTTTTAGTTCACAGTTAAGTTACCTAATTCGCTAAGTCTAATCAAACATCACTCTTTGAACTCGTCATTCTCTGAATCATCAAGCATTCACAAAAAAGTAACGCCCAAATAAAACTAAAATTATAACCCCACGGACGCGGCGTGTCGCTGCGCTAAAGTTCCCTAGTCTCCTATTTAATTAACGTTCAACCGATCGATGTCCCTAAAAGGATATGATCGTTTCCTCCAATTGCGATCACAGGAAAGATATACTCCTTCTGTCCTTTTTAGGACAGGGAGATCCAGTACAACCTCCTTTGCTCTAAACTCATATAAATATGTCCAGGTGTATATCTAAGCTCGTATCTAAACTGAGTATTACCCATGTATAGAAAACGGGACATGTAGTTATATGACATGCACGCCATTCCGCACACGACCCGGCCTGTCCACCATCCCGATCAGCGCTGCCCCGGTTATCGTGACGAATGTTTGCCGCCACCGGCCATCGTGACAACCCCACCACCGATCATCGTGACGACCGCCGTCGCTGCCGGAAAAGACGCTGGACCGTCCGGTCTATCATGAGACATTCGGCCTAACTGTCCGGCCGGCCGTGCGGCCTCCACCACCAATCTCTCGTTCAGTCTTCACACGTGCCTGTCTGTAGGGTTGTTAGTGTCTTGTCATCTAGGAGTGAGCTTTATCCGATGTCTGTCCCTCGTTTTGTGAGTAATGGAGCAAAGCTTCCGGAAGCACCAAACCTTCAGCTTCGGTACCTTGAGTTTTTCCAAGATTATTTTGGACCATAGGTTTTTTATCATCATTTCAACAACACATGTGATTTTTTTTTGCAAGAAACATATATGAAACATTGTAGGCCAAAGATTTAAATTTGAATTGTCAAAGTTGGTAGTGCGAAATAAAGGAAAACGATAAGTGGGATGTTAGTCTCTGTACCGTACTACAAGGAAATTAATATTGTTCAAGAGTTTTGTCTCCAATCAGTCACGGTTTCACATAATAGTAAGAATGAGAGCTTGACGCGGCGACGGTCCTCACGATAGCCGGGGCAGAGGTGATCGGGATGGTGGGCAGGCCAGGGTCGTGTACGGAATGGTGTAGGAAAAGAATATCATATAACTACACGTTCCGATCTCTATACATGGATAATACTTGGTTTAGATATGGATTTGAATATATATGTGGATGTATTTGTACAAGTTTAAGGACGAGGGATTGTACCGGATCAAACCCCTTTCTTCGCCTTGATAAAGCAATTCAAAAGTGGAAGACAAATTCAAAGAATGTGTTTGATCACCTCGAAAAAAGAATACGCTTTGAGCGCAACAGCTATACATGTAAAGTTGCAGGGACTCGAATAAGCTAGTGCGGCCTATACGGTTGGAGACTGAAGGGTTTGCAGCGCGTGGGCTGCTTGGCTTCCAGAGTCGTGCGACACCGAATCCAATTACTCCAGCGTTCCAAGTCATCACGATCTTGATAGAACAACATGACGACCTCCAGCTCCAAATCACGGCGCCGCCGGTCGTTCATGATGCGCTGCCGCAGCGCGTCCGGCAGAACCTCCCATCCCGGCGACGCGACCGCCGTCAGCACGGCGTTGCCCTCGGCCTCGACGCAGAACGGGGCGGCGTTCCCCACGCCGATGGTGACGCCCGCGTAGGCCACCTCAAAGCTTACGTCTCGGCCGCAGAACGCCCTGTTTTTGTATGTGCTTCTGGCGTGGATCGTGAGGTTGAACTGGGGCGGGATCATGGAAGAAGAATCGAGACCAGCGTGGGCGATTGGCCCGATGGAGAATTTCATGGCCCCAAAGACTGGATCCGGATTTACGATTAAGAAACCGAAAACCAGGGCGGTTAAGCACAGAGCAGCCAAGGTGCAGAGCAAGATTATAATGCTTTGGAAAATGATTCCCATCCCCCGGACGATCGTCGTCCGGGTCGAGAGGAGGAACCGCGCGACGCACGTTGGGTGCCAGTTACGTGTCCCTGCGGGCCCACATCTCACATCTCCCCACCTTATCTCTTCCCCACGCCTCCGCCTCTGCTCCGCCCTTCCCGTGCCTCGCGCCGGCAGCTGCCGCTATGCCCCTCCGCACCCGCGCACAGCAGCATCAGTCGCCGCCGCGCCGGCCACAGCCGCCTCCGCCGTCGAAGCTACTTCCGTGGACGCGGTGGTGAGCATCGTCATCCTCCTCATGGGAGTAGAACTCGACGATCTCCGGCAGGTCGGCGGCGGCCGAGCCCCTGCCGGTGGCAGCCAGCCAGAGCAGGTGCTCGAACAACAGGGCATCCACGGCCATGGCCACCGCGCCTCCGGTGATCCGCCGCCCCCGCGCCAGCAGTGCGCACTGCTCGGCCCAAGACCATGGGTCAACGTGGAACACACTCCGACCCTTCGTCGTCGTCCCGACCTCCACCCTCACCGCCGACGTCGCGGAGTGCAGCGGCGGTACCCATGCCCCTTCTCCCCTCTCAGGCCCCTTCTCCCTCGCCGGCAGCTTTGCTCCCGACGACGGACGGTGTTGCTACCGAAGGCAGACGGAGTTGCTATAGGCGGTCCCGACAGTGCGGGTCGTGTTTGTCGATTTGCTGCATAACTATATTTTTTTTGCTATCTCTGTTTTTTGGTTTGCTACAATACCATAAAAATTTTGCTACAAGTTCTCCGACGAGGTCTTCCTGCTAAATTCTCCGGCGATGTATCCGGCGAAGTAGTTTTTTTGCTACATTAGAAGAACTTTTTTGCTATAACCGTCTTGTGTTTTTGCTACAACAGTGTCAACTTTTTGCTACAAGATCTCCGGCGAGAGTCACCGGCGAGTTTTTTCCGATGATGTCTCCGGCGAAGTCGGTTTTGCTGCATTAGCATAATTTTTTTGCTGCATGGTCTCCGGCGAGGTCTTCGGCGAGGTCTCCGGCGAGACGTTCTATTTCTAAAACGAACCGTTTTTTTTTGCTTCCGAAGCAAAAGCGGGAACATATGTAGCAAACGCGGGCCGTTTTGCAGCAAAAACGGGATTTGGGGCGTTTTTAGGGACACGTGTCGGGCAGGGGAGGAGGACGATGGAAATTCCCCATCGTCCGGGGGACGCTCAGCAGTGTCCTAATGCTTTCCCAAACATTGCGCTCCTTGAATTCGGGGGAGGCCTCCTGATGCTCAATGGAACGGGAGAGGGAAGCTAATCCCATGATGCGAAAACGGACATGCAGTGATGCAGTTGGCCTTTGTGTCCGCCTCGTGTCTGTTGTTTATACATCGGAGATTAGAATCTGATACGGTTACGGGAGTTGTACATCCAAGTCGAAATCCGTAGGGGATACGACTAGTGCTTTTTGCCATCGACGTCCATCGTATAAACCTGGACGCGGGACACCCCCGCGCTACCTAATTGTCGATTGTCCACTAGCTTGATCGTCGACAAATCATGTCAGCCGCCGCCTGGGAGACAGAGACAGCCGTCGGCCTCGACAAACAACTAGCAGCTGCAGCTTCCGTCGACCCTGAGCCTGGGATCAGGTTCTCCCGCGCTGATGTCATATTCACGCTTTCCGTGGTCGTAATGCTATGCCTCTTCGGAGCCGCGGTCCAGACCGGGATCATTGCTCCCACCAACGTGGTGGAGCTGTTCTTCAAGCTACAGATGGACGACGACATCGACAAACCACCACCGGCACCAGCACCAGGCGGCGCCTTCAGCCTCGTCCTCCGCGTGGACAACTACAACTCGGTACACCTGTGCAGGGAGAACGCCACGGCGACGGTGTTGTACGGCGGCAACACGGTCGTGGCGTGGACCGACTCGCCGGTCACCTTCTGCGCTCGCCGTACGGCGTCCACGGAGGTTCAGCTGCCGCTGTCTTACGCTGGCGCCACGGCGCTGCCCGACCGGCTTCGGAAGCGCATGGCGTCGGAGAAGCGCGCCGGCGACCTGGAGTTCACCGTCACGATGAGGATGCAGTTCCCTAAGGGACAAGTGGGGCAGGTTTGTAGTGGTTTGTCTGTCTGCGCGTCGCGGCAGTACTTCGTGCAATGCACCGTCAAGCCAGGGGAGCCGTACGCGACAACCCCGTGCGGCCAGTTCGCTCTTGGAGCAGTCACACTAGCACAGACACTCGGCCCAGCTGACTAATTCTTGCAATGCATGTTCGGCGCTGGTTTCTTAGGCCCTCCACGGCGTTTGGTGCCCAAATGACTTCTGGCTCCCATAGCTGGTGCCCGCAAGTTGTGAGGATGGTGCCCAAACAAAAAATTTCAGGCATCGGAGCATGTAAAAGCATCGATGTCCAATTCTTCTAACCAATAAAATACTGTTTTCTCTTACCTTTTAACCTTTTCTCTCTTTCCTCACTAGAGAGAAGCCCTGTGTACTTGTTTATCAGATAACCCCACCTTTGTTTTACCCATCGGAGCCCTACACTGCCAAAACGGTGCCTGAAAAATATTTGTGGGCATCGGTGGTGAGGTGGCTACCTTTTAACGAATTGGGCACCGGCTACGTTGTGGAAGGCCTTATAGTCTCGCATGTCTAGGCGTATACAAATGGATGAAAATCTGGGAACTTGTTTGAGTTTTTGCAGCACCACAAGTTTCAGAATTATTTGATATATGCATGTCCAGCATGGGAGCGGGATCCCTTGGACTGATTCCCGATCCGGAAAAAAGGTAGGGCTGGACCGCACCGGGACGACCCTGCTGGCGCCTCTCAACCTCTCCCTCACGTCTCCTCCTCCTATCGTCGCCGCGGGGACGTCGCTGGGAAAATTCCATGCGATGTGGCGGTGGCAGACTTCTCTCGGCTGTCGGTCTAGGGAGCAGTGCGGCGTGCGCTCCAGCAACTCTAGCGACGGTGTTGCGGGGCGACGGACTGCTGCAGGCGACGCAGCGGTGGGTGACAGCGGAGTTTCTCCTAGTCGCTCCCGCTGCTGACCTCCGGTGGTGTTTTGCAAACGCGCTCCTCGATGTGCAGCTATTCTCGCAGTACATGGATTGGGGTAGCGGCAATAGACATGGCAGTGGTGACTTCCTTCTCGCTGGAGGGTGTTGGTCGGTTGGTGGCTGGCCGTGGAGGATCTAGGGATCCCACATCTAATCATGGATGTGATCGATCTTGGAGGCATGGTTGCCGGTGAAAACCGGGCTACGATTCCAGCCATGGCGGGTGATGGTGGTGTCTATATGACGTTGCCTTGCTAAAGGCATCATCTATGCAACCAGCATGGCCTTCTCGCTTGGATGGGTCTAGGGGAAGCCCCAGTTCAAGGTCGCATAGATCGGATAATGACGACGCTTTCGGTGTCGTGATCCCTCTTGAGGGCATTACTTTTTAAAAGCATATGATAGATGGAGCGATGAATGTTGTCTTTTCAATGTCAGTTTCCTTCATTCTCACCTGATGATAGCCTGACCTAAGGTCATTCTTTGAGAAGAATCTTGCCCCATACAATTCATCAAGAAGGTCCTCTATCATAAGGATTGGGTATTTGTTATTAATGGTGTTGGCATGTAGCTACCTGTAGTCAATGCATAGCCTCCAACTCCTATCTTTCTTTCAGACCAAGATGGCTGGTGATGAGTAAGGACTAAGGCTTATCCTTATCAATTTAGATTTTAGTAGATACTCAATTATATTTTCCAGAGCATCCTTCTGATATGTAGGAAGCCTATATGCTCTTTTGTTTACTGGTTTAGTGCTAGGGTGTAACAAAGTTTGATGATCACACTCTCTGGATGGTGGTAGTTGAGTGGGTTCAGCAAAGATGTCATGAAATCCTTGTAGCACTTCATCTACTTCAGTGGTTCTATCAACAACTGGAAGTGGTTGTTCTTCTACATATTGTGTATAGACAATAGCTCCCAACACTCCTTCTGACATTTTCCTGTTCATCTTATTAGTGGTTATGACCTTGCACTCTTGGGTTTTTTTCCCGTGGTAAGAATTTCATCTTCTTAATGCCAATTAATTTTTAGAACCTTGAAATCTCATTTGGCTGGGTTGTGTGTTAGCATCTAGTCAGTTTCTAGAATCACATCGTAGACTTTTAGTTGCAGTAGTATAAAATCACTCTTGAACTTGTACCCTTGTATAGTGTACTGGCAATCAGTGCAAGCAGCCTTGCTTTTCATGCCTGCTCCATTGTCCACTATCACACTCATAGTCCTTGAACTAGTAACCTTACAACAATTTTTCAGGGCAAATTTGTTATCTATGAAGGTTCCAGAACTTCCAGTGTCTACCAATGCTACAAATTTAACCTTCCCAATCATAATGTTTATGATGGAAATATTGTTGGTAGGGGTTGTACCTTGCACTGCATGAGCAGAGACCTGGGCTACCAAGTCCTCTTGTTCTTCTTTTTCCTGCCTTGGTACTTAGTTCATCTAGGTACTCATGATCCTCTTCTTCTTTGATCAGCATTGATCTTACTTGTTTATTCATTTTGCAATGAAACCTATGTCCAGGCGAAAGATCACAGATGTCACCTACAGGGGGTGAATAGGCGGTTAAAAACTTTTGCAATGAAACCTATGTCCAGGCGAAAGATCACAGATGTCGCCTACAGGGGGTGAATAGGCGGTTAAAAACTTTTGCAATGAAACCTATGTCCAGGCGAAAGATCACAGATGTCGCCTACAGGGGGTGAATAGGTGGTTAAAAACTTTTACAAGATGGGCTTAACAAAGGCGAAATAAAACAAGCGTTTATATTGTCAATCACAAAGCCTATATATACTATGGTTCACCTATGTGCACCAACAACTTATGCTAAGAAATACAAGCAACAAAGTGATAGCAATAAATATTTCTTCAAGCATGAAGGCTATCAAAATGTGAAGTGCATAAGTAAAGGGATCGGGTATAGAGATAACCGAGGCAGGCGGAGACAACGATGTTTTACCAAGTTCCTCCCTATAAGGGATTATGTCATGTTGGAGGGGTGGGCGGTACTAAGACCACCACCACCACAAGAGGCCTCACCCTGTTCTCCTGAGCACCCGCCGCATGGTAAGCACCCGATCCATATGGAACACTTGAGGGCGACCACCAAACCCGTACAATATTTAGGCAATCTCCAATACTTAATTGGAGGCTCTCAATAATCACCACCAAGGCCACTAACTTGGGGAGAGATCCACAACTTAATTGAAGTCCCCAAGAACTCACCACAGAGGCCACACAACCGTCTAGGGTTCCAAGAACCCAAGTGACATGGGTATGACCTATCGGGTCCCTGTGATTAGTTACCCTAAGTGCATAAAGGCTTATAGCCCATGAAGCCCAAAGAAATCCAAGAAGTATCCGACGGATAAAAGCTTGTCTTGTCGATCAAGAAAGAATCGCGAACTGACATAGAGTTTGTATTGTACTTGTAAACATGTAACCTCTCCGGATATGGCTCTAGGACCCAACCTCTCATATAAAGGCTAGGAGGACCAGACGGAGAAGATAACTTAGTTTTCTAGCAATCCGCTATGAGCTAGATCGAAAGCGAACTGGTGACTCTGTAACCGAGATTACTCCATAATCAGACTACATCGACTCCCCTGTTTGTCTGATCAGCCGATGGAATCCCCAGCATTCTCTTTTCCACGAAACCCTAAGTCTATAACCATGAGAATTGCCAAGGTTACCCCTCGTCACCAAGAGTAACAAGCTTCTATATTTCACCAACCAAATCCTCCGAGGAGAACTCAAACTGATGCACCTAATGCAATGGCAAGTCCTTCACTCCCAAATTCCACTAAAGCTACAAAATCTATTGGGGGAATAAGATAGGAATAACACAAGAGAAAAACCACACAAGTCTCCAAGATCTAGATCCCAAGATATTCCCCTCACTTAGAGGAGAGATGGATTGTGAAGGAAATATACCCTAGATACAAATAATAATATGGATTATTATCATATTCATGAAGTTTATGAATTCGGTTTTATATCATGCTATAACTGTATTCAATGGAAACATTAATACACGTGTGATATGTAAACAACCAGGAGTTCCCAGTGAAATCTCTAGTCACTGGTTCATTGGTCAACAAATGATCAAGGTTTCCTGGTCATGTGGTGCTTTGCGCCAGTTGACAATGGAGTCACCTCATTGGAGAATGATATGGTGAACATACCCTATCTAAGCATCGTAACATGATCATGCCAGAAAGTTCAAGTTCCGATAATTAGGAAACATAGTGAATTGTTCCTTAGACGACCATATATAATCACTATCACCCGAGAGTACTTTGAGAGCATCTAACGTTACTTGGTGGAACGGTGATCATGAGGGTGTGATTGAGTGCTTAAAGGGGCAGGTTGAGGTGTATGCTTCGAGAGCAAGATTTGTCTATCGACGTGATGGAAGATACTCTGGGCCCACTCGGGTAAGTTATATCCATAAGCTGCGCAGCGTGTGACTAGGTCACATGGATATCACTTATTGGACAGAGTAAAGTAGCAATTGTCGGTAACAAGGTTGAACACGACATGGTGATGTTATTGATCAAACCTCAGATAATGCAAGTATCGAAGAGAGAAAATGAATAGGAAACAACATTGATGGTTCAATGACAAGTTTCGTGGAATGCACAGGTGGTCATTATGGGCATCCAGGTCCCGCTGATGATCATTAGTCTGAGAGGGGTCTCAACCATGTCTGGAGTGTTCCCGAACCATTGGGTAGAATGCTTAAGGTTTTGACGAAGCTTGGAGATCTTTTTGGTATCATTGGAATCACCAAAGAAAAGATAGGGAGAACCCGGAAGGGTTCCGGGAAGGTCTGGAGGATGTCTGGGGTGGGATGGAAAGTGTTCCATAGCCACGAGAATTAGATAATATCTAATTAAATGTTAAATAGTGATTTAATAATTTATTTATATTTATTTAATAAAAGAAAGAGAATTAAATGGTCAAAATTCCCTATTGGGCCAAATTCGCATGGGGAAAGGCCCATGAGGGAAAAGACCAAAGGTAGAGAGAGAGAAGGTGGCTGCATGGGCCCCAGGGCTCCCACGCGGGGCTCATGGGATCCTTGGCCGCTGGCCAACCCCCTCACCCTCTCTTCCCTTTGTTTAGTCCCACATGGCTTAGGCAATAAGACTTGGGTCCCCTTTTCCCCTATATAAGAATAGACATAGGAGGCAACTAAATCATAGAAAAAAAGCTTAAACTCTAAGATCCTACACTCCCTTGTGCAAAGGTGTCCTAACGGGGGTTCAGGTTTTTGTCACTCCGGCAACCCCACAATTAGTACCCAAATACAGAATGCATCCTCCTAAGCCCATAAATGGTGAAGTGTCATGTAGTCGACGTTCACATGACACCACTAGAAGAATAGCACCACAACTTAAATACTAAACCATTGAATAATAACTCAACATAGATTCACTACTAACATCATGACTTCTCCCATGACCTCAAGAACACAACGAACTACTCACAAGACATCATATGGATCAAGATCAAAGATGATATGGTAATGGATAACAATCTGAACATAAACAATAATCCAATGGTTCCACTCACAAGCATCAACTACAATAGTAATCAACACCGGGAAAGTTTCCCCTAAGAACTAAAGCAATATCCAACACAATTGTTACAGCGGGACGGAGTGGTGACGATGGTGCTGGTGGAGATGATGGTGTGGATGATGATGATGATCCGATGAAGCCTAGATTGATGATGGTGTTGATTGCGACAGTCTCCCCTCTCCGGGAAGGAATTCCCCCAGCAGAAATCTGTCTACCGGAGAGATCTTTATCTCTCGGTGTTTTCCGCCCCCAGAGGCGGCATAAATCTATCTATGGTCGCTCCCCGAGGCTTAGGGTTCCGTAGGGAAGATATAGGCGAAGGGGCGGAGTCGGAGGCCGGGCAGGTAGGCCACACCTGCACTAGGCACGGGGTCAGGTGGGCCCGCGCCTAGGGGGTGTGGGCCCCCTAAGGCCCCTCTTTGCTCCTCCTTCTGGCTTCCTTCGTCCTCTGGTAAAATAATATGTTTCCATATTTTTCTGGTATTTTTCTGATCTTCGCGAAATTGCACCAAAACGCCTTCTTTTCCATCAAAATCCAGACTCCGGCAGTCCATCCTCCAAGAATCATCCAACATGCATAAACAGATGAAAAGCCATAAGTAATACCTCATAATAAGACAAATATCAATGAATAGAGGTAAATTATGATATAGAATGGTGATGCAAATTGGGCGTATCAACTCCCCCAAGCTTAGACTTCGCTTGTCCCCAAGCGAAAACTGAGCTCAATAAACATGTCCACAGATTTATGGAGTGAAGTGTTGATAAAAGAATACGAACAAGAAGCATCACACTTACCATTGCACAACTCATAGAAGAAAGCAACTCACCATTATATAACTTAGCTTGCAACAAAGTACATCAATCACAATAGAGATGCATAAAGATAAATCATAATTGGAATTGGCAAACTTGTTCTTGGTCAGAGAACACCTGGCAAACAGTTTCACAAAAAGTTTTTTTTGTAGAAATTTCAAAACAGGAGCACTCTTTGCTCAAAAAGGTTTTTCACAAGTGAAGGCTTTCAAAGTAATACTCAATAGATAAAAAAAATTGTGCAAACAAGGAAGATAAAGAACATGATTGAATAAATCACCATATGAATGCTTGAAACACAACAACTCAAATGCTTGCTGGAGATAGATAGGAAGTAGGTTCACTGACTCAACCTGGAAGTGGGAGAAAGGTCCCTTCTTAGAGGGAAGCAGGGATTACAAGTCATAAAGAGCTTCCAAAACATTATGGTACTTATTAGCTTTGAGCCCTCATTGCCCCTATCATAAGCATCTTGAGATGATTAAGGTTAAAAGTGAACAAAGATGGAGTATATGCTTGACGAAATATAAGTTGACAATCTCATGTCCCTGGAATATTATGGCCACTCCTCATGCTACTCAACTTTGGTCATAGGTAAGTTCTTGTCCTTGTAAGTATTTGCATATCATTGAGAACCGCCAATGGGGTACCCCTTGCACATGGTACAGGAGCTTTCCCATAACCAAAATGACAAGGTAAGAAGACAATGAGCATCTCAGCGATCTTTTTATTTACTATGTGCATAGCTTTTTATTGAGGATGCTTCATAGATGACTCACTATGGTGATGTTGTAAGTTTCCACCATGATTAGGCATGGCTTAGGCTAGCGGCCCAGGCGTTTTTCTAACACAGAATACAAACTCCATGGACTTACAAGTTCCCTCTTTATTTCACACCGTTGACATCCATAGACAAAAGAGCACGATATCAACTGTGTACAAAGTACAAGTGCAATGTTGAAAACGTTCCCCGTGACAGCACGGTTCTGCTAATTCCAACGTATAGATGCAAGCATATACAACTTCGATGTTCACAATGGTTCAAGTCTATTAGGGGCAGGAAATAAGGTGTGCCATCAAGTTCGTGAGAGCTTTACTAACTAGTTTTCACATAACAAAATACTTTTAATTTGAAAGATAGATGGAGCTTGAGAATTTGCTTGGAATAGCAAAAGCTACTAGGTAGATATGGTGGACACAAGTGGCATAGGTTTTGGTTCAAAGGGATTTGGAAACATGAGAAGTATTCCTTCTCAAAACAGGGTTTTGGCTAGCAAGGCTGGATAGCAAGCAAGAGATTTGAAAGAAACAAGCAAACATACAAGTAATAAAGCCAAACATGCAGTCTTCCTTGAAGACACATAAGATCTTAAATAAAGAATACTAAGCTTATGAGCCAACCAGAAAGAAAACAAATGATACAAAATAACCGTAAGCTTTTTTTTATTTCAAACCTCAAAAATTGTTGCTACTGACCAGAACTCGGTTTGCCAAAACCAATCTAGATCCACTTGATGCTCCCAAAGTGGTTCCAATACTGATCAACAAGATCCATCATATAATAGTGATTGCAAAATAAAATAAGAAGTGCAAAAAGGAAAAGATGAGACTTCTCATTAATATTCAATAAAGGCACTCACACCAAGGGATACATAGATAATCAACTAAAGGAGAGATACTTCCACATGCAAACCAAACTATAAGATAACTTCTCTAGCACAGATATGAATCCACTAAAAAGGTAAAAGATAAAAGATAATGGTGGTGATATCACAAGACTCCCCAAGCTTGGAACAAGCCAAGGGGATGCCAAACCTGATGACGAATTACTCCTTTGGTGGTGGTGGTGTTCTCTTGATAAGCTCTTCAATAAGTTTCTTCAAGTCCTCCATATCGAAGGTCAGAGTACGAATTAACTCTGAATTATGCTCAATGCAGCTCATGATCAACTCGGACCGGGGATCCCAGTCCTTGTTATTCTTTCTCCATTCTTCCATATTAGATCATTTCTTCCATGCACGGTTAGAACAAGGGGTAGTAGGAGGAAGTGTGTGTGGAGCAAGGATATGATGTGGAGTTCTCCCTCCTGTAGACATCTGTGCTGTCCTCTTAAGCTTGGTAGGTCGTGCCACCAAACCAATTCTTGCAACGGTAGCGTGGGTGTCCGGATGCTTGTCCTCCTCCATGTCCTCTTCATACCCTACTGAAATCTCCTCCTCCTTGGGGACTTGAGGTTCTTCTTCCTCGGGCTTCTTGCCTTTGTCGTTGGCGGAGGCCATGGTGCTCTAAACTTGAGAAGATTTCCTGACAGAAACAGGTCGAAACGAAAACACGACAAGAACACGATGCACGAACCTCGGGGAACCCAGGGGGTTATATATTACGAAGTTTCAAGGCATAAGGAAGGTTTTGAAACTGAAACAAGGCAGAGACGGAGTTCGAGGGGGAGCACCCCCCTCAGGCGCGACTAGGCTAGGCCCGCGCCTAGGGTGGGTTTGTCCACCCTGGGCTCCGTTTCCTCTTCAGTTTTGTCTCGTAACTTCCCTTATGTATTAAAAACATCAAAAATATAAAAAGATTGGAGTTTCACGAACCTTCTGTTTTCACCACTTTTACCTATTCAAAGACGAACTCTGCAGATTCCTTTTCTCCTTCTCTTGAGGATTTCCTTCATAATAAACCATTGCACAAACTCAATGACAACAATAGTGTAAGAAAAAACAATAAACCTTTGGGTACACATTTCAACTGAAAACCCATCAACACAAAAGCTTCAATAAGAGGCAAATGCAAATGATGGCAGAAATCTGTCAAAACAGACCAGCATGTAAAGATTGATTTTTTCGAAGACCTTCTGTTTCTAAAATAAAAAAAGTGTAGAACTGATGAAAGTTGGGTAACAACTTGGAGAACAAGCTCATAAAAATGCAGCTCCATCCGAAGTACTGAGCTTCCTAGCGAATTTTACAATACAACACAAAAATCTGTCCCAAGATAGCCACTTTTCACAACTCCTCTACTTCACAAAACTAGTTGAACTTGACACAAAAAACAAAACAAAAAGGATAAGGAGCGGCTATTACTGAGGTAATAACTTCCAAGACACGACAAAACTCTTGGGTTATCTCCCAACAAGTACTTTTCTTTAATGCCTTTAACTTAGTCTTGAAACTTTCAAAGATGCTCACATAGGATATATATATATTTGAAGTGAAATAGAGCATCAAGAAGAAAATAACCAACACATTTGAGTCTAACCCACTTCCTATGCATGGGGGTATCATGAGAGAACAAATTGTTGAAACAAAAAGCCACAAGCATAGGAAGACAAAACATATGCAATTTCAAAGCTTTCAACATAAAACGGGGAAACTTAACATCATTGAGATGCATCAAACCATGTTTCCCTCTCTCAAAATAACTTTCAGTAGCACTTTGAATAAAGTTGACAATATAAATATCATCAGCAACAACTTTATCATCAGAATAAGCATACTTACAGTCATCAAAAAGAGGTCCAAGGTCATAGACTGGATCAATAGAATCAAGTCGTTCCATCCTAAAATCTTTAGTAGGCAAGCTATTTTCACAAGGAGCTTTAGCGAATTTGGAAAAATTAAACTCATAAGAATCTCCATCAAACTTAGTTAAAATTTTTTCCTTCTTACAATCAATAATGTCTCCACAAGTGTTCAAGAAAGGTCTACCAAAAATGATAGGACAAGTTTTGCTTGCTGCTGAATTAAGCACTAGAAAATCAGCAGGATATTTAATCTTACCACAAAGAACCTCCACATCTCTTACAATACCAATGGGGCAAATGGTTTCCTTATTAGCAAGTTGAATAACCACATCAATGTCCTCAAGCTCACAAGGACCAATCTCATGCATAATTTCCTTGTAAAGCTCATAAGGAATAGCACTAGAACTAGCACCAATATCACATAAACCATAATAGCTATTACTACCAATTTTAATAGAAAGCACAAGAACACTAGCTTTTCTAACTTTGTTAGGATGAGAAACAATATTAGTAGCGTCTTCACAGAAGACAATATGCTCATCCTCTATATTTCTAGTGAAAAGATCTTTCACAATAGCTACCATAGGCTCAATATCAATAAGCTCATCGAACCCTACAGTTTTCTTTGCGCTTTTGCTAACCACATTAGTCATAATGGAATGCTCCCTTACCTTGGAAGGAAAAGGAGTTTTCTCAACATAAGGTTCAGGCAAAATAGGATCAACAGTACAAACCTCTACACTGGCAAGAACATGGGTAACAATGTCTTTATAAGGAGCATGGTACTTGTCCCACTCTTTCTTGGGAATTTCAATATAAGAGGCAAAGGCCTTAAAATATTTTGCAAGAACTTGAGGATCAAGACCAAACTCATTGCTAATATCATGGAAGTCATCAGTTCCCATAAAGGATTTAATGCATTCATAATCATAGTTTATACCTGACTTTCTTCCTTTGTCATTCTTCCAAGCCTTAGTGTTATCTTGAATACGGTCTAAGAAATCCCATTTATCTTCTTCCTTCATACATGTGAATGATACAGCACAAGAAGCATCTAGTAAATCTTTATCATGAAGAGAAAGCCTAGCATAAAAGTTATTAAGAATAATATTGTTAGGGAGTTCATGAATAGGACATTTAAGCATTAGTAACTTCAATCTCCCCCAAGCTTGAGCTGTACTTTCTCCATCAAGAGGCCAAAAGTTATATATAATATTTCTATCCTTATGAATCTCATGAGGATAAAATTTAGAGTAAAAGAGAGATGCCATCTCCTCCCATTCCATGGATTGTCCATTCTTCAGCATCCTATACCATTCTTCAGCTCTCCCTTTCAAAGATATGGAGAGTAAGTTCTTCTTCACTTGTTCAGTTGTGATACCTGCACACTTAAACAACCCGCATAATTCATGGATAAAAAGCAAGTGATCACCGGGATGGACAGTTCCATCCCCAAAATAATAATTATCCATAACACGATTAACAATTCTCTTAGGTATCTTAAAAGGATCTATCTCAACAGGTGGTGGTTCATCTACTACCCTAGCAGTGGTAGTAGTTTTCCCAAACAGAAAACCAAGTGGGTTATCCATATTGGAAACAAAGTAACAAGCAGTAACAAGAGCAATACTCACAGTAAAAGTCTCCCTTACCAGTTCCACTCTTCAATAGCGCTTCACTCCCCGGCAACGATGCTAGAAAATAGTCTTGATGACCCACAAGTATAGGGGGTGTATCATAGTACTTTGGATAAATAGGAGTGTCGATCCCAACAAGGAGCAGAAGGTGCTGAACAGTGGTATGGAGCAGGAAATTCCTGTGAATACTTAACAAACGGATTTTTAGTGGTTTTTTGACAAGGCAACAAAACAAAGAGCAAGTAACAAAGGTAACAAACAAATGGAGCAAGTGGCCCAATCCTTTCTTAGCAAAGGTCAAGCCGGTGGAAATACTTATAAGGACCAAATGTTCTCAAGGACACATGGAAATTCTACCAAGTGCTTTCGCTTCAAATAGCTGAGTACTCTTCTTTGGTGTTTGTAAGTGTTGTGTGGGTGAACCTGTGCTAATGTACCGACCTTACTTGGACTAATACATACTTGTGATTAAACCCCCTGCAAACATCCGTAACTACAGGAAAGTAATTAAGATATAAATCTAACCACAGCCTTAAACTCTGAGATCCTACGCTCCCTTGTGCAAAAGTGTCCTAACGGGGGTTCAGGTTTCTGTCACTCCGGCAACCCCATAATTAGTACCCAAATACAGAATGCATCCCCCTAGGACCATAAATAAAAAAGGTAGTAGTTGCAATGGAAAGGTGTTTCTTATGATTAAAATTGGACCAGGGCTCATGGGCTCGCTTGTCTACTCTCTTTTTAAGTTATAGTGATCACAAAACAATTCATCAATAATAAATATTCATGAAACTTCTATATGTGTTTGATAAGAATTCATATAGGCATCACGACCTAACACAGAGATAAAACGCATCTCTTTTATACTCCTCAAGACAGGGAAACTAAATGCAATCTTGAATTTATAACAAATCAGAGTATAGCTTTAAGTAATATAACATGATGTTTGAAATACAAATATGCTACCTTGATCTAACAAGATTATCACACTGTCACATGATAACAATAGCACATGATTTCACTTTATCCCTAGTGAGGCAATAAAATAAAGGTAAAAAACAAAGTATATCTCGGATATTCACTTTGGCTCGCAGGTGCAAATGCACCCATTGTGAGAAAGAATATTTCAAAATATCAAAAAAAATTCTACATATACACTCGAACATTTTATATTGGTTCACAAGTTTTTAGGACGAAAGAACATATATGTGTCGTGTATAAAAAGGACAAAAATTGTCACGTGAATACAACTATTCACGTGGCATATTTTGTCTTTTTTATACACGGCACATAAAATGTTCTTTCATTCCAAAAATTTGTGAACCAGCATAAAATGTTTGAATGTATATGTACAAATTTGTTTTCGAATTTTTTGACATTTTAAAATATGTTTTCTCATAATGGGTGTATTTGCACCTATGAGCCGAATTGTCGTCTCCAGTGGATCTTAAATATTATTTGTCACAATTCAATCACTACCATCATACTACTCCATCTAATACATACTTCTCCCCATACAAGTTCTTTCATAAAAGTTGGATCAAAACAAGCAATTATGAACGGGGTACATGATCTTCATCTATCAACAGATCTTACACAAAATATATTCTAATCTCGAATATCAAATCATAGAATAAAGATCCACCACATAAGAATTACATATATGACCATAATCATGTAGGGTAGCTCATATGGTACTAGATCTATGAAGAACACGACAGAAATAGATCAATATACTACCATAAACCCATAGCCCAGAGGTGGACTACTCCCTCTTCATCATGGTGATGATGCCGGAGATGTTGGAGAGGATGGAGATCTCCCCGGAGGTGGCTCCAGTGGAGTTTCCCCTCCATCTTTGTTGTATTTGAATCTGTTTGGTGGTGTTTTCGTTTCTGGTCTGCTCTGTATCGAGAAATCCTTAGGGGATCCTTATATAGGGATTTTTCGGTCAAGAGAACTCTATGGGCGAAAGAATCAAGGAGATTGGACAAGTGAGGAGGAAAAGAGCATAGGTGGCATGCCCACCTGGGCTGGGCGCGCCACACAGGCTCTTTTGGGTCTCCCGGCCCTCCAGGTGAGGTTCTTGTGCTCTAGATGCTTCGCGTGGATAATTATCGACATTCCCAAAAGTTCATATCCATTTGACTTCTTATAGGTCCTGGAACATCAAAAATATTGAAAATAGGGTTTTTTCCGCCCTGTCGGGTTATAGCCAAAATAAAGGGGATCATTGGTAAATCCCCCAAAATCAATGTAAAACATGGATATAATATTATATATGATGCAAATATGTGGATAAACATGTTAAGAAACTATAAATTTCATATATGCATTTTACATGCATTAGCCTGAACCCCCATACATTGTGTCGCCATCCCGCCCACCTAACCATCCCCGGAATCAACTAGGAAATCATGATTTTTCCATCGCCTCGATCTGTTGCAAATTGGCTACCGCCGTGCTCGATTCTTTGCAAAGCGGAGCGCTCGAAGGATGGAAAGGTTGTAGAAGGCTCACACCGGAGCTAGGTTGCGCCAAAGTCACGGGAGGTCGGTATGCGTATTTAGAGACATGAGGGAAGGCGGACGGTTGACGGGTACGAGGTAACACAGTTTACCCAGGTTAAGATCCCACGACGGTGGCGGAATCCTACTCCTGCTATAAATCACTATAATGGCAATACACTGAGTTACAGGGATTGGTTCGCTGTGCGAGGTGCATCGTAATCGACACTAGGTTGTATAAGATTGTGCCCTAAAGTCTCCCATAGGCTCGACTTATATAGTCGCCAGGTCCTAGGGTTACTGGGAAAAGTCCTAGCTGGACAGGTTATAGAGTCCTACACTGCTTACAACTAGTCTAGCGTGTCTTGCACTCCAAGGCTCCGGGTACATTGGTGACTCCTCCATAGCCTTCCTTTATCTGGCATGGGCGTCCCTTCTGGATCCATCTAACTGGGCCGCCCAGCAGGCCATGGTCCATGCTACCAACTGTGGGCCACCCGGGTTATCCGGATAGGAGACATGCTATGAGGATACCCATATAGCATATCCCCAACAGTAGCCCCCGGAGAACTCCGAGATCTTGTGCCGTCTTGCCTCTTCACGTTGAATGCTCCGTCTAGATGGATGTCGACAAATCGTCAAGCAATAACTTGTAGTCCTCCCAATGAACCCTGCAAGGTTTTCTCCGTCTTCAACTTGTAAGTCGGAGAATTGCTGAATCTTCTATCGTACTCTTCCGTAGCCGGACTGGATCCATCCATGCCAGAATCTTCCGATGTGATGGTTCGCCTGCTAGCGATAGCTACGACGACGTAGACATAGGTCATCGTTGCCTCGTAACTCACACATGCAGAGAACGCAATCATGTCCTTTTTTCCCGCGTGAGCGATACGAACCGTTGGCGGCAACGGTTGGGAACATGGCGAAATTTCCTCGCACACGTTGCCCACGCGTCAACCGGTCGATCACTTTGCACGAATCTTGATGCCGGAGGTTATAAATTGTAACTGCGGTGGAATTTTTACTTTTCACCTCATTCTCCCCCTGCATCGTCTTCTTCCTCCAGCGAGCGCCTCCTCGAGCTCTCCGCGCGATTGCGAAAAACCCTAGCCCTTCAACCTTTCTCAGTCACCATCTTAACCTCCCCAATGGCCAGCAGTAGCTCTGCCCCCTCCATGGCGGCGTCAGGCGATGCCGTGGCGAAGCCGGCGAGCACCATTCTCGTGCCCCCAGAGGGCCTGGTGATCCCCAAATCCGCAATGGTTGAATCCACCGGCGGCGACCACAATCCAGCGGCACTGGAGCTTCTAGAGGAGGAGAACGACTCCCACAAGGGGGACTAGCGCGGTTCGGACATCACGGACCGCGACATCAAGGAGCTAATTATCGAGGGCTACCTCCCTGCGACGGAGGGGCTCGCCTGGCGGGCAGCACCGGACGGCGAGGTCACCCCTTCTCCCCAAGCCGGAGAGAAGGTGTACCTCAAAGCCCAAATGGTACGCGGCGTCTCCCTGCCCATCTCCAATTTCTTCCTAGGTGTCCTTAACCATTACCGAGTACAGCCTCAGAACCTCTCCCCCAATAGCATCCTCGTGCTTAGCAACTACGTGGCACTTTGCGAGGGTTACTTAGGGATTAGGCCTAGGCTAGATATCTTTATCTATTTTTTCACCGTCAAGCGGGAAGCCGGAGCCAGCAAGGACGAGCTCAGGAACTATGGCACTATTAGTTTTAAGATCCGTCCTGGCCGGCATTTCCCCGACATAGTCGGCCATGAGTCATGTAAAAACTGGCAACGGACGTACTTCTACGGCCCAGATATCCCTCTGGATGGCCGAGAAGAAATGTATCCGGACTTCATCGATGGAGCTGCCGCCGAAGCCTCAACATGGAGATCCCAGGCCTCCCTTCCCTCCGACATCGATGCTTCCCGTGCTATAAGGCGGATAGAATGGTTCGTAGAGATGGGTCTGGCCGGATTGGACCTGGCCATGTGCTGGTTCGTCAGGCGGATCCAGCCTCTGCAGCACCGCTCAAAGTTGATGCATGAGTATACCAAGGAGAGGAAGGATAGCCTCCGCATCTCTGAGGACAACTTCTCTAGCGACTCCGTCAAGCTCCGCCTCAAGGACATCGTCAAGGTGAAGGATAGGAAGCGTGGCTTCACCATCACCTACGATATGTTCGAGGAGGGCAAGTGCCCAAAGGTACTTGTTTATTTTCCGTGTATGACATATAGTCCAGTTCTTCCGTCTAGCCATTACCATCTCATCTAACACTTTGGATTTTTCCTTAACAACTCATCAATCTAGAGGAGGATAGCATGGCTGTCCAAATCTATGACCCAAAGATGAACGAAGTCACTGTCGTGTCCGATGACGATGCCCCGTTGGCGCGAAAGCGGAAGAGCTCCACCTCTGACGCTGCCGACGGAGGCAAGAAGAAGAAGACGGAGGGTGGAGCCTCCAAGAAGACCACCGCCGCCCTAGAGGCGGAGAGAAGAAAGTTTACCGGGATCCCCTTTGCCAAAGCACCCCCTCTTGTGTAAGCTTCTTTCTCTCCGACATTGTCCATTGTTTGTCTTATTCCTGTACTTATACTTTTTGCACATTTCAGGAAGAAGGCCACTACCAGTTTGAAGAAGACCTCCAAAGCGTTGGGGGCTTCTAGAAACATTAAGGATATGTTGCATCGTGACGTGTATCCCCATGGATCTCCCGCCATCGCCCCTGTTACTCCCAGCATCCAGCCTACGCCTGCTCCGACAAGCTCACATGCGAAAGATGCATCTGGCCCTTCTACATGGAAGTGGACTCAGGTGCCTCCGCGGAGCTTGCCGTTGTCAATGAACAGGCTACGCAAGAAAGTGCCGCAACCCAAATGGCTGAAGCTCCGGCTAAGGATGCCATCGGTAGCGGTAAGGCGGTGGTGGAGAGTGGTACGTCTGCCGAAGGCGGCGCCTCCACACCCAAGAAAACCATAGGGTTCCCGAAGATAGTCTACCCGGTACTTGCGCCGGGTAGCTCCGCTTTGGTTCCTGGTGCGACACCGACATCTCCAACATGCGGTCTTGAGGAGCTTCTCCGGCAAGCAGAAATCTTGCAAGGAAACAGTTTATCCTTCAGCAAGTTGCTTGCTGAGAGTGCTACAAACCTCAAGATCATCGCACTTGTAAGTTTTATTTACCTTTTGCATTTCATATGAGTATCCCACTGTAGCCCCCGAGGATTTAGACGGAAAACCATAGGTCTTTGCATCTAAATGCTCTAAGATTGACTAAGCTAGAAAACTTATCACTGTAGCCCCCAAGCATATAGTTTGAATGAATTATTTCGACTAGATGCTTTTAGAGTAGCATACGCAATGTTTGTAAATTTCGATACTATAGCCCCCAAGCCTCTAGTTGTAACTGAATTATTTCCGACTAGATGCTTAAAGAAAGACTAAACATATGACTGAGTTAAAAACTTTATACTGTAGCCCCCAAGATTCTAGTTGAAAACTAAATTAGTTCCGACTAGATGCTTAAAGAAAGACTAAGCATATTGCTAAGTTAAAAACTCTCACTGTAGCCCCCAAGCCTCTAGGTGGATAGTTATCCGGCTAGATGATCCAAGTAGACTAAGCAGCATTAAATTTTGTTTCCACATAATGAGAATGCTCGGAGAGGCGTGGCCAACGAGAAGTACCAGAAGATGCGCGTGGACTTGGAAGATGAAAAGGGTAAAATTGCCTTCTTGAAGGAATAAATCATCAAGAGCAAGCGTCTATTTTCCTTTCTTTTTCGTATTCCGACTTGGTATTATGCCAACATTCTACGAGTACTCACTGTGCACTCTTCTTTATCCCACTTGCAGAAGCCATTTCCAAGGCTAAGGATATTGTTGAGCAGTCCAAGCATATTCAGCAGCTGGATAGCGAAAACAAGATCCTTAAGCAGGAGAAAAAGGATATGCTGAAGATGCACGAGAACTCCATGAAAGTCCTGCAGGATTCCGCCAATAAAGAGATGAACCGCTTGAAGGAGGAGATCGAGATGCTAAAAGAGCAGAAGAAAGCTGCCGATGAGCAGAATCAGCGCAGTCTTGACGCATATAAGATCCTCCGACAAGAATGGGATTCTCTGGCGGAAACTCTCTAGCAGGCCGAGATTAGCATCTCCAGTAAGTGATTCTCCGCTTTGTACTTCTGTAAGGGTTGACCCAGTCGCCTCCTCCGCCAAAGGAATGCATGGTTCTTGCCAGCAACTTTATTAGTACCGCCATCAAGTAAACCAAGGAGATAGCGAAGCCCCTCCAGATTAACATCAAAGCGATGGATTCCGTGGCGAAGTTCTCGGAGATCATGCGCCGAGCCCCCGAGCGTATTGCAAGCTGGAAAGCTTCATGTACACGGGCTGGCGCGAGGATGGCGCTATCAATGGTCAAGGCGCACTACGAAGATGCCGACATCGACACGGTGACCTCCGGTATCCCCGACATGGACGACGAAGGCCAAAAGATAGATCACAAAGCTATCTTGGCATCGCTCATGGGTTTTGACATCAGAGTCGCCGAGTTGGTCGACCCTAACGTCTTCGTGACCATGAAAACCATTGATGACGGCAGCCAAAGCTCCTCCTAGCCCCTTAACACCGTCGACTTCGAGGAGGATGACTCTCCTACTGCTGATGATGCTTCATCCAAGTCGCCTGCGCCAGAGGAATAAAAAACAACATGTAATATTTGTTTCCTCTGTAATTTGTATGCGGAAAAAACTACTTGTTAACTTAAGGCGGAAAACAATGGTTGTTATTTCCTGCTACTCAAGAACTGGTTCCATCATGTATATATTTTTTAAGGAAGTGCTGGCTTATCCATTACTCTGGTTTTTATGTTGACTTTTCATGAGTCAGAAGACTCGTTGTCGGAACCATGCACTCAGGTGATGATGCCCAATGGCACCGTCAATAACCTAAGCACAAAATCGCTGACAATAAGTGCCGAAAGTCACTACTCCAGAATCTGCATAAAAACAACAAAGAACATGTAGACCAGAAAACTTAAGCTAACGCCCGTAGGCGGAATTTTCACAAGTGCAATCGCAAAGCTTGTGCATAAAGGTTTTATATGATCCAAAAATAAACACTAAAGGAGGTAAAAGACTCAAAAATATGAGTGAACCAGAGAGCTTTATTTCATTGATCATATAAGGGGTACACAATAGATAAAAAATGCTAAGTGTAGAAAGGACGTAGTTGTGCTATGTTCCATGGCCGATCAAGCTCCGGGTAGTCATTATCCGGGTCACGTCACTTACACTTATGATCCTTGTTGGGTCTGTCCTTTAGTTCACGATTGTCAACGAGGTAGTAACACCCATTGAGTAGCGCCTTGCTTATGATGAACGGTCCTTCCCATGGCGGGGATAATTTGTGTGACTTCTTCTGCTTAAATCGGAGCACCAGGTCCCCCTCTTTAAACAAGCGATGTTGAACGCGGCGACTATGGTAGCTGCGTAGCTTCTGCTGGTAGATGGCGGATCTTTGGCATGCCAAAACGCCCTCCTCCTCGAGAAGGTCCACATCTAGGCGTCTAGATTCTTCAACGTCATCTTCGTCATAGGCGACAACTCTTGGTGAATCGTGAAGGATGTCGGAAGGTAGGATGGCTTCTGCTCCATATACCATGAACTAAGGGGTGTAGCCGGTGGATCTGTTGGGTGTAGTTCGTAAACTCCACAACACAGATTGCAATTCTTTCGCCCAGGCTCCAGCTGCTCTATATAGCGGTCCTTCCAGATGTGGCTTGATTCCCTGCAGAATTAATCCATTGGCTCGCTCAACCTGACCATTGGACTGTGGATGTGCCACAGATGCAAGGTCAAGTCGGATGCCTTTCTCCCAACAATAAGCCTCCACTTCTCCGAGTGACAAGTTGCTGCCGTTGTCGGTGATAATGCTATGTGGTAGACCAAATCTCACCACTAGATCCCGGACAAACCTAAGGGCAGTTTCCCCATCAAGCTTTATAATGGGTTTAGCTTCTATCCATTTGGTGAATTTGTCAACTGCTACTAGCAGATGCGTAAACCCAGATGGTTCCGTCTGCAACGGACCAACCATGTCCAGCCCCCATACTGGAAAGTTATTGGTATTGTTCGCAATTCTTCAGCAGGAACATGTGGTTGTCGGGCATAGTACTGGCATCCCATGCATGTCTCAACCAGCTTGTCGGTGTCCGCCTTGGCGGTCAGCCAGTAGAATCCTTGCTGGAAGGCTTTAGCGACCAACGATCGAGGAGCGGTGTGATGCCCACAATCTCCGAGATGGATTTCGCGTAGGATTTCAATACCTTCTTGCTGGGAAACACACTTAAGGTATACACCAGTGGTGCTTCTTTTGTATAGCTGTCCATTGATTATGGTATAGCCCTTTGCTTGACGTACTATTTGCCGTCTTTCGACCTCGTGATTGGGAAAAGTTCCATGTTCGAGATACTCCATGAACGGTTTTGTCCAAGCCGGAGGGACCTTTGTCACCATGTGAACGAAAGAGTCAACTCTATCCGGGTTGTCTATGTCTGCTCCCTTCACGGATGGTGTCTGTAGTTGCTCCAGGAAAACTCCAGGCAAAATTCGTTTGCGCCCTGATCCAAGCTTAGACAATAGATCAGCCGCCTCGTTTTGCTCCCTAGGTACATACTTGACTTTGTAGCCCAAGAAGCTCTTGGCTGTCTCATCCACTTCGTCTCGATATGCTGCCATCATAGGGTTCTGCGCGTTCCAGGTGTTAGCCACCTACTGGGCAACCAAGTCGGAATCTCCACAGCAAACTATGCGATTGATGCCAATATCTTTGGCTATGCGTAGTCCATGAATGAGTGCTTCATACTCCGCCATGTTGTTCGTAGCCTCAAAGTGGATCTACAGAACGTAGTGCAGTTTTTCCCCGGTTGGTGACTATAGCAGTACACCAGCCGTTGAGTAGCTTTGATCCGTCAAAGTGCATCACCCAATATTCTGGCTCCGGCATTGGGGTAGCATGTGGCATCTCCGTCCAGTCTGCAATAAAATCCGCCAAAGCTTGTGATTTGATAGCGTCGCGTCTGTTGTAGGTAATCTCGAAGGAGGCAAGTTCAATGCCCCACTTTGCGACCCTTCCTGTAGCGTCACTGTTATTGATGATGTCGGACAGTGGAGCTTTGCTCACTACTATGATAGGGTGCTCCTGGAAGTAGTGCCTCAGCTTCCGAGAAGCAAGGAACACTCCATAAGCTATCTTCTGGTAGTGCGGGTAACGCTGCTTGGAATCCGTCAAGACCTCGCTTACATAGTAAACTGGTCGTTGAACTCCGTACTCATGCCCTGGTTCTTTCCGCTCTACCACGACGACGATGTTGATTACCCAGTTGGTGGCCGCCATGTAAATTAACATGGGTTCCCTAGGCTCGGGCGCTGCAAGGATAGGCGCTGAGGAAAGTATTTCCTTGAGCTGCTTCAATGCTGCATCTGCTTCGTCCGTCCACGTGAATTTGTCCGCCTTCTTCGGCAACTTGTACAGTGGCAAAGCCTTCTCTCCAAGTCGGCTGACGAACCGACTAACTACTTCAACGCAACCTGTTAACCGTTGTATGTCCTTCAGGCATGTCGGACGGTTTATGTTTAAGATGGCTTTGATTTTCCCTGGGTTGGCCTCGATTCCCCGCTGGGAAACGATGAAGCCCAACAATTTGCCGGCTGGAACCCCGAAAACGCACTTCTTAGGGTTAAGCATCATGTTGTATTTCCAGAGATTATCAAAGGTTTCTTTTAAGTCAGAGATTAAGTCATTTGATTTTTTAGACATCACCGCTATATCGTCCACATAGGCGTGGACATTCCGACCAATTTGGTCATGTAAGCAATGTTGCATTGTCCGCTGGTACGTAGCACATGCATTTTTCAGCCCAAAGGGCATCGTGACATAGCAAAACGTGCCGTAGGGTGTGGTGAACAAAGTGGCCAATTGGTCCGACTTCCTCACCTTGATCTGGTGGTATCCTAAGTATGCATCGAGAAAAAAAAAAGCTCTGAGCCAGCCGTCGAGTCAATGACTTGGTCAATGTGAGGCAGAGCAAACAGATCTTTGGGACATGCCTTGTTCAAGCCGGTGTAATCAACGCACATTCTTAATTATTTGGTTCCCTTTTTGGGGACAAGTACAGGATTGGCCACCCATTGGGTGTGAAGGACTTCTCGGATAAAACTAGCCTTAAGTAACCTAGTTATATCTTTTCCTATGGCGCGTCTCTTCTCATCTCCAAAGCGTCATAGAGGTTGTTTCACTGGTTTACATTTTGGATCAATATTCAAGCTGTGCTCGGCAAGTTCCCTAGGTACACCTTTCATGTTGGCAGGTTGCCAGGCAAAGATGTCCCTATTCTCACGGAGGAACTCGACGAGCGCGCTTTCCTATTTAGGGTCCAGGTTCGTCCCGATGGCGGTGGTCTTGGAGGCATCGCCTACCACAAGTTCCACCGGCTTGGTCTCGATGGCGGCCTTGAATGCTGGGGCGGAGTCAGAAATCTGTTTCTTAGACACGGGCACCTGCGAGGCATCAACCTTGCTCTGGATCTCCTTGAATTCTTTGCTGTAGAGGACAGCTTCTGTGTAGGCTGCTTCTCCGATCTCGCAGTCCCTTGCTTTGGTAAAGCTTCCGGATACGATGATGGCACCGCTTGGTCCGGGTATCTTGAGCTTGTTGTAGATGAAGCATGGCTTGGCCATGAAGGTGTGGAATATGTCGCGGCCGAATATGACGTGGTACACGCTCTTGAAGGGGACCACCTCAAAGGTAATGCGTTCTTGGCGGTAATTATTAACATCACCAAAAGCAACCTGAAGTGTGATACTCCCAAGGGACCGAGCCTCCCGACCAGGAACTACGTCGTGGAAGATGGTGTTGGTACGCCTTAGGTTTGTCTCCGTCAAGTTCATCTTATGTAGTGTATCCAGGTACATGATGTTGATGCTGCTTCCACTATCCACCATACATTTGGTGAACTCATTGTCGTCAATCAGGGGGTTGATGACAACGGCGTATTGGTTCTCCATAGGGATGAGGTCCGGGTGGTCCTTCCTGTCCCAAGTAATTGGAATCTCCGACCAGCGTAGGAATTGGGGAACTGGGGGGTAGAGTAGCCATTAGTATCCTCATGGAGGTCTTTTGTTGTCAGACGGTAGGGGTGCCAAGGAAAGTGTGGAAAACTGCCGCCTTCTTCTCGAAGGGGTTTTTGCCCTTGTCGTCGCTCTTGGCGGCGTGCTTGGGTTCAACGTCCTCGTCCATGTCACTTTAATCCTTGTACTCCTCCTCCTTCTTCTTCCCCTTGCCCTTTCCTCGCGGTCTGTTCTTCCGACTTCGACTCCGGGTCCTCCTTGAGGTCATTGACAAACTTGTAGTGGCGATTGGTGTGGGTGGCTTTTCTGTTGGTGTTGAGGTGTACGAGGCACGTCATATCACAGTACTCCTTGTAGGTTTGGGGAACGCGGAGCGCTGCCGAGGTAGTTTCACTGCCTCGCTGCTGCCCACGACCATCTCCCCGTCCTCGGCCACGCTGTCTGCCATCACCTCGTCCTGCAAAAGTGTAACACCCTCAGAATCGGACCTATGCAAGTTTTAGCAAAATTCGCCAAACCCGCATAGAAACGATTCAAAGGTGCCCACCAGGCACTTTCGTGCGGGCGGAAAGCAAAGTAATAACATTACACAACAGTCCTCGATGGGACCCACGTAATGCAGATATATATAAATGACTCAAAGAGTCAAGAATACGTATATAATATACAAGATCCAAATCACCTTGAAAACGGTAGAGCCCACCACGGACAAGATGCAAATGGGGCTAAGAGCCCCAAGAATAACCAATGGCGTCCATAACCCCTGTGCCAAGCCGGAAGGGTAACCTCGCTAACGACGCCGATCCCAAAACCTGCTTAAACAAAAGGTGCCACAAAGGGCAAAGCGAAAACAAAGAAGGAGCGCCAAGATCGAGGCCAAGACACGAGGCTAGAATTCGCGGTCCTCGCCACATAGGTATGGTGGATCAAGCGGCAGCAAAGATGCACTAAACAACCTATAGAGACTCGATACAACTGGCGGTTATCGAGAGGGTAAGGATGACCTATCCGGATCCAACTCAAGCTAACACCAAACAAACCCATCCGGCGTTTCCCTCGAGACCAAACGAGGAAGTCAACCGAGGAACTCACACCTTTGGCGCTTTTACTTATTCGCTTATAGTTGCGCATTACTAGTCAGGTTTAGTGAATCGTCCTGATAAAGTAAACAGTGGGTACTTTTAGTTGACCATTCCGTTATAGTGGCAGCACTTACTAGTCAGATACAATTTCACATGAGATAACCCATAAACCCAGCAGTTGTTGATACTTTTATTCAGCCATTCTGCTAGAAGTTGCAATACTTACTATTCAGTACAATGGTCGCAGTTTACACACAAAACAAGTAATTGTGGGCAGTATTATTTAATCATTCCATTATAGTTGAGCTGATTACTAGTCATTATAAGTCAAATTTATAGCAAATAAACTTTAGTTATGCTTGTCTATGATCGAGATACTGTGCTCCAAGTCGTCCATATCCGCGACACGGCTTTGAAAGTTTTACCCGGGGTGCACCAATAGCAACACACGCCGATCAACCTCGAAAACCAAATCAAAACCCAACGAGGCTTTCACGATCGAACAATCACAGGATTCAGAATATTTCAGGGGCCACCCTTAAGTAGATTCCGCACGGTTAGCTGACTCAGACGGCCTCAAGGTTTGGGTGACGGCGGTAAACGATCGGGAACCCAAAGTGTGGCTGGCTTGTCGATGCACCGTAAACGTGTCCCGATCCTAAATAAAGACAAAGGTGCACCTCGCACAATCGTAAATAAAGCGGTAAACATGGCATAAGTACAGGATAGTAAAAACACCTCAAACTAGTTTGTGGCCCCAAGAAATAAGACTGAATCAAGCTCTGGCTCAGGGGGGTCCCACATACCTCCCGGATGTGGATAGCGCGATAAATCAAGGAACATGTATCAAGTACTCGGGGTCTTACGGGACACAAGTGGGCGTTCGGAAACCAAATATTTTCTATCACCCACCGATGCCTCTGCTTATTCAATTTTAGTTGTTAAACAGAAATTTAAAGTGACGATAAGTAAAACTAGCACCTTCTCCAACATCAACATGCGGCAATACATCAGCAATTGTGGCTCTTGACGACACGCAACAGCACTTGAGCAAGCGACTACGACGCGCAAGTCCAACTATCTACCAAACAACAGGTAATAGGATGTGTCCAAGGCAATATAGGGGTGCAGGGGATATCACAGGTACGGAAACTAAAGCATCGCAACACAGATAGCAATAGATCAACAGGAGGGAAGTAAATACTATAAAAGTAAGATAGGTAGAAAGAGGGAGATGCTCGCCTGAAAACATTGTCGAAAGGTTCAACCGAAGATCGGGGCGAAGCTCACATCAACTCAACGACCTTATCCGCGAAGAAGCAAAACACTAGAAGAAACACCGGATGCAATATTTAATACTAAGGCAGAAGATCGGCATGATGCATGTATGATGGATGACATGATAAAGATGCGATGCAATTAGATCATATTAAGTGGAACCGGGGTCCCGACAATTAATTAGGTGGTTCATGTTGTTTAACTTCCCCGCAATTTACATGTTGTTATAACAAGGCAAGATAAGATACCGGTTCGCTACACAAGTTTAAGTGAGGCCAATATAAGACTAGATTTGCCCGCATATGGGCCCCATATTTAATTATTAGGTGAATCGGCATAAGGCCCCAAAACCACATGATATGCATGCGAGATGACAATTAAATATGCAACAAGTTGTTATTATGTGATAAAATAGGGTTCTCGGATAAGAGGTTCACACATTAGGGGTCTCGACGAACTTGGGGATCCGGGGGTTCGGGGTCGGACAGGGTCCGGTCTCTCGGGTCCGTGGTTCGACGGATTGGTCTCGCGGGAACATTCTCGGATATCGGGGTAGTTCTTGTCATCCGGGTCTTCGGGTTATGTTGTCGATCTTGGCGTTGAGTGAGAACTTGCCCGTTTGGCGGTCTTGGCGTCAGGGTCCTCGCGTCAGGAGTAAAGTACTTGACGTCCTCGAGGGAGTACTTGTCGTATCCGGGGTAGGCGGCCATGTTGTAGGTCTTGTCGTCTCACGCGTAGATCTTGGCGTCCCGCGGCGACGTGCTTGTCGTTCGGGAATCCTCCGAGTCCGCGAGGGCGATCTTGTCGATGTGTCGGATCGGCGATCTTGTCGAGGGGGGGCTTTGAATGGCACTCCGATGGTGCACCTTGTCGAAGGCATCGGATTCCAGTGACAGAGATCTTGTCGAGGGTTCGGGTTCCGGTTATGAGGGTCATTGTCGATCTTGGATTGGCGTCGGTGTGGATCTAGTCCGAGGTCCGGGAATGTGAGCGTAGTCCTCGGGCACTGCTTGGTTACAACATCACACAGGCACACGCATACTCTTACACACACGCACAGGAGGTACAGGGAGGACCCGACGGACGACCCGCACTGCGAGCCGAGGAGGAGCAGGGGCCCGGGCTCCAGGATGAGGACGGAGTCGGGCCGTCTCGCGGACAGGCAGCTCCGGCCAGAGGAGGACGGGGTAGGCGACAGGGCCGGCGAGGAGAGCTCCCCGGCGGCTGCAGCGAGGAGGACGGAGCCGCGCGAGGCTCTGCTGAGGCGGGGACGGGCGGTCGAGGGGGCACGACTGCCGGGTAGGGTCGGCGACGGGCGGCGCGCTGCTCGAGGCCGGCAGCGAGCTCTAGCGAGGCTGGCGCCGGGCGGCGAGGCGGCGCGGGCGCGCGAGGGGGCCGGGGAGGAGCTTGCGGGCGCGCTGGGAGCGGAGGAGGCCCGGAGAAGCGGCGGGCGAACTGGGGCGAGGCGGAGCGGGCCGCTGGGGCGGACGCTGTGGGAAGGGGGGGCTGAGCGGCGAGGGCTGGCTCGGCGAGAGGAGAGGGTGGCGGGCGCCGGCGACGGAGACGGGAGCGCGGGCGGGACGGGGCGGAGCGGAGGTCGGGGCGGCGGTGCGCGGACGCGCTGGCGGCGGAGCTCGAAGGGAGGACGCTGGAGGAAGCGGGGGTGGAGGCCGCTGCTGTCGGTGACGCGGGCCGACGGAGGGGAGCTCCCTGGGGGCGACGGCGAGGATGGAGAGGGCGGGCGGCGCAGGACCGCTGGCGGGGAGGCGGCGGTTCGAGGTGGACGGCACGGCGGGAGGGCGAGGGGTTCCTGGGCGGTGAGGAGGGCGGCGGACTCCGGCGGAAGGCGGGGAGCAGGAGCGCGGCGACGCGGCCGGCCGCTGCAGACGCGAGGGGAGAGGGCGAGCAGGGTCGGGGACGGGAGGAAGGAGAGGGAGAGGAGCGCGTGCGGGCTGGGACGCGTGGTGGCGGGTCCCGCGTGGGACCGGGGGTGGGGAGCACTGGAGGTGAGAGGATACAGGGCGGGGCTGGCTTTGGGGGCCCGGGTGGCAGTGGCCAGTGGCGCGGGGAGGCAGCGTGCGCGCATGTGCGATTGTGTGTGTGGGTGCTTGAGTGGGGAGGGGGCCCCACGGGGCAGGGACAGGGGAGGCCGAGTGGGGCCCGGTCTGCGGTTGGTGGGGCTTGTAGGCTGAGTGAGGGAGAGAGATAGAGAGGGGTGAGGGCTGGGACAAGTGTCAGGTGGGGATTGGGTAGAGGGAAGAGGGAAGCTGAGGTGTCAGCATGTGAGTGGCCAGGGTGAGGTGGAGGGTTGGGTGAGGGTAGCTAAGTTGGTAGGAATAGGATTAGAAGGGCGGTTCAGCTGGACCGTTTTAAAAACAGGGGTGGTCGTTCGGGTCGGATTGGCCCGTTCGACTGCCCCTACTAAAATAATTAATAATTTTATTTATTTTAATTATCTTTTGTAACTAATTTTAGACAAACAAAATATCCGAACAACCGGGTTTGGCGTTTGAATAATTGTCGGGCGTTTAGAAAACGAAGCGGCTTTGCGAAATAGTTTTGGCAAACAATGCATGATGATGACGATGCAATGCACAAAAACAACGCGATTTTCTAGTAGTGGTTTTGCGGGATGCCACAATTCGACACCACTAACAATGGATCTCGCCCTCGAGATCCGCCTCATGGTACCGGAAGGGAGGTCGGCGATCTGCATCTTCTCACTTCGTGTAGATCCTCGCGACACCACTAACGAGGGGTCGTTGTTCGTGATCGTCGAGAGAACACTCCGGAAACAAAAGGTCGAAGGTAGAGGTATCAACAAATAAAGCCACCTCTAGCTTCCGATGGGAGAGGGGGAACCGATGCATTCTCGTCCACTTCAATGTACGCAAGCGAATAGAAAGGGTAGTCGGCATGGGGGCCAATCCATCACGCACCCAAACTATTACTCTGCACAATCAGTAGAAAAGAGTGCAACCGTTCTCGGAATCAGACTGAAGATCTCGACAAGCGAGTTTCGGAACAAAGGAGTGATGCAGACTCTGCATCGGATCTGGTGTAGATGATGTCGTCGCGCCGGAGAACACCGGAAAACACAAACAAGAACAAGAATGGTAACACCTTAGACGGATTCCTCAGGCAGCACGAACACCGGATGCTAGAGCACCGTTACCAAAGGAGGAAGCGAAACCCTAAAGGCGCGACGGAAACCCCACCACGAGAAATCCTGGACTCGCAGAAAAGATAAGAGGTGGATTCAAACACGCTGAGGTGAGAGGAGAGCAGCAGAGGGGTAAGGAGTAAAATCAGACCTAATCAGAACTATCCAACCGATTTTGCAAAATAGTTTTGACACTCTACTTCGGCCGTTAGCTAGGTTATCCTACAGGCTGGACTTGTGGGGTATCGCAACCGCCGAGCTCGATACCACTCAGAACACCCTCGTAATCGGACCTATGCAAGTTTTAGCAAAATTCGCCAAACCCGCATAGAAACGATTCAAAGGTGCTCACCAGCACTTTCGCAAGGGCGGAAAGCAAAGTAATAACATTACACAACAGTCCTCGATGGGACCCATAACAGATATATATAACAGACTCAAAGAGTCAAGAATACGTATATAATATACAAGATCCAAATCACCTTGAAAACGGTAGAGCCGCCACGGACAAGATGCAAATGGGGCTAAGAGCCTCAAGAATAACCAATGGCGCCCATAACCCCGCCTGTGCCAAGCCGGAAGGGTAACCCTGCTAACGACGTCGATCCCAAAACCTGCTTAAACAAAAGGGGTGCCGACAAAGGGCAAAGCAGAAAACAAAGAAGGAGCGTCAGTACTGAGGCCAGTACACGGCGAGGCTAGAATTCGGCGGTCCTCGCCTACATAGGTATGGTGGACTGAAGCGGCAGCGGCAGCATGCACTAAACAACCTATAGAGACTCGATACAACTGGCGGTTATCAGAGAGGGGTAAGGATGACCTATCCGGATCCAACCTGAAGCTAACACCAAAACAAACCCATCCTGGCGTTTCCCCCTCGAGACCAAACGAGGAAGTCAACCGAGGAACTCACACCTTTGGCAGTTTTACTTATTCAGTTATAGTTGCGGCAGATTACTAGTCAGGTTTAGTGAATCGTCCTGATAAAGTAAACAGTGGGTACTTTTAGTTGACCATTCCGTTATAGTGGCAGCACTTACTAGTCAGATACAATTTAACATGAGATAACCCATAAACCCAGCAGTTGTTGATACTTTTATTCAGCCATTCTGTTGTAGTTGCAATACTTACTATTCAGGTACAATGGTCGCAAGCGACACACAAAACAAGTAATTGTGGGCAGTATTATTTAATCATTCCATTATAGTTGAGCTGATTACTAGTCATTATAAGTCAAATTTATAGCAAATAAACTTTAGTTATGCTTGTCTATGATCGAGATACTGTGCTCCAAGTCGTCCATATCCGCGGACACGGCTTTCAGAAAGTTTTACCCGGCCGGGGTGCACCAATAGCAACACACGCTCGATCAACCTCGGAAAAACCAAATCAAAACCCAACGAGGCTTTCACGACTGAACAATCACAGGATTCAGAAATATTTCAGGGGCCACCCTTAAGTAGATTCCATAACGGTTAGCCGACCGAGACGGCCTCAAGGTTTGGGTGGACGGCAGAACGACGGGAACCCGAAGTGTGGCTGGGCTTGTCGATACCGCAGAACGTGTCCCGATCCTAAACAGTACAGTGTGCACCTCGCACAATCGTAAATAAAGCGGTAAACATGGCATAAGTACAGGATAGTAAAAACACCTCAAACTAGTTTGTGGCCCCAAGAAATAAGACTGAATCAAGCTCTGGCTCAGGGGGGTCCCATATACCTCCCGGATGTGGATAGCGCGATAAATCAAGGAACAGGTATCAAGTACTCGGGGTCTTACGGGACACAAGTGGGCGTTCGGAAACCAAATATTTTCTATCACCCACCGATGCCTCTGCTTATTCAATTTTAGTTGTTAAACAGAAATTTAAAGTGACGATAAGTAAAACTAGCACCTTCTCCAACATAAACATGCGGCAATACATCAGCAATTGTGGCTCTTGACGACACGCAACAGCACTTGAGCAAGCGACTACGACGCGCAAGTCCAACTATCTACCAAACAACAGGTAATAGGATGTGTCCAAGGCAATATAGGGGTGCAGGGGATATCACAGGTACGGAAACTAAAGCATCGCAACACAGATAGCAATAGATCAACAGGAGGGAAGTAAATACTATAAAAGTAAGATAGGTAGAAAGAGGGAGATGCTCGCCTGAAAACATTGTCGAAAGGTTCAACCGAAGATCGGGGCGAAGCTCACATCAACTCAACGACCTTATCCGCGAAGAAGCAAAACACTAGAAGAAACACCGGATGCAATATTTAATACTAAGGCAGAAGATCGGCATGATGCATGTATGATGGATGACATGATAAAGATGCGATGCAATTAGATCATATTAAGTGGAACCGGGGTCCCGACAATTAATTAGGTGGTTCATGTTGTTTAACTTCCCCGCAATTTACATGTTGTTATAACAAGGCAAGATAAGATACCGGTTCGCTACACAAGTTTAAATGAGGCCAATATAAGACTAGATTTGCCCGCATATGGGCCCCATATTTAATTATTAGGTGAATCGGCATAAGGCCCCCAAACCACATGATATGCATGCGAGATGACAATTAAATATGCAACAAGTTGTTATTATGTGATAAAATAGGGTTCTCGGATAAGAGGTTCACACATTAGGGGTCTCGACGAACTTGGGGATCCGGGGGTTCGGGGTCGGACAGGGTCCGGTCTCGGGGTCCAGGGTTCGACGGATTGGTCTCGGCGGGAACATTCTCGGATATCGGGGGTAGTTCTTGTCGCATCCGGGGTCTTCGGGTTATGTTGTCGATCTTGGCGTTCAGAGTGGAGAACTTGGCGTTCCGGTGGCGGTCTTGGCGTCAGGGTCCTCGCGTCAGGAGTAAAGTACTTGACGTCCTCGAGGGAGTACTTGTCGTATCCGGGGTAGGCGGCCATGTTGTAGGTCTTGTCGTCTCACGCGTAGATCTTGGCGTCCCGCGGCGACGTGCTTGTCGTTCGGGAATCCTCCGAGTCCGCGAGGGCGATCTTGTCGATGTCGGATCGGCGATCTTGTCGAGGGCTTTGAATGGCACTCGATGGTGCACCTTGTCGAAGGCATCGGATTCCGATGTGAAGATCTTGTCGAGGTTCGGGTTCGGTTATGAGGGTCGTTGTCGATCTTGGATTGGCGTCGGTGTGGATCTAGTCCGAGGTCGGGAATGTGGCGTAGTCTCGGGCACCGCTTGGTTACAACATCACACGTGCACGCATACTCTTACACACGCACAGGGGAGGTGGGGAGGACCTGACGGACGACCCTTGCTATGAGGAGGAGGCGAGGCCGGGCTCGTGATGAGGACGAGTCGGGCCGTCAGCGGACAGCAGCTCCGCCAGAGGAGGACGGGTAGGCGGCAGGCCGGCGAGAGAGCTCCCGGGCTGCCGAGGAGGACGGAGCCAGCGCGAGGCTCTGAGGCGGGGGCGGGCGGTCGAGGAAGGCCGTGGCGTCGAGTAGAAGGGCGGGTAGGGCGGCTGGCCTTTCGGTAGCGGAGCTCTAATGAGGGCTGGACGTCGGCTAGGCGGGAGGAGCTTGCGCCGCTGGGAGCGGAGGAGGCCCGAGAAGCGGCGGCGGCCAGTGAGCGGCCAGGCGGAGGCGGGCTGCTGGGAAGGGAGACTCGGGCGAGGGCTGGCTCAGCGAGAGGAGGGTGGCGCTGCACGGAGACGGAGCTGCGGCATGTGGGCGCGGAGCGGAGGTCGGGCGGTGCGGTGACGCTGGCGGCGGAGCTCGAAGGGAGGACGCTGGAGGAAGCGGGGGTGGAGGCCGCTGCGGTGTGACGGGCGGAGGAGCACGGCGAGGATGGAGAGGGCGGGCGCAGACCGCTGGCGGGGAGGCGGTTCGAGGTGGGCAACGGCGGGAGGCGAGGGTTCTGGGCGGTGAGGAGGCGCGGACTCCGGAGGCGGGAGCGAGGCGAGGCCTGGCCGCGACGGCAGCGAGGAGAGGGCGGCAGGGTGGGGCGGGAGGAAGGAGAGGAGAGGAGCGTCTGGCTGGGGCCCGTGGTGGCGGGTCCCGCGTGGGACCGGGGGTGGGGAGCACTGGAGGTGAGAGGATACAGGGCGGGGCTGGCTTTGGGGGCCCGGGTGGCAAGGGCTGATGTGAGGGAGGCAGCGTGCGCGCATGTGCGATTGTGTGTGTGGGTGCTTGAGTGGGGAGGGGGCCCCACGGGGCAGGGACAGGGGAGGCCGAGTGGGGCCCGGTCTGCGGTTGGTGGGGCTTGTAGGCTGAGTGAGGGAGAGAGATAGAGAGGGGTGAGGGCTGGGACAAGTGTCAGGTGGGGATTGGGTAGAGGGGAGAGGGAAGCTGAGGTGTCAGCATGTGAGTGGCCAGGGTGAGGTGGAGGGTTGGGTGAGGGTAGCTAAGTTGGTAGGAATAGGATTAGAAGGGCGGTTCAGCTGGACCGTTTTAAAAACAGGGGTGGTCGTTCGGGTCGGATTGGCCCGTTCGACTGCCCCTACTAAAATAATTAATAATTTTATTTATTTTTAATTATCTTTTGTAACTAATTTTAGACAAACAAAATATCCGGAACAACCGGGGTTTGGCGTTTGAATAATTGTCGGGGCGTTTTAGAAAACGAAAGAGGGCTTTGCGAAATAGTTTTGGCAAACAATGCATGATGATGACGATGCAATGCACAAAAACAACGCGATTTTCTAGTAGTGGTTTTGCGGGATGCCACAAAAAGTCATAGTGACGATGTCAGAGTTTTGATTTTCTTCAGGCGGGGTCTTCCGCTTTGTGATGATGTTCCCCCGAGCTTGAGTTGGAATGGCCGTTGCCAACTGCCGCAAACCCACTAGCCAATTGAATCATCTGGTTCAAGTCTAGCTGGTGATTTTCCTACAGGCGCTTCAGCTTATGTCGGAGCAACGTGCCCCTTTCCAACCCATCGATGAAGGCGGCCATGGCGGTCTGGGCATGCACTTCTACGCAAGAATTCTTCATATCCAGCCAGCGGGAGAGGTAGGCGCGAGATGTCTCATCTTTCTCGTGCACGCACCGCTGTAGATCGCCAACAGTGCAGGGGCATTTGTACGTACCCTCGAAGTTCTTGGTGAATGCTTCTTGCATGTCCAAACAATTGCAGATGGATCTTTCCGGCAAGTCATCAATCCATTGACGGGTTGTGCCCACCAACATCAATGGGAGGTACTTGACGGCGACATTGGGGTTACCCCCGGCGATTTCCACCGTGTTGCCGTAGTCCTACAACCATGTAGCTGGCTTGGCGGTACCTACATAGGGCTTGATGGTCTTGTCAATCCGAAAACCTTTGGGGTAAGTTGCGTACCGTATCACAGGTCCAAAGCAACGTGGTCACAGGTATGGTCCTTCCCGGGCCTCGTGGATCTTGTCTAGACGCGAGCGTGCATCGTATGGCTCCAGGCTTCTTTTCTTCTTCTTGCCATCAGGGGATGGGCTGCGTGAACGACGCGGGCCTCCTCCGCCATGGTGGCTGCTAGGTGGCAACGGAGGCAGAGGTGGCGGTGGGTTAGCTTTCTTGTTGTTACCCTCCTGCGATGCCTCACGCTTGTCGCGGTTGCTTGTCGGACGCGGAGGGTCATGGCGCGACCTGCTCTTATGTCCTTGGTTGCTCTCTCCGTCATGACGGGTCTGCTCCGTGTTGTCGCGGATGACGATGCCGCTCTGCCTTGGCGGAGGCATATCCGTATGACGGTGAGATTTGTTATCTTCACGATGTCGGGGGGATCGGGGCGGTGGCGATGGACGACGAGGTTGGGCCTTGCCCCCATGGTCGGAGGATATGGGGATAGCATCCTTCATGTTGCGCGCATCCCTCCATCTTCATTCTGACGAACCCGTCTGAGACCCAACATCAAGAGGAGATCTGTCCCTTGGTGGCTTATGCTGGATAGACTGGCAAAACGCTGGGTCAGACTCAAGCCTATGAGAGGTGGCCTTTTCCTGCTGCTTCACCGCCTTGGCCACTAGGTCGTAGACCTGGTCCACCGCTTCGGGTGATCTATCCTGCTCTAGAAGGGTCTTGGCGACGGCGAGGTTAAGGAGAGGAGTGGGCATCACCTACTTGCCTTCACTGTCAATGTATGGCTTGGCTTGTGCCGGCTTCGAGGGAGCCCATCCTAGGTTTCGCCAGACACCAGGATCGTTGATGACGTGAGCTGGAGCTTTCTTGGCCTTCTGCTGCTGTAGCAGAGTCTTGTACTCAGCCTCCATTGCTTTGGCTTTCTCTATTGACTTCTACGCGTTGGCCAGATCTCGATATAGCTTTGCGCCTTGCTCCGCGATGGCCTGAGCTTCCTCCAGCAGTTGCTGGCGCTTCTCGTCAAGCTGGACTACATGGCGAATATGAGCCATGGTCATAGGCTCGACGAGGAGATTGTCGTACATCACTCTGTCAGCTGGAGTAACTTGGGCAGCAGCAGACATAGATGTCTGAGGCGGCGGGTTTGCGGTGTTGTTGTTGCTCGGACCGGTGCCGAGTTCCTGCGGCTCTTGCACTGGGTTAGGAGGAGGGGGCATGTCCTTTCCGCGATCTTTATCGACAACGACAGGTGGTCCCTTCCCCATGTCCAGCGCTGTAGGCGGAGCTCTTTCGGGTTGATCTTCATCCATCGCCGTCCCAATGGTGACAAACACCTCTCAGGGCGTGACGGTGTTGTTGGCCTGCTCGTCGCGCTTGTAATCCTCCTCCATCTCCTACATGGCAGAGTCTATCTCCTTCGGACTGAAATCTATCTCCTTTGAATCTTCACTAAATTCGGCGTAGAGCGCGTCAATAACGAAGTCGGAGGGTGCCGGGGCTTCCTCGATGACGGGGGTAGAGGTGCAACAGCAGCGATGATGACTGGAGGCGGTGGCGCAGCTGCGGCGATAGCGGACGGAGGCGGTGGTGGTGGGGGCTGAGGCGGAGGGGCTCCGTCAATGAGCGCAAGGGTTGTCTGAGCTGCCTCCTCAGCCTCCGCGTAGTTGTTGATGGTGTTCACCATGCTTTCGAAGGTGAGGCGTCTTGAAGCTTGCTGCCACCTTAGCGAATGCCGGAGAAGCGTACCTTGGTCCAGTCCTTCCACAAAGTGATACATGGCATCATCATTAGGGTAATGCGCCAGATCGGCCCATATACAGAGCCACCTGGCAAGGTAATCGCGGGGGTTTTCGTCTTCTCTCTGAACGCAGCGCACCAGATCAAAGATGGTAACCACGCCGACGAACTTGGATCTCTGCTGTCCAGACGCGCGGACAAAGCCGGCGGACTTGCAGCGATCTTCCACCGTTATATCCTGCACAGGGGCAGTTTGGGTGGGCCTTGAATTTTTCCGATCTTTGTCGGCAAACTCCAAAAAGAGATCCGACATCGATCCTTCTGCGAACGTGTCCTTCCCGTAGGCGGTCCGTGTGGGTCTTGATGCTCCTCCGACTCCCAGGGAACTAGTGCCCGAGTCGGTTTCGCCGATGAAGAGGTGGATATCTCCGATGGGGACGATCGAGCACCACGTAGGGTTCGTCTTCGCCGGGATCCAGAACTCGTCGGGAGGGACGATCGGAACGTTGCTGGAGAATAGAACATGACCGATGGCTACGGTTTTGCCGATTCCCGCGAAGATCTTGGTCATCACCCGCTGAAGAGCCTGAAGCGCCTCTTGCCCCACGGTGGGCGCCAGCTGTCGTGGTATTGCCGATGAGTACGCCATGGAGGGGTCCTCACAGTGCATGTTTAGAGACGTGGGGGAAGGCGGACGATTGACGGGTACGAGATCACAGTTTACCCAGGTTTAGATCCCACGATGGTGGCGGAATCCTACTCCTGCTATAAATCACTATAATGGTAATACGCCGAGTTATAGGGATTGGTCGATGTGCGAGGTGCGTCGTAATCGACACTAGGTTGTCTGAGATTGTGCCCTAAAGGCTCCCATAGTCCCGACTTATATAGTCGTCAGGTCCTAGGGTTACAGGGAAAAGTCCTAGCCGGACAGGTTACAGAGTCCTACACTGCGTACAACTAGTCTAGCGTGTCTTGCACTCAAGGCTCTGGGTACGTCGGTGACTCCTCCGTAGCCTTCCTTTATCCGGTATGGGGCTCCCTTCTGGATCCATCTAACTGGGTCGCCCAGCAGGCCATGGGCCATGCTACCAACTGTGGGCCACCCGGGTTATCCGAATAGGAGACATGCTATGAGGATACCCATATAGCATATCCCCAACAGTAAAATCCAACGAAAATGGTCTGCCACCGCGGCGAGGTCGGTGTCGACGAGAGACCATGGCTGGTTGAGATTCTTCATCGACCAAACCTCTTCGTCGACTATCGGCCGTCCTACAGGCCCGCCGCCCCTCAAGGCACCTCGGAGATAACTGCATGCTGCTAGCTACCCTCCTTACCTCCTCTGCCCTCCAACTATTCGACGGAATCACCATGTGACTTTTCTCGGTGCCTTTGTATGTTTTTTTAAAAAAATTTGACTGTAGCCGTTTTGTAGATGAAGAGGCTAAGGGAGTACACCATGGATGACTAATCGTCATCGTCGTCGGAGGAGGAGGAGGAAGATGACAATGACGTTTAGATGGCCATGACCGTCATTTTGAATGGTGAAGTTCAACGGCCGAGACTTGGGTCATAGTTTGGCCGCCTCTACATCAATTGGTTTAGAGCTGTGGGCCATGCCAAGATCGTATGAGACTACTTCAATGAAAATGATATCTATCTGTAGAAATATTTTCACCGGCGATCCCACATGCACAAGACCCTCTTCCTCGTCATTACAAATGCAGCCGAGAAGCATGATGATTGGTTCAAGCTTCAGAGACGGATGGCAATGGGTACCCGCAACCCGCTTACCCTGCGGGTTTTTACCCATTAGGGTAAGGGTATGGTAGTAAATTTATACCCACGGGTAAGTAATTAGGCAAAAATCTCTACCCATTGGGTATTGCGGGTGCGGGTATGGTAATGAAAAACCCGCACCCGCATACCCACCCACCCGACATCTTAGTAGATGACACGTGAGGAATTAGTATTATAGCATTTTTCTTAAAAATTGTGAAATTCCGGAGTTCACGAGTGTTGTTATGTGACTGATTGTGGTATGTCGTGTGACTGTTTTGCAATTATTTTGAGATTTCAAAATTTGAAAAATATAATTTCTATACAACTTATGTTTGAACATAACTTGTTTTCTTCACATATATCATGTGTTTGGCTATGTCTTTTCATTATTTAATATATATTTGCTTCCTTGCTGAAATCGTGAATGAATGAAAATATATGCTATTATTTTTTATATGTTGTGTTATTACAATACCTTATTAAGTTGTTTGGATTAATTGGTGGGTATTACCCGCAGGTTTTGATTGCGGGGGTGTGGGTTTGGTTAAGCTCCACCCGCACCCAACAGCCGTGGGTGCCATCCGTATCCGGTGAGGTAAGCATGAGCCCATTGATGAAGTTTCTTGCGGCTTTTCCGAGTGCTTACTTATGGGTGTTCTGTAGATGTCGTTGATGACTATGTATTTGAACTATGCAAGATTGGCTTTCAATAGTTCCATTTCTAGATTAAAACAATTACTCCTCTAATTATAGGGAATCGTTTAGAACTGCATTTTTTTTTAGTAAATTTTGGGGATTAGTTAGAGATGTGCTAATCGTTATATGGAGGGGTAGTATGGATGGGATGCAATCTTGCAATATCAAATTAATTTCCTTAAGAAAAAAATACAAGTCAATCCTAGGTACGACAGCCTTTCCTCTAGGAAAATCACTACATTGAGCCTTTTGCTAAGAGAAAAATACGATACGCCAATAAGTTTTCCTAAACAAAATAGTCGGTAATAAATATGGTAAACAAATAAATTGAGCAACAAAAGATCTTTTTCTTAGCGAATTGGGAGCAAGAAAATATCACGATCGGCAGTAGAGTCACTTGCATCATGAAGACACTACAATAATTTAGACATGTTGAATGCAAGAAGATGATTTAATCCTGAGGATCTAATAGCGACGAATAAATTAAATCGATAGAAATTGTTGTTTCCTCGTCATCTGGCTTACGTCATCCCTAGAGGTAGAGATTACAGGACGAACGACACACAAGACCACCGGATCGATCAAAATCCGATGTGCGCGCAGGCGGTAGTCGGTAGATCAGGCGTGCAGGAAGCCATTACCGTTGGCCGGGACGGTATCGTCGAAGGGCCCGTGCGGCTGGATCTGCTTGCACATCTCGAGGTAGGCGTAGTAGAGGACCCGGTTCTTGGCTCCGGTGCGGTGGCGTCCGGTGTTCTTGCAGAAGTACTTGAGCTGCTCCAGCGTGCAGCAGCCGAGCATCTGGCCCAGCAGGAGGAAGAGCCAGTTGATCTGGCCCTTCTCGGCGGGGATCGCCGGCCACAGGCAGCCGTCCTGCCCGCACGCCTCGCAGTCCGGGAGAGCGGGGTTCATCCACGCGTACGGGGCGCGGTCGTTGAAGGAGTGGCGGTTGGCGGCGACGTACTCGCGCACCTCCCGGAACTTGGCCTCCAGGTCGAACGCCACGGTGGCCCTGCAGTTGCAGTGCTTGCAGCGGGCCTCACCCTCGACGGTCGTGATGCCCCGGCGCAGCAGGCTCTCCAGGGTGTCGTGCCGCGCGGGCCGCCCCGTCGCCCACGGGAACGGAGGCGGCGGCGGTGGCGTCCCGTCCGCGACGTCGTCGGGTCGCGGCTCGCTGCTTCGGCGGCGCTGGCTGGGGGCGGGGGTGTCGGGCCGCGGCTCGCTGGTCCGGCGGCGTTTGCTCGGGGCGGAGTTGTCGAGGCGGCGCCGGGTGGCGCGCGCAGGCGAGGAAGGAGGAGGAGGAGGTGGTGGAGGAGGAGAAGTACGTGGCGGCCTCCGCGGCGGGGTGGGAGCGGCGGCGTAGATGGATCCGAGGGTCAGGGCGAGGGGGTCGTCGAGGAGGACGACGTCACGGACCATCGCGGCTTCCCCGTCCATTCCCATCCAAGCGCTTCCTGCCGCCGCCGCCGCCGCAACTACCACTGCTGATCTGCTTGCTGCCCTGAAAACGGCGAGGGAGGTTTGTGGGGTTTATGGCTTTATTATGCGGCAGGACACGGCCGATCCCAAGTCGCGAGGTGGTTCTGACCTTGTACTACTACTGTACTATAGTAACAACCACGCTAATCTTTTGGACAAGATACGATTGCTTTCCGACCATTTCTCTCGCTTATCTCCCCTTTTAATTCGATCCTCCCCTAACAAAAAAGCATGTTCAAATTATCTCTCCAAGGCAGGCTCTCTTTACTTACCGTGTTCCCCTCCTTCGTTCACGGAGAGGCATCGTGCCTGTGAGACATGCAGCTGGGCCCGACACTACAATGTCCCCATGTGTCAGTGAAAAATGGGCTACACACGACGCGTCGCCTAGGATTTCTTTCCTCTTGTCGTGATCTCACATATGTTCGATGGACCCCACTGCCCCGGGACACCCTAGCATGCAATGCATATGCATGCATGTCTTCCTCCCTTTCTGTTGCCGGCTGCCGCGGTGCTGCTGGGAATCCAAGATCTCCTCCTTCTTACAACTGACTCGCGAGTTAAGACTTGCCGTATTTTGCGTTGGGTTAACCTCGCAACAACAAACATGTCGAGGCCAGTGCCGCACCGTGCGCAAAGCCACGGCACCCCTCTCTTTGTCACGACAACCAGGCCGCGTCAACGTTTTTGGTAGTACTAGCAAACATGCATGATCAAAACCCCTAAAGCTAGGCAACCCTTTTGTGTTCCTAATCCTATTGCAAAATTTTGAACCCAAACCAAATGGGCAAACCTTATAACCATTATCAACATTCAAATTTGACGGAAAACCAAATGAGTCTGATCACCATCGGTGCTTCGATTTTTCCTAATGGTCACTAAGGTGACTTGAGAACATTCATTTAGAGATCAAGGGATATATCATGTTTAATATTCGGTTAGCACATTTGACTCTGGTTACAAATTCTTGTAAGCACAAAATTTGGATACAGATCAAATGAGTAAAATTATAAAGCATTGACAAAATACAAATGTGGTTGGAAATCAAATGATCAAGAGTAGACTCTATGTTAGCGTTAGCTATATATTTGTCTTTTCATAACGGTCACTAAGGTGTCGTGACACTCCTTCATTAATTAGATATCAACTCGGTCGCTCATGTCCAATTTTGCATTCGCACACATTTGACTCTAGCTGGCAATTCTTTTGAAGAAAGAAACCCATTAGACATCTTACAAGAATACTAAGTTACCAATTCTTTTTAGGAAGAAACCTATAGGAAATGTTCAAGCATAATATTGGCAATATTAGATTCTGGACCTACACACCAAGTGTGCCCAAATTGCAAATGTGTCCAAAAATCAAACAAGTCCAACCACCCTTTGTGTTAGTGCTAGCTATATTTGTCTTTTCTAGCGGTCACTAACTTCGCATGAGAAGACTCGCTTAGAAATTCGCTGGACAATCTATATCTAATATTGGTTTAGCACATTTATCCTAGTTACAGTTTTCTTTTCTGATGAACCTAGTTATAGGATTTTATTCCACTAATTCTTGAGGCATAAAAACCTCCCATGTGGCCTCGGACTGAAGATCGGACCTTTCCAGGCTCAGTCCTTGACCAAAGCACAAAAAACCCCCAAGTTTTCTCCATTTTTTGCAATACTTCCATTGATTTTATTTTGAATTGAGTCTTTTTTCTAAATAATTTTAAAACTAAAACTAAGATCTATACTTCCTAGTTTTTTGGGGCCTATATTAGGTGTTGGGTTGGGCGTGATACTAGTTGAATGTCGAGGGCACTAAGTCCCCATTTTAGAAGGACTTGTTGAGTTGTGGTTCAAAGTGGCACCCTTCATGCTAGATTTAAAGGTGTTGAGATGACGTGGTGGTTTTGGGTATTTATGAACTCTATAATACAATTTTCATGTCGCCCTTCATCTCTCTCTCTCTCTCTCTCTCTCTCTCTCTTTGTCTGTCTGCAGTAAGTCTTTGTATAGTTTTTGTGTTCCGTGTTTTTTTTTGGAACTGAACATTCCATAATAAGTGCATATAGTAATAGAAACACAGTGATTCCTTGTCAAACAAGTGATACCTACCGACCTCTATGTTAGCACTAGCTATATTTGTCTTTTCCTAACTGTCACTAAGGTGTCGTGACAAGCCTTCATTAATTAGATATCAACTCGGTCGCTCACGTCCAATTTTGCATTTGCACACATTTGACTCTAGTTGGAAATTCTTTTTTAGAAACAAATCCATTACATTTTACAAGAATACTAAATGATCAAAAAATAGGAAGAAAAATATAGGAAATGTTCATGAATAATATTGGTAATATTGTATATTGGACCTATACCAAGTGGGGGCAAACTTATAAAGCTTGCCAAAATTGCAAATGTGTTCGAAAATCAAACAAGTCCAACCACCCTTTGTGTTAGTGCTAGCTATATTTGTATTTTCTAATGGTCACTAACTTTACATAAGAAGACTCACTTAGAAATTAGCTAGAAAACATCTAATATTGGTTTAACACATTTATTCTAGTTACAATTTCTTTTCAGATGAACCTAGTTATAGGATTTTATTTCACTAATTCTCGAGGCGTAATGATCTCCCATCCTGCCTCAGACCGAAGGTTGGACCTTTCCATCTCAGTCCTTGATCAAAGCACAAAAAAACCCCCATTTTTTCTTCATTTTTTGCAATACTACCATTACTTCTATTTTGATTTGAGTCCTTTTTCTAAATAGTTTTAAAACTAAAACTAAGATCTATACTTCCTAGTTTATTTTGGGCCTAAATTAAGTGTTGGGCCTTGTAACATCCCAGCGTTTAGGAATCAATGAAGGGTAAAAATAAGAATATGTGCATGTACATGTATTCATCTGTAAAATTAAGGTAATTTTTTGTAGACTAAAACCCTGAGGGATGAGAGTTTCTTTCACTATGTTGAGTTAGGATTTAGCTCATCTTGGTGAATGCTATGAATTCTAGCATGACCTCTAGGTATTTTGAACTATTTTGGGATAATAATTTAAATTCGCATTTAAATTTGAATCTACATTTCAAATATTTCAAACCAAAGGCATTTAAGAGTTAATTGTTTTCAAAGTACATTTGAGTCTTTTAATGTGAGGCATTATTACATTATATAATAAAAATTCGATAAACATAAATTCTAGATATTAAAGTAATACAAATATATACAAATAAATAGGAATCCCTATTCTTTTATTATTCAATATTCCAAAGATATAAATCATACAAGTGAATAAGAATTAATTACAACATTAGTAATTACAAGTAAAGAAAAGTAATGCTTTATTGAATAATACATATATTACATTGTTCTTTACAAAAGAATAAAATAAAACCTATACTATCCTTTCTAAACTAAGTCTTGTATCTCCATATCTTCCTTTGTAAGAAACCGTACCTGCAACCAAACAAAGATAAATAAAAGGGTTAAGTATTAGTGTATTTCTCTTAGATTTAATAGTGAAGTGCACTGTTCAAATTCATCATTGAGAAAATATTAAAGAAAGGGGCAAGTTTCACAAAAGAGCAATATATGTTCTTAATCCAACCTTTGTCTCAGAATAAACTCATTGACATTATAGAAGAGGGGCATAACCATAAAATTAGAAGTGAAAGAATTAAATCAAGATATTTTGACTTGAACTGATCTCAAACAGTGTAAGCAGCTCACACATACATGCATGCACATGGTGTTGTCAACACAGGAGGCGCCCAGGGAAGGAGATAAGTATCAATTGAAGAAGAGAGAGCTCTATCTCTGTTGAAGACATTCTCAACACACAAAGAACAACAAGAACACACATAGCTTCATCACTGGTATTCACTAGATCAACCATCAAATCCACCATAGAACCCACCAACTAAATCATCAAGAATGGTCACCTAAAGGAGGAGGAGGTCTGGGTGTAGAGCAAGGCCAAGCCAGGAGCTGGGAAGAGGAAGGAAGGTCACTCATAGGAAGCATTAATTCCAAGCCTAGCAAATGATCATTGTTAAGGGAAACATATAGCCACCACATCCACATCAACAATAGGTTAGATGTTTCCAAAAAGATCATACCTTGTATTTGTTCCTACCATTTATAAGGACATGATTGCTGGATTGGATAAAATCCTCTAAGTTACACCCAAATGGGGTGTAAACTCATCACTTAATATTTTAAAAGCCACAAGTAGCATCTGTTCTCTATCTAATTAACAGATTAGGTCTCAACCTATGAATCACTGACCTAATCTAGTGCCAGCAAATATTAGAAACTAGAAGTAGCCAAACTCATTGGTCGATTTCTACTAGGCACACTCTAGTTACTGGAAGCACCACAGTAGAAGCCTAGCTTCATAAGTATTCCCAAAGTAAAGAGTAACAGATCACGCTAGTTAGCATTAGCTACAAGCTTCAGTAAGCAATGGAACTAAATCATTTTCCTAACATTAAGCTATGAATCATTCATGTTTACTAAATAATCCCCAAATATTCATGTCAGTATATTTTAATCATAAGCATCATCACATAAAGGAATAAATCCTTATCTGGTACATAAAGTGAATCATTCCAGTAATTGTCTTAAATGACAACAGGTTAATATCTGCATATAGCATAGAGTTATTCTCTTAAGCAAGCCACAAGGAAATCATCATACCCAGATCATCAACAAAGTTCAGCATCAATACCTAGCCCTATTTTTATTCAAGTACAAATATATTCCAAATATTACCAACCATTTACAAGCATCCAGGAAATTATCAATATTATCAACATCTAAGATGGCACCATAGCATCAGCAAAGTTCATGCTTGAACATAAATCAATTGACAGAGCGCCACAGTCATTAGTCCTAAACAATCCATAGAGCTAAGTTCGCCACGATATCATAGGAATATCACTACACTAGGCAAAACTCAAGCATGGTTAAGAGTAAACAGAGACGGCGAAAAACCTTAGAACAGGGGCAAACCCCAATTAGGGGTTACAAGCCACAATATATTGAGGGGGCTTAGAGAGATACAAAAAGAAGAGGGGGAGAGAAAGAACTCGCCCGTAGGCCTCCCTCGGCAAGAAGTGGAAGAAGACATGGCAACATCAAAGGAATGGCGGCACGGGGAGCACCAGTGGCTCTAAAACCCGCGCCAAGTCATAACAAGGCAGCCATAGAAGGAGACGGTAGTACTAGCAACCATCGCACCGCCAAACCACCTGAGGAACACCGCAAGGTCACCGGGAACGACCGAGCGAGGAGGGAAAAACCCTAGTTACCAGTATAGGTGATGAGTCCAAAATTGGAACATTTTTACTTATTGTTTTTGCACAAGTAGAGTAGGATTTTTAGTATTTTACCGTGTTTTGATACGTCCAAAATGTATCTACTTTCCCGAACACTTTTGCTATTGTTTCCCCTCTAATTTGTGTGATTTAGATATAACTAACACAGACTAACGATGTTTTCAGCATAATTGCTCTAGTGTCTCGTTTTTGTGCAAAAAATCAACTTTCAAGAAAAATCCTAAAAAATATGCCAAAATCCTATTTTTCCAGAAGACTCACGGAGCCAGAAGACGGAGGGGAGAAAAGACCCGAGGGGCCCATACCACCCCCAGGCACGGGCCAAGCCTGGTCGCGTCTAGGCATGGTGTGGCCGCCTCGGACTCCGCCTCTACTTCTCCTTTTGCCTACATATACCCTCTGACCTAAAAACACAAGGGGGTTCGACGGTTTTCCAGATAGAGTTCCACTGCGCCGCCACCACCAGAAACCGCGATTCAGAACCAGAAACTTTGTTCTAGCACCCTGCTGGGATGGGGAATTGGTGGTGATCATCGCCATCATCATCACCGTCGCCTCTCCATCAACTATCCATGATTCCCCCATTCATGTGTGAGTAATTCCCCGCAATAGGTTATGGGGATGGTAGGGATTGGATGAGATCACTAATGTAATTGCATAAGATTGTTAGGGCATGGTGCCTAGTATCTATTGCTAGTGCTTTTTGATATTGTTGCAACTTGTTGTGCTTAATGCTTGTCACTAGGGTCCGAGTGCCATGATCTTAGATCTGAACATGGTATTGATTCATGATGATATTATTGTTCGTGATCTTACTTGCAAGTTGTGTACACATATCGTTGTCCGGAACCCGAGGCCCCAAAGTGACAGCAATTGGGATAACCGGAGGACATGGCTATGATGTGAGGATTATGTGTGTTCACGGAGTGTTAATGCTTTTCTCCAATGCTCTATTAAAAGGAGCACCTTAATTGCTAGTAGATTCCCTTGAGGCCCCGCTGTGGCATCCCGCAAAACCACTACTAGAAAATCGCGTTGATTTGTGCATTGCATCGTCATCATCATGTGTTGTCTGTCTAAAACTATTTTCGCAAAGCCCGTTTTGTTTTATAAAACGCCCCATCCTTAATCAAATATCAAACCCCGGGTCCCCGGATTATTTTTGTGTGTCTGATATCGGTTTGCAAACGGTGTTTGTAAAACAAATAAAAATATTTATTATTTTAGTGGGGCAGTCGAACGGGCCAAATGACCCGAACGACCGCCCCAGGATTTAAATCGGTCCACCTACAACCGCCCTTCTAAATCCTACATCTACCAATCTTTCTACCCAGCCCTTGCCTCCACATCACCCTGGCCACTCACCAGACGCCACATCAGCCCACTCCAAACCCCCCACCAACCACCCTCTGCCATGTGGCCTCCCTCTCTCTCCACTCTCCCCAACACACTCAGCACACGACGCACTCACGCACACCCCGCGCCCGACCAGGCCCCTCGGGATCCCACCCCTGGTCCCGCGCCCTGTCCCACCTCTGCTCCCCGTCCTCTTCCTCCCACCTCCCCCGCCCGCATCCTCAAGACGCGGGCGCAGCACCCAGTTCCCCTTCTCCTCCACCTCCGGCCACCAACCTCCCGCCGACGACCTCGCCTCCTCCTGCCGCCGCCGCGGCCCCCTCCCGCTCCCGCCCCCCTCGGCTCCCCGCCAGGCGCGCCGCTCGCCCTCCCCGCCTACCACCGCTCCACCGTCGTGTCCCCGCCGGAGGCCGCCTCCCGTCGGATGCTCGCCCGCCTCGTCACGGCCGCCCACCGCGCCGCCTCCGCCTCCGCTGCCGTTCTCCACCCCGCCTGCAGCCTCGCCGGCGCAAGCCCTCCCGCCACCAGCCTCCGTGCAGCGCCACGGACTCGCCGCCATCTCATGGCGCCGCCTTCACCTCTCGGCCAGCTTCATACCGAACTGCCGCGGCCCGCCCTCTTCGCGTCCTCCGGCCGCCTCATGAATCGCGCTGCCCTCCGGCGACCTCCACCGCGCCAGCTTCAAGCGCCGCCAAGCTCCGCCTGCCGCTCGTGCTTCTCACCTGTTCCTCCTCTTCGCCACTGGCCCGAGCCATCGCGCACCTCTCGCTTGACCGCGTTCCCGAGCTTTTCCCTGCCGTGCTCGCCGCTGGCCACCGGGGCCCGCTTCGTCGGCCTCCTCTGGCCCCGCCTCAGTCTTTGGCCAGCGCACCCCGTCGCCATCCGAGTTCGACATCGCCTCGTAGACGCCAAGAACGACCGTACCCGTTAGCCGAGGACCCGAGTGACTCCAAGTTCCCCTCCAACAAGATCTCCACCAGTTCGAAGCCGTGCCATGAATGGCGACAAGATATCCTTCGCGGACCGAAGACGATCCAGAGCGCCAAGAACTCCGACAGGGAACCGACGCAGAACGCCAAGCACTGCACCCCGGACACCAAGACGACCCGACTCGAGGTCCCGACAAGACCCTCGCAACGGCAAGATCGACCCCGTGGGACTCGACAAGATCTACCACATCAAGACCGTACCGAACCGGTGCCCCTCGACGAACCTCCGACAAGAACTTCGACATGGCCGAGAGCTACCGCAACCGAGTCCGGCACCGACAAGTGAAGTCAGAACCACCAAGCCCTTCCTCGCGGAACGCCAAGACCTACCCCCGCTATCCGAGAACGTTTCCGTCGAACCCTGGACCCTGAGACCGACCCCGAACCCCGGAACCCCAAGTCCGTCGAGACCCCTCAATGTGTGAACCTCTTCCCGGAACCCTATTTTATAACATAATACAACTTGTCGCATAATAATTGTCTTGCATGCATACATTCATGTGGTTTGGGGGCCTTATGCCGATTCACCTAATAATTAAATATGGGGCCCATATGCGGGCAAATCTAGCCTTATGTTGGCCTCATTTAAATTGATGTAGCGAACCGGTGCTATCTTTTACCATGCTAAAATAACATTTAATTTGTGGGGTAGCTAAACAACTTGAACCTATTAATTAATTATCGGGACCCCGGTTCCGCTTAATATGACCTAATCGCATCGCACCTTTGCCATGTCATACATCATACATGCATCATGCCGATCTTCTGCCGTGTATTAAATATTGCATCCGGTGTTTATTCTAGTGTTTTGCTTCTTCGCGGATAAGGCCATTGAGTTGATGTGAGCTTACCGATCTTGGTTGAACCTTCGACAATGTTTTCGTGAGCATCCCCCTTTCTACCTATCTTACTTTTATAGTATTTATTCCTCCTGTTGATCTATTGCTATCTGTGTTGCGATGCTCTAGATTCCGTACCCTTGATATCCCTTGCAGCCATATATTGCCTTGGACACATCCTATTACTTGTTTGGTAGATAGTTGGACTTGCGCGTCGTAGTCGCTTGCTCAAGTGCTGTTGCGTGTCGTCAAGTGCCACAGTTGTTGATGTATTGCCGCATGTTGATGTTGGAGATGATCATAGTTTTACTTATCGTTCACTTTAAGTCCTGTTTAACAACTAAAATTGTAGTAAGCAGAGGCATCGGTGGGTGATAGATAACATTTGGTTTCCGAACGCCCACTTGTGTCCCGTAGGACCCCGAGTAATTGATACCTGTTCCTTGATTTATCGCGCTATCCACATCCGGGAGGTATATGGGACCCCCGAGCGAGCTTGATTCTCTTATTTCTTGGGGCCACAAACTAGTTTGAGGTTTTATTTACGATCCTGTACTTATGCCATGCTACTTATGTATTTACGACATTGCGAGGAGCACATCTGCTGTTTAGGATCGGGACACGATTCCGCTGTGTCGACAAGCCCAGTTTTGGGTTCCCAATGCTCACACTGGCCCACCCAAACCTTGGGTCCGTCTCGAGCTAGCTTACTTGCAGGTGTAGACTTCAAGGGTGGCCCCTGAAATATTTCTGAATCTGTGATTGTTCACCGTGAAAGCCTCGTTGGGTTTTGAGTTGGTTCTTCCGAGGTTGATCGGCGTGTGTTGCTATTGGTGCACCGCCGGGTAAAACTTTCTCGAAAGCCGTGTCCGGATATGGACGACTTGGAGCACAGTATCTCGACCATAGACAAGCATAACTAAAGTTTATTGCTATAAATTTGACTTTATAATGACTAGTAATCAGCTTCACTATAATGGAATGGCTAAATAATACTGCCCACAATTGCTTGTTTGGAGTGTCGCTTGCGACCATTGTACCTGACTAGTAAGTATTGCAACTACAACGGAATGGCTGAATAAAAGTACCAACAACTGCTGGGTTTTGGGTTATCTCATGCTATCTGTATCTGATTAGTAAGTGTTGCAACTATAACGGAATGGTTAACTAAAAGTGCCCACTGCTTACTTTATCAGGATGATTATCTAAACCTGACTAGTAAAGTGCCGCAACTATAACTGAATAAATAAAACTGCCAACTGTGTGAGTTCCTCGGTTGACTTCCTCGATCGGTGTCGAGGGGAAACACCAGGATGGGTTTGTTTGGTGTTAGTTTCAGGTTGGATCCGAATAGGTCATTCTTACCCCTCTCTGATAACCGCCAGTTGTATCGAGTCTCTATAGATTGTTTAGTGCATGCTGCCGCTGCCGCTCAGTCCACCATACCTATGTAGGCGAGGACCGCCGAATTCTAGCCTCGCTGTCTTGGCCTCAAGATCGACGCTCCTCTTTTTCCTTTGCCCTTTGTCGGCACCCCTTTTGTTTAAGCAGGTTTTGAGATCAACGCCGTTAGCAGGGTTACCCTTCCGGCTTGGCCTGGGCAGGGTTATGGACGCCATTGGTTATTCTTCAGGGATCTTAGCCCCATTTGCATCTTGTCCGTAGCTGGACGCTATATCGTTCTCAAGGTGAATTGGATCTTTGTACTGTATATCTGTATTCTTGACTCATGGAGTCGCTGTTATATATATCTGTTCTGTGGGTCCCATCGAGGACTGTTGTGTAATGTTATTACTTCGTTTTCCACCCGCACGAAAGTGCCTGGTGGGCACCTTTGAATCGTTTCTATGTGGGTTTGGCGGGTTTCGCTAAAACTTGCATAGGGCCAATTCTGAGGGTGTTACAGAGTGGTATCAGAGCTCAGCAGTTGCGATACCCCACAAGTCCAGCCTGTAGGATAACCTAGCTAACGGCCGAAGTAGAGTGTCAAACTATTTTCAAAATCGGTTGGATAGTTCTGATTAGGTCTGATTTACTTCTTACCCCTCTGCTATTCTCCTCTCATCTCGACGTGTTTTGAATCCGCTCTCTTCTCTCTCTTCGAGTCCAGGATTTCTCGTGGTTGGGTTCCGTCGTACCTTCAGGGTTTCGCTTCCTTCTCTGGTAACGGTGTTGCTACATCCGGTCCTCCTGCTATCTGAGTGATCCTTTATCTGTGGGACCATCCTTTGTTCCTTGTTTGTGCTTTCCGGTGTTCTCCGACGCGAAGACATCATCTCCGCCAGATCCGATACAGAGTCCGCATCACTCCTTTGTTTCCGAACCTCGTTGTCGAGATCTTCAGTCTAATTCCGAGAGTTGATTGCATAATCCGCCTATTCGTGTGCAGAGTAATGGTTTGGGTGCGCGATGGACTGATCACCATCCGACTACTCTTATCATTCGCTCTTGTACATCGAATCAGTGGATCCAGCAGTTTTACTCCATCCATCGGAGCTAGAGGTGGCCTTATTTGTTGATACCTCTACCTTCAACCCTTTTTGACCCCGGAGTGTTCTCTCGACGATCACGGACAACGACCTCTTGTTAGTGGTGTCGCGAGGATCTACACGAAGCGAGAAGACGCAGATCGCCGACCCTTCCTTCCGGTACCATGAGGCGGATCTCGAGGGCGAGATCCATTGTTAGTGGTGTCGAATTGTGGCATCCCGCAAAACCACTACTAGAAAATCGCGTTGATTTGTGCATTGCATCGTCATCATCATGTGTTGTCTGTCTAAAACTATTTTCGCAAAGCCCGTTTTGTTTTATAAAACGCCCCATCCTTAATCAAATATCAAACCCCGGGTCCCCGGATTATTTTTGTGTGTCTGATATCGGTTTGCAAACGGTGTTTGTAAAACAAATAAAAATATTTATTATTTTAGTGGGGCAGTCGAACGGGCCAAATGACCCGAACGACCGCCCCAGGATTTAAATCGGTCCACCTACAACCGCCCTTCTAAATCCTACATCTACCAATCTTTCTACCCAGCCCTTGCCTCCACATCACCCTGGCCACTCACCAGACGCCACATCAGCCCACTCCAAACCCCCCACCAACCACCCTCTGCCATGTGGCCTCCCTCTCTCTCCACTCTCCCCAACACACTCAGCACACGACGCACTCACGCACACCCCGCGCCCGACCAGGCCCCTCGGGATCCCACCCCCGGTCCCGCGCCCTGGCCCACCTCTGCTCCCCGTCCTCTTCCTCCCACCTCCCCCGCGCCCCGCATCCTCTCTCCCGCACGTGGCGCAGCACCCCGCGTTCCCCCTTCTCCTCCACCTCCGGCCACCAACCTCCCGGCGCGACTCGCCTCCTCCCACTGCCAGCCCCTCCCGCCTCCCGCCTCGGCTCCCCGCCAGCGTCGCTCGCCTCCCCTTACCACCTCTCCACCGTCGTGTCCCCTGGAGGCCGCCTCCCCGGCTGCTCCTCCCTCGCCACCGGTCGCCACCGCCCGCCTCGCTGCGCCCGAGCCGCCTCCTGCTGCTTCTCCACCCGCGCTGCCGCAGCCTCGCCGACGCAAGCCCTCCCGCCACTGGCCTCCAGCGTGCGCCACGGACTCGGCCGCCCGAGCTCGCCACCGCCTCGCTGGCGCCGCCTTTCACCTCTCCGGCCCTTCGCGCCCAACCATGCTCGGCCCGGCCGCCCTCTTCGCGTCCTCCCGGCCGCCTCATGAATCGCGTCGCGTCCCCTCTCCGGCGACCTCCACCGCGCCAGCTTCCCCGCGCCCGCCAAGCTCCGCCCCGTCGCTGTCGTGCTCCCTGCCGACCCTGCGCCGCCCTGGTTCCTCCTCCGTCCGCCGCCTTGGGCCCGAGCCATCGCGGCCACCTCCTCTGCTTGACCCGCGTTCCCGAGCTTTTCCCTGGCCGTGCCTGCCTCGCCTGTCGCCACCGTCACCGGCGGGGCCCGCTTCGTCGGCATCCTCTGGCCCCACCTCAGTCTTTGGCCAGCGCACCCCGGCGCCATCCGAGTTCGACATCGCCTCGTAGACGCCAAGAACGACCGTACCCGTTAGCCGAGGACCCGAGTGACTCCAAGTTCCCCTCCAACAAGATCTCCACCAGTTCGAAGCCGTGCCATGAATGGCGACAAGATATCCTTCGCGGACCGAAGACGATCCAGAGCGCCAAGAACTCCGACAGGGAACCGACGCAGAACGCCAAGCACTGCACCCCGGACACCAAGACGACCCGACTCGAGGTCCCGACAAGACCCTCGCAACGGCAAGATCGACCCCGTGGGACTCGACAAGATCTACCACATCAAGATCAGACAACCGGTGCCCTCGACGAACCTCCGAAGAACTTCGACATGGCCGAGAGCTACCAGAACCGAGTCCCAGACCGACAAGTGAAGTCGAACCACCAAGCCCTTCCTCGGAACGCCAAGACCTACCCCGCTATCCGAGAACGTTCACGAACCCTGGACCCTGAGACCGACCCCGAACCCCGGAAAGTCCGTCGAGACCCCTCAATGTGTGAACCTCTTCCCGGAACCCTATTTTATAACATAATACAACTTGTCGCATAATAATTGTCTTGCATGCATACATTCATGTGGTTTGGGGGCCTTATGCCGATTCACCTAATAATTAAATATGGGGCCCATATGCGGGCAAATCTAGCCTTATGTTGGCCTCATTTAAATTGATGTAGCGAACAGGTGCTATCTTTTACCATGCTAAAATAACATTTAATTTGTGGGGTAGCTAAACAACTTGAACCTATTAATTAATTGTCGGGACCCCGGTTCCGCTTAATATGACCTAATCGCATCGCACCTTTGCCATGTCATACATCATACATGCATCATGCCGATCTTCTGCCGTGTATTAAATATTGCATCCGGTGTTTATTCTAGTGTTTTGCTTCTTCGCGGATAAGGCCGTTGAGTTGATGTGAGCTTCGCCCCGATCTTCGGTTGAACCTTCGACAATGTTTTCAGGCGAGCATCTCCCCCTTTCTACCTATCTTACTTTTATAGTATTTATTCCCTCCTGTTGATCTATTGCTATCTGTGTTGCGATGCTCTAGATTCCGTACCCTTGATATCCCTTGCAGCCATATATTGCCTTGGACACATCCTATTACCTGTTGTTTGGTAGATAGTTGGACTTGCGCGTCGTAGTCGCTTGCTCAAGTGCTGTTGCGTGTCGTCAAGTGCCACAGTTGTTGATGTATTGCCGCATGTTGATGTTGGAGATGATCATAGTTTTACTTATCGTTCACTTTAATTCCTGTTTAACAACTAAAATTGAAGTAAGCAGAGGCATCGGTGGGTGATAGATAACATTTGGTTTCCGAACGCCCACTTGTGTCCCGTAGGACCCCGAGTACTTGATACCTGTTCCTTGATTTATCGCGCTATCCACATCCGGGAGGTATATGGGACCCCCCTGAGCCAGAGCTTGATTCAGTCTTATTTCTTGGGGCCACAAACTAGTTTGAGGTTTTATTTACGATCCTGTACTTATGCCATGCTACTTATGTATTTACGATTGTGCGAGGAGCACACTGTACTGTTTAGGATCGGGACACGATTCCGGTGTTGACAAGCCCGTTTGGGTTCCCGATGTTCACAGCCGTCCACCCAAACCTTGGGTCCGTCTCGGAGCTAGCTTACTTCGTTGCGGGTAGACTTCAAGGGGTGGCCCCCTGAAATATTTCTGAATCCTGTGATTGTTCAGTCGTGAAAGCCTCGTTGGGTTTTGAGTTGATTCTTCCGAGGTTGATCGAGCGTGTGTTGCTATTGGTGCACCCCGACCGGGTAAAACTTTCTGAAAGCCGTGTCCGCGGATATGGACGACTTGGAGCACAGTATCTCGACCATAGACAAGCATAACTAAAGTTTATTGCTATAAATTTGACTTTATAATGACTAGTAATCAGCTTCACTATAATGGAATGGCTAAATAATACTGCCCACAATTGCTTGTTTGGAGTGTCGCTTGCGACCATTGTACCTGACTAGTAAGTATTGCAACTACAACGGAATGGCTGAATAAAAGTACCAACAACTGCTGGGTTTTGGGTTATCTCATGCTATATGTATCTGATTAGTAAGTGTTGCAACTATAAAGGAATGGTTAACTAAAAGTGCCCACTGCTTACTTTATCAGGATGATTATCTAAACCTGACTAGTAAAGTGCCGCAACTATAACTGAATAAATAAAACTGCCAACTGTGTGAGTTCCTCGGTTGACTTCCTCGATCGGTGTCGAGGGGAAACACCAGGATGGGTTTGTTTGGTGTTAGTTTCAGGTTGGATCTGAATAGGTCATTCTTACCCCTCTCTGATAACCGCCAGTTGTATCGAGTCTCTATAGATTGTTTAGTGCATGCTGCCGCTGCCGCTGAGTCCACCATACCTATGTAGGCGAGGACCGCCGAATTCTAGCCTCGTCGTGTACTGGCCTCAGTACTGACGCTCCTCTTTTTCCTTTGCCCTTTTTTGGCACCCCTTTTGTTTAAGCAGGTTTTGAGATCGACGCCGTTAGCAGGGTTACCCTTCCGGCTTGGCCTGGGCAGGGTTATGGACGCCATTGGTTATTCTTCAGGGCTCTTAGCCCCATTTGCATCTTGTCCGTAGCTGGACGCTATATCGTTCTCAAGGTGAATTGGATCTTTGTACTGTATATCTGTATTCTTGACTCATGGAGTCGCTGTTATATATATATCTGTTCTGTGGGTCCCATCGAGGACTGTTGTGTAATGTTATTACTTCGTTTTCCACCCGCACGAAAGTGCCTGGTGGGCACCTTTGAATCGTTTCTATGCGGGTTTGGCGGGTTTCGCTAAAACTTGCATAGGGCCGATTCTGAGGGTGTTACACCCGCTGCAAACGGGCTGGCAGGAAAAAAGATGTTGTGCAAGTTTCTCATTGCAAGAATGCACGACTATATACGAAACACATGCCTATAGTTATTTAGTACTTGGATGCTTTATCTTTATTATCTGCAAATGCCTTGTCTTGATTATTACATGAATTATCTTGTCCATGCAACGCCCGTCTATCCATCCCTGTACCTACCGCATTTTAATCCTGCTGTTTATTACAATTGCTACCGTTGTCTTTATTTTACTACTGTTATTATTTTTCTACTACTATTATAAAACTATTGCTACTGACAAACTATTGCGAGCAAGACTATTTCTAGTTGTAGCTGAATTGACAACTCATCTGTTAAGTCTTATAAATATTCTTTGGCTCCCCTTATGTCGAATCAATAAATTTGGGCTTTACTTCCCTCGAAGACTGTTGCGATCCCCTATACTTGTGGGTCATCAAGACTATTTTCTAGATCCGTTGCCGGGGAGCATAGCTTTATTCATAAGTTCACTTGGAATTATTATTGTTCGCTGCTATCCATTCATCATGGGTAAATCTCGTGATGTAAAAGTTCCTATATTGACATCCACTATAAGAAGAGGTACAACTCTGAACACCTCTGTTGCTCTTGATTCACCGTCGGTGATGAATAAACTTCTTACACCACCACATACACATGTTACATGTGCTGCTACTTATGATGAATCTGAGAATGCTTCTGATAATGTTGATGCTGCTTATACTATGCTTGATGAGAATGGTTCATTAGGTCCTTTCCTAGATGCTATAATTGCTAGAACTATAATGGGAAACACTAAAACTCCTAATAAAAATATTGCTACACCTGTTAGTTCACCTGAGTCTAGAGAGTATCCTAGTGATGATTTTGATGAAGATTATATTGAAATTAGTGATGAATTTATTGAGGAATGTCAAGACACTAGAGGTGCAAGTGCTATTAAGAATCTTTTTGAGAGACGTGGTGTTAGATATAAATTATCTCCTGATGCTATGTTTGCCACTTCTCCCATAAACATTAAAGATAAGGATTATGATTTCTCTCTTGATTTATCTTATATAACTATTGTTGAGAAAGAACCTTTTTGTGGGACTGGAAATGAAAGTGATGTGGCACATATGAATGACCTCTCTACTTTGAGTGGCTTATTTTCTGATGATATTAAGAAACCCACCTACTTTGTTGCTAAAATTTTCCCTTTTTCATTGAAAGGTGAATCTAAAGCTTGGTTTAATAATTTATCTCATGGATCTATTGATAGTCCTATTGGCTTGATTAATACTTTCTTTCGGAAATATTTCCCTGCTAGTGCTCAACATGCTATTTTGCATAAACTCTTTGGTTTTAAGCAGGGAGAAGGAGAGAAATTGCCTGAATCATGGGCAAGGTTTTGTTATTTAATTAGAGCACATCCTGGATATATAGTAGCTAACAATGAACTTCTTGATATATATTATAATGGACTAACAGATGAATCTAGGACATACCTAGATAGTTGTGCTGGTTGTGTTTTCAAGAAAAGAACTCCCGATGAAGCTGAGGAATTAATGGCTAAAATAAGCAAGAATTATGATGATTGGACTATACCTGAGCCAACTACACCTGAGCCAACCCCAACACCAACACCAAAGAAGAGGGGAATGATTGAATTGAATGATGAAGTGATGAAGGAAGCTAAGAAATGTCTTAATGAGAAGGGTATTAAATCTGAAGATGTGAAGAATTTACCTCCTATATAAGAATTATATAAGCCAATCTCTCACTCATCCACTATTGAGGTACACTCTCTCCAAATTTTTTATAATTGTGATATTCCTTACTCTAAACCTCTTGGTCAATGCTTAGAAGAATTTGATATTTATGTTGTTAAGCAAGATAATTTTAATATGAGAGTGCAGAATCATCTAATGGAAAATTCTAGAGCTATTAATAAGTTGCATGATATTATGGAGAGAACCTCCAATGATGTTAAAATGCTAGTTAAACATTTACAAATGGCTCAAACTCAAATTGATCAGCTTACTAAGGTGCAAAAAGATTTGCTAGTTAATGCTTCTAGAGAAAAACATGCTTATGAAATTAGAACTAGAAGTGGTGCTTCTACTCAGGATCCTTTATATCCTGAAGGACATCCTAAAATAATTGAGCAATATTCTCAACAAGCTAAAAATAGTGGTACTCCTTCTAAGAAAAAAGAAAAAAGAAACATAAAACAGTTGTAGAATCTTCCGAACCTGCTAAAGATCCTAATAATATATCTATCTCCGATGCTGAAAATGAAAGTGGTAATAATAAAAATGATGCTTCTAATAAAGAAGAAATTGAAGAAGAACCTGAAAGGCACACTAATAATACTAAGTACACTAAGGACGATTTTGCTGCTAATAAGCATGGTAGTGAAAAAGAGCCTTGGGTGCAAAAACAAATTCCTTTTCCTGATAAGAAACACAAGTCAAAGGAAGAAGAACACTATAAAAAGTTTTGTGAGTGGATGAAACCTTTTTTTTGCAAATTCTTTTGACTAATGCTATTAAATTGCCTCCTTATTCAAAGTATATGAAGGATATTGTCTCTAATAAAAGGAAGATTCCTAATGAGTAAATTTTCACTTTGCTTGCTAATTATTCCTTCAATGGTAAGGTTCCAAAGAAACTTGGAGATCCAGGGATTCCAACTATTCCTTGCTCTATTAAAAATAATTATGTTAGAACTGCTTTGTGTGATTTGGGAGCAGGAGTTAATGTTATGCCTTTTTTCTCTCTTCAAGAAACTTCACCTGGAAAAATTGATACCAACTGATATATCTTTGCAAATGGCTGATAAGTCTACTACTATTACTGTTGGTATATGTGAGGATGTTGCTGTTCAAGTGGCTAATAGTTGTTTGATATTAACTAACTTTGTTGTGCTTGAAATGCCTGAAGATGATAATATGTCTATTATTCTTGGGAGACGTTTTCTTAATACTGCAGGTGCTGTCATTGATTGTAATCAAGGAAAAGTAACTTTTAATGTTAATGACAAGGAGCATAATGTTTATTTATCCAAGAATATTGATAATAAATATGGCATAAATTCAATTGAAAATATTTAGGGCATCAAAGTTGGAGAAATATATTGTCCCATGCCATAAGAAGATTATGAAATTATTATGATTGGGACTATTGCTATCAAGGTTGATGTAACATAATCATTTAGTGAAATGCAAAGTTTTGCTTCATACAAAATTGTTTTGGTAACAAGACCTGATCAACCTTGTTAACAAAGTGATTTGGATGAACAAAACAATGTTTTCACCATGATTATCTTTGTTTACTCTTATTTTCTCTATTTCATTGTTTGCTTTCACCTTTCTCATCTTTGTATTGCTAGTTGCTTGCATATTTGAGTGTCTTAGAACTTCTGAAGTTTTGGTTTTGATTTGGTTTTCCATCGTTCCAAAATCATTTTTCTGCAAGAAAATCATTTATCAATTTCTCAAAATTGCTCGAAAATAAAGTTTCTCGAAAAATTCTAGAAAATTCATATTAAATTTTTACATCAAAAAAGGGACAAAGAGGCACCTGGAGTAACCCTGGGGGGGCACTAGGAAGGCTTACCACTTGGTGGTGCGGCCAGCCCTAGGGCACGCCCAGCCATGGTGAGGGCCACCCCTAGCCGTCCACTTATCCAGCCACCTACCACTTCACTCTCTCTCCTGAGAAAACACCGAAAAATTTCTCAAACCCGTGTTCTTGTTGTTATTCACCGTGATTTTTGATCGTACTCAGCCACTCTTTGCTGTTGATTTTTGGAGCATTTGTTCTCCGGTATGTGACTCATCCGCTTGTCCAAGTAGATTTTTGATTAGTGGATTATATCTTGAGTACTTTGCTACTGTAGGTGACATGTTATGTGAGCTTGCATGCTTGTTCTATGCTTAGAGAAATTATTTTGATGCATGTTTAGCACTCTTGCAAGTCCCTATAGTAGTTCCCTTCATTTAGTAGCTTTGAAATTATTTTTTGTTATGTTTGTCTAAAATTTTCAGAAAAGAGAGAGATGGATAACTATACCTGGGCATGTTCTGGGTTGGGCCGGGCTTGGGTCGGGCCTGACAAAGCCCGACCATGCAAACCCCAGGCCCGAGCCCGGCCCGGCTGTCAGGCCTAAAAACTGAGCCCAAGCCCGACCCGTGGTGCACATATTTCTTCGGGACATCGGGCCACGGGCTGGGCTTCTCCCTATTTTTCAATTTCCTCTGGCCTAAGCCTGGCCCGTGCATACTTAGGGCCATTGTTCTGAAGCCCAGGCCCCGCCCGCGGGCCTTAAAAGCCTGGGCCGTCGGGCTTTTTTTGGGTTGGGTCGGGCCAGGCCGACCGGCCGGGCTGCCCATGCCCAGGTATATGGATAACCATACTTTTGGAGAAGTGTTTGAGAGAGACACACCAAGGGTGGCAAGGCCTTAAAGATCAACTTCTCGATTTAGGCCATCATATTATGAAGATCTTATTGCACCGCGCTTTGGAAATGAGGGAGATGATGGAGATGCACATCCATCTACCTTCCCTTCTTTTGACTTTTTGAGAACTGCAGGAATCCTCGATGATTTCTTGCTTCTTGTTCAAATGGTTGGTCTAACCACTTATATGCAGGATGAGAGTGAGCAATATGCTTTGCTCACCAAAACTTTTGCTGAGATCTTCACTTTCACTAATACTTCTTATAGGCCAACTATTTCATTTAAAATCTATGATATGCCTATTACCATGAACTTGGAAAGATTTTGTAGCATTATATGTATTGGCATGGCTGGGACGACAAAGAAGATCCAAAGTCGACTCGCCAATTTGCTGGAGCTCTATCGAGGTGTAACAAATGATGATGATTGCATAGCCCAGCGCGGCAAGATAAGAAACATTCAGCTCCTAGCTCTTAGACATTTTACTTACTATCTTGCTACTAGCGTTCTTGGTAGGGATAACACTAGTAATATTTCTAACTATCATTTAGCTTTTCTTGCTGCTGCGCTTCATAATGAAACCAAGTATAATATTGGTTCTCTCGTTGCTCGCCGCCTAGCTGCTAGAGGACCCATTTATGGGGGGTATTATTGTTGCGTTCATGGTTGATGCTTTGGGCCTTTCTGTTGATCCTAATGATACAATGTTGGCCCCACGGAGACTTGATCTTGTGGCTATGAAATCACATCACTTTGTTACTGCTAACTCTTGTGCAGAGAGTTTAATTTATAGGATGTTGTTTACTGATGGAGATGCGAGGGAAATTAGCTTGCCACACCCTACTTTGTTCAGTATTTGCAGGAGAACATAGCCGCGCTCCAAGGAGGAGCTGGACGAGCAGCTCCACTTGCTTGGTTTCCACAGGCAGCACCAGGAGGGGGATGCGCCCTATTATGACTACGCTGCGCACTACGCCGGGGCATCCTCGAGTTCGTATCAGGATGAAGGTACTTCTTCGTCATATTATGGAGGTGCTACTTCTTGGCCAGCTTGGGATTGATCTCCACTTAGGCCAAAATCCTAAGCTTGGGGGAAGGTATACCGACATCACACTCATCCACATATCATATTTTGTCGATACTTTGTATATCCATGTTTCGCTTTCTTTCTTTTTTGTTTTTTTTCTTGTTTTGTTTCTGCTTAACAAAACACAAAAAGACCAAAAATATTTATGTTGTTTCTCTTTGTTTGCTTCTTTAGCTTTTAGCTTTAGTTTGCTTGCCCTTTTTAGCTTTGGTTTGTTATTCAAAAAACCCAAAAAATATTTGTTGTTCTTCTCTGGTTTTGTAAAGTTTGCTGCAGGGTTCAGCAGTCCTCAGTGACTCCTTTGGAGCTTGGTTTTCATATTATTATTCAAGCCACACAAGTGAAAGGAAATAATGATGATTTTTATGACAATTCGAGATGTGGTAAGAGGCGGTATGAACTCTATTTGTTTTCATTTTTGTACATATACGCATCCATGTGGGTATGCTTAGTCTGTTCATGTAAGGTGAATGTTATTTAATGGATACTTAGTAGTTCTTGCTATCTTATTATTAGTTCCAATTTGCTAATAGTTTGTAGCATGTCATATAAATGTTTGCTTGAATTGTTCTATTCATAACATGGTATGACACTGTGGCATCCTCCTCTGAATGTTTTATTTGAATCAACTTGGCACATGCCATGCATGCATATGACTAAACAAAAGTCAGTTAAGCCTCGATGATTTATTTTGCCTTAGAGTTCTTGTGTCACTTTTATGTCACTATTAATTTTGTTTTGTCACAAGCATGATTATGACAGTTACTGCTCTCTCGATTGTCGCTCACTTTTTATTGGTAGCCTTCACTTGTACTGAGTATGAGCTCTACTCGTGCATCCAACTCCATAAAACCAAAGTTGTCAAAAGGTGTCCACCATATCTACCTATTAGAATCATTGCTATTCCTTGCATACTTATTATGCGTTGTTTTCTTCCAAATAAAAATGTTTGCTTGTTATGCGAAAATTAGTTAGTAAAGCTCTCATGAACTTGAAGGCACATTTTATTTCTTACACTTAATAAACCTCAACCATTGTGACTATCTGATATTCTTATATGCTTGCAAGTTATAAGTTGGGAATTAGCAAAACCATGCTGTCATGGGCACGCTTTCAACATTGCACTTATTTATTCAGTTGATATCATGTTCTTTTGTTTATGGATGTCGTCATTGTGAAATAAGATGGGAGCTTGTAAGTCCATGGAGTATGTATATGTGTTAGAGAAACGCCTGGGCGGCTAGCCTAAGCCATGCCTAATCATGGAGGAAACTTGCAGCAAAACCATAGTGGCACTCTATGAAGCATCCTCAATAAAAAACTATGAAAATAGCAAATAAAAATATCGTTGAGATGCCCACTGTCTATTTCCTTGTCATTTTGATATGAGGTAGCTCCTGTGTCATGGGGCAAGGGGTACCCCGTTGGCAGTTCTCTATGATACACATATACTTACAATGACAAGAACTTGCTTGGGACCAAACTTGAGTAGCATGAGGTCTCGGTACTCGTACTCAAGGGGCGTGAGATTTTCAACTTATAATTTGTCAAGCATATAACTCATATTTACCCTCACCTTAACCTTAATCACTTCAAGATGCTTATGATAGGGGCAATGAGAGCTCAAAGCTAACGAGTACCATACTTTCAAGCATTTGGAAGCCTTTCAAACTTTTTAATCTTTTCTTTCACTTTTATGTCAAGTCAACAATTATTCTATGAGCACCTTCCCGAGAGCATAGTTGTCATTCTTAGTGTAATGTGCTTGTCCCAGAACACGGTTAATTGTGACATAACTTTGACGCTTGTATCTTTGATATTTTTACTTCTAGTCTTCACTTGAACTTCAGAGGTGCCTTGGCATTTATGTTTTTCTCCAAAAAGAAAGGCAAGCGAGATACCAGTCTATCATATCTTCTTATGAGCATTACAATCTTGCATATGCTTATGTTTCATGTTGCTTATTATTATTGTGTTGGAATCTCTTCATAGCTTTCATGACTATTGGGTAGACTTATTTGCATACTCCTTATTATGAATTACCTAAGTACTTGATCATATACTGAGAATATTTACATCTTATGAAGCAAATGTGTTCGTGAAAGTTTCTTTGATCGCACTCAATTTTTAACTGAATTGCTTGAGGACAAGCAATAAGCTAAGCTTGGGGGAGTTGATACGTACAAAATGTATCTACTTTCTGGAACACTTTTGCTATTTTTTCCCTTCTAATTTGTGTGATTTGGATATAACTAACATGCACTAACACTGTTTTCAGCAAAATTGCTCAAAAATAAACTTTCAGGAAAAATCCCAAAAAATATGCCAAAAATCCTATTTTCCAGAAGACTCACGGAGCCAGAAGACGGAGGGGAGAAAAGACCCGAGGGGCCCACACCACCCCAAGCGCGGGCCAGGCCTGGCCGTGCCTGGGCATGGTGTGGCCGCCTCGGACTCCACCTCGACCTCTCCTTTCGCCTACATATACCCTCTAACCTAAAAACACAGGGGGGGTTCGACGTTTTTCCAGATAGAGTTCCGCTGCGCCGCCACCACCAGAAACCGCGATTCGGAACTAGAAACTCTGTTCTGGCACCCTGCCAGGACGGGGAATTGGAGGAGATCATCGCCATCATTGTCACCAACGCCTCTCCATAAACCATCCATGATTCCCCCATCCATGTGTGAGTAATTCCCTGCAGTAGGTTATGGGGATGGTAGAGATTGGATGAGATCACTCATGTAATTGCATAAGATTGTTAGGGCATGGTGCCTAGTATCTATTGTTAGTGCTTTTTGACATTGTTGCAACTTGTTGTGCTTAATGCTTGTCACTAGGGCCCGAGTGCCATGATCTCACATCTGAACATGTCATTGATTCATGATGATATTTTTGTTTGTGATCTTACCTGCAAGTTGTGTACACATATCGTTGTCCGGAACTAGAGGCCCCAAAGTGATAGCAATTGGGATAACCGGAGGGGATGGCTGTGGTGTGAGGATCACGTGTGTTCATGGAGTGTTAATGCTTTGCTCTGGTGCTTTGTTAAAAGGAGCACCTTAATTGCCAGTAGATTCCCTTGAGGCCCCGCTGCAAACGAGCTGGTAAGACAAAAGATGGTGTGCAAGTTTCTCATTACGAGCACACACGACTATATACAGAACACATGCCTATAGTTATTTAGTACTTGGATTGTTTATCTTTATTATCTGAAAATGCCTTGTCTTGATTATTACATGGATTATCTTGTCCATGCAACACCCGTCCATCCATCCCTATGCCTACCGCATTTTAATCCTGCTGTTTATTACAATTGCTACCGTTGTCTTTATTTTACTACTGTTATTATAAAACTGTTGCTACTGAAAAACTACTGCGAGTTGTTTCCAGGTGCAGTTTAATTGACAACTCATCTGTTAAGGCTTATAAATATTCTTTGAATCCCCTTGTGTCGAATCAATAAATTTGGGCTTTATTTCCCTCGAAGACTGTTGCGATCCCCTATACTTGTGGGTCATCATGTTTTCACGCACCTTTTGTCCTTGTTTCAACATGATCCCAATTTACTAAGTTTATTATGAACATATCAATTGAAACTATCATATTATACTGTAATATGATATTTTTAAGTGATAAAAGTCATTTTATTGATTTATCTTTGCACCCGGAGGGATTGCTTGCGCTGAGGAGGTTCCAACGCGCATAAAAACCTGTGGTATGGGTGGAGCCTGCCCATACCATCCGCATGTATGACCCCGCGTCATGACCGCCTCATCAAATACTTCCTCCTCGCAAATACGGATCACAGATCTGACTTTCACAGAAACCTCTAGCCATGAAAAAACACACCAGAAAGGGATCTGAAGGAGGAACTTGGAGAAGTGCAAATCCTTGCCGCTGCACGGATCATTGGAGGACAACGCATCATCCCCTATGATGCGTGCACCCAGTGTTGACGTGGAACACTTCGTTGGAACCCTAAGAGAAAGGTGTGATGAACACAACAACAAGTTTCCCTCAGTAGAGACCAAGGTTATTGAACCTGAAGGAGGAAGGAAACGTCTTAAAGGTGTTGCTGGCAACGTGGAGACCTGCACAACACAAACTCAAGACTTTGCCCCAACGAATCAGTGAGTTTGTCAAGCTCACCGGTTTGCTATAACAAAGGATTAAACGTATGGTGTGGAAGGTAATGGTTTGCATCAATTAAACAAGTAACAGTGGAAGATGTATCAATGGTAAATATTGGACCGGGGTCCATAGTTCACTAGAGGTGCTCTCCTTAGATAAACAACATGGCATGAAGGGTAAACAAATTACAACGGGGCAATTGACAAGAATTGATCAAGGCATAACAATGCAATTACTAGCCAGAAAGATCCTATGAGGTTGATTGGGCAATACAACAATATATATAGACCGTCATCCAACTGCATCTATGACTAGAAGTCCACCTTCAGGTTATCATCTGAACCCCCTCCAGTATTAAGTTGCAAGCAACAGACAACTGCTTTAAGCAAAATGTGTAAGGTAAACAGTCCACATGTTCCATGAACAAGACACCATTGTTTTCTCCCTAGTAGCAATAGCACATCTACAACCGAAGAGATTATTGTCACTTACCTTGGAAACTAGAGGCATGAACCCACTATCGAGCATAAATACTCCCTCTTGGAGTCACTATCAACTACTTGGCCAAGATAACCACTAGCAATGGAGAGCATGCAAGATCACAAACAACACAGACATGATAGAATCATAAAGATAAAACCATTAATCAAGCTAACATAATAATCTAAATATCCATCGGATCCCCGCAAACACAACATGCATGATTACAACTATATTAGATCTTCATCATGAACGGAGCTCACAAGATCTATACATGAAAGCACAAAGGAGGAGATACAACCATCTAGCTACTACATAGACCCATAGTCCAAGTTGGAACTACTCACGAATCATCCTGAAGAGAAGGCCTCCGGGATGATCTCCCCTCCGGCAGGGTGCCAGGAAGAACTTCAGATCCCCCCGATCTAGGGACGATGGTGGCGACGGCTACAGACGGTTTTGTGGATTTCTGACCGGTTACTCAGCGATGATGAGCCCAGACTCTGAGAAATGGCTATAAGCCATGAAATCCGAATTGGGATCCATGAGCGAAAACCAAGTATGGACTTTGGTGGACCCTCCTAGCGACCGAAAGGCCATTGAGTGCAAATGGATATTCAAGAAGAAAACGGACGCGGATGGTAATGTTACCGTCTATAAAGCATGGCTTGTCGCGAAAGGTTTTTGACAAGTTCAAGGTGTTGACTACGATGAGACTTTCTCTCCTGTAGCGATGTTTAAGTCCATTCAGATTTTATTAGCAATTGCTGCGTTTCATGATTATGAAATATGGCAGATGGATGTCAAGACTGCGTTCCTCAATGGCAACATTGATGAAGAGTTGTATATGATGCAACCCGAAGGTTTTGTCGATCCTAAGGATGCTGATAAAGTATGCAAACTTCAGCGTTCCATTTATGGACTGAAGCAAGCATCTCGGAGTTGGAACCTTCGTTTTGATCAAGTGATCAAGAGCTTTGGATTTGTTCCAAATTGCTACGAAGCTTGCATTTACAAGAAAGTGAGTGGGAGCTCAGTGACGTTTCTAGTACTATATGTGGATGACATATTGATTATCGGAAATGACATCAACATGCTTAACGATGTGAAGAGTTATTTGAACAAGTGTTTTTCAATGAAAGACCTAGGTGAAGCTGCTTATATATTGGGCATCAAAATCTATAGAGATAGACAAAGACTTTGATAGCTTTAAGCGAGTACATACCTAGACAAAGTTCAAAAGGTTCATAATGGATAAGGCAAAGAAAGGTTCAGTGCCTATGTTGTCAGGTAAGATATTGAGCAAGGCTCAGTGTCCAGCTACGGTAAATGGTAGGGAAGCTATGAGCAAAGTGCCTTATGCCTCGGCCATAGGTTCTATCATGTATGCCATGTTGTGTACTAGACCGGATGTGTCCAATGCTCTTAGTTTGACGAGCAGATATCAAAGTGATCCAGGAGTGGAACAGACATGTACCGTGAAGAACATCCTAAAGTACCTAAATAGAACTAAAGAAATGTTCTTAGTCTATGGGGGTGATGAACAGCTCGTCGTAAAAGGTTACGTCGACGCTAGTTTCGACACCGACAAGGATGATTCTAAATCTCGGACAGGATACGTGTATATTTTGAATGGAGGAGATGTAAGCTGGAGAAGCTGCAAGCAAAGCGTGATCGCGGGATCTACAGTAGAAGCGGAATACATGGCTGCTGCAGAAGCGTCAAGTGAAGGAGTTTGGATCAGAAACTTCATCACTGAGCTTGGCGTGGTTCCAAGTGCATTGGACCCACTGGAGATATTGTGTGACAACACTGGCGCCATAGCACTCGCTAAGGAACCAAGATATCATCCAAAGACCAAGCATATCAACCGCAAGTTTCATATAATGTGAGATTATATAGCAGATGGAGATCTGAAGATTAGCAAAGTACATACAGATCTGAATGTCGCAGATCCATTGAATAAACCTCGTCCACGTGTAAAACATGATCAGCACCTTAGTGCCATGGGTGTGAGATTGTTTCCAGATGTAAACTAGATTATTGACTCTAGTGCAAGTGGGAGACTATTGGAATTATGCCCTAGAGGCAATAATAAATATGTTATTATTATAATTCTTGTTCATGATAATGTTTATATTCCATGCTAGAATTGTATTAAGCGGAAACTTTAATACTTGTGTGGTTTGTGAACAACACCGTGTCCCTAGTACGCCTCTATGGACTAGCTCATTGATTAATGATGGTTAAGGTTTCCTAACCATGGACATGAGTTGTCAATTAATAATGAGATCATATCATTGGGGAATGATATGGTGGACAGACCCAAACTAAGCGAAGCAATTAGATCGTGTCATCGTGTTCGTCTTTGAGAAGCTTTTCTTATGTCAAATATTGTATTCCTTAGACCGTGAGATAATACAACTCCCTGGTATCGGAAGAAAGCTTTGAGGTCATCAAACGTCATCCTATGAGAGGGTGATCATAAAGGTGTCTCTCAGGTGATCGGAAAGTATCTGTTGGGCTGTATGTATCGAGATGGGATTTGTCCCTCCCAAGTCGGAGAGATATACTTCGGTCCCACTCGGTAATCGATATCAACACCGCTTGCAAGCATGTGGTTAAGGAGTTAATCACAAAGTGATATCGGATTACGGAACGAGTAAAGTACTTGCTGTGAACGAGATTGAACTAGGTATGACGGTACCGACGATCAAATCTCGGGCAAGTAAAATATCGCGAGACGAAGGGAATATATATGGGATTGATTGAATCCTGGAATCGTGGTTCATCCGATATGATCATCGATGAATGTGTGGGAGTCAATATGGGTTTCCAGACCCCGCTGTTGATTATTGATAGAAGATCATGTCTGCATATTCTCGAACCCGCAGGGTCACACACTTAACCCGTCTCGACGCTAGGATAGATTGGATAATTGGTTTATGAGTTTTTGTTCGGAGTCTCGGATGGGATCCGGGACATCAAGAGAGGTTCCGGAGTGGTCCGGAGAATAAGATTCATATAAGGCAGTGCAGTTTTTGGAGTTCAGAATTGTTCCGGGTTAATCGGTATTGTACCGGAAGCTTCTAGAACCTTCCGGAAGGGGACCAACGTGGCCAAACCTTCCGGGAGGGGGCATGGGCCTATGAGGGAGTGCCCTGGCCGCATTGGGCCAGGGGCACAAGGCCCCATAGGGCCCAGCCGGCCAAGAGGGATAAAACCCTAATCTAGACCTTCTAGAAGGGGGAGTTTCCTTGCCCCCCACTCCTCCTCCTTTGGGGCCGCCGGTTTGGGCTTGGGGGAGGGGCAAGGGCAGCCGCCCACCCCTCTATATAAAGAGGGCTGGGGGCGCACCACCCCTCCACACCTTCCCCTCCAAGAGCTAGCCATCCTGCTGTCCTCCTCTCTCCCTCCCGACTATTTGTAGGCGAAGCCCTGCTGCAGAAACTCTCCACCATATACACCGCGCCGTCGCGTTGTAGATCCAATCCGTCTCTCCACCATACTTGCTGGTCCGAGGAAGGAGGAGACGTCGTGGTGCTGCACGTGTGCATCTCACGGAGGCACCGCCACTTGTGGTGCTAGATCGGATCGGATCGCGAGGAGGAGAAGCGAGTACGACTACATCATCCACGTTCCGACGAACATTCCGCTGTGCGAATCTTCAAGGGTATGAAGATCTAATCCAATCTCTCTCGTTGTTTGCATCTCCTAGATTAGATCTTGGCTTTCCTTCTGTTCGCATCCGTAGAAAATTTTGATTTACTATGCCATGAAACCCTTCATAAAGATCCAACCATTTGCAAGCATTGAAAGCTGGGATCAAAGAACTCTAAACATGTGCATGAAAGATGGAATTCTAACAATAGGACATAGTAACTATGCATGCAACATGGCAAGCTACAAACAAAGATCATGAATAACATGCATTGAAAAACGTTTGTTTGTTTCACAATGCAGAAAACATAGCATAGTGGCAATCAACTTGTCCCTCATAGAGTAGCAATATAATGCATAGGACACCTGCAAAGTTCACAAGGGTGACTAGAAACAAATAGCACAAGAGAAAGTAATAACACAATATGCATCAATTAATAAGCTTTGGAACACTTCACATAGAATGACATCTATGCTCTCTTAATGGTGCCTAAAGGTAGAAGGTGGAGAATCAATAGTGGTGGAAGAAAGGCCTTTTTGTAAAGGAAGAAGGGATTACAAGTTTCAAAAAGAGATTCCAAAAATTATGATACTTGTTAGCTTTCAGCCCTCATTGCCCCTATCATAAGCATCTTGAAGTGGTTAAGGTTAAAGTGGCAAAGCTGGAGTATATGCTTGACGAAGTATAAGTTGGGAATCTCATGCCCCTTGAATACGAGGGCCACACCTCATGCATACTCAACTTTGGGTCCAGGTAAGTTCTTATCACTGTAAGTATTTGCATATCATTGAGAACCGCCAACGGGGTACCCCTTGCACATGGTACAGGAGCTTTCCCATAACCAAAATGACAAGGCAAGCAGACAATGAGCATCTCAGCAATTCTTCTTATGTACCATGGGAATATGGTGTTTTTTCTCTCTTTCCTCTTTTCTCAATGTGCCTCTTTTTTATAAGAAGAATGCTTCATAGATGTCACTATGGTGATGCTGCAAGTTTCCACCATGATTAGGCATGGCTTAGGCTAGTGGCCTAGGCGTTTCTCTAACACAGGATACAAACTCCATGGACTTACAAGTTCCCTCTTTATTTCACACCGGTGACATCCATAGACAAAAGAACATGATATTAACTGAGTACAACAAGGTACAAGTGCAATTTTGAAAATGTTCCTCGTGACAGCACGGTTTTGCTAATTCCAACCTATAAGTGCAACCATATACAACAAAGTTGTCACAATGGTTAAATTTTATTAGGGGCAAAGAATAAAGTGTACCATCAAGTTCGTGAGGGCTTTAATCACTAATTTTCACATAAAAAATAGTTTTTAATTGGAATATAGATGAAAAGAAGAATATACTTTGGAATGGTGTAACACACCATGCATAGGAGTTTATAGTGGACACTTTGGAATTACTTGGTGCGGTGACCCAGCATACCACTGCATGTGTAGTACAGTATAGTCGTTGACATGACATCCACGGAACACCGTTCTGTAAATATCACATCCCTCAGAGTGGTACAACAGAAACATTGCGGGTCCATATTACAAAGGTACACATATTATTATTATTACAATACCGGAAGTTCAAAACATCCAAAATATCCAACTTACAAACCAAAATATAAGATGTTCAGCGGAAATTTAAAAGTAACAAGTCCTACTCGGAGTGGGGCTCAACAACTTATTTTATAGAGTTCATTCTGCTCGGCTCCGTTGGTTACTACTAACTAGACTCTTAAGTGGACTCGTTCTCATCGACACCGTAACGGATCTCGTAATCCACGCCTTCAACTCCTTCAGATAGATCAGGTTCCTCGTAGAACATGTCTTCTTGGCATTCAGCTGCATACATTGGCACGTCTTCGGAATCCACAGAGTCTAAGCAAGGGATCAAAGGAAAGAATGAGTAACAGCGTTACCCAACAAGTTCATTATATGCAAGGTGGGAAGTTTTATGCTCTAACTACCACCTCGGATTATAAATCCTTGGCACTATGCAGTTTTTGTAAATCTTTCTTCAAAGATTGATATTATTCTGAAAAACTATGACAATCAGCCTTCACAGGTTGACTAGAACTTTCATGGAGTTCCTTTCCTGCTGCGTTTGTAGCTCCTTCCCGGAAGAGGGAGTAACAAGTTACAGTTCTTACACTCTGTAGAGGTGCGTTACTTTGCCCATGCGAGATCAACTCCTTGTTGCACAACTGGGCGTACTTTCCCGTCCACAATTCCATGATGTGGGGCCCAGTAGTTGGTCCAAGCCAATCACTGCCCCCTTTGCGACCCCGCATGCCTCCTTGGTGTACACCATGCCCACATAATGAATTACGGTAATGGTTTGTACAAACCGTTAGATGCCAGAACTATCGTGGGACGTTGAGGGTTCCCACCCATATGTTGCATATCCTCTATGAATTACCAATTAATATGCACGCTACGAGGATAACAGACGACCGCATCCGGCTTCATGCGAGAGGAAGAAGATACAGCTGACTTCTCTGTCCCATTCCAAATCTCATGGCTAACGCGTAATATACGGCGCTAGAATCACTGATGTTAGGGGTTATTAAGTCCCTACTTGATCATCATTGTTGCAATTAGAACTCTAAGTTCTATTTCTCCATCATATCACCACTTAGGATGATATCTATAATTTCTTTATTTGGGAAAATAATATTTTATTTCTTTTATAGCATATATGATAACACACAATTTGCAAATACTTTGATAAAGACTCTTCAAAGGATATGAGAAAGTGATGAACTTGCCTTGTGATGGCAAGGTAGTGAAGTCTGATGCTTGCACTGGACCTTGAGCTTCTAGTTCTACAAAAACATCATTATTGCCCGATAAGGACAATATTTAAAGAAGCAAAATGATTATGCAAGTAATGTAATGCATTATGCATTTACCCTAAAAAGTTCTCCCCCCATTTTTTAGTAATAAAGGATTTATAAATATTACTTTTTAATATTTTATAACATATATTGAATTATTATATTTTATTTCCCTTTATTTGACTTTTATTGATTTAATAAAATTATACCTTAATTTTATTACTAAATATTTATTTAGTATTTTTCAAAAAAACTATAATATTAATAAATAATGAAAGTGATTTTTATTTATTTTTATCATCTTTCAATAATTTTGTAAAATTCCATAAGGAATATTTAAATTACAAAATTCTTATAAAATTTTGAATATCCAAAATTTGATATCTTATTTTATTTGGACATAATGGATTATTGTGAATCCAAAAATATTTTATTTATAATTTTTGGACTATTATTTTATTTTCTATAATTTTATTAAGTCCAGGGGTATTTTGGTTCTTTCTTTTTATTAAAACAGGCCTGAAATTGTTTCTGGGCTGGTTATTCTTATTGGGCCCTGTTGGCCCACTAGTGCTAGACAAAAGAGCCACCCCGAAGGGTCTGGCCCAGCTCGGCCCAATCCTCACTTCCTCTCTCTCTCTCTCTCGAGTTCATCTTCTCCTCCTCTGACCCCGACCCTGTGGCCGGCGATGCCGCCACCGGCGATTCCCGCTGCCGTCGGCCGTTCTGGTCGCCGCCGTGGTGCATTAGGGGGTTTTCGACGACGCTCGTTCTATCCAATTGGATTCGAGCCTAGGGCTCTCCTACGATGGATCGCTGCCGTCCCGAACCCTAGGGTTTGGGGATTGGCATGGATTCAAGTGCGGCCGTGGTCGTCGTGCGTTGAGATGATGCTCTGCACCTCCAGGCGTGATTATGATCATTGCCGTGGCGTCGTGCAGGTTGCAGCGCCCCCTCTGGGGTGCTCCCCGTGTCGCCATGGCCGTCGGCCCCTCTGCTTCCTCTTTTATCCTTCAGCGAGGACCTATGGTGAGTTTGATTCCCCTCTCCTGGTGCTCTCTGTGCTTGTTGATTTGATGCTAGATGTTAGCAGCGTCCTCTCTGGCTACTGTCTGATTCATATTAGGATGATTATCCCTTTAGGGTTTCTGTGATGTGCTTGTTCATGTACTGGAGGAATTGATTCATGTTTAGATGGTTTATACCCATACTGAATGCTTATTGGCCTGAGGCTTGTTGGTTGAACTGATGTATGATGTTTCTGGTGGATTATTAGATGATTTGATGCTTGGATTGCATCTGATTCAGATGATGTCGTTATATGGGAAACATGCTTGGTAAAGCTAATGATCTGATAGCTTTCCACTGTTTATTTGATTCATGGTCATGATTATGATAAGATACAGCTAATGTCCTAGAGCTCTTAGCTTGTAAATTAATATGTGGATTGAGATCATCATGATCTCAAACAGTGAAGTGTATTATAGGAATATTCTAGTTATGATTCCTGTTTTTAACAGGAAAATGATTAGTTAGTTGATTTTCTGAATCTAGGATGATTTATTGCTTTTCCTGATTCATATTGAATTGTTCTTGTGACACCATCATGTATGGCACACAAGTTTCATTCTAAACCATGGATTTGGTTAGTTTATGCTAGAGACAATCTTGGCTTTGAAAACTAGAGATGCTCCTATCTGAATTCCCTATGACCAATGATGTTGGTCTGAGGCTTAGGGATTCAAATCGTATCTAGTTGGTTCATTTAGATAGTCTTGGTAGTGGTACCAGCTATTCTTTATTGAATCAAAGCTTGGAAAAATTCATAGTGAGCTTGATCAATCTATGGATCCCAAAGATTTGTTTCTAAGGTGCTACTCTTCCTTTAGAGATGTGCCTAGAAATAGATCATAGGTATATATATGATTGAATTGTAGAATATGGTTTGACAACCAGAGCAAGCATGTTGCTCTGAGCTCTGGTTGGATTCTGGTACCTTGCTGTTTGCCTTTAGATTTTCAGAAATCCCACTTGGGTGTCTTTTGAGGGTTTGTTCTGTAAAACAACACATGCCTTTCTCTAAATAAGATGATTAGATCATGTGAAGGTTTTATGAAACTCGCCACAAAAAGCTAATATTTGTGGAGTAAGTTGGTGATGATCTTGATCTGGTTTTTGCTGGACTCTTGTGCTTGATCTGGAGCTAGCCTGCTCCTCCTAGCTCCTGGGCTTGGCCTTGTTGTCCACCTGATTCATCCCCCTCCTTATGTCACCATTTTGGTGATGTTTGGGTTAATCTGGTGGTTTGGTTTGGCTGCTGTTCTTGGTTTACTTGCTGTTCACCCTGGCTGTGATGTGATGTGGTGTGGTGTGGTGATGCACTGGGGTGCTTCCCCACGGCTGTGCTCTGGTTTTGTTTGATCTGGTTGTGCTTGTGCAGTCGACAACACACCCTTGCATGATTGTGTGTGTGCAGCCTGTTAGCCTGCTATGCACATATGGATAGGTTTAGAAAATTTGATCTTACTGTTACCAATCTACTTTTACCTTGGCTGGTGAACTGATCCCTTTTGGTTGTCATTTGCATTCTGGCTGTGATTTTATGAAAGATGAAATCTGCCCCTTATTAACATTTATCAAAGATGAGATTGTCAAGTGCACCTCACTAACATATCTGAGAGAAATACATACTAACACTAATCTTGTTTTATTTCTGTTTAATCTTTGTTTTGTAGGTTCAAAGATAAAGATGAAGATTTAGTTTATGTTTTAGATATAGGATAGTTAGTAGATGTAATTTTCTTAATCCTTTGTAATTTTTCTTTTATAGTTCTTGTAATCTTTATTTTATTCAATTGTAATAAAGATTATATTATTATTAATAAAGAATATTCTTATTCTTTATTCTGTTGTAACTTGTTTATGTCTTTATAATATGAAAATGAATTTCATAATTTCTATTGTTTTGAGATTTAAGTTATACTACCTATATCTTAATTAATTTAAGATTCAAATCTTATATATAAATCATTTAAATTATTATTCAAACACTTAAGTTTTTAAATTCAAACCCATTTCAACACACACATAATTCTTTTAAGATCACATCAAAGTTTATAACAATCCTCCTTTAAGTCTAAACCTAATCTTAAAGTAAGAAAGAAACATTGATCACTTAAGATTTTATTTGGCGAAAATTTTACCCACTTTTTCACAAATAGATGCATGCAACAATACATAATCCTAAATCTACCCTTCGTTAGGTTCCTAAATGCTGGGATGTTACAGACTTCCCCCCTTAAATTAAACTTCGTCCCGAAGTTTGTTGGAGATGTACCTGAATAGTTCTGGATAAGTTTTTCTTAAATCCTCTTCTTTCTCCCATGTGGATTCCCTTTCAGGGTCCCATTGTACCTTGCAATATTTGATTGCCCTATTCCTCAATCTTTTCCAATTTTCTTCCAGAATCTTGCAGGGCTTTTCAATATAAGTTAGGTCTGCTTGTAGTTCTATCTCTTGATGTGTTATTGCATCCTCTGGAACTTTCAAACATTTGCGAAGTTGTGATACATGAAAAACATTATGCACTTGAGCCAGTCTTGATGGTAACTCTAAAGCATAAGATGTAGTTCTGTTTTGGCTCAGTATCTTGAATGGTCCGATATATCTTGGGCTTAATTTCCCTTTAACTCCGAACCTTCTTACTCCTTTCATTGGATTTACTTTCAAATAGACCATATCTCCTACTTCTGGATGCCACGATCTTCAGCTTTGATCCGCATAACTTTTCTGACTGCTCTGGACTATTTTCAGTCTATCCCTGATCTTATCAATGATGTATTTTCTCTCCTTGATATAATCAGGCGCAAATTCTTTTCTGCTTCCAGGTTCATACCAACATATTGGTGATCTACACTTCCTTCCATACAGAACCTCATATGGAGCTGCCTTCAGACTACTCTGATAGCTATTGTTATAAGAAAATTCTGCCAATGGTAGGTGATCCTCCCATGTTCCTCCAAAATCTAGTGCAGAAGCTCTCAACATGTCTTCTAGTATTTGATTTGTTCTTTCAGTTTGACCTCCTGTCTTAGGATGATATGCCGTGCTAAAATCTAACTTTGAACCAAGTGCCTCATGCAATTGCTTCCAAAATGCTGAAGTAAACACTGATCCCCTATCAATTTTCTCTACCAACTGTGGTGACCCAGCATACCGCTGCATGTGTAGTACACTATAGTCGTTGACATGACATCCACAGAACACCGTTCCGTAAATATCACATCCCTCAGAGTGGTACAACAGAAACATTGTGGGTCCATATTACAAAGGTACACACATTATTATTATTACAATACTAGAAGTTCAAGACTTCCAAAAGATCCAACTTACAAACCAAAATATAAGATGTTCAGCGGAAATTTAAAAGTAACAACTTCGACTCGGAGTGGGGCTCAACAGCTTATTTTATAGAGTTCATGCTGCTTAGCTCCGTTGGTTACTACTAACCAGACTCTTAAGTGGACTCATTCTCATCGACACCATAACGGATCTCGTAATCCATGCCTTCAACTCCTCTGAATAGATCAGGTTCCTCGTAGAACACGTCTTCTTGGCATTCAGCTGCATACATTGGCACGTCTTCGGAATCCTCAGAGTCTAAGCAAGGTATTGTAGAGGTCCCAACCTTTAATAAGGTAGATATCCCTGTGTTTACAATGCTAGTCCCTGGATCAATAGCTAGCATCCACAGTTAAGATGTAATATCAAGAAGCAAAGGTCATATTACAACTTTGTAACCAGGAATAAAATAATTCATTACATCTTACATAGCTCATTTGGCTATCTCATTATAATGCAACATAATTAACTATAGTATGGGGTCCTTCATCTTCAAAGTGCCACAGGCAATCGTGTTGGTTGTAGACTTGTAATCCTAATCAACACACTTCACTAACATCAAACAAACCTGCAACATAATAAGTTACAGCCATAAGGGTCAATACATTTGTATTGTATTGGCAAGTGGTACTATGGTAATATAGTGGTATCTATCATCTATATGCATTTGGCTAAGTGGAGCTTAGGCTTGCTTTGCTTAAAATAGATTTTCTTTATCATTTGAAAACACTAAGTTTTTGTTTGTCAAAATCACCCAAGGAACCACCAATAGAAATTGGTGAACCTTAAACCCTTGTTCAACCACAAGATTTTAACTTTAGAAATTTCGATGAGGAGATTCTTGATAGCTTCCATGTCTTGATGCTCAAATTGTCCTTTGCCAGGGACATGGCTAAGTACTTAGATTTTACACTCTGCAGAGGTGGTGCACTTTCCCCACAAGACTTGGTTTCACCAAGACAAGATCTTTCAGAAGCCTTCCCTTAGACCAGAATGGACGCGCTCTAAACCTATCATTCCCCTACCACCAATTGTCCATTTGGCTAAGTTATTGCAACCTATATGATCCAGGCAGAGCCCATAATGCCAAGTGGCTGCACTTGATGCTTCTCAACATTTGAAATCTCAAATCTCTTTGTTCTTGGGTGGCATTCTACAAGTGAGATACACAAGGTAAACCATAGAAATGGGCCTTGTGTAACCACTCAACACAAACCTTTCTTTCCATTCCACCCAGGTGATTCATTCACTTAGTTGTTTTATTAAACAAAACACAAGTCCTTGACTTAGAAATATTCCATAGCATGAATATAAACCACCCTTGTTTTCTACTAGCTAAGCTAAGCATGATGGTAGTAGGAATTTTAACTTAGGAAAATTCTACTAAGGTTTCATCCACTAGGATTTCCCATGGCATTTTTATACTTAGCAGAAATTCCATGCAAGTCCTACTTAGAAATATCACTAATGCATACTGAAAATAATGGGACAAAGTATGAAGCATCACTTGCCTTTTGGTAGATAATATAAGTTCACTCCTTGATCTTGCAATAGGCACACCCTTCAAATTCCACTACAATTCAATCAAGCAAGCAAATATTCAATCTACCATTCAAGCAATCATCACATAGAATAACAAAACAAAGCAATGCATGCAAGCATGCCAAATATTGTTTTATTTGGAAAAGTGGTTTCTATTAGGTTATAAACATTTTGAAACACTTAATTGTCATGTATAAAAGGGGCAAGGTCATTTATAAATGTGGTAAATCCATTTGATATCAAGTTAGTGAAAATGGCCATTTTAAGTCATTTTTATTTTGCTAGAAATGGTTCAAACCAAGTAATATTTTCTAGTGTTTGACAAATACATTTTTAAACACAAATGTTGGTGTTTTATGGTCAAATGCTCAACATTAAAACCATTTGCAAAAGGTTTCACCTATAAACCATTTTTACACTAAATCAATATTTTATGTTGTTGAAAATGCCTTTAGCAAAGCAATAATCTTTATAGGGATCACCAAATATATTTTTAATTCTAAAACTTGGTGTTTGGGGTCAGAGAGTTTAATCCAAATCATTTCCCAAAGGTTTTTTCTCCAAAAAGTATTTTTTAACATACGAACAACATTTTTATTTGACTAGAAATGCTTTAATTCAAAGATTTATTCTCTTGCTTCACAAAATATGTTTTTGAATCCACAAGTTGGTTTATATGGTCAGTAGGTTCAAAACAATCCATTTGCCAAAGATTTTATCACAAAAATAATTTTAGAATGAATTTTGTATTCAAATTATGCCTACACAAATTTCTGCAAAAACAATAATTTACCAGAATCAATTTATTAAACAAAGTGCATGGTTGGAAAGAAATTGTCTTGCTGATTCCATTGATATAAAATTTGCAAAATTTGGACGTGTGGATCAAAAGTTATGAATTTTACAAACTTTAACATCTAATGGATCATTTCTGGTTTTTTATAAAACAGACTGGGCCACGTGGCGTGATTTAAATGGCCAATAACGGTTCACACGGATTGAATAACGTGGAGTGTCAGATCTAATATGCATTGCAAGGATCTGATCAAAACATACCTCTTCGACTAAGTTTCTATCGTATCCCTTAGATCAAAATCCTACGGTTCACAGCGATTGACCAACAGTTGGCGGTGCTGGCTGTGGCGACTGGTGGCGGAGCGGCCTGGCAGTGGCGTCGCCGGTGATGCATGAAGTGAGAGAGTAAAAGGAGTGGCTCACCAGGTTCAGGGGATCGTTGCGATGCTCAACGTGGTCTTCTTGGGTCGAGGGGCGCTCGTGGTTGCCGTGGATTGCTCACCGGAGTAGTTTCTGGCGACGGTGCGCTCGGGCGGTCGTTGTTGGCGATGCTGCAGGGCATGCGCAAGTGATTGGTGAACGCTAGAAGATGCGCAGGACAAGGGAGAATAATATAGTGTCAACCAGAATAGGAGGGGTGGACCAAACCTACAGGGAATGCTCGCCGGAGTCGAGGCCGTGGACGGTGGCGAGGAGACGTCGTCGTTGCCGAGCGTCTGAGGCGCGCGCGAGTGAGCTAAGGGTGCATAGAGAAGCGCCAGGGGATGGGGAGCAGGCTCGGGTGGTCGAGGGGGCAAGGCACGGCCTGGGTTCACCGGAATTCGAGCGGAACCTCGTCGGAGGCAGCGACGGTGCATGTGGAATTGGGGACGGCCTGGGGGCTCCCTTGCAGCGGTTCCTGGGGGCTCCCTTGCAGCGGTTTCTGAGGGAAAAGGGAGGAGAGAGGGAGGTGCTTAAATGAGCGAGGTCGCGGGTGTGATTAACTAAGACATTAACTCGCAGTGAATCAATTCTGCAATGGCCGGTAACGGTGAGGAGGGAGCGTGGTCACCGCGGCGGGTGGAGACGATGGTCTGGCAGTGGGGCTCAATGGTCAGCGAGAGAGAGAGGAGAGGTGGGGGCCAGCGGTCAGCGACTGCGCGGGTGGGAGTCTGGGTACGAAACGTTTTCTCGCGGGAGGGGGAGATGGGCTAGCTGGGCTTAGTGGGCTGGAGTTAGCTGGGCTGGGTCTTTTTTTTTCAGAAACTTTTTATCTTTTCTGATTTCATTTTATGTTTTGATTTTATTCAAATAATTTCAAACCCTTTTTCTTTTCAAATCTTTTCAAACTTTTCAGTATGCTTTAATACTGTTTTAAACCTGTATTTTAAATACCATTTTGGTATAATTCTTTTATTCTTTTATGGTTTATATTTTATTTAAAAAGGGCACTTGCCTTTATTCAAATAAGATTTTAAATATAATTCCAACTCTTATTTGAATTCAAATTTTCACCATTTTTTAGTAGGTTTTATTTATTTATTAGGGTGTCAAATAATTCACTTTGAATTATTTGGAAGATTTTTAATATGATTTATTAATCATTGGGTATTTGTCTTTAATCCAATGAAATCAAATATGGTTTTAATTTCATAAGTTTTATTTAGATGATTTCTTTGATCCCATTTAAGTTAATTAAATAACTTTTATTCCACTTGGGTAAATTCCAGATATTATTTTCCCATGATTTAATTAATCATTCTTATTAGGGATTTTGTCTTAATCAAATGGAATAGAAATTGGTTAAGGCCATATTAATTTATTTGAATATTATTTATCCATTTATTTCATTTGAACTTGGATTATGTTTATTCCATTTGCTTATGGTCTTGGCCAAGTTTTATTTGGCTCTTATAAATATTCCCTATTAATTATTTCTTTCTTTATCTTATAAATTCCATATCTTTTTATTTATAGTTCCAAAGTTGGTGATTCCAATTGGTAAAATTTTATTTAATATTTGTTTATCCTTTTAAATCTATTTTAGGATTATTTACTCACCATTTGGTATGTATTTTTAGATAGGAAATTTATTAGCTTTGGAAATTCAATTTTCCTAATCTTACTAAGTTCATAAGATTTTATTTATGGCTCCAAATTAAGTGAAACCAATTTCTATGGTTTTATAATATTTCTATTTGTCATTCTTGATCATTTTGAAATGTTTGTCTGACCAATTATATGTGGATCAAATCCATAGGCTTAGAGATAACTTGGAAATGTTTTTCTTCCATTATGGTTTTAGGGTTTGGGTTTATTTTCCAAATGTTTAAATTTCAAGATGCATTTACAAAGAATGCATTTTACTAGATTTGAATTTAGTTGGATTCAAACATTAACCAAAGTTTGTTCAAAATGGAATTTTAAGTTTCCATTTAGAAACAAAAAGTTTCTTTTCACCCTAAATTTCAACAATTATTTATTTTGTTTATTTATTTTTTTGGAAAATTTTGGGATGTGACAGGGATCAAAGGAAAGAATGAGTAACAGCATTACCCAACAAGTTCATTATATGCAAGGTGGGAAGTTTGATGCTCTAAATACCACCTCGGATTATAAATCCTTGGCACTATGCAGTTTTTGTAAATATTTCTTCAAGGATTGATTTTATTATGAAAACTATGACAATCAGCCTTCACAGGTTGACTAGAACTTTCATGGAGTTCCTTTCCTGCTACGTTCGTAGCTCCTTCCTGGAACAGGGAGTAACAAGTTACAGTTCTTAAACTCTGTAGAGGTATGTTACTTTACCCATGAGAGATCAACTCCTTGTTGCACAACAGGGCATACTTTCCCGTCCACAATTCCATGATGTGGGGCCCAGTAGTTGGTCCAAGCCAATCACTGCCCCCTTCACGACCCCGCATGCCTCCTTGGTGTACACCATGCCCACATAATGAATTACGACAATGGTTTGTACAAACCGTTAGATGCCAGAACTATCGTGGGACGTTGAGGGTTCCCACCCATATGCTGCATATCCTCATGAATGACCAATTAATATGCATGATACGAGGATAACAGCCACGACCTGAACATCCGTCTTCATGCGAGAGGAAGAAGATACAGCTGACTTCTCTGTCCCATTCCAAATCTCATGGCTAACGCGTAATATACGGCGCTAGAATCACTGATGTCAGGGGTTATTAAGTCCCTACTTGATCATCATTGTTGCAATCAAAACTATAAGTTTTATTGCTCCATCATATCACCACTTAGGATGATATCTATAATTTCTTTATTTGGGAAAATATTTTTTTCTTTCTTTTATAGCATATATGATGACACACAATTTGCAAATACTTTGATAAAGACTCTTCAAAGGATATGAGCAAGTGATGAACTTGCCTTGTGATGGCAAGGTAGTGAAGTCTGATGCTTGCAATGGACCTTGATCTTCTAGTTCTACAAAAACATCATTATTGCCCGGTAAGGACAATATTTAAAGAAGCAAAATGATTATGCAAGTAATGTAATGCATTATGCATTTACCCTAAAAAGTTCTCCCCCTTTTTTAGTAATAAAGGATTTATAAATATTACTTTTTAATATTTTATATCATATATTGAATTATTATATTTTATTTCCCTTTATTTGACTTTTATTGATTTAATAATTCCTTTAGGAATTATTAATTATACCTTAATTTTATTAGTAAATATTTATTTAGTATTTTTCAAAAATACTATAATATTAATAAATAATGAAAGTGATTTTTGTTTATTTTTATCACCTTTCAATAATTTTGTAAAATTCCATAAGGAATATTGAAATTACAAAATTATTATAAAAATTTGAATATCCAAAATTTGATATCTTATTTTATTTGGGCATAATGAATTATTGTTAATCCAAAAATATTTTTTTATAATTTTTGGACTATTATTTTATTTTCTATAATTTTATTAAGTCCAGGTGTATTTTGGTCCTTTATTTTTATTAAAACAGACCTGAAATTGTTTCTGGGCTGGTTATTCTTATTGGGCCCTGTTGGCCCACTAGTGCTAGACAAAAGAGCCACCCCGAAGGGTCTGGCCCAGCTCGGCCCAATCCTCACTACCTCTCTCTCTCTCTCGAGTTCATCTTCTCCTCCTCTAACCCCGACCATGTGGCCGGCGATGCTGCCACCGGCGATTCCCGTCGCCGTCGGCCGTTCTGGTCGCCGCCATGGTGCATTAGGGGGTTGTCGACAACGCTCGTTCGTTCTATCCAATTGGATTCGAGCCTAGGGCTCTCCTGCGATGGATCGCTGCCGCCCCGAACCCTAGGGTTTGGGGATAGGCATGGATTCAAGTGCGTACGTGGTCCTCATGCGTTGAGGTGATGCTCTGCACCTCCAGGCGTGATCAGGGTCATTGTCGTGGCACCGTGCGGGTTGCAGCGCCCCCTCTGGGGTGCTCCCCGTGCCGCCATGGCCGTCGGCCCCTCTTCTTCCTCTTCTATCCTTTAGCGAGGATCTATGGTGAGTTTGATTCCCCTATCCTGGTGCTCTCTGTGCTTGTTGATTCGATGCTAGATGTTAGCAGTGTCCTCTCTAGCTACTGTCTGATTCAGATTAGGATGATTATCCATTTAGGGTTTTTGTGATGTGCTTGTTCATGTACTGGAGGAATTGATTCATGTTTAGATGGTATATACCCATACTGGATGCTTTGGCCTGAGGCTTGTTGGTTGAACTGATGTATGATGTTTCTGGTCGATTATTAGATGATTTGATGCTTGGATTGCATCTGATTCAGATGATGTGGTTGTATGGGAAACATGCTTGGTAAAGTTAATGATCTGATAGCTTTCCACTGTTTATTTGATTCATGGTCATGATTATGATAAGATACAGCTAATGTCCTAGAGCTCTTAGCTTGTAAATTAATATGTGGATTGAGATCATCATGATCTCAAACAGTGAAGTGTATTATAGGAATATTCTAGTTATGATTCCTGTTTTTAACAGGAAAATGATTAGTTAGTTGATTTTCTGAATCTAGGATGATTTATTGCTTTTCCTGATTCATATTGAATTGTTCTTGTGACACCATCATGTATGGCACACAAGTTTCATTCTAAACCATGGATTTGGATAGTTTATGCTTGAGACAATCTTGGCTTTGAAAACTAGAGATGCTCCTATCTGAATTCCCTATGACCAATGATGTTGGTCTGAGGCTTAGGGATTCAAATCGTATCTAGTTGGTTCATTTAGATAGTCTTGGTAGTGGTACGAGCTATTCTTTATTGAATCAAAGCTTGGAAAAATTCATAGTGAGCTTGATCAATCTATGGATCCCAAAGATTTGTTTCTAAGGTGCTACTCTTCCTTTAGAGATGTGCCTAGAAATAGATCATAGGTATATATATGATTGAATTGTAGAATATGGTTTGACAACCAGAGCAAGGATGTTGCTTTGAGCTCTGGTTGGATTATGGTACCTTGCTGTTTGCCTTTAGATTTTCAGAAATCCCTGTGATGGATTCACCCCACTTGGGTGTCTTCTGAGGGTTTGTTCTGTAAAACAACACATGCCTTTCTCTAAATAAGATGATTAGATCATGTGAAGGTTTTATGAAACTCGCCACAAAACGCTAATATTTGTGGAGTAAGTTGGTGATGATCTTGATCTGGTTTTTGCTGGACTATTGTGCTTGATCTGGAGCTAGCCTGCTCCTCCTAGCTCCTGGGCTTGGCCTTGTTGTCCACCTGATTCATCCCCCTCCTTATGTCACCATTTTGGTGATGTTTGGGTTAATCTGGTGGTTTGGTTTGGCTGCTGTTCTTGGTTTACTTGCTGTTCACCCTGGCTGTGATGTGATGTGGTGTGGTGTGGTGATGCACTGGGGTGCTTCCCCACGGCTGTGCTCTGGTTTTGTTTGATCTGGTTGTGCTTGTGCAGTCGACAACACACCCTTGCATGCTTGTGTGTGTGCAGCCTGTTAGCCTGCTATGCACATATGGATAGGTTTAGAAAATTTGATCTTACTGTTACCAATCTACTTTTACCTTGGCTGGTGAACTGATCCCTTTTGGTTGTCATTTGCATTCTGGCTGTGATTTTATGAAAGATGAAATCTTCCCCTTTTTAACATTTATCAAAGATGAGATTGTCAAGTGCACCTCACTAACATATCTGAGAGAAATACATACTAACACTAATCTTGTTTTATTTCTGTTTAATCTTTGTTTTGCAGGTTCAAAGATAAAGATGAAGATTTAGTTTAGGTTTTAGATATAGGATAGTTAGTAGATGTAATTTTCTTAATCCTTTGTAATTTTTCTTTTATAGTTCTTGTAATCTTTATTTTATTCAATTGTAATAAAGATTATATTATTATTAATAAAGAATATTCTTATTCTTTATTCTGTTGTAACTTGTTTATGTCTTTATAATATGAAAATGAATTTCATAATTTCTATTGTTTTCAGATTTAAGTTATACTACCTATATCTTAATTAATTTAAGATTCAAATCTTATATCTAAATCATTTAAATTATTATTCAGACACTTAAGTTTTTAAATTCAAACCCATTTCAACACACACATAATTCTTTTAAGATCACATCAAAGTTTATAACAATCCTCCTTTAAGTCTAAACCTAATCTTAAAGTAAGAAAGAAACATTGATCACTTAAGATTTTATTTGGCGAAAATTTTACCCACTTTTTCACAAATAGATGAATGCAACAATACATATTCCTAAATCTACCCTTCGTTAGGTTCCTAAATGCTGGGATGTTACACTTGGTTTCTTGAGAGTTGGAGGCATGAGTAGAACTTACTCATACAAGAGGAGGCTAGCAAAAGACTGGGAGCAACCAACTAAGAGAGCAATAATGGCCATAATTATGCAATGCAACTGTAAGGTTCCCAACCTTTAATAAGGTAGAGATCCCTGTGTTTACAATGATAGTCCCTGGATCAATATCTAGCATACACAGTTAAGATGTAATATCAAGAAACAAAGGTCATAATACAACTTTATAACCTGGAATAAAATAATTTATTACATCTTACATAGCTCATTTGGATATCTCATTACAATGCAGCAGAATATAACAATAGCATGGGGTTCTTCATCTTCAAAGTGCCACAGGCAGACATGTTCATTGTAGACTTGTAATCCTAATCAACAAACTTTACTAACATCAAACAAACCTGCAACATAACAAGTTACAGCAACAAGGGTCAATACATTTGAATTGTATTGGCAAGTGATACTATGGTAGTATAGTGGAGTCTATCATCTATACGCATTTGGCTAAGTGGATCTTAGGCTTGCACTGCTCAAAATAGATTTTCCTTATCATTTGAAAACACTAAGTTTTTGTTTGACAAAATCACCCAAGGCATCTCCCAATAGAAATTGGTGATCCTTTCAACCCTTGTTCAACCACAAGTTTTTTTAACTTAGAAATTTGGATGATGAGATTCTTGATAGCTTCCATGTCTTGATGCTCAAATTGTCCTTTTCCAGGGACATGGCTAAGTACTTAGATTTTTACACTCTGCAGAGGTGGTGCACTTTCCCCACAAGACTTGGTTTCACCAAGACAAGATCTTTCAGAAGCCTTCCTTTAGACCAGAATGGACGCGTTCCAACCTATCATCCCCTACCACCAACTGTCCATTTGGCTAAGTTATTGCAACCTATATGATCCAGGCAGAGCCCATAATGCCAAGTGGCTGCACTTGAAGCTTCTCAACATTTGACATCTCAAATCTCTTTGTTCCTGGGTGGCCATCCACAAGTGTGATACACCAGGGTAGTCCATTGAAATGGGCCCTGAGTAACCACTCAACACAAACCAATCCTTCAATTCCACCCAGGTGATTCATTCACTTACATGTTTTATTAAACAAAACACAAGTCCTCAGACTTAGAAATTTTCCATAGCATGAATATATATTCCACCCTTGTTTTCTACTAGCTAAGATAAGCATGATAGTAGTAGGAATCTTAACTTAGGAAATTCTACTAAGGTTTCATCTACTAGGATTTCCCATGGCATAGTTTATACTTAGCAAAAATTCCATGCAAGTCCTACTTAGAAATATCATTAATGCATAGTGAAAATAAAGGGACAAAAGTATGAAGCATCACTTGCCTTTTTGGTAGAGAGTATAAGTTCACTCCTTGATCTTTGCAATTTTCACTCACTTCAAATCACTACAATTCAATCAAGCAAACAACATTTCAATCTACCATTCAAGTAATTCATCACATAAAATGATATAAACTAAACAATGCATGCAAACATGCAAAATATCGTTTTATTTGTAAGAGTGGTTTCTAATGGGTCATAAACATTTGAAAACACCTAATTGTCATTTTATATGGTGTTAAAATCATTTGCTAAAGTTTCACTTCATAAACCATTTTTAAATCAAGTCATTATTTTATGTGGTTGAAAATGCCTTTAGCAAAGCAATAACTTTATAGGGTTCACCAAATACATTTTCAAATCATAAAACTTGGTGTTTGGGGTCATAGAGTTTATTCCACAACATTTCCCAAAGATTTTCTACTAAAAGCATTTTTAAATAAATAAACATTACTTTTGTTTGACTAAAAATGGTTTAAATCCAAAGTTTATTCTTTTGTTTCACCAAATACATTTTTGAAACCACAATTTGTTTCCTATGGTCAGTAGGTTCAAAAAACACCATTTGCCAAAGATTTTATCCTCAAAATCATTTTGGAAGAAATTTTATATCCTAAACATGCATACACAAGTTTCTGTAAAAACAAACAATTTAACAGAAGCTTTTTACTAAACAAGGTGCATGGTTGGCTAGGGCTTGTCTTGCTGAATCCATTTATATAAAATTTGCAAAATTTGGACGTGTAGAATAAAAGTTATAGATTTTACAAAATCTAGCATCTAATAGTTCAAATCTGTTTTAAATCAAACGGACAGGGACACGTATCTTGATTCTATTCGCTGGTACCGGTTCTTCTAGATCACGCTCTCTGGTGCGTTGGATCTAAGTTAGGTCGAGCGGTGCATATCAAGCGTAACGGTTCAGTTTAAGTGATCTATCGCATCCCTACGATCTTCATCTAACGGCTATCAACACAACGACCAGGAACTGGCGGTGCTGAGCGACGGTGAGCGGCAGCGATGCTCGGCTAGCGGCGGAGCCGGCGAAATAGGAAGCAAGAGGACAAGGGGGATGGCTTACCAGAATCGCCTTGATGCACTGATGCTTAACGTGGCCTTCGACAGTCAAGGGGCGCACGAGGTGGTCGATAATTGCTCGTCGGAGATGCTCCTGGCGTCGGGTGCGGTCAGACGTCGACGGGGGCGAGGCTACAGGGCGTGCTAGGACGAGTGGAGGACATAGTCAGATGCGCAAGGACGTGGCGATGATTCGTGCGTGAAGGAGAAAGAGAGGGGCGGTCAGGTTCTTACCAGAGGAGTCGCCGGAGAAGAAAGTAGACGGTGGCGGCGGTGGTCTTGGTCATTGTCGAGGTTGTGGGGCATGCGGGGGCGAGCTGGTGCTACGAGGATGTTCGCCAGGGTCTGGGGGTCACGCCTGTGTGCTCGAGGAGGAGAGGGGCGACGGTGGCTGGCCGGAATCGCTCGCGGAGCTCGCCGGAGACAGCGGCAGTGCAGAGCAAAATGGAGGCAGCCTGGTGGCTCTCTGGCAGCAGGGTTTGAGGGGAAATGAAGAGGAGAGGGAGGGTATTTATCAGGCATGATCACGGGATTAATTCGTCGAGTCATTGCAGCGTATTTACTCCGAGAAGTTAACGGCAGGAACGGCCAGGAGGAGGGCGTGGTCTACGCGCGGGTGGAGAAGATGATGATGTGGTGTGGGGTCGCTTGGCAGCGAGAGAGAGAGAGTGTGGAGGTGGGGTCCATCTGTCAGCGACGCTGCGGGTTTCTTTCGCGGTGAATAACGGTTCGTTCGGGTGAGAGGGAGAGGTGGGCTGGACTGGGCCTAGTGGGCTCGCTGGCTGGTTCCATTTTTTTATAATGAAACCTTTTTCTTTTTCAATTTCTAATTTCTGTTTTGGTTTTGTTTAATTAATTCAAACACTCATTTCAATTCAAACCTTTACCATATTTTGTGAATAATCAAACCCTGTTTATTACCATATTCTGATGTCAAATTTAGAATAAAACTTTTATTCCTTTAGTGCCTTTTTAATTATTTAAAGTAGGTCCTTGTATTAATTCATTCAAGATTTAATAATGTTTTTAATTTCCATTTGAATTCTAAATCCTTAAAAAATCTTTCAGTAATTTTTATTTACTTAGGGTGTCAAAATAATTCATTTTAAATTATTTGGAAGTATTTAATGTGATTCTTAAATCATTTGAATTGGGTATTTGTTTTAATTCCAATGGAATTTAAATATAGTTTTAATTCCCTAAAGTTTATTTGGAAGATTTCTTTAATCTTATTTAAGTTGGATTAAACCACGTTTATTTCACTTGGGTAAATTCCAAAATACTATTTTCCCATGATTTACATATTTATTCTTATTAGAGATTTGTCCTTATTAAAATAGGGATAGAATGGTTAATGCCATTTTATTTTTATTTTGGAAAATTCTTTATCCATTTATTTTATTTGGGTTTTGGATTATGTTCATTCCATTTGTTTATGGATTTGTCCAAGATTCAATTTGGTCTTTAAATATTCTTTATTTAATATTTCTTTCTTTATCTTATAAAATTCATATCTTTTTGTTTAGAGAACCAAGCTTGGTGATTCCAATTTGTAAAATCTTATTTGATAGTTATTTATCCTTTTAAATATCTTTAGGATTATTTGCTCACCATTTGGTATGGATTTTAGATAAGTGCTTTATTAGCTTTGGAAATTACTTTTCCTTATCTTATTATATTCATAAGATTTTATCTATGGCTCCAAATTAAGTGAAACCAATTTCTATGGCTTTATAATATTTCTATTTGTATTTCTTGATCATTTGTAAATGTTTGTTGACAAACTTTTATATGGATCAAATCCATAGGCTTGGATATAACTTGTAAATGATTTTTATTCCATTAGGGTTTAGGGTTTGGATTTATTTTCCAAGTGTTTAAATTTCCAGATACATTCATTGAGGAATGCATTTCTCTTGATTTGGATTTAGTTAGATTCAAACTTTAATTAAAGTTTGTTCAAGATGGGATTCTAAGTTTCCATTTAGTAACAAAGTTTCTTTTCACCCTGATTTTCAACAAAATTTTTATTTTGTTTATTTATTTTTCACATAACAAGATTTGGAAAATCTTGGGATGTGACAGCAACAAAGCAAACTAATCAAAGCAAAGAGTGGTACTACAAGTCAAGGACTAAATGATCATAGAGGCTAATGGTGACTGGTCATTGTCATAACATGGCGTGAGCATGTGCCAAGTCAACCCAAGCAAAAACATCAAAGGAGAATACCACAATACTATGCTTTTGCATGCTAAAACAACGCATAATTTCTTCAAGGCACACTAATCAATCCCAATTATTTGGAACAAGACATGCTACAGAAATAATCACTAAGCATAATGCTAAAACAACACATAGCATGTCATGCTAAAGTCTAAGTCACAGTCAATGCAAGCTCCTCTTGCACTTCAAGCAAGAACTTACTACTCCTTTCCAAACACCAAGCAAACTTATTTGCAAAAGAACACAGCGAGAGCGGGGGTACAAACTACTAAAACAAACTAAACAAACTAAGCAAAGCAAACGAAAACTAAGACGCTCCAAGAACAACACAACTATGCATGAAACAATAAAAACGAAGTGTCTAGACAGACCTGAGCTTTTTATTGATGAAGAAGGGGATGCCTTGGGCATCCCCAAGATTTTATGCTTGTATCTCTTGGATATTTCTTGGGTGACACCGTGGTGGCATCCCCAAGTTTGAGCTTTTGTCCATTCTTCATCTCATTGCATCATTCTCTCTCTACACCTGAAATTTTTCCTTCATACAAAACTTCACACAATCTTCATTAGCAACATTAGCTTATTCAAAAGATATTAGACCACTGGCAAATCTTTGGAACAGCAAGGCTTTTTACTAAAAACACAAGATACTGTAGTAACTCCTTCAAAGAAACTCAAATTACCTGAAGAGAGCTCAAAAAGGAATCAATAAGAAGCAAATGCAAATAGTGGCAGAAATCTGTCAAAACAGACCAGTAGGTATAAACGAATTTTTTCGAACATCTTATGTGCTCAAATAAAAAAGTGTTGAGCTACATAAAGTTAGACAACATACTAGGGGATTTATTCATAAATTTTGAGCTCAATCCGAGTTACAGAGCCTCCTCATGAATTTATTTGGTGGAAGACAGAAATCTGTTTTGGGACAGCAACTCCCCAAATCTTATTTCCCTCCCATTAGAGGTCATTCTAGGCACAAAAAGCAAACAAAAAGGATAAGTAGAGGTTATTATAGAAGTAATAACTTCCAAGACTCAAGGAAACTCTTGGTTTATCTCCCAACAAGTACTTTTCTTTAACGCCTTTAAGTTAGTCACAAGAAGCAAGAAGAATCAAGTATTTTCAAATGAGGAAGCATTAACATCAAACCTTGCTTTCAAAAGAGGAGCAAAAAGCAACTTCTCTCTCATTATAGAGAAGTGTTCAATACCTTTCTTTAATGGAAAATGATATTTAATGGTGCCTTCTTTCATATCAATGATGGCACCAACTTTTCTAAGAAAAGGTCTTCCCAAAGTAATAGGACAAGAAGCATTGTATTCAACATCCAAAACATAGAAATCAACAGGGACATAAGCATTGTTAACCATAATGAGAACATCATTAATACTCCCCATGAGTTTCTTCTTAGCATTATCATTGAGTGGGACATTCAAATAACAATCTTCCAAAGGTGGCAAATCAAGTATTTCATAAATCTTCCTAGGCCTAATAGAGACACTAGAACCAAGATCACATGAAGCTTTGAGATCAAAGTCATTCACTTGCATATTAATAATGGGTTCCCAACTATCTTCTACTTTCCTAGGAATAGAAGCTTTGTGTTTTAACTTCTCTTCCTTAATCTTAACAAGAGCATCTGTAATGTGTTTGGTAAAGGCAACATGCATATCACTAGCATCAGGACTTCTAGCAAGCTTTTGTAGGAACATAATCACTTCAGAAATATTGCAACCATCAATATCAAAGTCAAACTTAGCATCACTAGTGGTAGGCTCACTAGGCTTAGGCATAGTAGGAGGAGGAATAGGGGCTACTTGTGGTTTAGTGGTGATAGTGCACACACTATTGTTTCTATCAATTTCAGCTTCCCTTTCCCACCTAGCATGAAGTTGAGCTAACAGCCTAACATTTTCATCAATAGTAACTTGTATGGCATGAGAAGTAGCAAAGGTGTTTTCCATAGTTTCAGGTTTAGCAGCCATTTTATTAACTAAAGAAGTTTGAGCTTCGGACAAAGAGGATATATTTTTCTCAACAGTTAAAAGTTTTTCCTCTATAGTTTTATTGAAAGTGGTTTGTTTACTAATAAAGTCCTTGAGAATTACTTCAAGTTTAGAGGGGGCACTTCTAGCATTATTGTAAGATCTTCCATAGGAATTGCCATTATTAGGAGGATAAGGCATATAATTGTTGTTGCTACCAAAATTATTCCTATAGGCATTGTTGTTGAGATTATTATTTCTAATGAAGTTCACATCAACTTTCTCTTGTTGAGCAACCAAAGAGGCTAAGGGAACACTATTAGGATCTAGAGGAGCTTTCCCATTAACAAGCATAGCCATAATAACATCAATATTTTCACACAAAGAGGAAGTTTCCTCAACAGAATTTACCTTCTTACCATGTGGAGCTCTCTCAACATGCCATTCAGAGTAGTTAACCATCATATTATCAAGGAGCCTTGTTGCAGCACCCAAGGTGAGTCCCATAAAAGTACCTCCAGCAGCAGAATCCAACAGGTTTCTTGAGGAGAAGTTCAAACCTGCATAAAAAGTTTGGATAATCATCCAAGCAGTGAGTCCATGAGTAGGGCAACTTTTAACCAAAGATTTCATTCTTTCCCAAGTAGGAGCAACATTTTCACTATCAAGATGTTTAAATTTCATTATGTCACTTCTCATAGCAATAATCATAGCAGGAGGATAGTACTTTCCAATAAAAGTATCTTTGCACTTAGTCCAAGAATCAATACTATTTTTAGGCAAAGATAGCAACCATTATTTAGCTTTTCCCCTCAAGGAGAAAGGAAAAAGGCTGAGCTTAATAATATATCCATCTACATCCTTATACTTTTGCATCTCACAAATTTCAACAAAGCTATTAAGATGGGCAGTAGGATCATCAGAACCAACACCAGAAAATTGCCCTCTCATCACAAGATTCAACAAAGCAGGCTTAATTTCATAAAAGATGGCAATAGGTGTGCTTAGGAAATCATTGGTGTTGGTGTTAGTGAAGTCACACAACTTGGTGTTCTTAGCAGAGTTCATTTTGGCAAAGGTGGGCAAGCCAAAAACAGCAGCAGCAACTAGAGCAGGAACTAATTTTTTTGTGTTTTTGAATAAGGCAAGCAAACCAAGCTAGACTAATTTTTTGGGTTTTTTGAAAAGAGGCAAACAACACCAAGCAAAAGAAACAAAGCAAACTAAAAACAAAGTAAAGAGAAAGGAAGTGAAGGACTCCCCTAGTGAAGACGTCATTAGCCTCCCCGGCAACGGCGCCATAAATCTTGATGCGTGCACCCAGTGTTGACGTGGGACACTTCGTTGGAACCCCAAGAGCAAGGTGTGATGAGCACAACAGCAAGTTTCCCTCAGTATAGACCGAGGTTATCGAACCTGAAGGAGGAAGAAAACGTCTCAAAGGTGTTGCTGGCAACATGGAGACCTGCACAACACAAACTCAAGACTTTGCCCCAACGAATCAGTGAGGTTGTCAAGATCACCGGTTTGCTGTAACAAAGGATTAAACGTATGGTGTGGAAGGTAATGGTTTGCAGCAATTAAACAAGTAACAGTGGAAGATGTATCAATGGTAAATATTGGACCGGGGTCCATAGTTCACTAGAGGTGCTCTCCTTAGATAAACAACATGGCATGAAGGGTAAACAAATTACAGTGGGGCAATTGACAGGAACTAAGCAAGGCATAACAATGCAATTACTAGCCAGAAAGATCCTATGAGGTTGATTGGGAAATACAACAATATACATAGACCGTCATCCAAATGCATCTATGACTAGAAGTCCACCTTCAGTTTATCATCCGAACCCCCTCCAGTATTAAGTTACAAGCAATAGACAACTGCTTTAAGCAAAGTGTGTAAGGTAAACAGTCCACATGTTCCATGAACAAGAGACCGTTGTTTTCTCCCTAGTAGCAACAGCACATCTACAACCGAAGAGATTATTGTCACTTACCTTGGAAACTAGAGGCATGAACCCACTATCGAGCATAAATACTCCCTCTTGGAGTCACTAGCAACTACTTGGCCAAGATAACCACTAGCAACGGAGAGCATGCAAGATCACAAACAACACAGACATGATAGAATCATAAAGATAAAACCATTAATCAAGCTAACATAATAATCTAAATATCCAGCGGATCCCCGCAAACAAAACATGCATGATTACAACTAGCTTAGATCTTCATCATGAATGGAGCTCACAAGATGTGGCATCCCGCAAAACCACTACTAGAAAATCGCGTTGTTTTGTGCATTGCATCGCCATCATCATGCATTGTTTGTCTGAACTATTTCGAAAAGCCTAGTTTTGCTTTGTACAAATACCCCTCTTATTTTTCAAACACAAAACCCCGATCGCATCGGAGATTTTATTTGTCTAAAAACTGTTTGCAAAATGGCCTTGTTTTAAAATAGACAAGACCAAACAAACACACATTTTAAATCAGCCCCTCTAAATCCTATCCCCACCCAAATCTATCCTACCCACCAACCGCAGGCCGCCACCTCGCCCTCTCCCTTTTTTCCTACCCACTCTGCCACCTCATCAATCCATACCCCTTCTTCCCCTCTCCTTTTCTCACCCCAGCCTCTCTACCCTCCCTCCCCACTCTCTCTGACAGCCGGCCCCACCCCGCAGTCCCTCTCTCTCCCTTTTTCTCCCTGGTCAACCGCACCCTCCCTCTTCCCCCGGGCCCACACGCCAGCCAACCAACCCACCCCACTCCCTCCACACGCCTTGGCCCTGCCCTCTCCCCACCAGCCCCACCCCTGTCGGCTCCTTCCTCCCCGCTCGCCTCCTTCCACCGCGCGCACCTCTCCCCCGCGCCTCCTTCCTCCTCTCCCCTCTGCCGGCGCGTCCGCCGCCTCTCTCCTCCTTCCCGGCGCGCCGCCGCCGACTCCGGCCGGGCCCGCCTCCCCCTGCTCCACCCTCCCCTCGCCATCAGCCTCTCCGCCCCGAGCGCGCTCCCCCTCTGTCTCTCCGGCGAGCGACCACCCTCCCTACCTCTCTGCTCGCCGCCGCGCCTCTCCCTCATCCCATCTCCTCCTCCGCCTCGGCCCGCTTCGCCGCCCCTCCTGGCACCCGCCTGCCGCTCCTCCCTCTGCCCGGCGGTTCCGCCCCTCGCCCTTGTGCTCGCGCTCGGCCTCGCCCTCCCGGCCCGGCCTTGCCCCGCAGCGGCTGCCTCTGCCGCCTCTCCTCCGCCACAGCTGCGCCGCCTGCAGAGGCGTCTCCAACGCCCGTCCGCGCCCCGCCCCGCCGGGCCCGCGTCGCCGCCGGCCGAGCACGTGCCGTGTCTCTCTGCCCCGCCTCCACCACCGCGATCCCCACCTCGCCGAACCTCCCGCCTCGCCGGACCCTCCCGCCTCGCCGGCCGCACGTCCGCCTCCTCGTGTGCCTCCGCAAGCCGCCACGAAGCATCACTGCAGGGCCCGTTCTCTTCTGTGCAGCTGCAGCACCACCGCCTGTTCGATGTGGAGCTCACGCTCCTTCAAGACCCCGAGGGACCATATTGCAACCGTTGTTGTCTATTCAAGTTTGCCATCCGATGGACAAGATCGACATGTGTTGACAAGCGAAGGCTATCGGTGACCGATTCCATTCAAGGACGCCATCGACAGCGAAACCGCGATACCCCCAAGATCTACCACACGGACGCCCACGGACTCGGAGAAACCCCTCGAAACGACAAGTTCGCCAACCCGGAACCAAAGTGTGAACCCCGGTATCGACTTCATGTTCTCCTTCACGGATGCCAAGACCGAATCTCGTCGGTCCCGGATCCCGAAGACCGAACCCGACCCGCCAAGTTCTTCAATCGGATCCGAGGACACCGAGACCCCGGTGCGACAAGTACTCCGTCCCGGACACCAAGTTCTGCATCCCGAACGCCAAGACCGACCGGTACGCGGTACCGACAAGATCTTCGCGATGATAAGAAAGACACCGACCCAAGTCTTGCTTCCCGGGTGCGACAAGATCTACCCCAGTTACCCGAGAACGCTCCCGCCGAGACCGAACCCAGATCCGGACCCTGAGCCCGGAACTCCGAACCCCGGAACCTCAAGTTCGTCGAGACCCCCTAATGTGTGAACCCCTTCCCGAAAACCCTATTTTATAATATAACAAACTTGTCACATATTGATTGTTCATGCATGCCTCCTTGTCTGTGGTTTGGGGGCCTTATGCCGATTCACCTCATAATTAAATATGGGGCTCATATGCGGGCAAATCTAGTCTCATATCGGCCTCATTTAAACTTGTGTAGCGAACCGGTGATATATTTTGCCTTGTTAAGCAACATTTAAATTGCGGGGGTTCTAAACGACTTGAACCAATTAATTAATTGTCGGGACCCCGGTTCCGCTTAACATGACCTAATCACATCGCACTTTTGCCATGTCATGCATCATATCATAAGCATGCCGATCTTTTGCCATAGTATTAAATATTGCATCCGGTGTTTATTCTAGTGATTTGCTTCTTCGCGGATAAGGCCGTTGAGTTGTTGTGAGCTTCGCCCCGATCTTCGGTTGAACCTTCGGCAATGTTTTCAGGCGAGCATCTCCCCCTTTCTACCTATCTTACTTTTATAGTATTTATTTCCCTCCTGTTGATCTATTGCTATCTGTGTCGCGATGCTCTAGTTTTCGTACCCGTGATATTCCTTGCAGCCTTATATTGCCTTGGACACACCCTATTACCTGTTGTTTGGTAGATAGTTGGACTTGCGCGTCGTAGTCGCTTGCTCAAGTGCTGTTGCGTGTCGTCAAGTACCACAGTTGTTGGAGTAATGCCGCATGTTTGATGTTGGATATGATCATGGCTTTACTTATCGTTCACTTTAATTTCTGTTTAACAACTAAAATTGAAGTAAGTAGAGGCATCGGTGGGTGATAGATAATATTTGGTTTCCGAACGCCCACTTGTGTCCCGTAGGACCCCGAGTACTTGATACCTGTTTCTTGATTTATCGCGCTATCCACATCCGGGAGGATTATGGGACCCCCCTGAGCCAGATCATGATTCATTCTTATTTCTTGGGGCCATAAACTAGTTTGAGGTTTTATTTACTATCCTGTACTTATGCCATGCTTACTGCTTTATTTAAATTGTGCGAGGAGCACACTGTACTGTTTAGGATCGTGGCACGATTCCGCGGTGTCGACAAGCCCAGCCACACTTTCGGGTTCCCGATGTTCACGGCGTCCCCACAACCTTAAGTCCGTCTCGGGCTGGCGGCTTCGTTGGTCTACTTTAAGGGTGGCCCCAAATATTCTGAATCCTGTGATTGCTTTGTCGTGAAGGCCTCATTGGGTTTTGATTTGGTTTTCGAGGTTGATCGAGTGTGTGTTGCTATTTGTGCACCCGACGGGTTAAAACTTTCTGAAAGCCGTGTCATGTTATGGACGACTTGGAGCACAGTATCTCGACCATAGACAAGCATAACTAAAGTAGTGCTATAAATTTGACTTTATAATGACTAGTAATCAGCTTCACTATAATGGAATGAATAAATAATACTGCCCACAATTGCTTGCTTGAGTTGTCGCTTGCGACCATTGTACCTGACTAGTAAGTATTGCAACTACAACGGAATGGCTAAATAAAAGTACCAACAACTGCTGGGTTTTGGGTTATCTCATGCTATTGTATCTGATTAGTAAGTTTTGCAACTATAACGGAATGGTTAACTAAAACTGCCCACTGCTTATTTTATCAGGATGATTATCTACACCTGACTAGTAATTGTTACAACGATAACTGATTAAATAAAACTGCCAACTGTGTGAGTGCCTCGGTTGACTTCCTCGTTTGGTCTCGAGGGGGAAATACCAGGATGGGTTTGTTTGATGGTAGAATCAGGTTGGTTCCGAATAGGTCTATCTTACCCCTCTCTGATAGTCGCCAGTTGTACCGAGTCTCTATAGGCTGTTTAGTGTATGCTGCCGCTGCCGCCTCAGTCCACCATACCTATGTAGGCGAGGACCGCCGAATTCTAGTCTCGCCGTGTACTGGCCTCAGTACTGACGCTCCTCTTTTTCCTTTTCCCTTTGTCGGCACCCCTTTTGTTTAAGCAGGTTTTGAGATCGACGTCGTTAGCAGGGTTACCCTTCCGGCTCGGCCTGGGCAGGGTTATGGACGCCATTGGTTATTCTTCAGGGCTCTTAGCCCCATTTGCATCTTGTCCGTAGTCGGACGCTCTATCATTTTCAAGGTGATTTGGATCTTTGTATATTATATCTGTATTCTTGACTCATTGAGTCGCTGTTATATATATATATCTGTTCTGTGGGTCCCCCGAGGACTGTTGTGTAATGTTATTACTTCGTTTTCCACCCGCACGAAAGTGCCTGGTGGGCACCTTTGGATCGTTTCTATGCAGGTTTGGCGGGTTTTGCTAAAACTTGCATAGGGTCGATTCTGAGGGTGTTACATAGTGGTATCAGAGCTCAGCAGTTGCGATACCCCACAAGTCCAGCCTGTAGGATAACCTAGCTAACGGCCGAAGTAGAGTGTCAAAACTATTTTTGAAAATCGGTTGGATAGTTTTGATTAGGTCTGATTTTACTCCTTACCCCTCTGCTATTCTCCTCTTATCTCTACGCGTTTTGGATCCGCTCTCTTCTCTTTCTTCGAGTGCAGGAATTCTCGGGGTTGGGTTTCCGTCGTACCTTCAGGATTTCGCTTCCTCTTTTGGTAACGGTGATGCTACGTCCGGTGTTCATGTTGCCCGAGGAATCCTTCGTCTGTGGTACCATTCTTTGTGCCTTGTTTGTGCCTTCCGGTGTTTTTCCGACACGACGACATCATCTATGCCAGATCCGATGCAGAGTCTGCATCACTCCTTTGTTCCGAACCTCGATTGTTGAGATCTTCAGTCTGTTTCCGAGAATGGTTGCACTCTTTTCGACTGATTGTGCAGAGTAATAGTTTGGGTGCGTGATGGATTGGCCCCCATGCCGACTACTCACTCTATTTGCTCGCGTACATTGAAGTGGACGAGAATGCATCGGTTCCCTCTTTCCATCGAAGCTAGAGGTGGCTTTATTTGGTGATACCTCTACCTTCGACCTTTTGTTTCCGGAGTGTTCTCTCGACGATCACGGACGACGACCTCTTATTAGTGGTGTCGCGAGGATCTACACGAAGCGCGAGGGATCAGATCGCCGACCTTCCTTCCGGTACCATGAGGCGGATCTCGAGGGCGAGATCCATTGTTAGTGGTGTCGAATTGTGGCATCCCGCAAAACCACTACTAGAAAATCGCGTTGTTTTGTGCATTGCATCGCCATCATCATGCATTGTTTGTCTGAACTATTTCGAAAAGCCTAGTTTTGCTTTGTACAAATACCCCTCTTATTTTTCAAACACAAAACCCCGATCGCATCGGAGATTTTATTTGTCTAAAAACTGTTTGCAAAATGGCCTTGTTTTAAAATAGACAAGACCAAACAAACACACATTTTAAATCAGCCCCTCTAAATCCTATCCCCACCCAAATCTATCCTACCCACCAACCGTAGGCCGCCACCTCACCCTCTCCCTTTTTTCCTACCCACTCTGCCACCTCATCAATCCATACCCCTTCTTCCCCTCTCCTTTTCTCACCCCAGCCTCTCTACCCTCCTCCTCTCTCTCGGCCCCGGCCCCACCTGATCCTCTCTTCCTTTATCTCCCTGATCAACCGCACCCCCCTCTTCCCCCGGGCCCACACGCCAGCCAGCCAAACCCCCCACCCGCAGCACGCCCCGGGCCCTCTCCCCCTGGCCCACCTGGCCCCACCCCTGTCGGCTCCTTCCTCCCAGCACGCCTCCTTCCACCGCGCGCACCTCTCCCGCCTCCTTCCTCCTCCCTCTGCCCGTGCCGCCTCTCTCCTCCTTCCTGGCTGCCCGACTCCGGCCCGCCTCCCCTGCTCCACCTCCTCGCCACCAGCCTCTCCGCCTCCGCGCCTCGCGGCGTGCTCCCCTCTGTCTCTCCGGCTAGCGACCACCCTCCCCACCTCTCTGCCATGCTCTCCCGGGCGCCCCATCTCCTCCCGCCTCCGGCCCCTTCCACCGCCGCCTCACTAAGCGCCGCCCGCCGCTCCTCCCTGGCCTTGGTTCGCCTCCGCCCGCCAGCCTCGTCTCCGGCCTCCTCGCCCTCCCGGCCCGGCAGCGCCGCCCTGCCGCGGCCGCCTGCCGCCTCTCCTCCGCCCCGGCAGCGCCGCTGAGGCGTCCCGCGCCCGTCCGCGCCCCGCCCGACCAACGTCGCCGCCGGCCGAGCCCGTGCCGTGGCTCTCTGTCCCGCCTCCACCACCGCGATCCCCACCTCGCCGAACCTCCCGCCTCGCCGGCCGCACGTCCGCCTCCTCGTTTGCCTCCGCAAGCCGCCACGAAGCATCACTGCAGGGCCCGTTCTCTTCTGTGCAGCTGCAGCACCACCGCCTGTTCGATGTGGAGCTCACGCTCCTTCAAGACCCCGAGGGACCATATTGCAACCGTTGTTGTCTATTCAAGTTTGCCATCCGATGGACAAGATCGACATGTGTTGACAAGCGAAGGCTATCGGTGACCGATTCCATTCAAGGACGCCATCGACAGCGAAACCGCGATACCCCCAAGATCTACCACACGGACGCCCACGGACTCGGAGAAACCCCTCGAAACGACAAGTTCGCCAACCCGGAACCAAAGTGTGAACCCCGGTATCGACTTCATGTTCTCCTTCACGGATGCCAAGACCGAATCTCGTCGGTCCCGGATCCCGAAGACCGAACCCGACCAAGTTCTTCAATCGGATCCGAGGACACCGAGACCCGGCGACAAGTACTCCGTCCGGACACCAAGTTCGCATCCCGACGCCAAGACCCGATGCAGCGGTACCGACAAGATCTTCGCGATGATAAGAAAGACACCGACCCAAGTCTTGCTTCCGGTGCGACAAGATCTACCCGATTGCGAGAACGCTCCGCCGAGGCGAACCAGATCCGGACCACAGCCGGAACTCCGAACCCCGGAACCTCAAGTTCGTCGAGACCCCCTAATGTGTGAACCCCTTCCCGAAAACCCTATTTTATAATATAACAAACTTGTCACATATTGATTGTTCATGCATGCCTCCTTGTCTGTGGTTTGGGGCCTTATGCGATTCACCTCATAATTAAATATGGGGCTCATATGCGGGCAAATCTAGTCTCATATCGGCCTCATTTAAACTTGTGTAGCGAACGGTGATATATTTTGCCTTGTTAAGCAACATTTAAATTGCGGGGTTCTAAACGACTTGAACCAATTAATTAATTGTCGGGACCCGGTTCCTTAACATGACCTAATCACATCGCACTTTTGCCATGTCATGCATCATATCATAAGCATGCCGATCTTTTGCCATAGTATTAAATATTGCATCCGGTGTTTATTCTAGTGATTTGCTTCTTCGGATAAGGCCGTTGAGTTGTTGTGAGCTTCGCCCGATCTTGGTTGAACCTTCGGCAATGTTTTCAGGCGAGCATCTCCCCCTTTCTACCTATCTTACTTTTATAGTATTTATTTCCCTCCTGTTGATCTATTGCTATCTGTGTCGCGATGCTCTAGTTTTCGTACCCGTGATATTCCTTGCAGCCTTATATTGCCTTGGACACACCCTATTACCTGTTGTTTGGTAGATAGTTGGACTTGCGCGTCGTAGTCGCTTGCTCAAGTGCTGTTGCGTGTCGTCAAGTACCACAGTTGTTGGAGTAATGCCGCATGTTTGATGTTGGAGATGATCATGGCTTTACTTATCGTTCACTTTAATTTCTGTTTAACAACTAAAATTGAAGTAAGTAGAGGCATCGGTGGGTGATAGATAATATTTGGTTTCTGAACGCCCACTTGTGTCCCGTAGGACCCCGAGTACTTGATACCTGTTCCTTGATTTATCGCGCTATCCACATCCGGGAGGATTATGGGACCCCCCTGAGCCAGAGCATGATTCATTCTTATTTCTTGGGGCCACAAACTAGTTTGATGTTTTATTTACTATCCTGTACTTATGCCATGCTTACTGCTTTATTTAAATTGTGCGAGGAGCACCTTTGTCTTGTTAGGATCGTGGCACGATTCCGGGTGTCGACAAGCCCAGCCACACTTCGGGTTCCCGATCGTTCACATAGTCCCACAACCTTAAGTCCGCCTCTGAGCCGGCGGCTTCTATGGTTCTACTTTAAGGGGTGGCCCCCTGAAATATTTCTGAATCCTGTGATTGCTTTGTCGTGAAGGCCTCGTTGGGTTTTGATTTGGTTTTTCCGAGGTTGATCGAGTGTGTGTTGCTATTTGTGCACCCCGGCCGGGTTAAAACTTTCTGAAAGCCGTGTCCGCGGTTATGGACTACTTGGAGCACAGTATCTCGACCATAGACAAGCATAACTAAAGTAGTGCTATAAATTTGACTTTATAATGACTAGTAATCAGCTTCGCTATAATGGAATGAATAAATAATACTGCCCACAATTGCTTGCTTGAGTTGTCGCTTGCGACCATTGTACCTGACTAGTAAGTATTGCAACTACAACGGAATGGCTAAATAAAAGTACCAACAACTGCTGGGTTTTGGGTTATCTCATGCTATTGTATCTGATTAGTAAGTGTTGCAACTATAACGGAATGGTTAACTAAAACTGCCCACTGCTTATTTTATCAGGATGATTATCTACACCTGACTAGTAATTGTTACAACGATAACTGATTAAATAAAACTGCCAACTGTGTGAGTGCCTCGGTTGACTTCCTCGTTTGGTCTCGAGGGGGAAATACCAGGATGGGTTTGTTTGATGGTAGAATCAGGTTGGTTCCGAATAGGTCTATCTTACCCCTCTCTGATAGTCGCCAGTTGTACCGAGTCTCTATAGGCTGTTTAGTGTATGCTGCCGCTGCCTCTTCAGTCCACCATACCTATGTAGGCGAGGACCGCCGAATTCTAGTCTCGCCGTGTCTTGGCCTCGATCTTGGCTCCTCTTTTTCCTTTGCCCTTTGTCGGCACCCCTTTTGTTTAAGCAGGTTTTGAGATCGACGTCGTTAGCAGGGTTACCCTTCCGGCTTGGCCTGGGCAGGGTTATGGACGCCATTGGTTATTCTTCAGGGCTCTTAGCCCCATTTGCATCTTGTCCGTAGTCGGACGCTCTATCATTTTCAAGGTGATTTGGATCTTTGTATATTATATCTGTATTCTTGACTCATTGAGTCGTTGTTATATATATATCTGTTATGTGGGTCCCCCGAGGACTGTTGTGTAATGTTATTACTTCGTTTTCCACCCGCACGAAAGTGCCTGGTGGGCACCTTTGAATCGTTTCTATGCAGGTTTGGCGGGTTTTGCTAAAACTTGCATAGTGTCGATTCTGAGGGTGTTACACAAGATCTATACATGAAAGCACAAAGGAGGATATACAACCATATAGCTACTACATAGACCCATAGTCCAAGGTGGAACTACTCACGAATCATACCGAAGAGAAGGCTTCCGGGATGATATCCCCTCCGGCAGGGTGCCGGGAAGAACTTCAGATCCCCCCTGATCTAGGGACGATGGTGGCGGCGGCTACAGATGGTTTCGTGGATTTATGATCGGGTACTCAGGGTTTCTGCATCGGGGGCTTCTTACAGGCAAAGGCGCGAGACTGGGAGGCGGCCAGGGCCACCAAACCCTAGCCAGGAGCGGGCCCACCTATGGCCGCGCCTGGGGGGTTTGGCCCCTCTGGCCAGCCCCTCCGGCTCTCCTCTGGACTTCTTGTTCCCCACGGAAAGTAATTGACTTTGTCCTTCGTCCCGTCCAATTCCGAGAATATTTCTTTACTAACTTTTCTAAAACCAAAAACAGTAGAAAACATGCATCTGGCACTGTTGCAACTTGTTAATAGGTTAGTACCAGAAAACATGTAAAAAGCACCTCAAAGTATGGACAAGTAAAGCAAAGTAGATACTAAACAAGCATGGAGCATAAAAAATTATAGATACGTTTCCAACATATCACCCTACATCATCAACCATTGCCACCATCACCATCTCTACCCCATCTTTCATTCATTAGATCTTGTTGTAATTCCAGATTGAATTGTGGTTTGCACCAGATTCATTCCATTAACTTTATCCATCCATTTGATTATGTTTATGTTGTTGATTGCTTCCATGTGTGAGTAGTTCCCCTTGTTCTCGGGGAGATGGAGAAACCCTAGCATTACTATGAAATGAAATAAAGATGATCTATTACTTGTGTCTATGATCCATTGATCTATGATGTGTGTTTGATCTCTCTCCCTTTAGATGGTATGTGTAGTCGGCCACATATCACTTGTCTTCGGGTCAAAAGACAAGGGTGGAACCCTTTGGAAGCGTGCCTGAAGCTATTGTGACTAGAAGCATGTCTAGCAACCTGCACGGGTGAAGGGGGAACAGAGAGAATATCACTAAGCTAATTATGATATCTATGGGGAGACCCTTAATTGTTGTGGTCTGCATGGTGGCTGCTCACATACATCTCGTTGTTTATTTAGAGATGGCCTCATTCTTCGCTCAACAAAGTTGCTTCCTACTATCCTTGTAGTGAACATCTTATTACGGAACTCTCTCCACACATATTATGACATAATAAATAGGTTATACTAATTATGATTAATTACAACATGCTAGTGGTGTATCCTACATCCCTAAGAATGTTTTAGCCCTATTGAGTTCAACCACCATTCCAAACGCTCTTGTTACTTGCTTTCTTTTTTACTTCTTTTATTTACTTTCTTGCATTAAAAAAACCTTTTAAACACCCTTTACTTGAAATCAAACGCAGCTTACAAATATCCTTTGGTATATAGTGACGAGGGGCATAAATACCATAACCAACTAGGTCTTTGTAGGTTCGATACTCTTATTTCGAAACTAGCTACAATCGATCTGTACACTTGAACTCATCAAGCTATTTTTTGGCGCCATTGCCGGGGAGCTAATTGCTTTTGGTCTTTGTTCTTAATGGCTCATTCTATTAATTGTTTTACTAAAGTTTTTTACTAGTTTCAGGTAAACACCATGGGCGATTACTGACATAACATTCAGCTGGAAGCTTTAAACAATTCTGGATGACATTAACCCCATGCTTTTAAAATCTAATAACCCAAAAAGGTATGACATTAACCCCATGCTTTTGGATCTTTTGCATGCTAAAAAATATGCAGGAGATGGTACGTGTCGGGGGGTTGACCTCGGGTAGGTCAAAGGACGGGAAAAAAGCAGTACGGTCCTGTGCGGTTTCGAGTTCTGATCTAGGTCGGCGAATCATGAATAAGTCGGCCGACATACGGAGGCGAGGCCGTATATGTATATTAAGCGTTACCGGGAGTTCTGCGTGTCGGCCGGGTTAGCCCGAGTAATCTTGATGCGGTGAGGACAATCCGAGCTATGCAGGGAGGGCGAATGATATGAGGCTTGCGGAGAAGGAGGCCTGAAGTCAAACCCTAGCTGCAAGCTAGGGAGAATCTAGTGCCAAGCGCTACGGACAAAGCGCGAGCGGCGAGAGGCGGAGGAGGTCACGGAGGTGACAGTCCGAGACCGAGGCGTCTGAGGGCCCTCTGGAACCTTGCCGTCGTTAGAGGCGACAGGAAAGAGGCGCCGAACTACTATATTGGGATAGGCATATTCCTCGAATATGCGCCACGTCGACCCTAAAGGAACCAGGCTCTCCTTTATAAGGAGAGACTTGGACTCGGAGAAGGATCGGCTCATTTGGTACCGTTAGGTGGTGAGGTTCATCTTTTCTCCTGTATACAGCTCAAGGAGCACTTGTAGCCCAAGAGAAGAGAAATAAAGATCTTTGCCCCATCTCTTGTGTGTAGAATCAATTGCATCTTCCTCCCGGATCCCACTAGCATCCATTGGCCCCATACTTTAGCCTACCCATGGCATCTGCCGTGCCACCACGGTTGGCGCCACCGTGGGGCCACCGGTGATGCTGGAGTTATGATCCGGACGGAAACTTCATCAACAGGCGGTCGTTGTTTACGGCTTGTTCCAGATTTGGTCTCTGCGACTATGTCGGTGACAATGCGAGGAGCTTCAAGGAAAGCTCCCAGCGTAATGGTGTCTTCATCGGCTGGCGAGCACAAGGTTTACGTCGGCGTCGACATCACCGGCATTTACCCTCACCAAGTTGTTGTTGCGGAGAGCCACCTCTTAACGCAGCAAGCCGTGCGTCGAGCACGCGTCTGCGAGGCGTCGAGGTGATGGTCGCTGCCGAGCGCAAGCTGAGCAGCGATGGCGGTCAGCGGAGAACCACAGCGCGTACAAACGCGCCCGGGCACTGCGCCACAACCCACCGGTAATCCCGCGGTGACCAACGACCGAGCGGCGGACACTACCCCAAAGGCACCAAGAGTAAGAGGGCCACCTGGAAAGGCCAGAGAACATTCTTGACGACCATAGAAAACTTGACTACACACCAGCGCCGATACTTGATCCGGCAAATGCTCGAGCGAGTTAGAAGAAACCGGGCAAAGGTCTTTGGTAGAGGCCAAGAAAGTATCGGCCTTGCGAGTCCTTGAAACGGACCACGAGAGAATATGCCAAAGCTAATAAGCGATATCGCACCGGCGGGTGGGCGAATTAAGATTAAGGGAAGAACCTCATGGATGATATTAACAAAGAGCATGAAGCTCATAGGGCGTAATCGGTGACTTGGGTTTGCAGTACAGTACCGGCGAAGAACTTGAGAGCGGCAAACGCGGCATTGGAATTAGACGGGTTGACCGGGAAGCCCGCGAAACAACAGAAAGAGTGAATGAGCTGCGCGCCGCAAACCAGCAAAAGCGAAAAATACTCAGAACAAACCCGGCGAGGCCGGGGCCTCGGATGGTTCACTCGGCGGGCAGCACCGCCTTATCCGGCAGCGACATCTTCACCGGAAATAATGCGCGAAGGACAAAGCGGTAACCTCGGAAAGAGGAACAAGCAAACTGTTCCATATGATCCGGCAATGGCTGGAAAGGCAAATGAGAACAGAGGCAATGCAAGCCGGTAACGGTGGGGAGAGAAACCACGGCCGTGTGGAAAAAGGCGCGGAAGCCGAGGCAATGGAGATCTCGGCGAAGAACCCCGAGAGGTAATCATGAAAGCGAGACCCTGAAGTAAGGAGAGAGCTACCGCTCAACCTGACCAAGGCATGAACCTCGGCAGGAAAATGAAGCGAGACCAGCTCGCCACAATCAAGTGAATGAGAGGTACAATGATGGTTATTCCGAGATGGAATATGCGATCCATGGTGGAAATAACCACTATGGGATGCAGGACAGAATCTGTCTGATTTGCCATCAAATGATGCAAGAGTGAAGCTGGACCGGCTATACGGTCGAGTTGTTGGAACAGGGTCCACCAGTCCGACTTGTTTTGGACCACGGATCATGGGCGAACCACCCGTCTTGAACTTTCAGCTAGCGAGAGGCACAAAAACATACAATGGGAGTACCAAGCCACAATTGATTGACTATGCCACTGCTGTGAAGATAGCGGGTGGGAACTTAAGATGGGCAGTACGGTATGTCCCACAAATGTTGGAAGGACCGGCTAGGGTATGGCTGAATAATCTACCAGCGGGCAGTATCAACTGTTGGTTAGATTTTGAAGAAATGTTCGTCAGCAACTTTACCAGCACATACAAGAGGCCAAACAGGCCGCAACAGTTAGCCATGTGCAAGCAGAGGCCAAATGAAATAGATAGAGAGTTTTTAACTCGATGGTGCAACCTGAGAAACTCATGTGAAGGGGTAATAGAATCGCAAGCAATAGCTTGGTTCGCGCAAGGCTGCCGTTATGGCAGCGTGTTGTGTAACAACGCAAAGAGATATGCCGACCACCTTTGGCGAAACTATCGAATAGCAGACTCCTATGCATTAGGGGACCCAATAACCAGAATTAATGTCGGCGGATCATCGCGAGCAACAGGACCATTATGCAAGAGATTTGGCGGGTCATCCAGCGTGGTGATTTCGAGGAAGAAGAAGAGAGGAAAGGCGGATTATAGATATAATTCGCCCAAGTGGCGATAATGGCGCAAGATCAGCCGAGTCACGGAGCGACTCAGCGGAAGAATGGACCTCAGCGGTGGACACCAAAGAATGAAGGAAAAAGCGGTGGACCCCGAACAAAAAAGCGATGGCGGAGAGGCGAAATACACATTGAATCCATGTTAGATCAGTGGTGCAAATTTCACACGTCAAACCCATCCGGGCCCAATCATACGACCCGCCAATGTGCATGGATGAAAATGCAATAGAAACCCGTAGGCATTCGAACGCCCCATCAAATACATCAACCACAATTGGTGGAGCAAATGCACAACAAGCGATGTTACCGCCTCCTCCCAGTACGATAACTCGGATCGGAGGATGCGATACATCAAGTAATGAATCAAGTCCAGATGGAAGGACAAATACAGCAAATGCTTTGGGCGAAATGATTACTGAGAACATCATCGGTCTTATTGCGTGTTCTGGCGGAAAAACAAGACAAGCAGTGTGCGGCGCGGCATATGGAAGTAAATGCGATTATGCGGCGGTACCAAGATATGTGCCATGGTCGGATCGAAGTAACTTGGAGCATAAAGGATCACCCCAAAATAATGCGAATCCAGGATCGTATGCACTCGTGTTGGATCGACATTCGTTGGACCAAGCATCAATGTGAAATTTTCAAAAGTACTCATTGACAATGGAAGCGATATCAACATCATGTACAAGGATACCATGCATAAACTCGGAGTATCGCGAACATCTGCGATCCACGAGGACCACTTTCCATGGGATAGTGTCGGGACTTTCATGCGAGCCCATCGGTAAAGTCCGAGTGGACGTGTTAATCGGCATGAGAGATAACTGCAGAGCAGAGAACTTAGAATTTGAAGTGGTAGATCTGGAAAGTTGTTATCATGCTCTACTCGGACTGACGCAGCCAAATTCATGAGCATGTATCGAAGATAAAGCTACCGGACCACAAGGAGTAATAACGATTGCGAGGATTACAAGAAGTCAATGGAGTGTGCTTCAGCCGGGTCAAATTTGGCCGAATCATTGGTTATAGCAAGAGAAAAGAGAAGGATTCAAGAGGTAGCAGCCCTCGCTCAGTCGGCACAGCTGAACATGCCGGCACTGGCCAACCCACATGGCAGTGTCTCTTTTCAGCCGACTAAAGAAACGAAGAAATTTCAGATCGATGAGCAATTCCCAGAGCGTACTGTTACTATTGGTGTAGGCCTGGACGCTAAATAGGAAAGCGAGCTCACCAACTTCCTCCGTGAGAATCGGGATATATTTGCATGGTCAACTCAGGATCTGCAAGGTGTTCCGAGGGAGTTGGCTGAGCACTCTTTGAACGTGAGGCCAGGAGCAAGGCCGGTGAAGCAACCTCTCCACCGCTTCCAAGAAGCGGGAGAAAATAATAGGAGATGAAATATCTCGGCTCCTCGCGGACGGGTTCATCATGTAGGTGCTATACCCGGATTGGTTGTCGAATCCGGTGCTAGTAGAAAAGAAGAAAGATGATCCCAATGTAGCCATTGTATGGCGAATGTGTATCGATTACACCAACCTGAACAAGGCGTGTCCAAAAGATCCTTTTCCACTGCCTAGAATAGATCAAGTCATTGATTCGACCACTGGTTGTGAGTTATTGTCATTTGTAGACGCGTATTCGGTTTCCACGGATACCGTTAAATCCGGTGATCAAATAAAGACGCGTTTATTACCCGTCACGGGGCTTATTGTTATCGTACAATGCCATTCGGACTGCGGAATCTTGGGGAGCGACATACGAGATGCATGAAAAATGTCTACGATCGGATAGGAAAAATGTACAAGTATCGTAGATGATGTGGTCATCAAAACCAAAGAAAGCAAAACATTACTTTGGAAGATATACGGCAAGCTATTGCGAACACGAGAAGGTTCCGAATGAAGCTTAATCCAGAAAAATGTACGTTTGGCGTGCCGGCAGGAAAATTACTCGGTTTTCTTGTTTCTAGCCGAGGTATAGAGGCCAAACCAACAAAGATAAAGGCAGTAGAAAGAATGGAGTTGCCAAAATGTTTAAATGATGTACAAAAATTCACGGGGTGTCTGGCCTCGCTTAGCCGGTTCGTATGTCGGCTAGGAGAGAAGGCGCTACCACTCTATAAGCTGATGAAGAAATCAGATAAATTCATTTGGACTCCACAGGCGGACATCGCATTTCATGAATTGAAAAAGATGTTGGTTACAGCACCCATTTTGGCTTCTCCATTGTCAAAAGAGCCTATGTTACTCTATATAGCAGCTACTGTGGCATCCCGCAAAACCACTACCAGAAAATCGCGTTGTTTTTGTGCATTGCATCGTCATCATCATGCATTTGTTTGTCTGAAACTATTTCCAATAAGCCTATTTTTTGTTTTCTAAAAATGCCCTTTTCTTATTTCAAAATAAGTCTTATAATTACACAAATTATTTGCCTACAAGTTATTTGCTAAAAGATTTGAAACAAAAACAACACCGTAAATATTTACAAACTAACACAAAGCCCCACACCCTAAACCTATCCCCACCCACTCCTAATCTACCCACCACTCACAGCTCGCCACCTCACCCTCTCCCCCAATCCCCACCCACCCCGCCACCTCATCAATCCCCCATCCCCTCTCTCTCTCTCTTCTCACCCCACTCCCACCTACCCCTCTCCCTCTCCTCCGACACTGGGCCCCACCAGCCCCACTTCCACCCACCCAACCCCACTTCCTCCCAAACCGACCCACCCCCTCAACACCCCACTGGACCCAGTCCGCCACTGTCCCTGGCCCCACCGCGCCCCACCTCTCCCCTGGGTCCCATCCCACCGGCCCACCTGCCTCGTCGCCCCGCCCCCTCTCTCTTCTTCCTCCCTCACCCCCGCCCCCTACCGCCTCTCCCTCCCAACCCGTCATGGGACCCAGCCCTTAACCTCCCATGGCGCCCGCCAGTCCTCCGGCCACCGCCTCTCTCCCCTCCAGCCCTCCTCTCGCCCCGCGTCTGATCCTTCTCTCCCCTGGCCGCCCCCCACCTGCCGCTCGCCCTGCCCCTTCTCCCCCTCCGGTGGGCCGCCGCCGCCAGCGGGCTCCCCCACCTCGGCCTCCTCCGCGCCTCCCTGCATCGGCCTCGCTTCCCCCGCCTCCGGCCTCCTCCGCGCCTCCTCCGCATCGGCCAACTGCCTCCGGCCCCTCCTCCGGCCGCGCCGCCGCGGGCCCCTTTCGCCGCCGGCACGCGACCACGCGCCGCCAGGGCCTCCTCACCGGCGACCACCGCCCAGCCCGCAGCCTCTCCTCCTCCTCCCGCCCAGCGCGTCCCTCCATGTGGCCGTCACAACCTCCGCACGCCCCTCGTCCCTCTCCTCTGCAGCGACCCCGGGCGCCACCGCCTCCGACCCAGCGCCCGCCTCCTCGGCCCGAGCCCTCCCGCCTCCTCTCCTCTCCCGTGGCCTCCCGCCCGCCCGCGTCCTGCCCCACCTCGCCCGCGCGGCCCTCCTAAGCGCCTTCCGAGCTCCGCCTCCCCTCACCGCTTCTCTGCCGAGCCACCGGCGCTCCTCCCCTCGCCTTCGGCCCGCACCTCCTCGCCCGCATCCTCCGCTGCCTCGGCGCTGCCCCGCCTCGGCCTGTCCTCCCGCGCCGTCTTGCCGCCAGTGAGCCCGCGAGCCACCTCCCCGACTCCGTCCTGCGCGTGCGCTGCCCGTCATCGCCCGAGTCCCAGCGGCGCATCACCAGCTCCGCCCTGTGCTGCCCCATCTGAGCTCGCCGACCATGTTTCTCGCCAGGCACCGCCGGCCCTGCTCGCAGTCGGACCGCGCATCCTCACCTTTGGCCCACGTGTGTTTGTGCGATGCTCCCAAAACGCCCGAGTCCAACGACAAGATCGGCATCGGCAAAACCAAGAGGGAACCCCAAGATCTTCGGGAGAAACCCCGACTTTAGACCAAGTGCGCCAACCACACCGAGAAAACCACGGTACCCGGAGATCGACACAGGACTGAAGCACCCAGGGCCTCCTTCATGGAATCGCCAAGATCCACCGGCGTCAAACCCAAGACCGACATCGTCATACGAGAACTCCGACAAGGACGCCAAGCTCGTCGGACTCCCAGACGCCAAGTACTACCTCGAGGACACCGAGTACTTCACCCCGGACACCGAGACCCTGGACGACAAGTTCTCCTTCCCGGAAGCATCGACACTCGCGCGACAAGAACTACTTCCCAGATCCGAAGACCCTAAATCCCGGAGTCCGAGAACGATCCCGTCGAACCCTGAACCCTGTCGAACCCCGAACCCCGGAACCCCAAGATCTGCCGAACCCTAATGTGTGACCCTGATCCGAGCCTCTATTTTCTAAATGCTATCTAATTAAATTGTTGCATATTAATTGTCATACTCGCATGCATATTTGTGTGGTTTGGGGGCCTTATGCCGATTCGCCATATAATTAAATATGGGGCCCATATGCGGGCAAATCCAGTCTCATATCGGCCTCATTTAAATTTGTGTAGCGAACCGGTGCTATCTTTTACCTTGCTAATACAACATTTAAATTGCGGGGTAGCTAAACAACATGAACCACCTAATTAATTGGCGGGACCCCGGTTCCACTTAATATTGACCTAATTGCATCGCACCTTTGCCATGTCATACATCATACATGCATCATGCCGATCTTCTGCCGTTGTATTAAATATTGCATCCGGTGTTATTCTAGTGTTTTGCTTCTTCGCGGATAAGGCCGTTGAGTTGATGCGAGTGTCGACCCAACCTTCGGATGAACCTTCGGCAATGTTTCAGGCGAGCATCTCCCCCTTTCTACCTATCTTACTTTTATAGTCTTTATTTACCTCCTGTTGATCTATTGCTATCTGTGTTACGATGCTCTAGTATTCGTACCCGTGATATCCCTTGCAGCCTTATATTGCCTTGGACACATCCTATTACCTGTTGTTTGGTAGATAGTTGGACTTGCGCGTCGTAGTCGCTTGCTCAAGTGCTGTTGCGTGTTGTCCAGTACCACAGTTGTTGGAGTATTGCCGCCGGCTTGTTGTTGGAGATGGTCATGGTTTTACTTATCGTTCACTTTAATTATTGTTTAACAACTAAAATTGAAGTAAGCGAGGCACGGTGGGCAATAGATGTTATTTGGTTGTTAACCATCCACTTGTGTCCGTGGGACCCCGAGTGCTTGATACTGTTCCTTGATTTATCGTGCTATCCACATCCGGAGGATTATGGGACCCCAGGCGAGCTTGATTCATTCTTATTTCTTGGGGCCACAAACTAGTTTGAGGTTTTATTTACTATCCGTACTTATGCCATGCTACTCTGTATTCGATTGTGCGAGGAGCACCTTTGTCTTATTTAGGATCGGGACACGTTTTGGCGGTGTCGACAAGCCCAGTTTGGGTTCCCGATCGTTCTGACCGTCCACCCAAACCTCGGGTCCATCTCGGTCACTAACCGTTCTTGGTGTACTCAAGGGTGGCCCCGATAAATTCTGAATCTGTGATTGCTTTGTCGTAAAGGCCTCGTTGGGTTTTGATTTGGTTTTAGAGGTTGATCGGCGTGTGTTGCTATTAGTGCGCCGGCGGTAAAACTTTCTCAAAGCCGTGTCGCGGTTATGGGCGACTTGAAGCACAGTATCTCGATCATAGACAACTATAACTAAAGTAGTGCTATAAACTTGACTTTATAATGACTAGTAATCAGCTTCACTATAATGGAATGGCTAAATAACACGCCAACAATTGCTTGTTTGGGTGTAAACGCGACCATTGTACTGACTAGTAAGTATTGCAACTCCAGAATTGCTAAATAAAAGTACCAACAAGCTGGGTTTTGGGTTATCTCATGCTAATTGTATCGACTAGTAAGGTTGCAACTTCTAGCGGAATGGTTAACTAAAAGTGCCCAACGCTTATTTTATCGGATGACTATCTATACTTGACTAGTAATTGCTGCAACGATAACCGAATAAATAAAACTGCCAACTGTGTGCGTTCCTCGGTTGACTTCCTCGTTTGGTCTCGAGGGGGAGACATCAGGATGGGTTTGCTTGATGGTAGTATCAGGTTGGTTCCGAATAGGTCTTTCTTACCCCTCTCTGATAGCCACCAGTTGTATCGAGTCTCTATAGGTTGTTTAGTGCATCTTTGCCGCTGCCTTGATCCACCATACTGTGTGGCGAGGACCGCGAATTCTAGCCTCGCCGTGTCTTGGCCTCGATCGGCGCTCCTCTTTTTCCTTTGCCCTTTGTCGGCACCCCTTTTGTTTTATCAGGTTTCGACGTCGTTAGCAGGGTTACCCTTCCGGCTTGGCCTGGGCAGGGTTATGGACGCCATTGGTTATTCTTCAGGGCTCTTAGCCCCATTTGCGTCTTGTCCGTACTCGGACGCAGTATCGTTTTCAAGGTGATTTGGATCTTTGTACTGTATATCTGTATTCTTGACTCTTTGAGTCGCTGTTATATATATATATATATATATATCTATTCTGTGGGTCCCATCGAGGACTGTTGTGTAATGTTATTACTTCGTTTTCCACCCGCACGAAAGTGCCTGGTGGGCACCTTTGAATCGTTTCTATGCAGGTTTGGCGGCTTTCACTAAAACTTGCATAGGGTCGATTCTGAGGTGCTCTGATGGTATCGAGCTCGGCGGTTGCGATACCCCAAGTCCAGCTGTAGGATAACCTAGCTAACGGCGAAGTAGAGTGTCAAAACTATTTTTGTAAAATCGGTTGGATAGTTACGATTAGGTCTGATTTTACTCCTTACCCTGCTATTCTCCTCTTACCTCGTGTTTTGAATCCGCTCGTCTCTCTTGAGTCTAGGATTTCGTGGTTGGGTTAAAATCGTACCTTCAGGGTTTCGCTTCCTTCTCCGATAACGGTGTTCTACCATCCGGTGTTCATGCTGCCTGAGGAATCCGTCTACTGTGGTACCATTCTTTGTTCCTTGTTTGTGCCTTACGGTGTTTTCCGACACGACGACATCATCTACGCCAGATCCGATGCAGAGTCTGCATCACTCCTTTGTTCCTGAACCTTGTTTGTCGAGATCTTCAGTCTAATTCTGAGAGTTGGTTGCATAATCCGCCTATTCGTGTGCAAAGTAATGGTTTGAGTGCGGGATGGAGTAGCTACCATACCACTACTCTTATCATTCGCTCTTGTACATCGAATCAGTGGATCTAGCGATTTTACTCCGTCCACGGAAGCTAGAGGTGGCTTTATTGGTTGATACCTCTACCTTCGCCTTTGTTTCCCGGAGTGTTCTTTCGACGATCACGGACAACGACCTCTTGTTAGTGGTGTCGCGAGGATCTACACGAAGCGCGAAGGATCAGATCGCCGCCCTTCTTTCCGGTACCATGAGGCGGATCTCGAGGGCGAGATCCATTGTTAGTGGTGCCGAATTGTGGCATCCCGCAAAACCACTACCAGAAAATCGCGTTGTTTTTGTGCATTGCATCGTCATCATCATGCATTTGTTTGTCTGAAACTATTTCCAATAAGCCTATTTTTTGTTTTCTAAAAATGCCCTTTTCTTATTTCAAAATAAGTCTTATAATTACCTGTCAAATTATTTGCCTACAAGTTATTTGCTAAAAAGATTTGAAACAAAAACAACACCGTAAATATTTACAAACTAACACAAAGCCCCAAACCCTAAACCTATCCCCACCCAATCCTAATCTACCCACCACTCACAGCTCGCCACCTCACTCTCTCCCCCAATCCCTACCCACCCCGCCACCTCATCAATCCCCCATCCCCCCTCTCTCTCTCTTCTCACCCCAGTCCCACCTACCCCTCTCCCTCTCCCTCACCGACACTCGGGCCCCACCCATGACCCACTTCCACCCAGCCCACATTGCTCCCTCCCAAACCACCCACCCATGGTCAACACCCCCTGGACCCGGTCCACCCCACCTGCCGATGTCCCCCGGGCCCCACCGCGCCCCACCTCTCCCACAGGTCCCACCCACAGCCCCTGCCCGTCCTCCTCTCTTCTTCCTCCTCCCCTACCGCCTCTCCTCCTCCCGTCGACTCGGGACCCGGCTCGCCCCGCCCAACCTCCCATGGGCGCCTGAGCTCCCTCCGCCACCGCCTCTCTCCTCAGCCCTCCTCTCTCCCGTGCCTCCTTCTCTCCCTGCCCCACTCGCCTGCCTTCTCCTCCTCCCGTGCCGCCCTTGAGCTCCCGCCTCGGCCTCCTTCGCGCCTCCCGCGTGGCCCTTCCCCGCCTCCGGCCTCCTCGCGCCTCCTCCGCCGGCCAACCGCCTCGGCCCCTCCTCCCGGCCAAGCCGTGGGCCCTTTCGCCGCCACCGCGACCACGCGCCAGGGCCTCCTCGCCGGCTACCACCGCCCAGCCCGCAGCCTCTCCTCCTCCTCCCGCCTAGCGTCCCCCTCATGGCAGCCGTCCAACCTCGGCGCCGCCCCTTTCGTCCCTCTCCCTGCGACCGGCGCGCCGCGCTCGCCTCCCCAGGCGCCGCCTCCTCGAGCGCCGCCCGAGCCCTACCTCCCGCCTCCTCTCCTCTCCCGGCCGCACCTCCCGCCCGCGTCCTCTGCCCACCTCGCGCCGCCATGGCCCTCCTCCGGCGCCTTCCCGGCGAGCTCTGCCTCCCTCGCCGCGCTTCTCCGCCCGAGACCGCCGGCGGCTCCTCCCTCTCGCCTTTCCGGGCCCGCACCTCCTCGCCCGCGTCCTCCGCTGCCTCACGGCCGCCCGGCCTGCCCGCCTCGGCTGTCCTCCGCGTCGTCTTGCCAGCGAGCCATGAGCCACCTCCCGACTCCGTCTGCTGGCGTGCAGCGCTGCTGCCCGTCATCGCCAGGTCCCGCGCGAGCGCATCTACACCCTGGCTCCGCCCTGTGCTGCCCCATCTGAGCTCGCCGACCATGTTTCTCGCGAGCACGCGGCCCGCTTTCATGATCGGACCGCGTCCTCACCTCAGCCACGTGTTTTGTGTGTTTGTGCGATGCTCCCAAAAGCCCGAGTCCAACGACAAGATCGGCATCGGCAAAACCAAGAGGAACCCCAAGATCTTGGGAGAAACCCGACTTTAGACCAAGTCGCCAACCACACCGAGAAAACCACGGTGCGGAGATCGACACGGACTGAAGCACCCAGGCCTCCTTCATGGAATCGCCAAGATCCACCGTCAAACCCAAGACCGACATCGTCATCCGAGAACTCCGACAAGGGCGCCAAGCTTGCCGGACTCCCGACGCCAAGTACTACCTCGAGGGCGCCGAGTACTTCACCGGACACGAGACCACGGGCGACAAGTTCTCCTTCCGAAGCATCGACACTCATGCGACAAGAACTACTTCCAGATCAAGACCCTAAATCCGAGTCAGAACGATCCGTCGAACCACGAACCTGTCGAACCCCAAACCCCGGAACCCCAAGATCTGCCGAACCCTAATGTGTGACCCTGATCCGAGCCTCTATTTTCTAAATGCTATCTAATTAAATTGTTGCATATTAATTGTCATAATCGCATGCATATTTGTGTGGTTTGGGGGCCTTATGCCGATTCGCCATATAATTAAATATGGGGCCCATATGCGGGCAAATCCAGTCTCATATCGGCCTCATTTAAATTTGTGTAGCGAACCGGTGCTATCTTTTACCTTGCTAATACAACATTTAAATTGCGGGGTAGCTAAACAACATGAACCACCTAATTAATAGTCGGGACCCCGGTTCCACTTAATATTGACCTAATTGCATCGCACCTTTGCCATGTCATACATCATACATGCATCATGCCGATCTTCTGCCGTTGTATTAAATATTGCATCCGGTGTTATTCTAGTGTTTTGCTTCTTCGCGGATAAGGCCGTTGAGTTGATGCGAGTGTCGACCCGACCTTCGGATGAACCTTCGGCAATGTTTCAGGCGAGCATCTCCCCCTTTCTACCTATCTCACTTTTATAGTCTTTATTTCCCTCCTGTTGATCTATTGCTATCTGTGTTACGATGCTCTAGTATTCGTACCCGTGATATCCCTTGCAGCCTTATATTGCCTTGGACACATCCTATTACCTGTTGTTTGGTAGATAGTTGGACTTGCGCGTCGTAGTCGCTTGCTCAAGTGCTGTTGCGTGTTGTCCAGTACCACAGTTGTTGGAGTATTGCCGCCGGTTTGTTGTTGGAGATGGTCATGGATTTACTTATCGTTCACTTTAATGATTGTTTAACAACTAAAATTGAAGTAAGTAAGCAGAGGCACAGGTGGGCAATAGATGTTATTTGGTTGTTAACCGTCCACTTGTGTCCCGTAGGACCCCGAGTGCTTGATACCTGATCCTTGATTTATCGCGCTATCCACATCCGGGAGGATTATGGGACCCCCCTGAGCCAGAGCTTGATTCATTCTTATTTCTTGGGGCCACAAACTAGTTTGAGGTTTTATTTACTATCCGGTACTTATGCCATGCTACTACTGTATTTACGATTGTGCGAGGAGCACCTTTGCTTGTTAGGATCGGGACACGTTTTCGCGGTGTCGACAAGCCCGATTTTGGGTTCCGATGTTCACGACCGTCCACCCAAACCTCGGGTCCATCTCGAGTCACTAACCGTTGCGGTGTACTCAAGGGTGGCCCCTGAAATAATTCTGAATCCTGTGATTGCTTTGTCGTGAAGGCCTCGTTGGGTTTTGATTTGGTTTTTCCGAGGTTGATCGAGCGTGTGTTGCTATTGGTGCGCCCCGGTAAAACTTTCTAAAGCCGTGTCCGGTTATGGACGACTTGGAGCACGAGATCTCGATCATAGACAACTATAACTAAATTAGTGCTATAAACTTGACTTTATAATGACTAGTAATCAGCTTCACTATAATGGAATGGCTAAATAACACTGCCAACAATTGCTTGTTTGGGTGTCGCTTGCGACCATTGTACCTGACTAGTAAGTATTGCAACTACAACGGAATGGCTAAATAAAAGTACCAACAACTGTTGGGTTTTGGGTTATCTCATGCTAATTGTATCTGACTAGTAAGGTTGCAACTACAACGGAATGGTTAACTAAAAGTGCCCACTGCTTATTTTATCAGGATGACTATCTATACTTGACTAGTAATTGCTGCAACGATAACCGAATAAATAAAACTGCCAACTGTGTGCGTTCCTCGGTTGACTTCCTCGTTTGGTCTCGAGGGGGAGACATCAGGATGGGTTTGCTTGATGGTAGTATCAGGTTGGTTCCGAATAGGTCTTTCTTACCCCTCTCTGATAGCCGCCAGTTGTATCGAGTCTCTATAGGTTGTTTAGTGCATGCTGCCGCTGCCGCTTCAGTCCACCATACCTGTGTAGGCGAGGACCGCCGAATTCTAGCCTCGCTGTCTTGGCCTCGATCTTGGCGCTCCTCTTTTCCTTTGCACTTTGTCGGCACCCCTTTTGTTTAAGCAGGTTTTGAGATCGACGTCGTTAGCAGGGTTACCCTTCCGGCTTGGCCTGGGCAGGGTTATGGACGCCATTGGTTATTCTTCAGGGCTCTTAGCCCCATTTGCATCTTGTCCGTAGTCGGACGCTGTATCATTTTCAAGGTGATTTGGATCTTTGTATTGTATATCTGTATTCTTGACTCTTTGAGTCGCTGTTATATATATCTGTTCTGTGGGTCCCATCGAGGACTGTTGTGTAATGTTATTACTTTGTTTTCCACCCGCACGAAAGTGCCTGGTGGGCACCTTTGAATCGTTTCTATGCAGGTTAAGCCGGTTTCGCTAAAACTTGCATAGGGTCGATTCTGAGGGTGTTACAGAGTGGTATCAGAGCTCAGCAGTTGCGATACCCCACAAGTCCAGCCTGTAGGATAACCTAGCTAACGGCCGAAGTAGAGTGTCAAAACCATTTTTGTAAAATCGGTTGGATAGTTCTGATTAGGTCTGATTTTACTCCTTACCCCTCTGCTATTCTCCTCTTACCTCTACGTGTTTTGAATCCGCTCTCGTCTCTCTCTTCGAGTCCAGGATTTCTCGTGGTTGGGTTCCGTCGTACCTTCAGGGTTTCGCTTCCTCCTCCGATAACGGTGTTCTACCATCCGGTGTTCATGCTTCCTGAGGAATCCGTCTACTGTGGTACCATTCTTTGTTCCTTGTTTGTGCCTTACGGTGTTTTCCGACACGACGACATCATCTACGCCAGATCCGATGCAGAGTCTGCATCACTCCTTTGTTCCTGAACCTTGGTTGTCAAGATCTTCAGTCTGATTCCGAGAGTTGGTTGCATAATCCGCCTATTCGTGTGCAGAGTAATGGTTTGAGTGCGGGATGGAGTAGCTACCATACCACTACTCTTATCATTCGCTCTTGTACATCGAATCAGTGGATCTAGCGATTTTACTCCGTCCAAGGAAGCTAGAGGTGGCTTTATTGGTTGATACATCTACCTTCGCCTTTGTTTCCCGGAGTGTTCTTTCGACAATCACGGACAACGACCTCTTGTTAGTGGTGTCGCGAGGATCTACACGAAGCGCGAAGGATCAGATCGCCGCCCTTCTTTCCGGTACCATGAGGCGGATCTCGAGGGCGAGATCCATTGTTAGTGGTGTCGAATTGTGGCATCCCGCAAAACCACTACCAGAAAATCGCGTTGTTTTTGTGCATTGCATCGTCATCATCATGCATTTGTTTGTCTGAAACTATTTCCAATAAGCCTATTTTTTGTTTTCTAAAAATGCCCTTTTCTTATTTCAAAATAAGTCTTATAATTACCTGTCAAATTATTTGCCTACAAGTTATTTGCTAAAAAGATTTGAAACAAAAACAACACCGTAAATATTTACAAACTAACACAAAGCCCCAAACCCTAAACCTATCCCCACCCAATCCTAATCTACCCACCACTCACAGCTCGCCACCTCACCCTCTCCCCCAATCCCTACCCACCCCGCCACCTCATCAATCCCCCATCCCCTCTCTCTCTCTCTTCTCACCCCAGTCCCACCTACCCCTCTCCCTCTCCCTCACCGACACTCGGGCCCCACCCGCAGCCCCACTTCCACCCAGCCCCATTCCCTCCCAAACCGACCCACCCCAGTCCACCTGGCCCCGGTCCACCCCACCTGCCGCTGCCCCCCTGGCCCCACCGCGCCCCACCTCTCCCCTGGGTCCCACCCCACCGGCCCCCCTGTCCCGTCGCCCCGCTCCCTCTCTCTTCTTCCTCCCTCACCCCGCCCACCCGCCTCCTCCTCCCGTCGACTCATGGGACCAGCTCGCCCAACCTCCTATGGCGCCAGCTCCCGGCCACCGCCTCTCTCCCCTCCAGCCCTCCTCTCTCCCCGCGTCTGCTCCTTCTCTCCCTGGCCGCCCCTCCCCACCTTCGCCTGCCCTTCTCCTCCTCCGTGAGCCGGCCAGTGGCTCCTGCCTCGGCCTCCTCCGCGCCTTCCCTTGTCGGCCCCCGCCTCCGGCCTCCTCCGCCTCCTCACTTCGGCCAACCGCCTCCGGCCTCCTCCGGCCGCGCGCGCCGACGCGACCACGCGCCGCCAGGCCTCTCGCCGGCTACCACCGCCCAGCCTCTCCTCCTCCTCCCGCCCAGCGCGTCCCCTCATGTGTGCCGTCCCAACCTCCGCCCCGCTCTCCCCCCTGCAGCGACCAGGCGCCGCCGCCTCAGCAGCGCCCGCCTCGGCGCCGCCCGAGCCCTACCTCCCGCCTCCTCTCCCGCGCCCTCCTCCCCGCCCGCCCCACCTCGCGGCGCCAGCAGCCCTCCTCGGCCTTCCTGCGATCTCCGCCTCTCCTCGCCTTCTCAGGCCGCCCGGCCTCCTCCTCGCCTTCCGGGCCCGCCTCCTCGCCCGCCCTCCTGCCGCTGCCCGGCGCTGCCCTGCCTCGGCCTGTCCTCCCGCGTCGTCTTGCCGCCAGCGAGCCCGCGAGCCACCTCCCCGACTCCGTCCTGCGCGTGCGCAAGCGCTGCTTCCCATCATCGTCAGGTACCGCGCGAGCGCATCTACACCCTGGCTCTGCCCTGTGCTGCCCCATCTGAGCTCGCCGACCATGTTTCTCGCCAGGCACCGCCGGCCCTGCTCGCAGTCGGACCGCGCGTCCTCACCTCTGGCCCACGTGTGTTTTTGTGTGTTTGGGCGATGCTCCAAAAACGCCCGAGTCCAACGACAAGATCGGCATCGGCAAAACCAAGAGGGAACCCCAAGATCTTCGGGAGAAACCCCGACTTTAGACCAAGTGCGCCAACCACACCGAGAAAACCACGGTGCAGGAGATCGACAGACCAAGCACCCAGGGCCTCCTTCATGGAATCGCCAAGATCCACCGGCGTCAAACCCAAGACCGACATCGTCATCCGAGAACTCCGACAAGGACGCCAAGCTCGTCGGACTCCCAGACGCCAAGTACTACCTCGAGGACGCCGAGTACTTCACCGAGACCCTGGACGACAAGTTCTCCTTCCCGGAAGCATCGACACTCGCGCGACAAGAACTACTTCCCAGATCCAAAGACCCTAAATCCCGGAGTCCGAGAACGATCCCGTCGAACCCTGAACCCTGTCGAACCCCGAACCCCGGAACCCCAAGATCTGCCGAACCCTAATGTGTGACCCTGATCCGAGCCTCTATTTTCTAAATGCTATCTAATTAAATTGTTGCATATTAATTGTCATACTCGCATGCATATTTGTGTGGTTTGGGGGCCTTATGCCGATTCGCCATATAATTAAATATGGGGCCCATATGCGGGAAAATCCAGTCTCATATCAGCCTCATTTAAATTTGTGTAGCGAACCGGTGCTATATTTTACCTTGCTAATACAACATTTAAATTGCGGGGTAGCTAAACAACATGAACCACCTAATTAATTGTCGGGACCCGGTTCCACTTAATATTGACCTAATTGCATCGCACCATTGCCATGTCATACATCATACATGCATCATGCCGATCATCTGCCGTTGTATTAAATATTGCATCCGGTGTTATTCTAGTGTTTTGCTTCTTCGCGGATAAGGCCGTTGAGTTGATGCGAGTGTCGACCCGACCTTCGGATGAACCTTCGGCAATGTTTCAGGCGAGCATCTCCCCCTTTCTACCTATCTTACTTTTATAGTCTTTATTTCCCTCCTGTTGATCTATTGCTATCTGTGTTACGATGCTCTAGTATTCGTACCCGTGATATCCCTTGCAGCCTTATATTGCCTTGGACACATCCTATTACCTGTTGTTTGGTAGATAGTTGGACTTGCGCGTCGTAGTCGCTTGCTCAAGTGCTGTTGCGTGTTGTCCAGTACCACAGTTGTTGGAGTATTGCCGCCGGTTTGTTGTTGGAGATGGTCATGGATTTACTTATCGTTCACTTTAATTATTGTTTAACAACTAAAATTGAAGTAAGTAAGCAGAGGCACAGGTGGGCAATAGATGTTATTTGGTTGTTAACCGTCCACTTGTGTCCCGTAGGACCCCGAGTGCTTGATACCTGTTCCTTGATTTATCGCGCTATCCACATCCGGGAGGATTATGGGACCCCCCTGAGCCAGAGCTTGATTCATTCTTATTTCTTGGGGCCACAAACTAGTTTGAGGTTTTATTTACTATCCGGTACTTATGCCATGCTACTACTGTATTTACGATTGTGCGAGGAGCACACTGTACTGTTTAGGATCGGGACACGTTTTCGCGGTGTCGACAAGCCCAGTTTTGGGTTCCCAGTCGTTCACAGCCGTCCACCCAAACCTCGGGTCCATCTCGAGTCGGCTAACCGTTCTTGGTGTACTCCAAGGGGTGGCCCCCTGAAATAATTCTGAATCCTGTGATTGCTTTGTCGTGAAGGCCTCGTTGGGTTTTGAGTTGGTTTTTCCGAGGATGATCGAGCATGTGTTGCTATTGGTGCGCCCCGGCCGGGTAAAACTTTCTGAAAGCCGTGTCCGCGGTTATGGACGACTTGGAGCACAGTATCTCGATCATAGACAACTATAACTAAAGTATTGCTATAAACTTGACTTTATAATGACTAGTAATCAGCTTCACTATAATGGAATGGCTAAATAACACTGCCAACAATTGCTTGTTTGGGTGTCGCTTGCGACCATTGTACCTGACTAGTAAGTATTGCAACTACAACGGAATGGCTAAATAAAAGTACCAACAACTGTTGGGTTTTGGGTTATCTCATGCTAATTGTATCTGACTAGTAAGGTTGCAACTACAACGGAATGGTTAACTAAAAGTGCCCACTGCTTATTTTATCAGGATGACTATCTATACTTCACTAGTAATTGCTGCAACGATAACCGAATAAATAAAACTGCCAACTGTGTGCGTTTCTCGGTTGACTTCCTCGTTTGGTCTCGAGGGGGAGACATCAGGATGGGTTTGCTTGATGGTAGTATCAGGTTGGTTCCGAATAGGTCTTTCTTACCCTCTCGATAGCCTTGATTGTATCGAGTCTCTATAGGTTGTTTAGTGCATCTTCTTCTTTGCCGCTTGATCCACCATATCTGTAGGCGAGGACCGCGAATTCTAGCCTCGCTGTCTTGGCCTCGATCTTGAGCTCCTCTTTGCTTTGCCCTTTGTCGGCACCCCTTTTGTTTAAGCAGGTTTTGAGATCGGCGTCGTTAGCGGGTTACCCTTCCGGCTTGGCACGGGGTTATGGGCGCCATTGGTTATTCTTGGGGCTCTTAGCCCCATTTGCATCTTGTCCGTAGTCGGACTGTATCATTTTCAAGGTGATTTGGATCTTTGTATTGTATATACGTATTCTTGACTCTTTGAGTCATTTATATATATATCTGCGTGGGTCCCATCGAGGACTGTTGTGTAATGTTATTACTTCGTTTTCCACCCGCACGAAAGTGCCTGGTGGGCACCTTTGAATCGTTTCTATGCAGGTTTGGCGGGTTTCGCTAAAACTTGCATAGGGTCGATTCTGAGGGTGTTACAGCTACCAACAGTGTAGTGAGTACTGTAGTCGTAGTAGAACGACTTGAAGATGGTAAGTCGGTTCAGAGGCCGGTATACTATTTAAGTGAGGTATTATCCACTTCAAAGCAGAATTACCCACATTATCAGAAGATGGCTTATGGGGTATATATGTCGGCGAAAAAGCTTAAACATTACTTCGAAGAGCATCCCATCAAAGTGATCTGTGAGGCACCCATAGCCGACATATTGAGCAACAAAGACGCAAGTGGCCGAATAGCAAAATGGGCAATCGAGTTATCACCATACGCTCCACAATTTGATAGGAGAGATGCAATCAAATCTCAGGCGGTCGCCGACTTTTTCGTAGACTGGGCCGAGGTGCAGTATGAGCCACCATTGCCAGATCCAAATTATTGGACTATGCATTTCGATGGTTCCAAATTAAGGAATGGTTTGGGGGCGGGAATAGTCTTAACCTCGCCTAAAAGAGACCAACTGAAATATGTGTTACAAATACATTTTGCTGCGTCCAACAATGTAGCCGAATATGAAGCACTGGTCCATGGATTGAAAGTAGCAAAAGAAATTGGCATACGCCGAATCTTATGCTATGGCGACTCGGATTTAGTAGTACAGCAAGTCTCAGGCAGTTGGGACGCATTAGATGCTAATATGGCTTTATACAGGTTTCACGTGCAAAAGATCAGTGGATACTTTGAAGGATGTGAATTTCACCACATACCTCGGGCATAAAATGATGTCGCAGACACATTGTCAAAATTAGGATCAACCCGGCAATCAATTCCTCCGGGTATTGCCCTGGAGCACCTCAGGAAACCATCAATAATCCCATCACCAGAATCTGAATCTATCTTTATCCCGGCAAATTCCGCAGAAGATAACGCGTCGATGGAAGTAGATCCGCAATATAACTCGGAACCCCCCAAGAGGAGGACAGCCGAGGTAAGTGCAATCATGGGAAAAGCCGAGATATGTATGTCGGCAAAAAACATGGAAATAGACAATGAGATCACACCAGAAAAAGTCACACCGTTATGGGCGCAACCCATATTTTCTTACCTAAAAGACTCGATGTTGCCGAGTAATGAGGTATTAGCTAGACAAACTGTAAGGAGAGCAAAAGCTTATACAATCATAAATAATGAGCTATATAAAAGGAGCGTCACAAACGTGTTGCAGAAGTGTGTAAGTTCGGCAGAAGGTCAGGAGATCCTTCTAGACATACACCAAGGAGAATGTGGGCACCATGCCTCATCTCGTGCCTTAGTAGCCAAAGCATTTAGGCATGGATTTTATTGGCCGACGGCATTGAAAGAAGCAAAAGAATTAGTTAAGAAATGCAATGGATGTCAGAGATACGCAACCAAAATACACATGCCATCGGCCGAGTTAAAAACAATACCCATCACTTGGCCATTTTCTGTATGGGGTTTAGATATGGTGGGACCATTCAAGCCGGCATGAGGAGGAATGACCAACATGTTGGTTATGGTGGACAAGTTCACAAAATGGATTGAAGTGAAACCAATAAAAAAGTGCGATGGGTCCACGGTAGTGAAATTTCTCAAGGATATTATCTTAAGATATGGGTATCCTTGCAAGATTACAGATAATGGCACAAACTTTGCGAAGGAGCTTTTGCGATTTTGCCGAGAGAAGCATATAAGACTAGATATTGCCTCTGTGACTCACCCAGCATCCAATGGGCAAAGTGGAAAGGTCTAATGGACTGGTGTTATCAGGAATAAAACCACGACTTGTCGAACCATTGCAAAAGTCGGCAGGATGTTGGATTGAGGAACTCCCGTCTTGTGGAGCCTCGGGACTACTCCAAATAGATCAGGTTATACACCATTCTTCACGGTATACGGGCGGAGGCCGTACTTCCAGCCGACATAATATATGACTCGCCAAGAGTTACTCAGTATACAACCTCGGAGATAAACGAGATAGCTCGGCAAGATGCTGTAGACCTGCTAGAAGAAGCCAGAGAATTGACATTGTCACGATCAACTATTTATCAGCAGAACCTGCGACGATATCACAGCAAAAAGGTGAATCCAAGAGTATTCAAAGAAGGAGATTTAGTCCTCTGACTGGTGCAACGTACGGCCGGCATGCACAAGTTGTCACCTCCATGGGAGGGACCATTCATTGTGAGCAAAGCGTTGCACAACGACGCCTATTATCTAGTCGACGCTCAGTCCCCCGGAAAGAACAAGGCAGGCAAAGCTGGCGAAGAAACGAAGCGTCCATGGAATGTAGCTTTACTTCGACCATTTTACTCGTAGCATTGTATCTCAAGGTCAAGATCCAATGATGTATTGAACCTCGGCACCCAGAGCAGTGACTCGGGGACTGCCATATGTTATCTCAATTTCATGTTATGTATTTGAACCTCGGCACCCAGAGCAGTGACTCGGGGACTGCCATATGTTATCTCAATTTCATGTTATGTATTTGAACCTCGGCACCCAGAGCAGTGACTCGGGGACTACCATATGTTATCTCAATTTCATGTTATGTATTTGAACCTCGGCGCCCAGAGCAGTGACTCGGGGACTGCTGTATGTTATCTCAATTTCATGTTATGTATTTGAACCTCGGCCAGGCGGTGACTCGGGACTGCCGTATGTTATCTCAATTTCATGTTATGTATTTGAACCTCGGCCCAGCGGTGACTCGGGACTGCCATGTTATCTCAATTTCATGTTATGTATTTGAACCTCGGCGCCAGGCGATGACCCGGGGACTGCCATATGTTATCTCAATTTCATGTTATGTATTTAAACCTCGGCGCCCAGAGCAGTGACTCGGGGACTGCCGTATGTTATCTCAATTTCATGTTAGGTATGTAACCTCGGCACCCAGAGCAGTGACTCGGGAAATGCCATATATTATTTTCATTTCATATTAAATATTTGAACCTCGGCATCCAAAGCAGCGACTCGGGGACTGCCACATGCTGCTTCAGTTTTATGTTGAGCTTTTTAGTATTAGTTTTATAATTTCTGAAATTTGGTTTACATATTGAAGTTCGGCGCGATAAACAATGATTCAGGGATTGCCATTATTCTCCCAAGGTAGTAGTCAACCATCGTTCAGAACACCACTCATGAAAAAACGGAGGCAAGGATAAATCCTAAAATCAGGAAATCGCAGGCCACCAAAGCAAGAATTCGGACAAACACCAACTTAACCAAATGGTAACAGCTACAAGCGTATATGTCACAATTTTATAAAAGAAATTCAAGTCATACAGAGAGTGGACAAATGTTTCGCGTACATCATACGCCTGGCATGCCAGGGATAAGAAATAACTCAAGCATTGTTCGCAGGGGAGGCAGCGACTTGGTCAAGCGCTGGGCACTCCGACGTAGGAGGAACTTCAACCGAGGTTGCCTCACACTCCGTACAACCAAGTGCAACTTCAGCGGAAGCTCGAGGCTGCTTAGGAGCATCCGTATGTGCAGTTGAGTGCCCAGTACCTTTGGAGGAGGACCGCGCATCGCCGCCGCTATCCGAGCTTGAACTAGAGCTTTCAGATGTGGCCGAATTATCCTCACCCTCTCCTTGCTCAGCCGAATTGTCATCTGAGGCATCTTCAACTATGACCTCCTCATCCGGGTTTGGAAGAAAACTCGGCCCTTCATTCCAGGTATGTACGTCGGCATACTCGACGAGTTGGAAGGCGCGAGCTTGCCGAAGAGCGACGAAGGTGGGGTCTTCAACCCAGCGAGAACCAGTGCGCAGATTTCTCAGGATGTCTAGAGAGATGTCTTCGTACCATGACATGATGACAGTAAGGGCCATATCAGCGCCAGCACGCCCGGCTGATTCCCTCCAGAGACTCAGTTGCCTCTCAGATGCCATGAGTCTTGTTACTAGTAATTCGACCTCGTTAATATCAGGAGTACCAGATGTATTCGGCCAAAGAACGTGGTAAGCTCGGATGGCTGCTTGCACCAAGTCCTGACCCATAATTTTCATTGGGCCAACTACAGCACCAACAGCAACCAGGAAATCCTCCATTGAATACTCCAAGTCAGCGGCAACAGAAACACCTCGGCGCACGCGAGCTGCAAGAACCGCTTTAGAACTCACAGGCTTGGCTTCGGGAAAATGATCTGCGCAAAGCATGAACGTGTCAGGTGGTATCGGGAACAAAAAAAGAAAAATATAATTCGGCTGTGCTAAGTAGCTTACGATGAATGTAACTCATCATTATCTGAAGGTCTTTGGCCCAATCAACCTTGATCTTCTCAAAACGAGCAATTTCCTCGCTCAACCCCTGGGTTTTTAGTTCGGCAGCCTCGAGGAGTTCTTTGTTCTTCTGCAGCTCCAAAGCTAGCCGATTCTTCTCCTCGGAAAATTCTTGGTCGACCTTTTCCAGTTCGGATTTCCGAGAGAGCTTAAGGGTATCCACCTCGGCTCGCAGGCGAGTTATTTCATCATCTTTTTCTTGTAATTGCGCCGAATGAGTAGCGTTTTGCTCTAAAAAATGCAGCATCACGTCAGACATGGGCATGCAATCTTGATGCGACGGTGCAAAGGTTTGCAACTCGGCTTTACCAGAGCCAAACGCAATAAGGAAGCTTAGCATACATGTTAAAAGGGAAAGGGTGTAAAATAAAAGGGAAACTAACCTTCCAAGCTCTTGACTTTCTTCTCAAGGCGAATGTTGAGGTTATTAATGTTACCTGTTCACCAAGAAAGTAAGCCGGCATCTCGCGGACAAATAAATAAGAACGTTGAAAATAACGAAAAGGAACCATCGACGTACCAGCCTTCATTACCACTGGAAGGATTTTCTCATACTTTTCTTCCAGCTTACGGTGCGAAAAAAGCAACCTCTGGAATTCGGCAGTCCTCCGATCATGTGCAACCTGAGCAATGGGGAAAATGATAAATCGATATTCAAAGCTAAATCAGATCCGAGTCAAGCAGGACTTAACTCGGATCTAGGTGGCTGGATATTCAAAGCTAAAATCAGATCTGAGTCAAGCAGGACTTAACTCGGATCTAGGTGGCTGGATATTCAAAGCTAAAATCAGATCCGAGTCAAGCAAACTTAACTCGGATCTAGGTGGCTGGATATTCAAAAGCTAAATCAGATCCGAATCAAGCAAAACTTAATTCGGATCTAGGTGGCTGGATATTCAAAGCTAAATCAGATCCGAATCAAGCAGAACTTAATTTGGATCTAGGTGGCTAGATATTCAAAGCTAAAGCAAATTCGAATCAAGCAAAACTTAACTCGGATCTAGATGGCCAGATATCCGAACCCTAGAAATAAATTTAAATTAAGTCAAAGATCATTAAACTTCCAAGCATATAACAAGTTATTTCCTTGCAAGTTTCGGGGACTAGAGCATATAGTAACATCTGGGGACTAATTTAAAACTCAGAGAAACAGCAATTACCTCATTCATCTTGTTAGTATCAAGGATGAACTTGGCAGCATGGTCAAAACGGCCGCTGATGTCGGAAAGCTGAAAGGGCTGGTTGATAGGATTACCCTCAAACTGATCAGCGGCGTTCCAATTATTGGCGTACTCCACCAGCGCGCCGAGGCTGTTCCCACTAGCTGTCCGAGTTAAGACCTTACCCCGGACAGGTTGTGCAACCACTGCGGCCGCAGGGCTCTTATGAAGAGCAAGCTGGGTGCTGGCAGCCGAGGCAACGGAGGCTTTGGTAGGCGCAGTTCCCTTACGCAGCACGTCGGCGATACTCGGTTGAGAAGAGCCGACAAGACCTTTCTGAGAAGAGGAAGTCTTGGCGGCAACAGCTTTTCTCGCCTTAGAGGAGGCATCAGCAGGAAGTGACACCTCGGAAGTGGGGACGGCGTCTTTAGGAGCGAGGGTTACGGTCGCAGAAGGCGCCGAGATAACGACCTTTTCGGCCGAGGCTGGAGTGGCTGTAGAAACTGCCGGGGTAGATAGAGGCTCAGTAGCGGCGCTGGGACCCATAGAAGGGGCAACGGATTCGACGAAAACCTCGGAGGGCCGAGTGGAATCAATGTCAACAGAAGGGGTTTCAGGCACGTCGCGACGAGGAGGCGACAGATTCGGAGCTGGAGGAGAGGCAGACGAGTTGGTGGGAATCTGGTATCATCGACGGCGGAGGAGGCGGCCGAATCGGGCGGCTAGTCATGCTAGGACCCGGGCTTAATGAAGCGAACCTTGCAAAAATAAGAAAGAAAAAGTGTCAAGATGAAAAGCGAAGAGAGAAACAAGAAATACGAGCAAAAGGAACTTACCCGGCGACCCCAGGCATAATCTTGCGCCTGGGAGGATTCAGAGCGGATTTCTTCGTTCGTTTCTTGGGGACCGCCTCCGATGCACTAGCAGGAGCCCCGCGTTTCTCCGAGGTAACAGGGGGTCGAGAAGCAATAGGCTCGGCGTCGTGAACCTGACCGGCCGGATTAGCTGGGAAAGTAGAAGCCGGAAATGCATAAGAAATAGGCATTGCGGCAACTACCTCAAGAATTTGGACCTCGTCCGAATCACCTTCCTCCTCGTGCGCCGAGGTCTTGCCACGAGCTCGAGCCGGGGCAGGATCCGACTTAGGGACGAACTCCTCCGAGTCTGGTTCACCAGTATCCGGGGTGCTCCGGTCCGCGGGCCACGGAAGCAACAAAACTTCGGCATCCTCATTCTTCTGCTCTGTGAATCTCTGCAAGACGAGGAAAAAGAAAGTTAGCGGAATCCGTTACGAAAATGGGGGAATAACAGAGCGTTATGGATTAAGCTTACTTCGGGAGGCGGATGATCGCGGGTGAACGGTTTCAGTCCCCAAGCCCAATCCTCAGGCATCTCCGTCTTAAAGATAGCTCGGACACGCTTATAAATAAGATAATTGTCCAGCTCCACGGTCGAGACTCGGTTAGGGTCAAGAGGACCACTCATGTAGCACAGCTTGTGAGTCCGCTTCTGGAATGGGCAGATCCGGCTACTAATAAAGGTAGCCATCAGGTCTTCGCCGCATAACCCGGCACGGATCAGCTCTTTAAGCCGAATCTCAAAAGCCTCGGCCAAGGCGTGAGTTTTCCTCGGATTGTAAAGCCAATTCACCTTAGAAGGCGGACCGATTGAGAAGGCAGGGAGCCGAATCTTGTCCTCCGTCCCTCTGTTCTTGACGTAAAAGAAGGATTTGTGCCACTTCTTGCACGACTCTAACCCGGTGACACGAGGAAATACGGATTTCCTCCGAGGTGTAATAGACGCTGCCCCGCATTGAGTGAGCGATTTCTCGGAGGGATGCAGAGATTTATCAGGGACAACGTTAGAACGAATCTGGAAGAACTTCGACCAAACGTGCACAGACGGCCATAAGCCGAAGTATCCCTCTGAGGCGGAGATAAAAGCAGAAAGAGAAGCGATGGCATTCGCGGGAAGATGATGCGGCTGAAGGCCGAAGTAGTCAAGAAACTCTCTAGCAAAATCACTAAGAGGGAGGCCGAAGCCTCGCGCGAAGTGCGACATAAAAACTACATACTCGCCCTCCCTAACGTCCGGAGAGGACTCGCTGCCGGGTAAGCGACAGGAAACCTCGGCGGGAATCCTCCGAGTTCGGATAAGCCACTCAATCTCGCGGCGCGTAACGGAAGAACCTTGCCACGAGCCTCGCTCGGGCCCAGAGCCAGCGTCATCATCCTCAACCAGAGCACCACTAAAAGAGCTAGACATGGGTGGTTCGCCGGAGAGATCGACGGAAGAAGAGCTGGCGGCGGAGGAGAGTTTAGAGCTACGAGGCCCCGTCGTGATTTTACACGGAAGCGGCGGCGGAGGAGCAGAGGAACCGCCGCACGAACACGAGATCGAAACGGAGAAATCTAGGGTAGAACCTAGGCAATGCGGCCGGAAAGGACTCACCGGCGACGGCGCCGAAGCTGGTGAGCGCAGGCGAGGCGAGCAGAACGGCGCGGCGGAGTCCTCGCCGTCGGAAGCTCTGATGCGGCAAGTGAGCTGCGAGAAGGCAGCGAGAGGAAGGAGGAGGTCAGAGACGAACGAGAAGGGGAAAAGTAAATCCCCAAACACCGTGCCCCTCTTTATAGTCGAGCCACGAACAAGGTAGTGGGATCGTGGCATGATTGACCGTGTAGATCGTGGGTGCGGCGAGCGCACGACGATAAGCGGAGCCGCACTAACGGCCACACGGAACGAACAAGGTTGCGATCCCGTGGAAACGGCAGAGCGGCGTCAGGCGGCAGTATATAGGGTTAATCAGAGTCGAAGAAATCTTGTAGAGGAACCAAAAAACTATAAAAACAATGATGGGAGTGACACGTAGGACGAGGCGTACGAGAGAAGGAACAAGGGTACCCCGGACGAGAAAAAGATAACTCGGAAATAGTACTGAAAAATATGATAAAGCTGATACGACCCGGCCGAAGCTATCGACAGGGCCACACCAGCTTTAGGGACTAATGACGGGGGTTGACCTCGGGTAGGTCAAAGGACGGGGAAAAAACAGAGGTACGATCCCCGTCTGGTTTCCGAGTTACAGTCTAGGTCGGCCGAATCATGAATAAGTCGGCCGACATACGGAGGCGAGAGGCCCGTATATGTATATTAAGACGTTACCCGGCCGAGTTACTGCGTGGGTCGGCCGGGTTAGCCTGAGTAATCTTGATGCAGGTAAAGGACAATCCGAGCTATGCAGGGGAGGGCCAAATGATATGAGGCTTGCAGGAGAAGGAGAGGCCTGAAGTCAAACCCTAGCTGCAAGCTAGGGAGAATCTAAGCAGTGCCAAGCGCTACGAACAAAGGCGCAGAGCGACAGAGAGGCAGGAGGAGGTCACGGAGGTGACAGTCCAGAAGACCGAGGCGTACAAGAAGGGCCCTCTGGAACCTTGCCGTCGTTAGAGGGGCGACAGGGAAAGAGGGGCGCCGAACTACTATATTGGGATAGGCATATTCCTCGAATATGCTGGCCACGTCAGCCCTAAAGGAACCCAGGGCTCTCCTTTATAAGGAGAGACTTGGACTCAGAGAAGGGGATCGGCTCATTTTGGTACCGTTAGGCTGGTGAGGTTCATCTTTTCTCCCTGTATACAGCTAAAGAGCACTTGTAGCCCAAGATAAGAGAAATAAAGATCTTTGCCCCCATCTCTTGTGTGTAGAATCAATTGCATCTTCCCTCCCCAGATCCCACTAGCATCCATTGGCCCCATACTTTAGCCTACTCATGGCATCTTCCGTGCCACCACCACGACAGTACGGAAGATCCGTATGAGCATGTAGGATTCTTTGAGGAAACATGTGGGACTTTTTGTCTAAATATATTTACTGAGGATGAGGTTAAATCTGCTCTCTTTGTTCAAACCTTATTGATGAAGCCCGTTCTTGGTATATTCAAAGTCCCAATAAGATCACTAATTCCTAAAAAAGGCTAGTCTCTTCATTCTTATTTGATTTCTATTCTAGGAAAAAAAACTCTTGGAGCTATACGTATGATCACTAATTTTAAAGGAAGACCTGAAGAAAACTTGCATGAAGGATACACAAGGTTTGTGGGTCTTCTTGACCGTTGCCCCCACCATAACTTCCCGCCTTCATTGGTAATACATACTTTCTATGCACGTTTGAGTACCAATAATAGAAATGAACTAGACTCCTTTACTAATAGGATAGAAAATTCTCATCGTGAATCTGTTCTAAATGAAGAAAATCTTATAGAGTACAATTGTATTAAAAACTTTATATCTTCAGGAAAAGTAGAAAATCTCCTCGAAAATTTTAACCTTGACCCTCGTATGATTGTCCAAATCGTTAAAACCTATGCTGAGCATTTGCAGGTTCCAAAAGAGTGGGAACGCTACACACCACCTGGTAAGGTAAAAACCCCTATAGCTGGCCTCCAAAACAAATACTTGCAGATGCAAAAGAAGCTAAAAGTTGAGGATAAAACTATTCTCACAAAATAAATAGAAGACAAGAGTGAAGGAAAGAAAAAGATAGGTAAGTTAACCAGGAATATGGGTACCATCAAGAAGAACATTGGCATAGTAAAAGAAGTTCTAGAACCTGAGATATCTAAAGAAGAGGTAATAATGGTGAATAGAGAATCCTCTGATATAATTAGAGGTAAGTTTGATGGTAAGAATAAAAGCCAACAAAAAATTCCATTTTGTTTAGGAGAAGTTACTGATGTTGGGTTTTGTGATTTAAACTCTTCTGTAAACATTATGCCTTACTTTATCTATGAAGATCTACGGTGTCATCTTGACGAACCAGACCTTGAATCGTCCAAAGTTACTTTTATGCTTTCTGACAGAACCCTGCAGTGGACTCATGGTATTCTTCGTGACACATGTATCTCTGTAGGAGCATTTGTGTACCCGATTTATTTATTTATTATTGATATTCCATTGAATTCCTATTGCCTAGTAATTTTTGGTAATCATTTTTATAGCTTTATGAATGCTAATATTGATAATAAGAAACAAGTCTTGTCCTTACAGATTGGAGAAGAAGTCCTAGAAGTTTATTGTAGCCAATTTACAAAATTGCCATATGAGAAGAAGATTGAAGTCAAAGAAGATAAGACTATTGAATAATTGGAAGCAATATACTTCAACACTCCACAATCTGAGTTGGAGAGGATCTTGACAAACAATGATTCACTTTCGAATGACTTTGCAAAATAAGAACTGGATAAAATCCTCAATGCAGCACCAGAAGTTGAGAACCTCCTTAGAAATGAGTTTGAAGAGCTAGAAAGAATGGGAGATGAGGATACACTGCCTCTCGATTTAAGCCTCTCCCTCCAGGGCTCAGGTATGAATTCTTACATAAAGAAGGTAAATGCCCCGTAATTCTTGATTATATCCTCTCTCCCAGAGAAAATAAGAAATTGTTATGGGTTCTTGTCGAGCAACATGAAGCCTTTGGATACACTCTTAGTGACATTAAAGGGATAGATCCTTACATAGTTACGTATAAAATACCTATGGGCTATGATGCTAAACCTTTCATTGACACTCAAAAAACATTGAATCCTAAAATGAAAGAAGTAGTAAGGAAGGAGGTCATACGCATGCTAGACAATAATATTATTTATCCTATCTTCGATAGTAAATGGGTAACTCCAACCCATTATATACCCCATGAAGTTTGCATTACCATAATTAATAACGACAAAGATGAGTTAATACCAGCTAGAATAATAGCAGGATATAAGATGTGTATAGATTTTATAAAATTAAACAAAGAAACTATAAAAAGTCACAATCAAATACCTCTCATGAATAACATCTTGGAAAGGATGTCTGGCAACTCTCATTTTTGTTTTCTTGATGTTTATTCGGGCTATTCTCAAATTTCTATTCAGCTCAAAGATCAAGAGAAAACTACCTTTACTTGCCCTTATGGAACTTATGCTTATAGGCTAATGCCTTTTGGTTTATGTAATGCAGCTGCAACTTTACAAGAATATGTTTTAAAGATATTTGAAAAATTTGTAGAAAGCTCTATGGAAGTTCTCATTCACAACTTTGATGTGTATGGAACTACTTTTGAACAATGTCTTTATAATCTTAATAGAGTTTTGTAGCATTGTAGGCAAACCAAGCTAGTCCTCAACTGGGAGCACTGTTGATTTATGGTAAGAGAAGGTATAGTTGTTGGTCATAAAGTTTCTGAAAAGGGGATTGAGGTTGATAATGCTAACCTCATTACTTTAGAAAATTTACCAATACCTCAAGATGTAAAAGGAGTTAAGCATTTTCTTGGAAATGCAGGTTTCTATAAATGCTTTATTAAATTTTTTGCTAGAATAGCTGCTCCTTTAACATATCTCCTAGATAAGGACACTCTTTTCACATTTGATAGGAATTACATTGATTCCTTTAAACAATTGAAAAGGGCGCTAGTTTCTACACCCATTATTCAACCACCAAATTGGGGTGATCCTTTTGAGATTATGTGTGATGCTAGTGACTATGCTATAGGAGATGTTTTAGGACAAAGGAACAGGCTAAATTTAAATGTCATCCAATATGCTAGTCGAACCCTTAATAAAGATCAAAGAAATTATGCAACAACTGAGAAAGAATTTTTAGTTGTAGTTTTTTCTTGTGATATGTTTAGGCACTACATTATCAATTCAAAGGTAATAGTTCATATCGATCATTAGGCATTAAGACATATCTTAGCTAAAAAGGATACGAAACCCCGTCTAATTAAATGGGTCTTGTTACTGCAAGAATATGACTTACAAATAGTTGATAGGAGAGGTAAGGATAATCCTATTGCTGACCATTTATCACGTATGAAGGGTATTATGGAGGATCCAACTCCTATTAATGAATCTATGCAAAGTGAATACCTAGCTACCACTACTAGGAAAACCCTCATATGTGGTGCATGGGTATTGCCCTTCTGTGGTGCATATCAGATGCGCCAATAATACGTCGCCACTAAACTGAACTTTTGTGGCGCATTTTGAAATGCGCCATATAAGTCATCAAACTTCGATGGCGCATATTTCCAATATTGCGATATGTGCCACTGATTTTTTTTTGAATTTCAAAAAAATGGCCTAGATCTGGCCGGAGTGGGATGTGGGTGGTCGGTGGAGGAGGAGGGTCGTCAAAGTAGGAGGCCACCGGTGTAGGAGGAGTAGGAGAAGGGGTCGCTAGAGTAGGAGGCCATCGGTGTAGGTGGAGTAGGAGGAGGAGTCGGCGGAGTAGGAGAAGGAGGGGAGTAGGAGGAGGAGTCGGCGGAGTAGGAGAAGGAGGGGAGTAGGAGTGGTCACTAGAGTAGGAGGGGTCGCTGGATTAGGAGTAGGAGAAGGAGGAGGAGTAGGAGATGTCGCCAGAGTAGTTGGAGGTGTCGCCGAAGTAGTAGGAGGTGTCGCCAGAGGTGGTGAAGGCCATGGCCGGAGTAGGAGGAGGAGTTGGCCGGAGAGTGGAGAAGGAGGAGGAGAAGAAGAGGAGGAGAGAAGAAGTGGATGAAGAGAAGAGGAGTAAAGGGGAGAAGTATAAAAGAGAGGGAGAGGGCACCGCGGGAATTCAAAATTCCAATCCCAAGACTTCTGTGGCGCATATGGGAGAAATGCGCCACAGAAGTTTCTCTCTTTTTTTATATTTTTGAAGGAAAAAATCTTCTTTCTGCCATAAATTTTTACTCTTTCTGCCATAATTTCGAGACGATCATTTTGATATATTAAACTTTTGTTCTGACATCGTATGCACAAGTTATGACCGTTTTACCGTGCCATGACCTTTTTTTTGCAAAATACATCGAAATTCATGTTTTTCAATTTTCCCTACAACTATACCCCAAAATATAACTACATCTCAAAGGAATCTTTTTAAAAATTATATCATTTTCGTTTAATTCTTACAAAAGTTAAAAGGCGATCCACGAGAGGGTCTGTTTTTCCTACTCGACTTCTATGGCGCATACCTCTATATGCGCCACAGAATCATCACTTCTATGGCGCATATGGTCATATGCGCCACATAATGTTGGTCAGAGTGCGGTCAACGAGATTCCTAGGTAGGGCCCACCCAGGCTTTCTGTGGCACATATGGTCATATGCACCACAGAAGTTTCAACTTCTGTGGCGCATATGGCTATATATGCGCCATAGAAAGCCCGAGTGCCCAACCCTGGTGGCGGGTCTCGCCAAACTTTTGTGGCACACCGTCCCTGTGCATGTGCCATAGAACAGTGAAAGGTTCTGTGGCGCATTTGCTGTAATGCGACACTATTGTTTTTCTATGGCGCATGGCAACACATATGTGCCACAGAAGTCTTATCTATCTATAGCTGTTTTCCTAGTAGTGTACCCTAGAGTCACATGATCCTTCATTCACATATTATGCTAATTTTCTTGTGGGTAAGTTTCTACCAAAAGGAATGAATTGCCATCAAAGGAAGAAATTCTTTAATGATTTAAAGCACTACTTTTGGGACGATCCTTACTTATACAAGCATGGAATTGGTGGGATAATTATAAAATTATGGCCTGATCACAAGATGAGAGCCATTCTTAAGGCTTGCCATGATAGTCCGTATGGGGGACACCATGCTAGTGATCGTACAACAGTCAAAGTCCTACAATCAGGATTTTACTGGCCAATATTAATCAAAGATGCTCATAATTATGTTAGGAATTGTGATGTTTGCCAACGTATGAGTAACATAGGGAAAATCCAAGAAATGACTATGAAATATAACCTCATAATAGAACCTTTTGATGTTTGGGGGATGGATTTGATGGGAAATTTTGTCCCCTCTAATGGTTATACTCATATTCTCATTGCTATTTATTATGTCACCAAGTGGGTGGAAGCTATACCCACTTATGAGTAACAATCCGGCTTGATATGTCCCTTTTGACCACATCCATAACAAATAACTATGGGTTTCTTACATTCCCTTAGTGTATGCCCTGGAATTCCACAATTGTTGCATATGATGTTCCTCTTGGGGTTAAATTGACCTCCATTATTGTTGTTGCTCTTGTTATTGTTGTTATAAGGTATGATTCTGGGTTTGAATTCCAAATTAGGTTTAGGTTTACTTGCTTGAGTCCTCTTGGTTTCATTTTTCGCTGTCGTCCTTCGGTCCTCTTGAACATTCTTGTAATCACCCTCAAAGGTTATGGCTAAATCCAATAACTGCTGAAAAGTCTGCTTATTGGCAAACCTCAGTTGCCTATTCACGAATGGATTTAAACCACATAAAAATGTTTCTTTCTTTTATCATGAGTGTTCACCTCCTCCTCGTCATAACGATATAGTTGACTAAACACCTGGATGTACTTCATGACACTGGTGTATCCTTGCTGAAGCTCCTCAAATTCCCTGCGCTTCAAATCCATTACACTTTCTGAAACATGATATTCATGGAATCTCTGCTTGAACTCCTCCCAGTTATACTACCTCCCTGGAAGTTGCATTGCTAACTGATTCTCCCACCATGATGTTGTAGGTCCGGTCAAAAGATGTGTTGCATACCTCAGCTTTTCCTCCTCATTGCAATCTACAGTCTTCAGCTTTGTCTCTGTATCTTCCAACCAATCCTCTGCATCCATTGGTTCAGGAGCTGATGCAAAAGGTAACGGCCTTGCATTCTGAAAGTCGGAAAGACTCACACCTCGATCTTCAAGTTCTCTATGATCTCCGGCTCATCCCAATAATTCCTCCATGAACTTAGATTCTTGCATCATCTGCATATACTGCATAAAATTCTGCTCCATTAACCGCCTCATTGGTGGTGGCGGTGGTATTGTTCCTTGATTTTCGGCGTCTGCATTCCCCTTCTCCTTGGCCTCGTGCTCCATGCGCTGTTGTTTAGATTCGGTCTCTACACCCGATTCCATGACCCCCCTAGTCCTGCAACATAAAGAGAATACTCATTATTATATCATGCATATGTGTTCTGAGCTCAACTTCATGCACAGAACTAGTCACACAATGGAAAACAAAATCCAAATAAGAACCAAATATGCATTATACATAGTATACATTACAAACAATATAGTTGATACAACGTCAGTACAAGCTTGTACCATATAGGTACTACAAACTCATGTGAATGCTACCTCACTTATTTAAATACAACAGCCTCTCAAACACTACAATACACAATATCGTCTACTACTCTACTTGAGTAACCTAAGTCCTCAGTAGCCACGACGCTCATTATACATGCATGGAATCCAACCATGCTGACATGAAGTCCGACACATAGTCTGTGGAACAACTGGCCTTCTAGATGGAATGTACTCTGTATCTGAAGTATCAGGACTTGAGTTATCACCCACCCTGAGTGCATTTACTCCATCTATCTGAGATGAAAATTCTTCAGAAACATGTTCATCACTATCACCCAACTGTATTTCCTGAGCCCCATCCCTAGAGTAATCAACAGAATACTCAGATTCCATCGCTCCCCAGGTGCTCTGTTGGTTATGATAGTTGTCATTAAACACTGGGTAATGTACATTCTCTGGGTTTTGATAATGTATTGGTGATTCAAATACCCTCTCTTCCGGATCTTCCTCCTCATACTGACTTCCTCCAAATATGGTATTCCTGCCGCTAATAGTAGCATTGGACCTTGCACCCATCCAGCTAGATTGTCCGACAACTCTGTCATAACCATCCACTGACATTTGATTTCCTCGAGATCCAACAGGTGATCACATTCTCCATCCATCAGAATTCTCAATAGGAAGTTCTGAATCAGTTGCTTCCTCGGAAGCCTGTGGTACTGGATACCTCATATCTAAATTAGGATCATAGGTAGGTTCTGGTCTAGGTGAATAAGGATATGGTGTGAAATATACTGGATCTATGGGTATATCCTTAAAATTGGGCTAACCCTACCTACTGCTTGATTCTCTAGTTGAGATGCTAATTTCTCCCTCCGTTCGGGATCAGTTAAATCCTTCATCATATCATTCGTATCCTCCACTATGACTTGATGTGTCTTATACAAAGACCCAACTATCAAACGATATCGATCCATAAACTTGGAAGCTCATATTGGATGCTTCTTTACTAAAGTAAGATGATCCGGTACTGGCTCCGTGTCTATAGAATCATGAGGAATCACAACAAATGTGCTTCCTGCTAACTCTTGGTCTTTGTGCTCCAGAATATTGGCTATCGCCTCCAGAATAGCAACATGGTATGCTGCTAAGTGACTTCTACCTTCACCCATGGGTAAATCATGGTATCAACAAAGTTTTTCTGGTAGGTGAATACTAACACGATATTTGGATATTATACTCCCATCATAGTACGTCAAGGTACTAACTGAAATGGCAGTTGTACAACCAAAAACTCTCAAAAGTTGTCGAAGCTATTTAGGTAATGTCCACTAATAATCATCGAGAGTCTCTTCCTTACTTACCAAAGTTGTTTTGGGGAACTTTTGTGCCATTTTCACCGTATACAAAATATTTTGATTAGTAATCAATCAATTATAATAATGCATCATAATAAAGAATTATCGCACTAAAAATATACAACGAAATATTCTCAATTGAATATTCATTATACTTTTTAGAGAACTCTTTATTGTTGCTATTAAATTCCTACAGGTAATACCCATTACTAGGTTTCCAACCTAAGGTTAAAGAAGTTTCTCTGATACCAGCTACTGTGACCCAGCATACCACTTCATGTGTAGTACACTATGGTCTTTGACATGACACTCACAGAACACCGTTCCGCAAATGTCACATCCCTTAGAGTGGTACAATAGAAACATTGCGGGTCCATATTACAAACATACACACATTATTATTACAATACCAAAATATCAGTACCTCAAGTTATTCAAACTTACAAACCAAACTTCAGAAGTTTTAGCAGAAGATCAAAGTTTCAAAATCATAACCAGAATTGAGCTCAACAACTTATTATATAAAGTTTGTGTTTCTCAACTCATCTGGATTACTATCTAATTAAGGAACTTACTCGGACTCGTTGCCTTCCACTCCGTAGCATATCGTGTAGTCCACCCATTCCACTCCTCCGGACAGGTATGGCTCCTCGTAGTAGACATCCTCCTGTTCTTCGGTAGCGTACATTGGGGTGTCTTCTGGCTCCTCAGAGTCTAAGAAGGGGATCAAAGGAAAGAGTGAGTAACAGCACTACCCAACAAGTTCATTATATGCAAGGTGGGAAGTTTGATGCTCTATCTACCACCTCGGACTATCAGTCCTTGGCACTATGCATTTTTCGTAAACATTTCTTCAAAGGTTGATTTTAATATCAAAAACTATGCCCATCAGCCTTCATAGGTTGACTAGAACTTAATGGAGTTCCTATCCTGTCATGTTCACAGTTCCTTCCCGGAACAGGGAGTAACAAGTTATAGTTCTTACACTCTGCAGAGGTGCGTTGCTTTACCCATGAGATATCAAATCCTTGTTGCACAACTGGGCGTACTTTCCCATCCACAGTTCTGTGATGTGGGGCCTAGTAGATGATCCAAGCGGATAACTTCCCTTCTTCACGACCCCGCATGTCTCCTTGGTGTACGACATTCCCATATATTAAATTACGGTAATGGTTAGTACAAACCGTTCAGATGCCAGAACTACCGTGGGACATTGAGGGTTCCCACCCATATGTTGCATATCCTCTACGAATTACCAATCACCCTACAAGGAAAACAGCCACGTCCTACGCATCCGGATACATGCGAAAGGAAGAAGATCTAGCTGACTTCTCTGTCCCATTCCAAATCTCATGGTTAACGCGTATTATATGGTGCTAGAATCACTGATGTCATGGGTTATTAATTCCTATGTGATGAACTTCACTGCAAATAGAAACCTAAGTTCCATTTCCAATCTTATATTTACCATCACTTAGGATGATAATATCATTTTATTTATTTGAGAAAATAGTATTTTATTTCTTATCTTTAGAACATAGATGATAACACACAATTTGCAAATACTTTGTTAAAACTCATCAAAGGACATGAGCAAGTGATGAACTTGCCTTGTGATTGCAAGGTAGTGAAGTCAGATTCTTGCACTCGACCTTGAGCTTCTATTTCTACAAAACATCATTATTGCCCGGTAAGGACAATATTGAAATAAGAAATAATGATATGCATAGTAATGCAATGCATTATTTTATTATTTATCTTCTTTACATGTTTTACCCACATTATCAAAGTTCTAAAGTTTCTAAATTAATAAAAGAAAGTTAGTACTTGATAATTCTTAAAATCTTGTAAATATTATATTTAATATTCATGTGGTATAATACATTAATATAAGAGTTTAAAATTCATTTTTGTTTAATTTTAACTCTTATTAATATTTTCTTAAAATTCTATTCAAGAATAAATAATTCAATTCAGAGAATTACATTTTGCTAATTTAAATAACAATTTAGTTTTTTTTCCAAAATACTATACCTATTTAGAATTGTATGAGTGAATTTCATTTTATTTTAGGCGTTTTATTTATTTATATAAAATTCCATAAGGACTTTATATTATAAAAATAATTAACCTAAATTTATTCTATTAAAATAGAAATCATTAATTTTATTGGGTGGCTTATATTTTTATGAACTCATGGATATTTTATTTGTATTTTTGGGATTTTTAATCAATTTATTAGAGCTTATTAAGTTCTAGGGTTATTTTTGTCTTTTAATAATTCATTTATTTTTATTTTTAATACCTGGACCTGGCCCACTAGGCTGGCCCATCCCTGACCCGGCCCATCTAGTTTGGGTCAAACCCCTGTCTCACTTCGTACTGGCCCAGACCGGCCCAGTACCCCTCTCTCCTACTCACGCACTCGTTCTCTCCTCTTAGTCGCTGCCCTTTGTGGTGATGTGGTGTCGCCGCTGTCACCATGCGATTCCGTCCGGCTCTGTCCTCCCTGGCCGCTGCCGTGACGTGAAATGATTTAGCCAACGATGCTCCATCAACTGGTCTAGTGTGATTCGTCACTTGAGAACTTCCCAGACCACGCTGTTTACAACCCGATACCTAGGGTTCGGATGTCAGCGGCGATCTGGTGCTCCGCCGCTCTTGTGGTGCTGATCTGGTGCTCTGGTAGTTGTGGGGTGCCACCAGTGCTGCTCGTGCTCCTATGTATGCCGTGTTTGTGGCTTGGCTCGAGTCACAACGCCTTTGGGTTCTCCTTGTGCCGCCGTCTACACCACCATCGGCCACACTTCTTCCTCTACTAAAATTTGCAAGGACCATTAGTGAGTTCCTCATTTTCCCCTCTCTTCTCTCTGTCTCACATTTCTACCATCTATATGCTTGCTTATTATGAACCCTAATTAGGGCTTCCCACTGTACTAGGGTTCATCCCTCTGTGCTAGGGTTCTTCCCTTGGTATAATGATTATTCAAGATAATGAAGCTAATTCATGTGAGTACCTAGTGAATCTAAGTTGTGTAGAATTCGCTGCTATATTGAGATTGTGAATGTTGACAGTGGCTTCTGACAATGAGCTATTGTATAAATTTTACTTACTGTCATGTACTTGATTGGTGATGTTATGGTTAGAATCTATATTGAGATTGTTTCATTGGTTCTAATTGATATTCTTTAGTATGAAAGTATCAGAGTTGGAGATCTATTGTAAATGTTATCTAATGCATTCTGATGATAGTATTTGTAGATGACAGAAATGCTTCCTAAATATTGTTTTAGGAAAATTATTAAGCATTTCTTTGAGAAGATTTGGATATGGAGCCTATGCATATCGAGTACTTAGTTAGTATGGGTTTCTTGTGACACCTTCCATTGAATGGTACACAGATCTTGTCTGGTACTGATTTTTTACCTAAGATGTACTTTGAATTGACTTGAATTATAGGTATTGAAGAATTCTATCAAATACAATGTTATACTTGTTGGATATATTGGTCTATGATGCTGTTCTGAGGCACTTCTAGGTAAAAACCGATGTTTTTTACTTGATGCCTCCGTCCTCATGTGTTCCATGATAGATAGTTCTAAGCAAATGATTCCTATACATTTTAGGAAAATGATTTGATAAACTTTATAAGAAGTTTCATGATTGATTCTTCTTTATGAGAGAATTTTACAACACCAAGCTACTACTGAGGTGCTACCTTTCTTTGGGATGTGACCAGTAGTGGGTAATCAATGAATTCCTTTGCATCTAGTTTTAAAACTAGAGAATACCATCCAAGGTCAATGATGCATAGACTCAGATCTTGGTTATCGATTTGAACAGATTCTATATGTGTCTATTGATTATATCCAATGATTATATATACACCCCACTTGGGTGTATCTCTGAGGATTCCACTTATCCATAAAATCTTGCTTATTGAATGGATAAGAACATATACATAGCATGTTTGCTTTATAAATCACCAACCTACTAGTAGTTGGTGAAGATATGTAGTTGCTGCCTCGCTATAGCTTTGTTGATGAACTTGTAGAACAGCTTCCGGAACTGTTACTACTTATTCGATTTTCTTTGCACTTCTTGGAACTGGCCATGCTCCTCCTAGCTTCATCTAGCTCCTGATTGGCCTTACTGTCCTCCTAAACCACCCCCTCCATTAGGTCACCATCTTGCTGATGATCTAATTGGTTTTCTGTGTTGATCGGTTCGTTGATCTATTGGATATCTAGCAAGATCTGATGTGGTGTTGGTTGTGTTCTTGATGGCTTGATGGTGATCTGAGATAGATAGAAATTGAGGCAGTAGCTAGCAGCTGTGTTATGGCCATGCCACCTCTTTTATGTGAATTGGGCTGATGTTGTTGTGTTGACAACACACAGCATGCATGTAGTGACCAAGATGCTTACTAGTGGGCTCCACTTGACTCAAGTTTCAAGGGTTGAGATATTTTCCTATGGATTGGTTCGAATGGCAGTTGATAATATCCTATGATGGCTATTTTCACTCTACTGTAATGGTGAAACTTTCCCCAAGCCAATGATGTTGTACTGAGGCCAAGATTTTGATAAGAACAGATTTATACATTAATGGAACTTGCTGTTATAATCTAATTGCTCAATGATGCACTTTAAACAATGCATTTCACTATTCATGGCTGAGAGCAATCTATTTAACATTAACCCCTTTTTCTTTCTTTTGTTTGCTTCTGTGTTCACCGATACAAGGTTATTCATTGGAGATTAAGAATACTAGACTAGGAATTAGATAGGAATTGGTTTAGTTTCCTTTATTTAATTTCTTTGTAATCTTTCATTTATTCACTTTGTAATGAATCTTTGTAATATCATTCTTTTATTCAATAAAGTTTTCTAATCTTTGTAAATTGTTCCTGTAATATTATTGTTTGATTTTTATATTTATATTTGTATTTGTATTATTGTAATTGGATAAAGAAAAGAAATAAGAAATACCTTCTTATTTAACTTATTATGTTTATATTATTTTCAATTCTTATTACTATTTAATATTATATATTCAAACAATATTAACTTAATCATTTTGGAAAACAATTATATACTGATTACTTCAATTTTCAAATCTTTTTCAAATAATTCAAATTTGAACTTGAATTCAAATTGATCCCCAAAATACTTTAAATTCCTAAAGATCGTGTAAAAAATTTTAGCAATCAATATAAAGAGCTCAACCTACCTCAAAATAGTGAAAGAAAGTCTGATCTCTTTAGGGTTTTGTTTGGCGAAAAATTTACCCCAATTTCATAGATGAATGCATGCAAATACACAAATTCCTAATTCTACCCTTCGCTGGTTCCTAAATTCTGGGATGTTACACGCGCCCACCCCTAGGCGCGCCACATAGGATCTTTCGACCCTCGAGCATCATCTCGGCTCCTCCTTTTTACAGACGCCTCCGTATTGCCAGAAAACATATGCCATATTTTCCCCATGATTTACAGAGGCAGCGACAGAGGCAAAAGTCCTCTCCAAATCAGAGAGAGGGAAGATCCTGCCGCACCGGAGCCTCCAGTGAGGGGGGAATTCGATGCCATAATTATCACCACTCCTCCTAGGCGTAGGAGGAGGCCTCTCCATCAACATATCCACCAGCACCATCATCATCACCATCTCCAAGATCCATCTCATTCCCCCCATAGTTTGTGATTGATTGAACCCCGGATATTGTTTTAAGGGCTATTTACATGTTTGTGATTGGCATCTTGTCTTTATTTGGTGGAGGGATTATATTTTCAGATTGTGTTGAATACCATATGCCACTGATCCATATCACGTTTGTCACTTGTGAGTAGATCCCCATGTTCCCGAGGGCATAGGATGAATTGGCTATGATTTTCATATAATATGCAATGAGTATGTGGTCTAGTTTTTATCTTTTATATTGTTCTATGATGGTTTTATGCGAACGTCGACTGCATATTACTTCACCTATTGCTATGGTGGGACATTTATGTCTTAATGATTCCTAGATGTTCATGTGAATGTCTCTAGGACCCATCATAAGTGGTGTATTTAGTCCATACTTATGGATGCACCTAATAAGGCTCCGCCCTAAGGGAATGAAACTTGACAACATATTCACCATATTGTGTAGAAAACTTTATGCTTAGTAAATCCATGTTTCCCTCAGGGACACTTGTCACATATAAGTTCACACACACTTGAGCTTGTCCTCTTGCTGCATAGAGGGTTGGGATTTCTCTCATTGAGAGCATTTAATTATTGCTATTTACTTTCAGCATTTTATATTCTTACAAACTACAAACCCAAAACACCAAATCTACTGCATTTACTATTATTTTCTTTGTCAAATTTGATAACCAATACCCTCAGTCCTCGTGGGTTCGACAACCTTTCTTTATTTAAAAGTACTACAAATGATCTCCTGCACTTGGGAGCCATCAATCTTCTCCTAAATCTTCTTCTCAGAAAGAGGAAAAACATATGAGATTAGAGAAAAGATCGAGAACCTTGAAAAGATTTCCAAAGCCTATGTTGAAACTATTGGAGAGGGAGTTAACTCCTAATGGTTGATGGGGGAAGACCTCGAAAAGAGAGTTCATGACATCAATGGTAGAGTTCAACTCTTGACCAATATTATTATGGAGATGGACGATGACAGGAAGAATTTAAGTAAAATAATTAAAGAACAGCATGCTCACATCGCAGAATTGTCCACTTGATTCGTGTGTATTGCTCATGCTTGCATCCTCAAGGCGAAAGAAGAATAAGAGGATGATTTATTCACCCCCAAGAAGGAATAGGCACTAATAAGGATTATTTGATCTCACCGGCTTGATCCCAAGCTTGGGGGATATCTATAACACCTTGTAATCTATTTTCTAGTTTTACCAAGTTTACCTTATTGCACGCATGTAGGATTTTATTCAAGGTATTTGCATTAGTTCCATCATCTTCAAGTTCCCCTGTGATCAAGAGAAGAATTATATCCGTTGAGTTTCGAGACCTTATGATATTTGAAATTATCTTTTGATTCATGATTATTATATTAGATGATTGAACTAGGTTGAGTGTTATGATACTTGTACAACTATTATAATTTTAGGGTCATCCACAACGATAAAAGTATTGGTTAAATTATGAGAAGAAAAATCTTGGTAGCATATTATAATCACAAGGTTGGGTTATAAAAGCCATAGTAGTGAGCATGATCACACAGTTGTGCTAAAAAGGATAAGAAGGAAGATAATAAGGAGAAAGATAAAAGATTCGCCATCAAGAAAAATATTCAAGGCAAAAGAAAGAGTATAAGCTTGTTAAAAATAAGAAATAAAAAGAGATGATCATGAACCGTCATTACTAAAATCAAGTGCTCAGCCATTTTTAACTTTATGATTTTATAATATGTTTAATCACTAGTAGCTTCTTACAATAGCATTAATACAAAAAGTTATCGAAACCTCTAAGTCATGTGATGTGTAAAGGTGTGATAAAGCTCCCGATGTAACTCTACATCCGATATTCTATTCCTGTTTCAATTTTTGCCTCATGTATTGTAATGACTTGTGCGTCATAAACATGATGATATTGTTCATAAGCCACCATCTTGCACGGGGACATGTAAAAGACTATCTTGGGGGAGTTGATGAGTCCAAAATTGGAGCATTTTTTACTTATTGTTTTTGCACAAGTAGAGTAGGGTTTTTAGTATTTCACTGCATTTGCACGCACCTTTTGTCCTTGTTTCAAAAGGATCCCATTTTACTATGTCTATAATGAACATATCAATTGAAACTATCATATTATACTATAATATGATATTTTTAAGTGATAAAGTCATTTTATTGATTTATCTTTGCACCCGGAGGGATTGCTTGCGCTGAGGAGGTTCCAGCGCGCATAACAACCAGTGGTATAGGCGGAGCCCGCCCCTATGACCCCGCGTTGTTACCACCTTGTAAAATACTTCCTCCTCGCGAAGATGGATCACATATCCGACATTCAAAGAAACCTCTAGCCACAAAAAACCACATCAGAAATTGATCTGAAGGAGGAACTTGGAGAAGGGAAAATCTTTTTTGCTGCACGGATCATTGGAGGACAACGCATCATCCCCTACATCATCAACCATTGCATCACCATCACCATCTCTACCCCATCTTTAATTCATTAGATCTTGTTGTAATTCCAGATTCAATTGTGATTTGCACCAGATTCATTACATCACCTTTATCCATCCATTTGATTATGTTTATGTTGTTGATTGCTTCCATGTGTGAGTAGTTCCCTTTGTTCTTAGGGAGATGGAGAAACCATAGTATTATGAAATGAAATAAATATGATTTATCAACCTACCTCAAAATAGTGAAAGAAAGTCTGATCTCTTTAGGGTTTTGTTTGGCGAAAAATTTACCCCAATTTCACATATGAATGCATGCAAATACACAAATTCCTATTTTTACCCTTCGTTGGTTCCTAAATTATGGGATGTTACACGCGCCCACCCCTAGGCGCGCCACATAGGATCTTTTGACCCTAGAGCATCATCTCGGCTCCTCCTTTTTACAGACACCTCCGTATTGCCAGAAAACATATGCCATATTTTCCCCATGATTTACAGAGGCGACAACGGAGGCAAAAGTCCTCTCCAAATACGAGAGGGGGCAGATCCTGCCGCACCGGAGCCTCCAGTGAGGGGGAATTCGATGCCATAATTGTCACCACTCCTCCTAGGCGTAGGAGGAGGCCTCTCCATCAACATATTGTCAACACCCGGATTTTTAATCCCAGATGCCTGTTATGCCATACATCGCAATCCCAGGATTACCATTTTTGCGAGACATAACAGAATTGGATACCACAGTACATCATCCATTACAAACCATACATAAGGTCTTACACAAATAAGGATCTCATGATCCAGTTCTTAATACAACTCTAGCAGCGGAATACGTAATAATAACGGTAGCGTAGGCGAAGCTCCATCTTCGGGTCAGTATGCCGACGTGGGAGATGATCCTAGTTATCGTAACCTTCCTGGGGTCCATCCTCCTGGTACTCCTCTTCATAGTCTGGCCACGGGAATAGCCAGGGATAAAGCCATGAGTACTCTTTAAGTACGCGCAAACTAATACTAACAAGTGAAAGGGGTTTTTGATCATAGGACACTAGGCTCTAGGGTTGTTTTGCAAAAGCGAGATTATTTCTACTAAGTGCTGAAACAAGAAAGCTAGTTGCAGATTTTATATCACCTAAGTGGGAACTTGTATTTCATATCACAACCTTGTTATGGTCAAGTCAAAGTATCAATTCATTTCACAAGTCATTTTGAAAACATCCGACGGGGGAATAGTATGGCCACTCCAACTGTCCATAACCGCGGATGCGGCTATTCGAATAGTTTGACACTCTGCAGAGATTGTACACTTTCACCACCACATTCGATACATCCGTCAGAAACAAATCCTGAATTCACCATACTCATTATGCGGATAATCAATCCTAACCTTTCAATTACACGCCCTAGTATAAGCACCTCTCCTGTGATTTTGGCCTCCCAACCATGACCAACTGTCATCTTGGGTCACGCAGTGGACAATCTTCACAAGGTAGCCTCAGCTTAGACCTTGGCCGTGAGGGAACTAATACTAAGGTATATAAGTTTCCAGTCAAGCCCTACCCAATCTTCGGGTATTGTGGTTGTACGGAAAATTGGAATGGTATCGCATCTAGACAACCATCAGTTTTATAAAGGGCTAAGGCTCATGCCTCAACATTTTCATCACCAAAAATCACCTGGTGTTCAGAAACACATGTCAAAACATCTCAGTAGAATGATCCATCATTCTAAGGTTTTCATAACCATTTTCACCAAGTATTCCCATCTAAAGTTGATCAAGTTTTATGCTTAGCACTAGCATCTACAAGTGGGGGTGAGTACTAATGAGGGGTGATACACAAGTGGAGTTTCAACTAAGTACCACCTCATATCTTAGGATGATACCAAGGTTTCTAACTTAGGCCAAATTTTATGCTCTTTATGCAACCTTCAAGTATCTTGCTAGAATCTACAAGTCACTTAAGTAAACTCTAAGGAAGTAGCTTTGATAAAGAAATAAAATAGAAAGCTTGCAAATAAAACTAGGAGGGGGTTATCAAGTGGGTATGATCACATATGCTTAAGGCATATAATTGGCCTGGTAACAAGCAAGTATTAGCTTGCACAATTGCAAGTCTAAGCTTGCATAGGTCAACTTGATTAGTAAGGCTTGCCTTGTGCAGAGCAGTGGTTGAAGTTCTCCTCGGCTTTTTCCTCGTAGTATCCTCCTTCCTCCTCGTATCCTTGGTCGGTACTAGCGTCGGGGCTCAGGCGAGGGTCGGCGAGGCGGGCGAACGACGAAGTCGATGACGGCGAACCTCATGGTACTGGCAGCTTCTCCTGGGGCGGATCCAATCGCTAGCCCCCTTCTTCTCCAGCAGCGGCAGGCTCTGGTGAAATTCCGGCGAAGTGTTGCTCGCCTTGCTCCGGGAACAGGGTGGAACGATCAGTGAAGAGAGGGGAGTGAGATGGTGTGCTCAATTCGGCCAGGGTAGCCTCTATTTATAGTGGCGTGAGGGAACCGACGGGCGCAAGCTGAGCTCGTCGTGGTCGATGGCACAAAAGGATAGCGGCGTGGGCGACGGTAGGGGCGGTGTGGTGCTCCCTGGCGATGCTCAATGACATGGTGGCGAGGCGTGGGGCGGTGCGGTTTGGTCGGAACGCGGCGGTGCTCTACGCGTGCCCGACGGAAGTTTTTAATGCGCACAGCGTGCGTGGTCCTCGCGGCGGCGAACGAGCGTGCCTGCGGGGTTGATGGGACGGTGGTGATCACGTATGCACGCGGCGAGAGCGGCGCGCGGTCTGTGGGCGTCGGTCGAGCGTGGCGCACGGGGCGCTCTCTCGGCATGGTTGCTGGCGAGCTTGGAATGGTCCGTGCGTGTGGTCCAGGGGCTGGCAACGTTCGAGCGCTGGACAGGGAGTGGCGGTGGGGTGTTGTCTTGCTCCCAGACATGTTGGCTAGGCTTGTTTCTTCTCCTAGCTTGTTGTCGACATGGGGGTGGCAAGGGTGCACTCAGCCTGCTCACCATTGATGGCATTGCCAGTCTTACAGTGATGCTAGAGGTTTGCAATTGAGCTAGATGATCTACTAAATCCTAGTTGCAACCAGAGAGGGAACAAGTTAGGCTCCAATCACTGCTCACAATAGTGTTTGGATTTTTTTGATTTGAAACTGCAAGGTGTTTGATGAAATGGCCGCAAGAATTCAAGTTTTGAATTTTGAAAAGATTTATGGTGGGTGTGCTAGGTTGGTGCTGGTGAGTCTGCAGATGCTTGGGTTTTGAAAGTTGAGCTTGTTTGAGTGGTTTTTGAAAAAGTGGGATCTTCCCATATGATAAAGATTCAATTTTTAACTGTCCTTTAAACCATGCATTTGAAAGTTTATGGATGATCACAAAGTGGGCCTTGATACTTTGTTATGAGTACAACCAAGGGGTGCAAAGATCCAAAAAAGTTTCTGTTAAGTTCTGAAAGTTTGGGACAGCCAAAGTAGGCATCGGAGTTAAATTGGTCAAAATGACCATTCACTCATTTAGCTTTGTTTTGATTTATTTGTCTTTGGGAAAAGTGTGGGGATTGTTTAGGTGATGTTTAATTCACCTAAAAATCCATTTACAAGCTAAGAAACACACAAGCAAGGTGATTCAAAAGAATTCAAATTGGAATGCATACACACATGCATGCTTTCATATTTTTATTTAGAAAATTTTTTGTTAACCCTAATTTTGGATGATTAGAGTTTGATGATTCTTGTTTAAGACTTTTGGGATGTTACAAACCTTACCCCCTTAAACAAAATCTTGTCCCGAGATTTGAAAAAGGACGAAAAAGATTACCTAGGATTTGAACAGATCGGGAAACTCCGTCCTGATGTGATCTTCGCGCTCCCAGGTAGCTTCCTCTTCTATGTGGTTGCTCCACTGAATCTTGATGCTTCGGTTTCGTGTTGTTCTGAAGGCTTCTTCCAAAATACGGATGGGTACTTCGGTATAGGTTAGGTCATTGTTGATCTCTATGGTCCGGTGATTGATATTCTTGAACACTTCGGTCTTCTCTGGAACTTCGAGGCACTTGCGAAGTAATGAAATATGGAACACATTGTGCACGGCTGACATCTCTTTGGGTAGTTCCAATTGATACGACACTTCTCCTCGACGGTTCCGAATCTTGAAGGGCCTGATATATCTGGGGGCTAACTTTCCTTTGATTTGGAAACGCTGCATTCCATTCAATGGCGACACCTTCAGATAAAAAAAATCTCCTATGTTGAAGGCGAGGTCTCTACGTCTATTGTCGGCGTAACTCTTCTGTCTGGACTGGGCTGTCTTGAGGTGCTCACGAATCTTGTGAACCTTCTCTTCTGCTTCTCGGAGGATGTCGGGTCCGAAAATCTGACTCTCTCCTACTTCCAACCAGTTCAAAGGGGTGCGACACTTCCTTCCATACATGAATTCAAATGGGGCCATTTGCAAACTAGCTTGATAACTGTTGTTGTATGAAAATTCTGCAAACGGCAGACAGTCTTCCCACTTAGATCCATATTCTAACACACATGCTCTCAGCATATCTTCGAGTATTTGATTTACTCGCTCCGTTTGTCCATCGGTCTGAGGGTGATATGCGGTGCTGAAATCTAGGCGGGTTCCTAAACCTTCTTGGACTTTCTTCCAGAATCTCGAGGTAAATTGAGTTCCTCGATCCGATACGATGTTCTTGGGGACTCCATGCAAATTAACTATTCTTGGGATGTACAACTCCGCTAGCTTCGAACTCTGATATGTGGTCTTGACGGGTAAGAAATGAGCGACTTTGGACAATCGGCCCACTATGACCCAGATAGAGTCATTTCCCCTACTAGAATTAGGCAATCCGGTGATAAAGTCCATTCCAACAGAATCCCATTTCCATTCCGGAATATGCAATGGTTGCAACAATCCAGCGGGTCTTTGATGTCCTGCCTTGACTCGCTGACATATATCACACTTGGCGATATAGCTTCCGATTTCTCTCTTCATCTTATGCCACCAAAATTGTTCTTTCAAATCTTGATACATCTTCGTTCCTCCGGGGTGGATAGAATAAAGAGTATCATGAGCTTCCTTCAAAATAACCTCTTTCAACTCAGAATCTGCTGGTACACAAAGGCGTCCTTTGTACCACACAACTCCTTCTTCGTCTTCGGTGAATCCGGGTACTTTGCCTATACCGATATGACGCTTGATTCCGTCGATACTAGCATTTCCCTTCTACGCCTCTTTGATCTGACTGATCAAAGTGGGTTGGAGTTCTATGCTAGCCAAAAATCCTTCACTTACTAATTCTATTCGAAAATCTTCCATCTCTTTGTGCAAGCTTGGTTGCTCCTTCAAAATCATAGATTTCAAGCGGCACGGCAATCTGCTAAGGGCATCTGCTACCACATTGGCTTTACCAGGGTGATAGTGAATGTCCAGATCGTAATCCTTGATTATCTCAATCCATCTTCTCTGCCTCACATTCAGCTCCTTCTGAGTGAATATATACTTCAGACTCTTGTGATCCGAATAGATCTCACAACGATTCCCCATCAGGTAATGCCTCCATGCCTTCAGGGCTAGAACTACGGCTGCGAGTTCGAGGTCATGGGTTGGGTAATTTTGCTCATGTTGCTTAAGTTGTCGAGATAGATAAGATATAACTTTGACTTCTTGCATTAACACACATCCGAGACCGATCTTGGATGCATCGCAATACACGTCTAAGGGCTTCGTGATATCCGGCATGGTCAAGATTGGGGCTGAAATCAATCTCCTTTTGAGTTCTTGAAAACTCGCTTCACATTTGTCCGTCCATTCAAACTTCTTGTCCTTCTTCAGCAATTGGGTCATGGGTCTGGCGATACTCGAGAATCCTTCTACGAACTTGCGGTAATATCCCGCCAATCCGAGAAATGCACGAACTTGGGTTTGAGTGGTTGGGTCTTGCCAATCTTCTACATCTTTCACCTTTGCGGGGTCAACGGCAATTCCTCCGGCTGATACAATGTGACCGAGGAATCCTACCTCCTGTAACCAGAATTCACATTTGCTAAACTTGGCATACAACTGATGCTCTCTAAGGGTTCCAAGAATAGTCCTTAGGTGTAGCTCATGTTCTTCTTCTGATTTGGAATAAATCAGTATGTCATCGATGAAAACAACGACAAACTTATCCAGGAAGTCCATAAAAAACTTATTCATGAGATTCATGAAATAAGCGGGGGCATTGGTTAATCAAAAAGACATGACAGTATACTCGTATAATCCATATCTGGTGGTAAAGGCAGTCTTTAGAATATCCTCTGCACGAATTTTGAGTTGATGATAACCAGTTCTAAGATCAATCTTAGAAAACACTTTGGCATCGGTCAACTGATCAAACAGATCTTCGATCTTGGGCAAGGGGTATTTGTTCTTGATGGTGACATCATTCAATTTCCGATAATCCGTACACAAACGGTTACCTCCATATTTCTTGTATCTCCATGGTGACGCACTTGGTTGAATCAATCCAATTTCCAGCATGCCATCCAGTTGCTTCTTCAGTTCTGCTAGCTCCGATGGGTTCATACTATATGGTCTCTGGGATATTGGTCCAGTTCCAGGAATTAGTTCGATGATAAACTCGATATCTCGATCTGGGGGCATACCGGGCAAAACATCTAGAAATACATCGGGGTATTCACAGACTATCCGGACTTGGTCAATGGTAGGTTGGGCTATACTCTTGTTGCACTTGAATTGGCGAGGTAAGGTTTCAGATATATGCTCGACTGATATTTTGGCTGTACTGGTCATGGTTATGGCTTTCTTGGCACAGTCAATCAATCCTTTATGTTTGTACATCCAATCCATTCCTAGTACTACTTCCAAACCTTTAGTTCCAACTACTATCAGATTAGCATAAAAATCTATGCCATGGATTCGGATAGGGACGGCTTTGCAAATTTGCCTAGCCTTGGTGGTTGATCCGGGAATTTGAACAATCATGACATGCTTCAGTTTGGTGGGTTGAATTTTACTAGTGCATGCAAATTCTTCGGTGACAAATGAATGCGATGCACCAGAATCAAACAACACTCTTGCAAGTACTGAATTAACAGAAAACATACCCAGCACTACGTCTGGCGCTTCCTGAGCTTCTTCAGCATGCATGAGAAAAAGACGGCCATTGCGGTTGAGCGAATTCCCTGGGGCAAACCTTCTTCCGGGCTGAACACGACGCTGCCGTTGAGCTGGGGCATTGCCATTGGGTGTTGCGGCATTCTTCTTGTTGGGGCACTCGTTGGAATAGTGACCCTTATTTCCACAGTCATAACAAGTTACTTGCGACTTGTCCTTTGCTGCTACAGGCACAGCATTGCTTCCAGTCCTCGGGGCAGTGTTGGTGTTGGTGGCAGCATTGTTGTTGTTGAACTTGGGTGGGGCACGGTTGAAATGGCTAGGGTTGCCGGGGTTGTTGTGATTTCCTCCAGGCCTAGGGTTTCCACGGTTGGGATAAGTCGGACGGTTCATCGGGGGTCTATTTGTTCTTGGGGCAAATCCTGGAGATGGGTTAGGGCGGTACTTTGGGGTCTAATGGGTTCCTGGCTGATGCATCATGCGACGCTTGCGGTTCTCATTGGCTTGGTTGATCTTTCCTTCCATCTGGATAGCCGAGTCAACAAGGGATTCAATATCTGCAAAGGGGATATTGACTAACACAGTCTGCATCTCATCATGCAGACCATTCAGGAATTTCTCTTTCTTCTTGGCTTCCGTGTCGATCTCATCCGGGGCATACCTAGCTAATGACAAGAATTTGTCATGTTATTCCACTACGGTCATTCTTCCTTGCTTCAGTTCTCTGAACTCGTCTCTCATCCTCTTGATCAAACCCGGTGGCACATGGGTTCTGCTAAACTTGACCTTGAATTCCTCCCAGGTCATCATCTGGCCTCCGGTCATTGAGCGAACACTGTTCCACCATGCCCTGGCATCTCCGGCTAGATAGTGGGTGGCGAACAGAACTTTCTCGTTGGCTTCCACTCCGGCGACTTCCAGGTTATTTTCCATGGTTTGCAGCCAATCATCGGCATCTAGGGGATCTTCTGACTTAGTGAAAACAGGTGGGTTGGTATTCTGGAAATTCTTGAGCTTAGATCCATGGTTGTCTTGATTTCCGTGGCCTTGATTGTTGTGGGCTAGTTGAGCTATCTGTTGCAGAGTGGCTAGGTTGGCTTGATGTTCCGCTCTTTCAGCTTCGCGGTCAGAAACCAACATTTGCAGGATCTGCAACATCGGGTCCGGGGATGAACCACTTCCTCCACGTGGCATCTGAAGATTGAGATAGATCATGAGAAAAGAGGGAAATTTCTAAGGTTCTAGGACTTTGAAAAGTTTTTAAAGTTTGACTCAGATTTTCTAGCAACTTGCTTTTCATTCATTCAATCATAGCACACGATACAAACACACACCACAACAAAGGAAACAGATGGTTTTAAAAACCATTCTGGAAACTACGATATAGTGGGACCGAATACTACTCACTACGCTAGTGCTCAAGTGCTACTACTCCTCGGAATCGGTGGCTTCATCATCTTCATCCTCATCGATGAAGGCGAAATCATCCTCATCGGTGAAGAAATCCATAGCCTGATCCTCCAAAAAATCATCATCATCGCTAAGATAGGAGTAGGGGTCTCCACGAAGATCCTCTCCGGCATTCTCCCTTTCTTCCAGCTGCATGTCTCTCTCGTGGATGGTCTCCTCCAAAGATGAGATACGGTGGCGAAGACGGGCAATGATGCACTCCTTCTTGTCGAGTTGACGGCAGCGAGACTTGCGATCCTTCGCTAGCATGGCGATGGTTTGATCCTTCGTCTTGATGATGGCAGACTTGTGGTTGCAGTAGTCACGGCAGTTATCCAACTCCTGCTGACGATCGTACATCATGAAGCTAAGGTGGTCCAATTGAGTCTTCAGCTCAGGGTGGTATGGGGCTTCCAGTGGTTGTCCATTAGCATCACGCCTTGGGCAAAACTCAAAGCGGGTTCCCTTGATTTGATTGGTACACTGCCCACATAGACGGGAAAGAGCTTCCTTCATGGCCCTAGCAAGTCCATCGAGACAGTTGTTCTCTCTTAAGGTAAACTGAATTCCCTCAGCAGTGGGATGTTCAATCTTTCCTATGAGACTTGCAACAATTAGCCACTGCAGATCTTCTCCTCCTTGATCATTGAGCTGAGCTCCGAAGAACTCGGGGTGCGGACGCTCCAGAAGTTCCGAAAGCTGGTCCAAATCCCTCTCAAAGATAAGGTCTCCTCCATTCCCCAACAGATAAAACTTGTTGTACTTCACGTCCATCTATAAGAATATAGGATGAGTAAGTTAGTAGAGTGATCAAGTGTGTCAAAATTTTATGTATTTTGCAAGAGTTTTTGAGGAACATGAATTTTCATGAAAGAATCAAAGTGATAAGAATGGGATTAAGTTTTTGTAAATATTTGTTTTCTTTGGTTTTGAAACTAAGTTTTTGGATTCAAACGTCCAGTCTAACTAGGGTCTCCTATGGTCAGGATGGCTCTGATACCAACTTGTCAACACCCGGATTTTTAATCCCAGATGCCTGTTATGCCATACATCGCAATCCCAGGATTACCATTTTTGCGAGACATAACAGAATTGGATACCACAGTACATCATCCATTACAAACCATACATAAGGTCTTACACAAATAAGGATCTCATGATCCAGTTCTTAATACAACTCAAGCAGCGGAATACGTAATAATAACGGTAGCATAGGCGAAGCTCCATCTTCGGGGTCACGGGCAATGCTGACGATGGGAGATGATCCTAGTTGTCGTAACCTTCCTGGGTCCATCCTCCTGGTACTCCTCTTCATAGTCTTGTAGGGTTCGCAGCATAGAAAACAAAAAATTTCCTACGATGGGAACTATGTACCAAGATCTATCTACTAGATACAAACAACGGGCGGATGTATATCTGTAGAGAACATACCCTTGAAGACCGACAAAGCTTAACGAGTTCAACTCGTGGTTGATGTAGACGATCTCTTGCCGATCTCAAGATCGAGAGGAAGTCCTAGCGCCGCAAATCAGCAGCGCATCCGTGCTCGCACACACATTCGAGGCACCGAGCAACCTCCGCCTCCTCGCTCCAGCAATGCAGCGGAAGAACAACTCTTTCTTACCAAATATCCACCGGGAACATGTATCTCGCTAGTCTGAGACCATGGGGGATAAATTCTAGAGGGGGAGAGAGATCCTTCACGAGGAGGTGTGAGAGACAAGTGAGGAGGGGGCTCCTTTTATAGGAGGAGGGGGAACCCCAAGGGGGTGTCCGGCGCATGGGGGCTGCCCCCTTGCCCTCCCCTCGTCATGTGGGTGGACACTCCACTCACAAAATTCCCTTTAAATTTCCTCCACTCAAATCCCCATTAAATTTCCACCAAATTTAATGCAAACTCTCATTAAATAAAACTCTTTTATTTTATTCACAATTTTTCCAATTACTTCAATGACAAACATTCACAAATAACCCCTTGCTAGAATTCCATTTCACATGCATAACCACTTTATGCAATTTCACCCGAAAACCTGTTTCGGTATCTAGTGAAATAAATTCCTGCGCTTGTTTATTCTTTCGGCATGAAACTTTTGCTCCAGTTGGATGTCGGTGTCTCTAAAGTGTGTCACCCTACGGTTCGTGAATAATGCGGACAATCGAGACCCTTCTCGGATCAATAATCAGAAGCGGGATCTGGACACCCATACTGACTCCCACACATTCAACGATGACTTTCTTGTGATCGTCGGAACCTTTTACGCTAGTATCTTAATCCCTTTGTTTCACGATATATTACATGTCCAAGATTTGATCATCGGTATCTCCATACCTAGTTTGATCTCGTTACCGACATGCACTCTTTTCTCGTTCCCGTGATATAACATTCTAGTGATCAAATCACTTGCTTGCAAACTAATCAATGTGATATCACCGAGAGGGCCCGGAGTATATCTATCCGTCATCGGGATGAACAAATTCCACTCTCGATCCATGAGCCTCAACATAACACTTTATTAGTTCTGAATCCATATTTATAATCACCCTGTTATGGTGTGACATTTGATGTTATCAAGAAACTCTTCCGGTGTTAGTGATTGACATGATCTCATGGTCTAAGGATTAGGATCACTTCGTAAGTTGTTATAGAAATATAAACTCAGTGACTTTGATCGTAATTCTATACTTAGGATGAATGTTCATCACACCATTACACTAATGTTGTGATCCCGTTATTAACAACATCCAATGTCCATGATCAGGAAACCTTGATCATCTTGTTAATCAACGAGCTAGTTTATGAGAGAGGCATAACTAGGAACTTTCTGTTTGTTTATTAAACACACATGTATTAACGTTTCCGTATTAATACAATTATAGCATGCAAAATAAACATCTATCATATACTTGGAATATACATAATAAACACTTTATTATTGCCTCTCAGGGCATATTCCCTTCAGTCTCCCACTTGCACTAGAGACAATAATCTAGTTACATAGTGATAAATCTAACACCCATCAAGTTCTGGTGTTGATCATGTTTTGCTCTAGGGAGAGTTTTAGTCAACGGATCTGCTACATTGAGATCCGTATGTACTTTACAAATCTTTATATCTCCATCCTTGACATGCTCGCGGATGGAGTGAAACCGGCGCTTAATATGCTTGGAATGCTTGTGAGACCTTGGCTCTTTGGCATTGGTACTGGCACCATTGTTGTCACAATAGATCACCATTGGGTCCAACGCGTTTGCCGCCACTCCTAGTTCGGATATGAACTCCTTCATCCAAACTGCTTCCTGAGCCGCTTCTGAAGCAGCAACATATTCGGCCTCCGTTGTTGATCCCGCTACCACAGGTTGTTTGGAGCTCCTCCAACTAACCGCTCCGCCATTCATGAGAAATACGTATCCGGATTGAGACTTAGAGTCATCCGGATCGGTGTCAAAGCTAGCGTCAACATAACACTTAGCGACGAGCTCTTCTTCACCTCCGTATACAAGAAACATATCCTTAGTTCTTCGTAAGTACTTAAGGATATTCTTGACCACTATCCAGTGTTCCAAACCTGGATCCGATTGGTACCTACTAGTCAAACTAATAGCATGTGCCACATCCGGTCTTGTACATAGCATGGCGTACATTATAGAGCCTATGGCTGAAGCATAGGGGACTTTGTCCATTATCTCTCTTTCTTCCGCCGAAGCCGGACTTTGAGTCTTACTCAATGTCTTGCCTTGCAACATAGGTAAGAACCTCTTCTTACTTCCGTCCATTTTAAACTTCTTTAAAATCTTATCAAGGTATGTACTTTGCGATAGCCCTATTAGGCGCCTAGATCTATCTCTATAGATCTTTATGCCTAATATGTATGATGCTTCACCTAGGTCCTTCATTGAAAATTTGCTGTTTAGATAACTTTTAACACTGTTTAAAAGATCTATATCATTTCCGATCAATAATATGTCATCCACATATAATATCAGAAATGCCACATTGCTCCCACTCACTTTCTTGTAAATACAAGCTTCTCCATAAGTTTGGACAAATCCAAACTCTTTGATCACCTCATCAAAGCGGAGATTCCAACTTCGTGATGCTTGCTTCAATCCATAGATGGATGCTGAAGCTTGAACACCTTGTTAGCATCCTTAGGATCGACAAAACCCTTTGGTTGTATCATATACAACTCTTCCTCAATATTACCATTGAGAAACGCGGTTTTTACATCCATCTGCCATATCTCATAATCGAAATATGCAGCAATTGCTATAGTCCTAACTGACTTTAGCATCGCTACGGGAGAGAATGTCTCATCGTAGTCAACTCCTTGAATTTGTCAAAACCCCTTTGCGACAAGTCGAGCTTTATAGACGGTCACATTACCATCAGCATCAGTTTTCCTTTTGAAAATCCATTTTTTCTCCACGGCCTTTTGGTCGTGAGGTAATTCCACCAAGTTCCAAACTTGATTTTCATACATGGATTCCATCTCGGATTTCATGGCTTCTAACCATTTGTTGGAATCCGGGCTCATCATCGCTTCTTCATACATCGTAGGGTCATCATTTTCATCAACCATGAAATTCATGACAGGATTTCCGTACAGCTCGGGAGTTGCACGCGTCCTGCTTGACCTGCCAGGTTCGGTAGTACTCTCTTTCGGAGTTTCATGATCATTATCATTAGTTCCCTCTTCAACAGGTGGAGCCAACTCCGGAACAACTTTCGGCGCTGCGCTACTCGCCATACTTTGAAGAGAAAGTTCAATAACCTCTTCGAGTTCTATTTTCCGACTACTCACACCTTTCGCGAGAAACTCTTTCTCTAGAAAGGATCCATTCTTGGCAACAAAAACCTTGCCCTCGGATCTATGATTGAAGGAATACCCAATAGTTTCCTTAGGGTATCCTATGAAGACACATTTTTCCGCTTTGGGTTCGAGTTTATCCGGTTGAAGTTTCTTCACATAAACATCGCATCCAAAAACTTTAAGAAATGACAGCTTAGGTTTGTTTCCAAACCACAATTCATATGGTGTCTTTTCAATGGATTTAGATGGTGCCCGATTTAAAGTGAATGCAGCAGTTTCTAGTGCATAACCCCAAAATGACAACGGCAAGTCCGTCAGAGACATCATAGATCGAACCATATCTAATAAAGTACGATTACGACGTTCTGACACACCATTTCTCTGTGGTGTTCCGGCAGGTGTGAGTTGTGAAACAATTCCACACTCTTTCATGTGAGTGCTAAACTCGTAACTTAGATACTCACCTCCACGGTCGGACCGTAGAAATTTGATCTTTCTATTACGATGATTTTCCACTTCATTCTGAAATTCCTTGAACTTTTCAAAGGTTTCAGACTTGTGTTTCATCAAGTAGATATAACCGTATCTACTCAAATCATCCGTGAAAGTAACAAAATAACGATATCCACCTCGCGCCGACACACTCATTGGACCACATACATCAGAATGTATGATTTCCATAAATCTGTCGCCCGTTCCATTGAACCGGAAAACGGCGTTCTAGTCATCTTGCCCATAAGGCATGGCTCACATGTATCAAATGATTCATAATCAAGTGATTCCAAAAGTCCATCCGAATGGAGCTTCTTCATGCGTTTAACGCCAATATGACCTAGACGGTAGTGCCACATATATGCGGATATATCATCATTTAGTTTAATCCTTTTAGCATCAACATTATGAATATGTGTAACATTATCATCGAGATCTAATAGAAATAAACCATTCATCATCGGTGCATGACCATAAAAGATTTCATTCATATAAATGGAACAACCATTGTTCTCGGATTTAAATGAATAACCACTTCGCATCAAACACGATCCAGATACAATGTTCATGCTCAGTGCAGGCACCAGATAACAATTATTCAAGTTTATAACTAATCCCGACGGCAAGTGGAGGCAGCGTTCAACGGCGATCACATCAACGCTTGATCCATTGCCGACACGCATCTTGACCTCACCCTTGCTAGCGTCGCTTGTTCCGCAGCCCCCGATTCGAGTTACAAATATTAGCAATGAACCGTATCAAATACCCAGGTGCTCTGCGAGCACTAGTCAAGTACACATCAATAACATGTATATCATATATACCTGTGTTTGCCTTGCCGGCCTTCTTGTCCGCCAGATACTTGGGGCGATTGCGCTAGTGGCGGTCCCTTACAATAGTAGCACTTCGGTATCGGACTTAGGTCCAACTCGGTTTCTTTTCGTGCACGCAACAGGTTTGCCGCCCTTACTTCCTTCCATTTTCCTTCTTGTCTTTCTTGAAACCAGTGTTCCTATTGATCATCAACACTTGATGTTCCTTTTGATCTCCACTTCTAGTTTTAAGCATTGATAAGCTCGGGAGAGACTTCTTCATGCCTTGCATATTATAGTTCATCACGAAGCTCTTATAGCTAGGTGGCGTAGAGGCCCAGAACACGATGGATGCCTAAGTCAATGGGAATCGATATTCCTAAGGACACAAGCTTATCGGCGTAACCCGACATCTTGAGTACATGCTCACTAACGGAGTTGTGCTCTTCCATCATGCAGCTAAAGAACTTTTCTGAAGCGTTGTAGCTCTCTACAGCAGCATGTGTGTCGAAAATCATTTTCAACTCACCCATTGTATCAAAAGCATTGCCATTTTCGAAACGCTTTCGAAGTTCCGGCTCTAGCCCATACAATATGCCGAAATGAACTAAGTTGTGGTCCTCCTGACGAGTCTGATAGACATTCTTCTCCTCGTCAGGGGCATCATCAAAAGGTGGGGGGCCTAACGGCGCTTCTATCACATATTGCTTTTGTGCAGCAGAGAGGAGAATCCTCAAATTCATGGCCCATTCGGTAAAGTTGCTACCGTTCGTTGCTAGTTTCTCTTTCTCCATGAACACATTGAAATTAAAAGCAGGTGGTGCCATCTACAACAGAATTTGTAAAGTTTAGACTAAGTGTATGATAGATTGAGTTCAACTAATCTATATTACGAATGAACTCCCACTCAAAAACGACATCCCTCGTGCCTTTTTGGTGATTACATGAACCAAATCCACTACACCAAGTCCAATCATCACGTGAGTCGGTATAGCTTCAAAGGCGAGCATCAAATGGGCATCATATCAACTATATGACTCATGCTTAACCTTTCGGTCCGTGTTCCGAGGCCATGTCTGTACATGCTAGGCTCGCCAAGTTAGAACCTTAGTATTCGCGTGTGTAACTGTTTTACACCCGAAATATGGTCGTGGATCCAATAACACCCGATCATCACGTGATGTCTTGGAGCGACGAAACATAATCAGTGCATACTAAAGGAAGAACACATTCTTATCTTGATATTTAAAAGAGGGATCATCTTATTATGCTAACAAAGCGCTAAACAAGCAATATAAGATGCTATCAAACATCACATGTTTATTAGTGAAATGATATGGTTCCCGCAGATGATCTCTATCATGTGCATAGTGGTATGATCACTATCATACCTATATGTGTAAATCCAAGGTCTATGAAGTTTACACGCTATGTGTGTTGTAAGAGTATCATCTCATACTTCTACTTACAACACTACCATATCATAACACTAGCCCAGCAACAATCTAAACTAGACGCCTCTAATTTATCCATTGCAAGTTTTACGTGGCTTAGGGCTTTCGAGATAGAACCGTTCTTACCTACGAACATGAACCACAACGAGGATAATCAAATTATTGACAACTCGTTTGCAAAATAGATATTGACTATAGTAGGAGAGACAGACACCCTCTAGCCACTTATGCAAACTAGTTGCATGTCAAGCGTGGAACAGGTCTCATGTGCGAGGACATGTAAAGTTTGTCCGGGCCGCTTCATCCCACTATGCCACCAATATCCAAAATTACAACAAAGGAGCAACAACATGATCATCATCGCCCACATACTCATATGTGTACTACCCGTGTAAAGTATCTACGCATAGATCCGGCTCTGATACCACTGTAGGGTTCGCAGCATAGAAAACAAAAATTTTCCTACGATGGGAACTATGTACCAAGATCTATCTACTAGATACAAACAACGGGCGGATGTATATCCGTAGAGAACATACCCTTGAATACCGACAAAGCTTAACGAGTTCAACTCGTGGTTGATGTAGACGATCTCTTGTCGATCTCAAGATCGAGAGGAAGTCCTAGCGCCGCAAATCAGCAGCGCATCCGTGCCCGCACACACGTTCGAGGTACCGAGCAACCTCCACCTCCTCGCTCCAGCGATGCAGCGGAAGCACAACTCTTTCTTGCCGAATAGCCACCGGGAACATGTATTTCGCTAGTCCGAGACCATGGGGGATAAATTCTAGAGGGGGAGAGAGATCCTTCACGAGGAGGTGTGAGAGACAAGTGAGGAGGGGGATCCTTTTATAGGAGGAGGGGGAACCCCAAGGGGGTGGCCGGCGCATGGGGGCTGCCCCCTTGCCCTCCCCTCTTCATGTGGGTGACACTCCACTCACAAAATGCCCTTTAAATTTCCTCCACTCAAATCCCCATTAAATTTCCACCAAATTTAATGCAAACTCTCATTAAATAAAAGTCTTTTATTTTATTCAGAATTTTTTCAATTACTTCAATGACAAACATTCACAAATAAACCCTTGCTAGAATTCCATTTCACATGCATAACCACTTTATGCAATTTCACCCGAAAACCTGTTTCGGTATCTAGTGAAATAAATTCCTGCGCTTGTTTATTCTTTCGGCATGAAACTTTTGCTCCAGTTGGATGTCGGTGTCTCTTAAGTGTGTCACCCTACGGTTCGTGAATAATGCGGACATGATCGAGACCCTTCTCGGATCAATAATCAGAAGCGGGATCTGGAGACCCATACTAACTCCCACACATTCAACGATGACTTTCTTGTGATCGTCGGAACCTTTTACGCTAGTATCTTAATCCCTTTGTTTCACGATATATTATATGTCCGAGATTTGATCATCGGTATCTCCATACCTAGTTTGATCTCGTTACCGACATGCACTCTTTTCTTGTTCCCGTGATATAACATTCTAGTGATCAAATCACTTGCTTGGAAGCTAATCAATGTGATATCACCGAGAGGGCCCAGAGTATATCTATCCGTCATCGGGATGAACAAATTCCACTCTCGGTCCATGAGCCTCAACATAACACTTTATTAGTTCTGAATACATCTTTATAATCACCCTGTTACGGTGTGACGTTTGATGTTATCAAGAAACTCTTCCGGTGTTAGTGATTGACATGATATCATGGTCTAAGGATTAGGATCACTTCGTAAGTTGTTATAGCAATATAAACTCAATGACTTTGATCGTAATGCTATACTTCGGATGAATGTTCATCACACCATTACACAAATGTTGTGATCCCGTTATTAACAACATCCAATGTCCATGATCAGGAAACCTTGATCATCTTGTTAATCAACGAGCTAGTTTATGAGAGAGGCATAACTAGGAACTTTCTATTTGTTTATTAAACACACATGTATTAACGTTTCCGTATTAATACAATTATAGCATGCAAAATAAACATCTATCATATACTTGGAATACACATAATAAACACTTTATTATTGCCTCTCAGGGCATATTCCCTTCAAGTCTGGCCACGGGAATAGCCAGGGACAAAGCCATGAGTACTCTTTAAGTACTCGCAAACTAATACTAACAAGTGAAAGGGGTTTTTGATCATAGGACACTAGGCTCTAGGGTTGTTTTGCAAAAGCGAGATTATTTCTACTAAGTGCTGAAACAAGAAAGCTAGTTGCGGATTTTATATCACCTAAGTGGGAACTTGTATTTCATATCACAACCCTGTTATGGTTAAGTCAAAGTATCAATTCATTTCACAAGTCATTTTGAAAACATCCGACGGGGGAATAGTATGGCCACTCCAACTGTCCATAACCGCGGATGCGGCTATTCGAATAGTTTGACACTCTGCAGAGATTGTACACTTTCACCACCACATTCGATACATCCGTCAGAAACAAATCCTGAATTCACCATACTCAGTATGCGGATAATCAATCCTAACCTTTCAATTACACGCCCTAGTATAAGCACCTCTCCTGTGATTTTGGCCTCCCAACCATGACCAACTGTCATCTTGGGTACTGCACAGGTGGACAATCTTCACAAGGTAGCCTCAGCTTAGACCTTGGCCGTGAGGGAACTAATACTAAGGTATATAAGTTTCCAGTCAAGACCTACCCAATCTTCGGGTATTGTGGTTGTGCGGAAAATTGGAATGGTATCGCATCTAGACAACCATCAGTTTTATAAAGGGCTAAGGCTCATGCCTCAACATTTTCATCACCAAAAATCACCTGGTGTTCAGAAACACATGTCAAAACATCTCAGTAGAATGATCCATCATTCTAAGGTTTTCATAACCATTTTCACCAAGTATTCCCATCTAAAGTTGATCAAGTTTTATGCTTAGCACTAGCATCTACAAGTGGGGTGAGTACTAATGAGGGGTGATACACAAGTGGAGTTTCAACTAAGTACCACCTCATATCTTAGGATGATACCAAGGTTTCTAACTTAGGCCAAATTTTATGCTCTTTATGCAACCTTCAAGTATCTTTCTAGAATCTACAAGTCACTTAAGTAAACTCTAAGGAAGTATCTTTAATAAAGAAATAAAATAGAAAGCTTGCAAATAAAACTAGGAGGGGGTTATCAAGTGGGTATGATCACATATGCTTAAGGCATATAGTTGGCCTAGTAACAAGCAAGTATTAGCTTGCACAATTGCAAGTCTAAGCTTGCATAGGTCAACTTGATTAGTAAGGCTTGCCTTGTGCAGAGCAGTGGTTGAAGTTCTCCTTAGCTTCTTCTTCATAGTATCCTCCTGCCTCCTCGTATCCTTGGTCGGTACTAGCGTCGGGGCTCAAGCGAGGGTCGGCGAGGCGGGCGAACGACGAAGTCGACGACGGCGAACCTCCTGGTACTGGCAGCTTCTCTTGGGTCAGATCCAATCGCTAGCCCCCTTCTTCTCCAGCAGCGGCAGGCTCTGGTGAAATTCCGGCGAAGTGCTGCTCGCCTTGCTCCGGGAACAGGGTGGAACGATTAGTGAAGAGAGGGGAGTGACATGGTGTGCTCAATTCGGCCGGGGTGGCCTCTATTTATAGTGGCGAGAGGGAACCGGCGGGCGCAAGCTGAGCTCGTCGTGGTCGATGGCACAGAAGGCTAGCGGCGTGGGCGACGGTAGAGGGCGGTGTGGTGCTCCCTGGCGATGCTCAACGACATGGTGGCGAGGCATGGGGCGGTGCGGTTTGGTCAGAACGCGGCGGTGCTCTACGCGTGCCCGACGGAAGTTTTTAATGCGCACAGCGTGCGTGGTCCTCGCGGCGGCGAACGAGCGTGTCTGCGGGGTTGATGGGATGGTGGTGGTCACGTATGCACGCGGCGAGAGCGGCGCGCGGTCTGTGGGCGTCGGTCGAGCGTGGCGCATGGGGCGCGCTCTCGGCATGGTTGCTGGCGAGCTTGGCATGGTCCGTGTGTGTGGTACAGGGGCTGGCAACGTTCGAGCGCTGGACAGGTAGTGGCGGTGGGGTGTTGGCTTGCTCCCAAACATGTTGGCTAGGCTTGTTTCTTCTCCTAGCTTGCTGTCGACATGGGGGTGGCAAGGGTGCACTCGGCCTGCTCACCATTGATGGCATTTCCAGGCTTACAGTGATGCTAGAGGTTTGCAATTGAGCTAGATGATCTACTAAAACCTAGTTGCAACCAGAGAGGGAACAAGTTAGGCTCCAATCACTGCTCACAATAGTGTTTGGATTTTGTTTGATTTGAAACTACAAGGTGTTTTATGAAATGGCCGCAAGAATTCAAGTTTTGAATTTTGAAAAGATTTTTGGTGGGTGTGCTAGGTTGGTGCTGGTGAGTCTTCAGATGCTTGGGTTTTGAAAGTTGAGCTTGTTTGAGTGGTTTTTGAAAAAGTGGGATCTTCCCATATGATAAAGATTCAATTTTTAACTGTCCTTTAAACCATGCATTTGAAAGTTTCTGGATGATCACAAAGTGGGCCTTGATACTTTGTTATGAGTACAATCAAGCGGTGCAAAGATCCAAACATGTTTCTGTTAAGTTTTGTAAGTTTGGGACAGCCAAAGTAGGCATGGGAGTTAAATTGGTCAAAATGACCATTCACTCATTTAGCTTTGTTTTGATTTATTTGTCTTTGGGAAAAGTGTGGGGATTGTTTATATGATGTTTAATTCACCTAAGAATCGATTTACAAGCAAAGAAACACACAAGCAAGGTGATTCAAAAGAATTCAAATTGGAATGCATACACACATGCATGCTTTCATATTTTTATTTAGAAAAGTTTTTGTTAACCCTAATTTTGGATGATTAGAGTTTGATGATTCTTGTTTAAGACTTTTGGGATGTTACACATATCCACCAGCCTTTGGCGCTCTCGGCATGGTTCTTTGGCGAGCTTGGCATGGTCGTGCGTGTGGTCCAGTGGCAACGTTCGAAGCGCGGGATGTAGTGGTGGGGTGTTGGCTTGCTCCCAGACATGTTGGCTAGGCTTGTTTCTTCTCCTAGCTTGTTATCGACATGGGGGTGGCAAGGGTGCACTCGGCCTGCTCACCATTGACGGCATTGCCAGGCTTACAGTGATGCTAGAGGTTTGCAATTGAGCTAGATGATCTACTAAAGCCTAGTTGCAACCAGAGAGGGAACAAGTTAGGATCCAATCACTGCTCGCAGTAGTGTTTGGATTTAGTTTGATTTGAAACTGCAAGGTGTTTTATGAAATGGCCGCAAGAATTCAAGTTTTGAATTTTGAAAAGATTTTTGGTGGGTGTGCTAGGTTGGTGCTGGTGAGTCTGCAGATTCTAGGGTTTTGAAAGTTGAGTTTGTTTGAGTGGTTTTTGAAAAAGTGGGATCTTCCCATATGATAAAGATTCAATTTTTAACTGTCCTTTAAACCATGCATTTGAAAGTTTCTGGATGATCAAAAAGTGGGCCTTGATACTTTGTTATGTACAATCAAGGAGTGCAAAGATCCAAACAAGTTTCTGTTAAGTTCTGTAAGTTTGGGACAGCCAAAGTAGGCATGGGAGTTAAATTGGTCAAAATGACCATTCACTCATTTAGCTTTGTTTTGATTTATTTGTCTTTGGGAAAAGTGTGGGGATTGTTTAGATGATGTTTAATTCACCTAAGAATCCATTTACAAGCAAAGAAACACACAAGCAAGGTGATTCAAAAGAATTCAAATTGGAATGCATACACACATGCATGATTTCATATTTTTATTTAGAAAAGTTTTTGTTAACCCTAATTTTGGATGATTAGAGTTTGATGATTCTTGTTTAAGACTTTTGGGATGTTACACATATCCACCAGCACTGGGCGCGCTCTCGGCATGGTTGCTGGCGAGCTTGGCATGGTCCGTGCGTGTGGTCCAGGGGCTGGCAACGTTCGACCGCTGGACAGGTAGTGGCGGTGGGGTGTTGGCTTGCTCCCAGACATGTTGGCTAGGCTTGTTTCTTCTCCTAGCTTGTTGTCGACATGGGGGTTGCAAGGGTGCACTCGGCCTGCTCACCATTGATGGCATTGCCAGGCTTACAGTGATGCTAGAGGTTTGCAATTGAGCTAGATGATCTACTAAAGCCTAGTTGCAACCGGAGAGGGAACAAGTTAGGCTCCAATCACTGCTCACAATAGTGTTTGGATTTTGTTTGATTTGAAACTGCAAGGTGTTTATGAAATGGCCGCAAGAATTCAAGTTTTGAATTTTGAAAAGATTTTTGGTGGGTGTGCTAGGTTGGTGCTGGTGAGTCTGCAGATGCTTGGGTTTTGAAAGTTGAGCTTGTTTGAGTGGTTTTTGAAAAAGTGGGATCTTCCCATATGATAAAGATTCAATTTTTAACTGTCCTTTAAACCATGCATTTGAAAGTTTCTGGATGATCACAAAGTGGGCCTTGATACTTTTTTATGAGTACAATCAAGGGGTGCAAAGATCCAAACAAGTTTCTGTTAAGTTCTGTAAGTTTGGGACAGCCAAAGTAGGCATGGGAGTTAAATTGGTCAACATGACCATTCACTCATTTAGCTTTGTTTTGATTTATTTGTCTTTGGGAAAAGTGTGGGGATTGTTTAGATGATGTTTAATTCACCTAAGAATCCATTTACAAGCAAAGAAACACACAAGCAAGGTGATTCAAAAGAATTCAAGTTGGAATGCATACACACATGCACGCTTTCATATTTTTATTTAGAAAAGTTTTTGTTAACCCTAATTTTGGATGATTAGAGTTTGATGATTCTTGTTTAAGACTTTTGGGATGTTACACATATCCACCAGCACCATCATCATCACCAGCACCATCTCCAAGATCCATCTCATTCCCCTCATAGTTTGTGATTGATTGAACCCCGGATATTGTTTTAAGGGCTATTTACATGTTTGTGATTGGCATCTTGTCTTTATTTGGTGGAGGGATTATATTTTCAAATTGTGCTGAATACCATATGCCACTGATCCATATCATTTTTGTCACTTGTGAGTAGATCCCCATGTTCCCGAGTGCATAGGATGAATTGGTTATGATTTCCATATAATATGCAATGAGTATGTGGTCTAGTTTTTATCTTTTATATTGTTCTATGATGGTTTTATGCGAATGTCAAATGCATATTACTTCACCTATATGGGCTCATGGAGAATACTTTGATGCAATGATAGGGTTTGGAAGGGACAGAATAGATAGAAATCGTTTTCCAATACTTTGAGTTGCATTGGAGGGATTATATGTCGGGGACCAATGAACCTATTGCTATGGTGGGACATTTATGTCTTAATGATTCCTAGATGTTCATGTGAATGGCTCTAGGACCCATCATAAGTGGTGTATTTAGTCCATACTTATGGCTGCACCTAATTAAGGCTCCTTCCTAAGGGAATGAAACTTGACAACATATTCACCATATTGTGTAGAAAACTTTATGCTTAGTAAATCCATGTTGCCCTTAGGAACACTTGTCACATATAAGTTCACACACACTTAAGCTTGTCCTCTTGCTGCATAGAGGATTGGGATTTCTCTCATTGAGAGCATTTAATTATTGCTATTTACTTTTAGCATTTTATATTCTTACAAGCTACAAACCCAAAACACCAAATCTACTGCATTTACTATTATTTTATTTGTCAAATTTGATAACCAATACCCTCAGATCCTCGTGGGTTTGACAACCTTTCTTTATTTAAAAGTACTACAAATGATCTCCTACACTTGGGAGCCATCAATCTTCTCCTAAATCTTCTTCTCAGAAAGAGGAAAAACATATGAGATTAGATAAAAGATCGAGAACCTTGAAAAGATTTCCAAAGCCTATGTTGAAACTATTGGAGAGGGAGTTAACTCCTATTGGTTGATGGGCGAAGACCTCGAAAAGAGAGTTCATGACATCAATGGTAGAGTTCAACTCTTGACAAATATTATTATGGAGATGGACGATGACAAGAAGACTTTAAGTAAAATAATTAAAGAACAGCATGCTCACATCGCAGAATTGTCCACTTGATTCATGTGTATTTCTCATGCTTGCATCCTCAAGGTGAAAGAAGAATAAGATGATGATTTATTCACCCCCAAGAAGGAGTAGGTACTAATAAGGATTATTTGATCTCACCGGCTTGATCCCAAGATGGACGATGACAGGAAGACTTTAAGTAAAATAATTAAAGAACAGCATGCTCACATCGTAGAATTGTCCACTTGATTCGTGTGTATTGCTCATGCTTGCATAATCAAGGCGAAAGAAGAATAAGATGATGATTTATTCACCCCCCCAAGAAGGAGTAGGTACTAATAAGGATTATTTGATCTCACCGGCTTGATCCCAAGCTTGGGGGATATCTATAACACCTTGTAATCTATTTTCCAGTTTTACCATGTTTACCTTACTACACGCATGTAGGATTTTATTCAAGGTATTTGCATTAGTTCCATCATCTTCAAGTCCCCTGTGATCAAGAGAAGAATTATATCCGTTGATTTTCGAGACCTTATGATATTTGAAATTATCTTTTGATTCATGATTATTATATTAGATGATTGAACTAGGTTGAGTGTTATGATACTTGTACAACTATTATAATTTTAGGGTCGTCCATAACGATAAAAGTATTGATTAAATTATGAGAAGTAAAATCTTGGTAGCATATTATAGTCACAAGTTTGGGTTATAAAAGCCATAGTAGTGAGCATGATCACACAGTTGTGCTAAAAAGGAGAAGAAGGAAGATAAGAAGGAGAAAGATAAAAGATTCGCTATCAAGAAAAAAATTCAAGGCAAAATAAAGAGTACCAGCTTGTTAAAAATAAGAAATAAACAGAGATGATCATGAACCGTCATTACTAAAATCAAGTGCTCAACCATTTTTAACTTTATGATTTTATAATATGTTTAATCACTAGTATCTTCTTACAATAGCATTAATACAAAAAGGTATCGAAGCCTCTAAGTCATGTGATGTGTAAAGGTGTGATAAAGCTCACGATGTAACTCTACATCTGATATTCTATTCCTGTTTCAATTTTTGCCTCATGTATTGTAACGACTCGTGCCTCATAAACATGATGATCTTGTTCATAAGCCACCATCTTGCACGGGGACGTGCAAAAGTCTAGCTTGGGGGAGTTGATGAGTCCAAAATTGGAGCATTTTTTACTTATTGTTTTTGCACAAGTAGAGTAGGGTTTTTAGTATTTTACTGCGTTTGCACGCACCTTTTGTCCTTGTTTCAAAAGGATCCCATTTTACTATGTCTATTATGAACATATCAATTGAGACTATCATATTATACTATAATATGATATTTTTTAAGTGATAAAGTTATTTTATTGATTTATCTTTGCACCCGGAGGGATTTCTTGCACTGAGGAGGTTCGAGCGTGCATAACGACCAGTGGTATGGGCGGAGCCCGCCCGTACAACCCCGCATCGTGACCGCCTTGTCAAATACTTCCTCCTCGCAAAGACGGATCACATATCCGACATTCAAAGAAACCTCTAGCCACAAAAAACCACATCAGAAAGGGATCTGAAGGAGGAACTTGGAGAAGGGCAAATCCTTTTCGCTGCACGGATCATTGGAGGATAACGCATCATCCCCTACATCATCAACCATTGCATCACCATCACCATCTCTACCCCATCTTTCATTCATTATATCTTGTTGTAATTCCAGATTCAATTGTGGTTTGCACCAGATTCATTCCATCACCTTTATCCATCCATTTGATTATGTTTATGTTGATGATTGCTTCCATGTGTGAGTAGTTCCCTTTGTTCTTGGGGAGATGGAGAAACCATAGTATTATGAAATGAAATAAAGATGATTTATCAACCTACCTCAAAATAGTGAAAGAAAGTCTGATCTCTTTAGGGTTTTGTTTGGCGAAAAATTTACCCCAATTTCACAAATGAATGCATGCAAATACACAAATTCATATTTCTACCCTTCGTTGGTTCCTAAATTTTGGGATGTTACACGCGCCCACCCCTGGGCACGCCACATAGGATCTTTCAACCCTAGAGCATCATCTCGGCTCCTGCTTTTTACAGACGCCTCCGTATTGCCAGAAAACATATGCCATAATTTACCCATGATTTTCAAACGCAGCGACGGAGGCAAAAGTCCTCTCCAAATCCGAGAGGAGGCAGATCCTGCCGCACCAAAGCCTCCAGTGAGGGGGGAATTCGATGCCATCATTATCACCACTCCTCCTAGGCGTAGGAGGAGGCCTATCCATCAACATATCCACCAGCACCATCATCATCACCATCACCATCACCTTCTCCAAGATCCATCTCATTCCCCTCATAGTTTGTGATTGATTGAACCCTGGATATTGTTTTAAGGGCTATTTACATGTTTGTGATTGGCATCTTGTCTTTATTTGGTGGAGGGATTATATTTTCAGATTGTGTTGAATACCATATGCCACTGATCCATATCATGTTTTTCACTTGTGAGTAGATCCCCGTGTTCCCGAGGGCATAGGATGAATTGGCTATGATTTCCATATAATATGCAATGAGTATGTGGTCTAGTTTTTATCTTTTATATTGTTCTATGATGGTTTTATTCGAACATCGACTGCATATTACTTCACCAATATGGACTCATGGAGAGTACTTTGATGCACTGATAGGGTTTGGAAGGTACAGAATAGATAGAAACCGTTTTCCAATACTTTGAGTTGCATTGGAGGGATTATATGTCGGGGACCAATGAACCTATTGCTATGGTGGGACATTTATGTCTTAATGATTCCTAGATGTTCATGTGAATGGCTCTAGGACCCATCATAAGTGGTGTATTTAGTCCATACTTATGGCTGCACCTAATTAAGGCTCCGCCCTAAGGGAATGAAACTTGACAACATATTCACCATATTGTGTAGAAAATTTTATGCTTAGTAAATCCATGTTGCCCTCAGGAACACTTGTCACATATAAGTTCACACACACTTGAGCTTATCCTCTTTCTGCATAGAGGATTGGGATTTCTCTTATTGAGAGCATTTAATTATTGCTATTTACTTTCAGCATTTTATATTCTTACAAACTATAAACCCAAAACACCAAATCTACTGCATTTACTATTTTTTTCTTTGTAAAATTTGATAACCAATACTCTCAGATCCTCGTGGGTTCGACAACCTCCCTTTATTTAAAAGTACTACAAATGATCTCCTGCACTTGGGAGCCATCAATCTTCTCCTAAATCTTCTTCTCAGAAAGAGGAAAAACATATGAGATTAGAGAAAAGATCGAGAACCTTGAAAAGATTTCCAAAGCCTATGTTGAAACTATTGGAGAGGGAGTTAACTCCTACTGGTTGATGGGCGAAGACCTCGAAAAGAGAGTTCATGACATCAATGGTAGAGTCCAACTCTTGACCAATATTATTATGGATATGGACGATGACAGGAAGACTTTAAATAAAATAATTAAAGAACAGCATGCTCACATCGCAGAATTGTCCACTTGATTCGTGTGTATTCCTCATGCTTGCATACTCAAGGCGAAAGAAGAATAAGATGATGATTTATTCACCCCCAAGAAGGAGTAGGTACTAATAAGGATTATTTTATCTCACCGGCTTGATCCCAAGCTTGGGGGATATCTATAACACCTTGTAATCTATTTTTTAGTTTTACCATGTTTACCTTACTGCACGCATGTAGGATTTTATTAAAGGTATTTGCATTAGTTCCATCATCTTCAAGTTCCCCTGTGATCAAGAGAAGAATTATATCCGTTGAGTTTCGAGACCTTATGATATTTGAAATTATCTTTTGATTCATGATTATTATATTAGATGATTGAACTAGGTTGAGTGTTATGATACTTGTACAACTATTATAATTTTAGGGTCGTCCACAACGATAAAAGTATTGATTAAATTATGAGAAGTAAAATCTTGGTAGCATATTATAGTCACAAGTTTGGGTTATAAAATCCATAGTAGTGAGCATGATCACACAGTTGTGCTAAAAAGGAGAAGAAGGAAGATAAGAAGGAGAAAGATAAAAGATTTGCTATCTAGAAAAAAATTCAAGGAAAAAAAAAGAGTACAAGCTTGTTAAAAATAAGAAATAAAAAGAGATGATCATGAACCGTCATTACTAAAATCAAGTGCTCAACCATTTTTAACTTTATGATTTTATAATATGTTTAATCACTAGTAGCTTCTTACAATATCATTAATACAAAAAGGTATCGAAGCCTCTAAGTCATGTGATGTGTAAAGGTGTGATAAAGCTCCCGATGTAACTCTACATCCGATGTTCTATTCCTGTTTCAATTTTTGCCTCATGTATTGTAATGACTCGTGCCTCATAAACATGATGATCTTGTTCATAAGCCACCATCTTGCATGGGGACATGCAAAAGTCTAGCTTGGGGGAGTTGATGAGTCCAAAATTGGAGCATTTTTTACTTATTGTTTTTGCACAAGTAGAGTAGGGTTTTTAGTATTTTACTGCGTTTGCACGCACCTTTTGTCCTTGCTTCAAAAGGATCCCATTTTACTAAGTCTCGTTTTATTGATTTATCTTTGCACCCGGAGGGATTGCTTGCGCTGAGGAGGTTACAACACGCATAACGACCAGTGGTCTGGACGGAGCCCGCCCGTACGACCCCGCGTCGTGACTGCCTTGTCAATTACTTCCTCCTCGCGAAGACGGATCACATATCCAACATTCAAAGAAACCTCTAGCCACAAAAAAACCACATCATTAAGGGATCTAAAGGAGGAACTTGGAGAAGGGCAAATCCTTTTCGCTGCACGGATCATTGGAGGACAATGCATCATCCCCTACATCATCAACCATTGCATCACCATCACCATCTCTACCCGATCTTTCATTCATTAGATCTTGTTGTAATTCCAGATTCAATTGTGGTTTGCACCAGATTCATTCCATCACCTTTATCCATCCATTTGATTATGTTTATGTTGTTGATTGCTTCCATGTGTGAGTAGTTCCCTTTGTTCTTGGGGAGATGGAGAAACCATAGTATTATGAAATGAAATAAAGATGATTTATAACTTGTGTCTATGATCCATTGATCTGTGATGTGTGTTTGATCTCTCCCTTTAGATGGTATGTGTAGTCAGCCACATATCATTTGTCTTCGGGTATAAAGACGAGGGTGAAACACTTTGGACATGTTTGGAAGCATGCCCGAAGCTATTGTGACTAGATGCGTGGCTAGCAACATACACGGTCGAAGGAGAACAAAGAGAGATTCACTAAGATAATTACGATATCCATGGGGAGACCCTTAATTGTGGTGGTCTAGTTGGTGACTGCTCGCAGACATCACAGTGGTTATTTAGAGATGACCTCATTCTTGCATCAACAAAATTGCTTCCTACTAGTCTTATAGTGAACATCATATTACAGAACTCTCTCCACACATATCATGACATAAGAAATAGGTTATCATAATTATTATTAATTACAACATGCTAGTGGTGTATCCTGCATCCCTGAAAACATCTTAGCCCTATTGATTTCAACCACCACTCCAAACACTCTTGTTACTTGCTTTTGTTTTACTTGTTTTATTTACTTTCCTGCATTCAAACAATAACCTTTCAAACACCCTTTACTTGAAATCAATGACATCTTACAAGTATCCTTTGGTAGATAGTGACGAGGGGCATAAATACCCTAACCATCTAGCTCTCTGTGTGTTCGATACTCTCATTTCAAAACTAGCTAAAATTGATTTGCACACTTGAAGTCATCAACATGGATCGATGCGGCCAAGGTAGGGGCGACCCGGTCTCGCTGGAATCGGTGACGATGGAACCGCAGTGTTTCCAGAGAGGAGAGGAGCATGTGCGAGAGAGAGACGAAGACTAGGTCAGCTTGACCGACCCATTAGATCGTTGAGTGGGTTAGCCTATAAACTAGGGCTAGGCTGGCCCAAGGGCCAAACGTAGGTTTAAAGTAAGAAATGATTGAAATCATAAAATAAAAAATTCCAAAACTACCCTTAAGAGTACTTAAGGCCTAGAAAGATAAATAAAAATCCTAAAAATATATATAATATCTCTAAATGTCCACAAAAATATAAACTATCCAGTAAAAATACCATATTGTAGTTTAGGTTGGAAAATGTAATTTGATTATTTAAAATCCATAATTATTTATGGAATTTTCTAAAAATAAGATTAATACAATATATAAAATTCATTTTTAAGATCTTGAATAAATACTTTATATCAGAAAAATACTAAGTACCTAATTTCAAAATATTTTGTGGTTTCTAAATTTATAAAATTCATTTATCTATTATTTAAAACAAAAAATTGTTTTATAAAGTATTAATTCTTAAAAATTATATTTTAAGTTTAATTCAATAAACAAAATAACTAAAGAGGGTTTGAAATTAAAATAAAGTATTGTATGACATTAATATGCATAATTCATTGTTGCTTCTTTAAATATGGTTCTTATAAAGAAATAATGTTGTTTTGTAGAAACAGGAGCACAGGGTCAAGTGGAAGCATCCAACTTTACTACCTTTCTATCACAAGGCAAGTTCATCACTTGCTCATGTCCTTTGAGGAGTTTTCCCAAAGTAGTTGTAACTTGTGTGTTATCACCTATGTTCTAAAAAGGAGGGATAAAAGAATATTTTATCAATAATATGAAGTATTATTATCATCCTAAGTGATGGTAGGTTATTAAGGCTGGCAATGGAATTTAGAATTCCATTTGCAGTGAAGTTTACCAGATAGGAATTAATAACCAATAACATCGGTGATTTTAGCATCGTATAATACGCATTAACCATGATATCTGGAATGGGAAGGAGAAGTCCGCTGGATCTTCTTCCTTTCGTATGTCAGCAAAATACCTTAATATGACGTTGTGATTCCTTTTGCGGATCCATCATATTTGTGTGTACCCTTAGGCCACATGGCTTTAGTGTCTAGATTATCTGTGAGCGGGTGTCGGGGGTACGGTCGGTCCTTCTCTTATGGAGCCTACCAGGGGCATCACTGGCTCGTAGATTCTTCGAGGGCCTATCAGAGTTATATCTTTCCCAAAAAGGGGGATTAATAGAGGTGTGGCTTGCCTGGAGGATCCTCTTGGCATGTGGGGTTGCGGAGGAGAATAGTGATCGACTTGGATCAATTTCTGGCTCAACAAAGTTTCTTCCTACTAGCCTTGTAGTGAACATCTTATTACAGAACTCTATCCACATATATCATGACATAATAAATATGTTATCCAAATTATGATTAATTACAACATGTTATGGTGTATCCTACATCCCCGAGAACGTCTTAGCCTTATTGAGTTCAACCACCATTCCAGACGCTCGTGTTACTTGTTTTATTTACTTTCTTGCATTCAAAAAATAACCTTTCAAACACCCTTTACTTGAAATTAAAGGTAGCTTACAAGTATCCTTTGATAGATAGTGACGAGGGGCATAAAGACCCTAACCAACTAGCTCTCAGTGTGTTTCATACTCTCATTTCGAAACTAGCTACAATCGATTTGTACACTTGCATTCATCAACATGGATCGATGTGGACATGGAAGGGGCGACCCGGGCTCACTGGAATCGGTGGCGGCAGCAGTGGTGGAATCGCAGCGTCGCTAGAGAGGAGAGGAGCATGTGCTAGAGAGAGAGAGAGAATACTAGGTCGATTTGACCGACCCATTGGATTGATGACTGGGTTAGCACAACCAACTGGGCTAGGCTGGCCCAAGGGCCAGGCCAAGGTTTAAAGGAAGAAATGATTAAAATCATAAAATACAAAATTCCAAAAAATACCCTAAGAGTATTTAAGGCATGGAAAAATAAATAAAAATCTTAAAAATACATATAATATCGCTAAATGTCCACAAAAGTATAAACTATCCAATAAAAAATACCAAATTGTATTTTAGGTTGGAAAATTGTAACTTGATTATTAAAATCAATAATTATTTATGGAATTTTCTAAAAATAATAATAATACATAAAAATAAATAAAATTCATTTTTACGATCTTGAATAAATACTTTATATCATAAAAATACTAAGTACCTAATTTCAAAATATTTTGGGGTTTCTAAATTTATAAATTTCATTTATCTATTATTTAAAACAAAATGTTTGTTTTATAAAGTAATTCATTGTTGCTTCTTTAAATATGGTCCTTATGAGGAAATAATGCTGTTTTGTAGAAACAAGAGCTCAGGGTCAAGTGGAAGCATATGAATTCACTACCTTACTGTCACAAGGCAAGTTCATCACTTGATCATGTCCTTTGAGGAGTTTTCCCAAAGTATTTGCAACTTGTGTGTTATCACCTATGTTCTAAAAAGGGGATAAAAGACTATTTTCTTAATAATATGAAGTGCTATTATCATCCTAAGTGATGGTAGGTTATTAAGGCTGCAATGGAATTTAGAATTACATTTGTAGTGAAGTTTAACAAATAGGAATTAATAACCCATAACATCAGTGATTTTAGCGCTGTCTAATATGCGTTAACCATGATATCTAGAATGGGAAGGAGAAGTCAGCTGGATCTTCTTCCTTTTGTATGTCAGCAGAAGACCTTAACGTGATGATGTGATTTCTTGTGCGGATCCAACATATGGGTGGGTAACCTTAGGCCCCATGGTTTTAGTGTCTAGATTACATGTGAGTGGGTGTCGGAGGTACGGTTGGTCCTTCTTATGGAGCCTACCAGGGGCATCACCGGCTCATAGAGTCTTCAAGGGCCTATCAGAGATATAGCTTTCCCAAAAGGGGGCTTAACAGAGATGTGTCTTGCATAGAGGATCTCGTTGGCATGTGGGGTCACGGAGGAGAACACTGATCCGCTTGGATCAATTTCTAGGCCCCACATCATGAAATTGTGGACAGGAAGGTACACCCGATTTTGCAACAAGGATTTAATCTCCTATATATAAAGCAACGCACCTCTGCAGATTGTAAAAATTATGACATGGTACTCCCTATTCCGGGAAGGAGCTATGAACATGGCAGGAAAGGAACTCTATGAAATTCTAGTCAACATATGAAGACTTATGGGCATAGTTTTTATAATAAAAGCAATCTTTGAAAAAAGATTTACAAAAACAGCATTAAACCTAAGACTTATAGTTTGAGGTGGTAGTAGTGCATCAAACTTTCCACCTTGCATATAATGAACTTGTTGGTTAACGCTGTTACTCACTCTTTTCTTTGACCCCCTGCTTATACTCTAAAAACTAGGAAGATACTCTAATGTATGCCACTGAGTGCCAGAATGACGTCTTCTATGAGGAGCCATACCTGTCAGGAGGAATTAAAGGAGTGAACTACGAGATTCTCTATGGAGATGAAGGCAACGAGTCTAAGTAGTTGCTATAGTAGTACTTAGAAGTTGAGCTGGGCCGAGCAGCATAAACTCTATATAATAAGCTGTTGAGCTCATGTCATGTTAATTAATTTGGATCTTTTCATACTTCTGCTAGAACACCTTACATAAGATGTTCGTTGGTTGTAAGTTTGGAGAATCATATCTTTTGGTATTGTAATAATAATAATATGTGTATGTTTGTATTATGGACCCGCAATGTTTCTATTGTACCACTGAGGAACATGATATTTGTGGAACGGTGTTTCGTGAATGTTATGTCAACGACTCGCATACTACACCATGCAGTGGTATGCTGGATCACCGTAGGCCTGATACTAGTTGAATGTCGAGGGCACTAAGTCCCATTTTAGAAGGACTTGTTGAGTAGTGGTTCAAAGAAGCACCCTTCCTGCTAGATTTAATCTAGGCCCACTTTCAATAGGTGTCGATATGATGTAGTGGTTTTGGGTATGTATGAACTCTATAATACAATTTGCATGTCGCCATCCATGTCTCTCTCTTTTTTTATAGTAAGTCTTTATATAGTTCTTGTGTTTTGTGTTGTTTTTTAATAAAAATACAGCGATTCCTTGTCAAACAAGTAATACCTACCATCATTTATGTTAACCCTAGATATATTTGTCTTTTCCTAACAGTAACTAAGGTATTGTGATAACCCTTTGTTAATTAGATTAACTCGGTCGCTCACGTCCACTTTTGCATTCGCACACATTTGACTCTAGTTGGGAATTATTTTTTAGAAAGAAATCCATTAAATTTTACAAGAATACTAGGCTATAGAAAATAGGAAGAAAATATAGGAAATGGTCATGAATAATAATATTAGATCTTGGACCTATATCAAGTGGGGATAGACTTATAAAGCTTGGCTAAATTGCAAATGTGTCCGGAAATCAAATAAGTCCAACCACCCTGTGTGTTAGTGATAGCTATATTTGTATTTTCTAATGGTCACTAACTTCACATGAAAAGACTCGCTTAGAAATTAGCTGACCAATTTAGATCATGTATTGGTTTAGCACATTTATCCTAGTTACAATTTTCTATTCTGATGAACCTAGTTACTGGATTTTATTCCAATGAATCTCGAGGTATATAACGATATCTCATACTGTCTCAGGTTGGACATTGGACCTTTTATCCAGGTTCAATCCTTGATCAAAGGACAAAACCCCCAACTTTCTTCATTTTTTCCAGTACTACTATTACTTCTATTTTGAATTGAATCTTTTTCTAAATAAAATTTTAAATTAAAACTAAGAGTTATACTTTCCAACTTATTTTGGGCATAGGTATTGGGCTGGACTTGAGCCTAGTTGAATGTCACTCAAGTCCCATTTAGAAGGACATGTCGAGTAGTGGTCCAAATGAGCGTCTTTTCTCTTTGATTCAATCTAGGCCCACTTTTCATAGGTCTCGAGATGGTGTAGTGGATTTGGATATTTATGAATTCTATAAGACGATATACATGTCATCCTCCAAGTCTTCTTTTCTAGGGTAAGTCTTTGTATAGTTTCTGTGCTTGTTGTTCCTTTAGACCGAAGACTCCAAAAATGAGTGCATCTAGTAGTAGAAAACACGGTGATTCGAACGAGACTGAAGCTTGTGCTCGATATTCTGTTAGAAAGCATGTGCTCGATATAAAATTTATAATATTGTACTATCAAATAGCTGTTAGAAAATATGTGATTTGACTTCTTTTATTTAGCTGGTGATGTACACGCGGGAGCGCAGGGACTCGAATACTTTTTTTAGCTAGACGGGCCGCTCGGGGATGACACTCTCATAGCAATACCTGGCCAACGGGCCATTCCACGACACGGCACGGCCCGCCTAGCTCTTAGCGTGCTTGGCATGGCAACATGACACATTAAGCTGACGGGCCGCGTCGCGCCGATACGTGGGCTTGGCCTCGCTCAGACACGACACGTTAGACACGTCAATAGATTTCAGTATATCCCTTTTAGACTATTTTTAATAAAAACAATTTTAAAAATAGGCAAATATATAAAAATTAAAATAAATATAAAAACTCAACAGATCATGCTGTGTCAGCACGTGGGCTTAACCTCGAGGTGTAGGGACAGCTCAAGCCGGATCGCGTGCTGGTCCATAACAGCCCGGGCACATGTGCTTGCGTGCCAGCCAGCCCACTGAAACACGGTCTGATGGGCAGATATGATCATAACCAATAGGCGCCCGAGCGTGGCACCGAACTGGGCATTCACCTGTGTTGGGCCGCATCCCACCGCGCGGGGTGCGTTCCGTTCGAGGGCGGGGGAGCAACGAACGAGGTGGCGACGAGCTCGTGTCTAGCAGTGGCACCCAACGGCCAAGGCACCGGTTGCCGAAAGGGCAGTACTAACTCGGAGGGTATTTTCCCAAAATCTTTCGGATCCTCCTGATGACACGTGTTCATCAAAATTCTGTTTTTGCTATACTTAAATTCGTTTTTTTTACATAATGTCCCGTTTTTGCTATACCGTAGCAGAAAACGGTTTGTCATAAAAATAGAAAAACATACTAACCTCGCCGGAGAGTTCGTCGGAGACTTCGCCGACGACCGTATAACAAAAAAGTAAATACTAGTATAGCAAAACCGATTTCGCCGGAGATTCACCGGGAACTTTCGCCGCAGACCTCGCTGAATACCGAGTAGCAAAACAATTGCTCTTTTGTAGCAAAATCAGAAAACAGATATAGCAAGATGATTATGATGATGTAGCAAAAGCCTGACTTCACCGGAGACATCGTCGGAGCAAAAGCTGTAGCAAAAAAAAATATGCTATTATAGCGGCGCCGCTCGTCGCATGTAGCAAAACCACAAGTCATATGTAGCAGATCCGGTCACCGTGTGTAGCAATTTTTTTAGCAAAATATAGCAAAATAGCAATTTCGTCGGAGACCTTATAGCAAGAAAAAACTTGCAACCGTAGATGGAGAAGGGAGCAGCGGGGCGCGGCGGTCGCCGAGGTTGGTCTCTTGGCCACGCCACCGAGGAGGCGGCCAGCCACGTGCTCGTCTGAGGCGTGAGATAGGGCATGCGGCGCCTAACGAGGAAGAGGCACGCGCGGCCGCCCGGGTTGGCCTCCCGCGCAACTAGGGAGGCCAATGAGCTCGCCCGTCTTGGAAGCAGAAGCGCTAGTCTTGGCGCCAATGACAGCGGTCTTGTACTGTGTTAATGAAGGTAATCTCGTGCGAAATCTTGTGGGGAAGAGAAAGAGATGCGGGACCCACCCATGGGGCCATGATCTGGTGCGGAAGTAAGGCGACGCGAACTGGGGGATGGATGCATCGTATCCCCCGGGGGAGGGGAATCATTTTCCTTGCCGGAAAGCGTCCGCGCCATACTCCAAGGTACTGCGTGTTTCATTCTGTAGAGAATACAAATCCGCAACACAAAATTCCCAGCCTTTTCTGAATGCGGGCTTTGGCGGATTAACCGAGTGCTTTTGTGGAATGCGAAAACTCGTTTTTTGATGGTGTTATATGTTGATCTAAATTCTATAAAATAAACAGCAACTTATGAACGAGTGGAGCGAGACCCGTCACTGAAGACTTGGGCCGAGTGGAGTGGAGTCTGAAGTTGGCCCACTCCATGTTCAATAGGGACGCCTGTGGGGTCCTGGGTACGACAACACCCCACGATATGGATGCTTGAGCTTGGTTCTATCGTGGACATCCTCGAGAAGATTTAGGTTTCCGTCGATAAAGCCGTCGGGTGGGATAAATTGCATCTGTAAAAATCCACAGCATTGTGTAAACACTCTTCGATATAGTAAAGTTTCGCTGGCTGACGCTCGTGATTTTTTCCTCTTTCTATTAAAAAGTTTTTCCACGTCAAATCTGTATTCCCTTTGTATAATTTTATTTCCATTTTTTATTATTTACTTATGGTAATTATAACAAGTGACATGTGCAGTCTACGTCGTTGGTAAAATCGCAGTACCTTCAGCTCTCAGCCTCTCACCGGCGGTAAATTCTTGATCAAAGAGAGGCAGAGAGAAAGATGGAGTCCAGAACTCGCTGCCGAGCCCACCTGGAAAACATTCCATCTGAAATCTATGATGCATCTGAGCTTTCCTTTGCACGCCCTCAAAATGTGCTGACCTGGAATAAAAAAGGAACATGAGATGCGACACGTAATTATGCACACCTGCAAAAAAAAACGTAATTATGCTGCATCATTTAGGGCAAGGACGCAGCCACGCATTGCATCATGAATTTGTCTCGTTGCTCATCAAGACCTCAATCCATTTTCACTCATTCTGTTGTTCTGTTTTAGTGCAGCCTTCTTTTCGTTTCCAAGTTCTTCTCTTTTTCCTTGCCATGTCTCGTGGGCAAAAAAAAAGTATGCGAACGAGGTTGCTCGTTCGCCCGTTGGAGGAAAGCTTTCCATATGGGTGCCTCGTTGCTGCGTTTGACCGGCGCTTTCTTTTCCTTGAGAACCATGTGTGCTTGTCCATTTTTCCGAAAAAAACAGCGAGATTTTTTAAAATAATATACTTGTTTTATTTAATACTAGATTTATTGCACTAATATAATTCCTAAATCTAGCACAACGTCAGCTTCAGCCAAACCGAGTGCTTCAGTCGGCTTCGCGGGTGCCAAATGAAATTCAATTTAACTCGCCCAGACCGACTGCATGGCGTGGCAGGTGCTACGTGGGCCAAATCTGTTGTCGGCCACGCGCAGGCCGATCGGCCAAGGGCAAGCCGATTGGGCGTGTGCAGATTTATTTAATTTTTCTCATGTTCTGGTTAATTGCTAATTAAGTTATAATAGATTGGAAAGTTCTGCCAACCGGCACCTTAGGTTATCTTCATCGGGCTGATTCATCTTGTCCAAGCGTATCCGAACTTATCCGCGCGAACGCGTGGGGTGTGCGTGGTGCCCCAACGAGCCGACTCATCCGGACAAACACGTCCGACTCAACCCATCCATGCATCTAATATGGGACTTGGTTACGTCGGTCCGGACGCGCGCGGACAACGCAGGTGTCCTGCCCGCGCGTGCCACTGGCCCACTCGTCAAGCACCGCGACCCGCGACATTGATCCAGACACGGCCAGCGGCACCGATACAGACGCAACCGCGGCACCGATTCAGAGGCGCTGACGGAAGGCTAACCGGCGGCAGCATGCGCCATCAATAGCGACGAGACGGCACGCTGACCCACTGGGCGCCTGCTTCGTTCTCGCGCCGGTATTAATGGCGAATGAGCGGGAAGCTGCGCGTGTTCGCGGGCGAAGGGGCTATTTAACCTTGCGATGTCGGTGCCGCCCTCCTCACCTCTCATCATCGCAAACCCTAGCCGTTGCCGCTACCACCAACAATGAAGACGTCGTCGTGGCTGAAGAAGGGGAGGAGCAAGCACGACCATGAGGCGTCTGGCTCTAGCAGCCTGCGCCATCAATAGCGACGAGACAACACGCTGACCCACTGGGCGCCTTCTGTGTTCTCACGTCGGTATTAAGGCGAATGAGCAGGAAGCTGCGCGTGTTCGCGGGCGAAGGGGCTATTTAACCTTGCGATGTCGGTGCCGCCCTCCTCACCTCTCGTCATCGCGAACGCGAGACGCGGCCAGGCCGGACAAATAGATCGCGCCGCTGGACGCGGCTGACCGAACAAACCGGATCCCTCTCCAAATCAAACGGTACCGATTGTATCGCAATTATTCATTATAACTAATTACTAGCAATTAACCAGGGCATATAAGAAAAAACAAATAAATCTGCATGCTCCAATCGGCCGTCCCGTGGCCGATTGCCCAGTCGTCCCGCTCGTGGCCGGTAGCAGCTTTCATTCGGCACCGGTGAAGCCGATAGGTTAAGTCGGTTTAGACGAAACCGATAATGTACTAGATTTAGAAAATCTCAAATTCATGCAATAGTTTTAGAATTGATTAAAAAAGGTATATTATTTTAAAAAAAATCAAAAAAACGTAGGAGTAGGTACTTCAGTTCAAACTGCTCACGAGAGTACTGTATCAGTGTCTGTTGCCGACGCATGCCTCCTAGTAATCTTTCTTATTTTAAATGTTTTTCGTGATTACAACTTTTTTTTTGTCACTGACAAGGACTCAAGAGAGGATACTGTACTGGATTGTGCAGGAACTTCTTCAGTCTCGTCATCCAACAACATGATTAACAAACAAGGTTGTGGTGTACTATGCCAGTCCGCCATCATCTGAATCCCGTGTGGTCTGTACTAGGAGCAACACTTACACCTGTTCCCCTCAAAAAAAAAAAAATCACTTACACCTGCTCAACTTGTAACATCTGACGATCGAATCATCACATGCCACTAACACCAGACCAAGCGAGAATCGATTTTTTTACAAATATGGCCCTCTGTAAACCATTATCGTTAAAAATATCCTCCTGTGAATGTGATTGCCAAAACTGCCGCGGCGGGATTTGGAAAAAGAGGCACGTGGCTTATTCCGCCATAGCACAGGGCGGCCCACTCATTCCGCCAAGGGGAGAGGCGGAAAGCGCATCCCGCCCAAGGGGATGGCGGAAAGGGGCCTGGCCACGTCGTCGCCCAGCGGAAGCAGATTCCCTTCCATGGCGGTGGCGGGACGAACTTCCAGGCCAGCACTAGCGGGAAGACGGCTGTACTGTTCATCTTCCTTCACAGTCCTGATCTATTTTCCCCTCAAAATTCTTCCAAATTCGTCAAGAAATCGGCACTAAAGCTTGCAAACCTTGAAATTCAAGGCACAAAACAACAATTCCATCCCTTTTCTCATCCAAAGACCAAGAGGAATCAGCAAGATGGGATGGCTCCGCCAGCGGGACGAGTCCTCCCGCCAGTGTCCGTCATGGGTCCCACTTCCTCCCGCCAGTCCCAAGGACGGAATTCCTTTCCCGCCTCTCCCCGTGGCTGGATGTCTGCTCCGCCTTAAACGGTGGCGGGAAGGGCCACGTGTCGGCTTATCCCCCTCCCGCCAGGGCACTCTTGTCATTCGTTTGGTGATGTGGGCAGTTTTGACGATGTCAATTTTCAGACAGGCATATTTGTAAAAAAATCGCGAGAATCCTGTGACGTAGCAATACAGGATCGTGACATCGCCATTAAACTGCATAAGTGCATGCGTACGTAGGGCCAGATTAGAGTAGAACCGACGTTGCTTTCTTCCCCGGTTCACTTGCAGCATGATGAGATTCCCGTCAGCGGAGAGATATATTCCTTCTGTTCATAAATATAGGACGTATTAGTTTTATAAATCAAATGTATCTATACATCTTCTAGTGTATAGGTTTGTAGAGATTTGACTTGAATCTACTCCCTCCGTTTTAAAATATAAGATGTTTTAGGTTTGTGAAGAAATGAATCTAGACTTTTTTTAGTGTGTAGATTCATCCAAAAGTTGAGTAAACCTACATATTAAAACAAGTCTAGATTCATTTTCTTCACAAACCTAAAACATCTTATATTTTGAAACGGAGGGAGTATATATTAAAAGGCGTCTAAGATATATTTATTTTACAAAACTAAAATATCTTATATTTCTGAACGGATGGAGTATACGGCTGTGCTGCCACCAATGGAGCCCAATCTAATTAGTGAATGGATTCTGCCGTCTCGCAAGGTCCAGATTCTGGTGCCTTTCGGTTGGTCGCCGATCGAAACGGAGGGAAAGCTCAATCGCAGCTACCGGTCTTCCTGTCTTCCATCTAATCATCTTTCCTCCTTATCCAGGGGAAGCTGCTACCTTGGAGGAGCCTGATGATTCTTTTTTCTTTCCGACGTGGACTCTGGTTTTGTTTCTGGTTTTATGTCACCTGCTTGGTAAGCTTTTTTTTTTCTTCCTTGGAGATAGTGTATATATACATGATGTCATTTACGGCTATGATGGATACATGTTTTTGGTGACGCCACAGACAGACATTGTTTTGGAGGCTGGTTAACTGCACCTAATTATTATTCTGATATGACCTGCCCTTCAAATTAGACACGCGTCGTCATCCGATAAAAAGTTAATTAGCTGTACGGCGGTGTTAATTCCAGGTTTTCTTTAAACAAGCTACCTTGGTCATCGAAGAACACTTTGTACACAAAGCGTGTCCATCCTCTTCTTAATTTGGTGGCACCGAAGCACACTTGTTCTAATTAATTTCTGAGAAAAATGTCAATTTGGTCTATGAAGTTGCCGGGATGTACGTTTTGGTCACAAACTTGTAAATCGAGAAATTCGGATCAGGAAGTTGCCACACGCGTGCAATCTGGTCACACGTGACAGCGCCGTCGGTACAATTTGCAAAAACACCCTCCTAGATCAGTATACTCCAACCAGAGCAGCCAAGATAAAAACACACAATTAAAAGGCCATGTATGGGAAGCAGTTCGCATCTGGGCGACTCGAGCTAAATAGTCATGTAACATTAGGTTGTAAAAAGATAGCAGTTATAACCATCAAAATGTAGGTAAATAGATAATAGGTTGTACATATATATTTTGGTCATTATATAACCGTAAAAAAATATGTAAAAAAATAGCATGTATGATCATATGCAATTCAGTCAAAAAATATAAATAGCACCAGCAGTGTGCAAAATAGAACAAACTAAGACACATGTTCTCACATAGTTTTAGATGTTGCAATTCACAGGAATTGTCACAGGGACACATATTTCTCTCTCAAAAGACCGAGACATGGACTCCATGTCTCATATAGTTTCTCTCCCAAAAGACAGTCATACAAGCATAGAAAATGGCCTAAGAATTACAGTATTAATCATAATAGTCTGCAAGTGCTTCGTAAGTGTTGTTCATCTCACTTTTCTGATACTCTTCAATATGAGCTGCAGATGTTGATGGATCTCCATCTACAAATAGAAGCCATCCTGCTCCCCTTTTCTTTCTTTCTATTCTGCCTATGCATTTTTATCTTATTGTGCACATCTCTATAATTGTTCTTTTTGTGCCCCTAGTTCTTCCTCTTCCTCTAACTCTTCCTCTTCCCCTTCCTCTACCTGTAGGTGTTGTTGTGGCTTCTGTCGCAGCTCTTGAATTTATCCAGTTAGCGAATGTAAGGATATGGGTAGGCTACACTAGCGCAAATCAAAAAAAATTACCGCGTAAATCAGGAATACTGTTGCCCTAGATCATGCGATTACCACTAGACGCGCAGTTACGGAATTGATGAAGCGCGTTGAGGCAGTGCAGACGATCTACATCTCCTCCTCGTTCTCGTCCCACGAGCAGCTCCCCTTGCGCGGCTCATCCAAGCGCCTGAGATCTGGCGCCTCGAAGTATCCACACGCGTGCAGTGGGCGTCGAACCGGACTGCTAGGTCCGCGCGTGCAACACAGGCGTGAGGTGTGGCGGCTGGGTGGAATGGTCTAAAGTCTAACCCTAGTCAGCTTGTCCCACCCTCTCTTATATAGGCATCCCTAGTGGGCTTCTACATTAGCATCCCATTAGTAGCCTAAGCCTGATCTAATTCGGATCCAATCCTCATTAGGCTTCCATCCCTTAAGTGTGTGACCCTATAGGTTCATATACGTGTAGACATGACACGGATACACTTATTCTGTCAATAGTTGGTAGCGGCCTTTAACAAGACATGCCAACTCCTAAACGCGTACAAAAATCATATTGGACGAACCATCACAAGGTTTAGTACATGTCTTTCCCTTTGCCTCACGGTATTTGGTCTAGCTCCAAGCTGACCTCTCTTTCTCGATACCGTAACTCGAAATCCTTTTACTATGTTAACTCTTAACCTTATGTAGCATGGCCATGCATTTCTGGATCCGATTACTCGAGGGGCCCAGAGATATCTCTGTCAAGTAGAGAGGGGCAAATCTCATCTTGATCGACCATGCCTTGCAGCATGTTTCAGGACAAACCCGAAAGCTACCTTTATAACTATCCAGTTACGGAGTAGCGTCTGATAGCTCCAAAGTAGGTCGATCCACATCTCAAGTACATGCGACAATCTCAGGTCTAAGGACAAAACGTATACGATGTGTAGAGAGAGAGCTGCAACTAATTGTCAGTCTCAAGTTGAATCAGTCCAACCCCATGTTCATAACATGTGCCCACATCATTGGTTTGACATCTCCATGTCTATGACTTGCGAAACAGAATCATCAACCAATTGATGTGCTAGTCTAATGTTCATGTGTGTCCTCACATGAACTCCGACTAGGGAGAACTCTTAAATAACCATACAAGTAAAGAGTTTCACAAACAATTCACATAATTTTCAATCAATACAAGTTGCCTGATATGGATATTCAAGAAACATTACAATAACTCATGGATACATAAGAAATATAATCATCTCTACGATTGCCTCTAGGGCATATTTCCTTCAGCAAGTGCAGTATTGTTTCTCCCAATCAATGGAATGGCTTCTCTATGCTTAGCAACATATGATGATTCCTCGGGCATCTCTTCTCTAATTATTGTCTTTCTTGTAGCAACCTTTTTAGTGAACAAGAGAAAAATATCAGGTACATAAATATGTGAAATTCATGTGTAGTAATGAGATACTTGAAATTGTACTTACTTCATGTTGTAATTGATAAACAAGCGGATGATTGCAGCTGAGTTGGATCATGTGATGGCACCAAATTCTTGGGGATGATGTGCTAATTAACAAAAAAAAGTACTATTATAAGTAATAGTAGTAAATGCAAGAAAATACAAGTAGAAATAACACTTACAGTCAGTATTGTAGAGTCATCAATATCCCCATTTTCATCAAACATTACTGCCTTTTTTTTCTAGCCTCATATTCCTTTTGCGTCTCTTGTTGCTCCATCTTCTTTCTACTAGGTTTTCTTTTCCTTTTGCCTGTATTAGGAAACTACATGAACGAGAAAAGGACATACGGCTCAATCGTGGATGAAGGAACAAGAAGAAAAATCAAAAGGACATACAACTCGATCATGGACATCCGCACTTCCGGATCAAACCCCAATTTTGTCTATGAATGCATCTAGATTTAGAACCCTAAATCAGTCAGGACCCGTACCGTACTGCGGAGAGGCGGCGCTAGGATCTCGTTGTTGCGCGGGTGTGGCCTCGAGATTGGCCTCGGCTGTGCCTCCGTTGGGATCTGGTGGCGCACCACCCATCTTCCTCGACGACGGCCGCGCCTACATCGCCAATCTGGCGGTAGAGCTCGAGTCGCCCAAATGTAAACTGCTTCTCCTACGTGGCCTTCTAATTGTGTGTTTTTACCTTGGCTGCTCTGGTTGGAGTATACTAATCTGGGAGGGTGTTTTTTGCAAATTGTACCGACGGCGCCGTCACGGTGTGACCAGATTGCACGCATGTGGCAACTTTGTGATCCGAATTCACGATTTGCAAGTTTATGACCAAAACGCACATCCACGGCAACTTCATAGACCAAATTAATGTTTTCTCTTAATTTCTCGGTAAGAAGTCACGCGTGCGCTTATAGAAGGAAAAAATCTTGTTGGGCAAGCCATCAAAAGCAAGGAAGAAAGCTGGAATGTGTCCATTTTAGAGCACCCGCTAGTGACATGTGGTCGTGCATGCTTTTGGGTTATCTTGATGGTCACACCTCGCCATCCATCCACCCTATCTTTCGGTAATGGCCTCTCCTCTCTTTTGGACGGTCTAATTGTGGCTTTATTTAAGCGAAGGCACACTTGACAGCACAACAGAGAGCAGGAAGCAGGAGGAGCAGGTTTTTTTTGTAAGCATGTGGAGACCAAAGAATAAAAGAAAGACAGAGAGCCGAGGCGAACAGGAAGGATGCTTTGCCCTTCCGTTGCTTCTTCCTCTGCCGTTCGCGAGCCCACCGCACCACGCCGCGACGGAAAGCGGCAGAGGGGAGCTGCTCTGTTGGCCCGTTCGGTTCGTGCGTCCGCCCGTCCACCGGAGCGAAAGCAAAGAATATTTCTCGTGTTCTGGAGACGAGCGCTGGCTTGGACGACTCGAGTGGACTTTTTTGATCCGGCGACGCCGGTGATTCCCGGAATATAGTTTTGAGGTGACGCCTGCGTGCCTGCCCGCCTAATGACTTTTTCTGCCCCAACGGAACAAGCGCAAAGAGACAACATTTGAACTGGAACGGACGGACGGACGGGTCTCTGACGGGTTAGTGTTGTTTTAAGAGGGTGCTTTGGTCGGGAACCCAACGATTATTAAGGGGCGCCGCAACTCGTCGACCTGCTGTCAGTACGCGCGCAAGAAAACGGAGAGGAGAAAGATGGAGCGACTCGAGACCAGCCAAGCATTTTGACTCGGTGCTTTTTTTTCTACAGTGGTGTACTACATACTCCACTGCGGAGTTCCAGGCTGCAGAGTGCAGAGTTTTATCGGCAATTGGCAGGATCCGAAGCGAACGACAAGACAACACCTGGCCTGAGGGATGGCCAGCATGCGTCGTCGCATCCTGCGCCGCGACGCACCGTGCTGCTGTTCTGCTGCCGCACGACCCTTGGCAGCTTAGCTTAAGGCATCTCCACGGCGCCCTCTTAAATAAGTAACCCCTCCCGGCGCCGCGTGGAGGCGCTGCCGACCACAGCCAACAGACCCCTCCTTTTCTATCTACCTACCTCCTGTCGTCGCCACCGAGGACGTCACCGGACAAATCCCTGGTGGCGCGGTGGCGGCGGCGGATCTCCTCGGCTGCGGTCAAATCGAGGCGACGACGATCCTGTCTCGGTTGATAAACGGCGATGTGGCGGAGTAGTGGCGACCAAGGACGTCACTGCATGGCGGCGGCTAGAGATCGGTGGGTGGCGGCGGTTTTGACGGGTCTGATCTGGCCCGACGGGCTCGGATGGTCCTAGATCCTGATCTGCTGTCTGTTGTATTATCTCCGACGACGACATTGGTGCACCTAGATTACTCCTGCGGCATGAGGACGCCTACGTCAACGGACCTAGGCATGGTGGCAGAGGCATCCTTTTTTGCCGGATGTGGTCGGCCAGGACTGGTTCTGGTGTTTTTTCCACATCTAGTCCCACCCACGAGTTGGGGTGGCGGTGCTACCGGTGAAAACCGAGCTCGACTCTGGTCATGGCAGGCGATGGCGGCACATCTGTGTCGCTTCGTTGTTGAAGGCATCATTATCGCAGCTCTCATGACCCCCCTCGAGCTACTCCGGGAGAACCCTAAGGCCTTCGTTTCGGGCGATGGCGGCGCATCGGTGTCGCTCTCTCTCTTGGGAGCATTGCTTGTGGAGCAACGCTAGATGGAAGAGGCGGGAGAGGTGGTGCTACTTGGCACCGTGGTGGTGTCGGTGGCTGGTGTGGCGAGAGTCTGCGCATCGATCTACATGCTGACGAAGGGTTGGCGGAAGATAATGAAGGCGGCCACATCCGAAGCATGTGTGTGGGCACCGCTCTATGGATAGGATGTGGGGTTCTAGGGCTCATTTTGCTTAAGTTCGAGCCACCGCGCTCAGGCACTCCAGCTGACGAGTGGCAACAGTGAGAGTGACCATGGGACAGGGTCGAAAGAGGCAGCTAGGAGTTTCATAGATCTCGTTGGAGAGCTGGCGATACGGTTAGCGTTTTTACTCGATGTTTTGTTTTTGCGGTTCCGGTTTGTACGAACTTGGTAATGGCCAAACAATGTGGTTCTATTAATAAAAAAGGTTGCGTGTATCGCTTGAGGCAAAGGTCGGGACTCCGCTCTCCATTTCAAAAAAAAACTCCACCGGTCGACCTAAACTGCCGACCAAATGGTCTATTTGGGTTTATTTGGGTAGATCCGCGGTCACTTTTGAGTCGTGGTCCGACTTATCCGGTCAGTCGCGTCCAACGAAGCGATCTATTTGTGCGCGCATGGCAAATAGGGTCACGCATTTTTATTAAATTTAAACAAAGATAATTCGCGCTCAAATTGGTAAAGTTCATACATATTCATACGTTATTTACATTCATAATATAAAAAGTGAAAATTAACTAGCCCTAGCCCTAGCTATCGATCTTCGCACGCGCGACACCAGCGCGTCCATGTAGAGGTCGAGGTTGATGTACTCCGACGGCGTCCAGAGGTTGGCGGTGGCAGAGTCGGTGCGGGCGCGGGCGGCACAATCACCTGCTCAGGCCACGCTATCGGCGACACCGTGTGGTGGTGGAGGTGCTCCAACTCCATCCCAACCTCCGGAGCGATTCGGCGCACACCCGACAGCGGCGACGGTGGAGGCAGCTAGGCGTTTGCCTGCGCCACCACGCCGGTGAGCTGGACGACCTCTTGATAGCCGCTCCACAAGGCGTCCTCGTCCTGCACGCTGGCCGCAATGGTCTGCTCGATGAAGGTGTCCCCATCGTAGCCCCGGGCCAGGACCTCCCGCTCCTTCGCCATTAATGTCGGCGCAGGAACACATGCGGTGTCTCGTTAGTCACGGTGTCGTCTCATTGGCATTTACGGCGTATATTTCCGTCGTCATCTCTGAATCGCTGCCATGCTAAGCGGTGGCTGATGGGTGAGCCAGTGGCCTGCGCCCTCATCCAGCGGCGCGACCTATCCGGCCAGCCGCGTCCACCGGCGCTATCTATTTGTCCCTCCTTTTCATTGGCGGGAGGGACTTCTCCGCCGCGCCCTTCCTTTCGCCGCCACGGTTGATCTCTGGCCCCTGCCCCTCCCACCTTCCTCGAGCCCTAGGAAAGAACACCATGGACGTCCAGCAGCCGTCACTGAGCTCTGGCGAGGTCGCGCCGGTGCAGGCAACCCCTCCGACGGGCCTACCAGATATGGCAATGGTCGTTCTCTCCGTCCTCATCCAGGATGGATGCGGGGGAGCTCCCTCCTCCGTTGCGACGAAGCGGAAGCGACAGGGCTCCATCCTCATCCAGGGTGGCAGCAGAGGCGCTCCCGTTGGTCCCGCTACTCCCCCCGCTCCCGCGAGCGCCACCATCTCGAAGCTGGCGCCGTGTCGATCAAGGCAAGGAAAGCGGTCTCGAAGCGGAAGGCAGGCCCCGTGAAACCATCTGCCGCCGTGAAATCTGGCAAAACCGCCAAATCGACCTCGGCGAGCCAATCTAGGTATGAAAAATTCGCATCCCCTCTTCCGCCGCAGCCGCTGCCAATTTCGTAGTAGATTCATACAATTGATTCGAATTGGCACTTATAAACAACGATTTGCACAAGGTTCCGTCCTCCTACGTCGATTTGTTAAATCACAATGCGGTGGACATCGACACGGCTCCGCTCGACGGCTATGGATATGAGTTGGATGGGTCACAAATTTACAACGAGGCAGATGGTGGTATCCACGGTGCATGTGAAGACGAGGAGGTGGAGGAGGTCGATGGTTCGAACGTTCCTTCCCGCCAGAGATCGAAGAATTTCACGAAATTAGAAGACGTGACTTTGATCAAAGCTTGGGAGGTTGTCTCTCTCGATATCGTGACCGGCACGGACCAAAATGGGAAGCGATGTTGGCAAAGGATCGTGTCATGGTATTGCCGACACGTACGCCATAGGGGTATCCCAACGGCGAGTTTAGAGACGTGGGGGAAGGCGGAGAGCATCCGGGGCGGCCTAACACAGTTTACCCAGGTTCTGATCTCACGACGGTGGCGAGATCCTACTCCTGCTATAAATCATTATAATGACAATACGCCGAGTTACATGGCGGGGTTCGCTGTGTGCGAGTAGTGCTATGCACTTGTCTGTTGTTGACGCTATGTCTATCGTTTCCCTAAAGGCTCCCGTAGGCCGGCTTATAAAGGCGCCAAGACCTAGGGTTACAAGGAGAGTCCCAACCGGATAGAGTTACAAATTCCTAGACTAATATGTAAACTATTGTCTTGTCCTCCAAGTCTCTAGCTTCCACCTTAGGCGGTGGCACGTCGTATTCCTTCATCCCTGCTGGACCTCCGGCTTGTCTACTCAGCAACTTGGGCGCCCGGTTATGCCATAGGCCTAACCACCACATGTGGGTCACCCGGGCTTGCCTGTATGAGACTATGCCGTAGGTATACCTATTTGCACAACAGGTCAAGGACAAGTTCTACCAATTCATGCATTCTCTTCCAAATACGATTCCACGAACTTATCGATCACTCCAAGGTCGTTGGGATTTCATAAAGAACACTTGTGCCCATTATGCTGGATGCTTGGAGTTTGAGGAGCACCACCAAGTGAAGGTTGTGGGTGACTATGTGAGTGCTAATTTATGTCCAATTCATATGAAATGCTAGTAATGTTTCTTGCATCTCATAGTTTCTTTACATTTCATAGGAGAATATTGCAAAATAGAGGTTCTTGGAGATGGATGCTTCGAAGCGCAAGGCGTTCACCCTTGAGCATTGTTGGCTTTTGCTCTAAAGAAGTGACAAATGGAAGTTGAGGGAGCAATAAGCACCACCGAAAAGAGGCTCCCTAATTCAATTGGATGATGAAGCTCCACCGGGAGGGAGAAACAAGGGCAAGCCTGATGGCAAAGGAGAAGCTAAAGAGACAAGCCGAGTATTCAAGTTTGAGAGAGAAGATATATATCATGGTGAGCTCAAATGAGATGATGGTCGCCAAGACTTTGGAAGCAAAACTTGCTTTGGCCGAGAAGAGAACACCTGAGCAGCAAGCGAGGTGGGAAGCACTCCGGCAAGATAGTTTGCGCAAGGTGGTCGTTGAGGAGAGGAGGGCAGAAGTCAAGGAAAACAAGGCATGACCTTGGAGTGGCATGATCAAGCAAGGAGGGACATGTACTGAAAACAATATCATGACTATGAACTGAAACGACATGGGCGAGCTCACATAAGGAGTTTGTTAGAGTTGCTCTTAATTGGACCGTGGTCGTCGTATGGAAAAAATGGCTTCTACTTTTGAAAGGATTTGTTTATTTTAGTTTCTGAAGCAGCATGGGAATGGGCAGTGCTCGATATAATCAAGAATCTCAGAGCTCACGAGGGACTATATTGATTTTCCGCCCTGCTTCTTAGAGAATGTGGTACACTGGTACGAGTTGGCGTGGTACTAGCATTTTATCTCCGCTCACCAATCCATGTACACAAGACGCAGTAACAAGTGTGTTACCACGCTACAGTTCATGAGAAGCTCGAGAGCCTTCCCCTCCCTTCCGGGCCAAACCCGAGCCCTCTTCGGTGGCACTGCCGACCGAAGATGGCGGAGGGGAGGTGCCGGTGTAGTTTGTAGGAGTAGTTTAGAGTTTTGCCCTGTTTGGGCGGTTTGGAGCAGAGCTTGGCGTCGATGCGGCCTCACCCAAGCGCTAGGGTTTCTCTTTCTTCTTCTGCTGCTTATCTGGCTGGAGCTCGCGGCGAGGGAGAAAAACACTGTCTCCGTTAATAAGGTAGTGGTCGTGGACCGTCGGGTGGTGTGGGGTGGCTCTAAGGCGTTGGTGCTCCTGTCCATTTGTGGCGGGGAGGACCGATCTTGGTGAGCTCTTGGTGCGGGCTTGCTTCTCCTGGCCGGCCGTGGAGGCGAGGAGGAGAAGGAGTGGCGCGGGGGTTGCCCCGTGCAGCTCAGATGGAGGATGGGCTCGTCGCGGAGGAAGTCGGCGGGTGACCCCTCTGATGTCCTTCCTTGTGGTCGTGGTGGTAGACAAGAAGGGAAGAAGAGGATGGTGGCCGAACGGATTCCTCTCTGGCGGGGCTCTGGCGTGCATCGGCAAAACACGCAGGAAGCAGATCTTGGAGCTCCCAAGCGGCGACAGCTTATTGCCGGCGCTATCCTTGGCGCATGGAGCCACTCCTGGCACGGGCTTGATGCCCTGTGCATCTTCTTCCTCCAGGTGTGGAGGATCTTCTCCGACCGTGAGAGGGGAATCATCACTGGCATCGCCCCAAGTGGCAAGTTCCCCGGTGGCGGCGCAGGTGCCCAGCCTCGTCGGTCTTGTAGCAGCGGCGGAGGCGACCCGGGACCTGATTGCTTTTTGTATTTTTGTTCTAGGGTCCTGTTAGCAAAAGTTGAGGCTTTCTCTTTTATTCCCCGGTTTGATAGGGGCCTCAATGTAATCTTGTACTGCTGTTTTTTATAATTAATGCTTCCAGGGCCTTCGGGCCTTAAAAAAAAACAATCCATGTACACCCATAGTCCTTTCTGTAAATACTAAATATGGACATACTGTATTAACACACACTGTACGTCACGTACGGACGTAATAAAAACATTGTACGGTCACTCCTCTACAGCAAAGTCTTAAGAAAATGTAAGTTGCTAATCCACCATAATCATCCTTGTTAGCTAGTGGCAACGCGTTTCATTGTACTACTATAGCTACATGTGGGACTTGATGACGTTTTTTTTGTACTAGTGGATATATGACACTTTTTTCTGTGAGACATTTCGTGGCGAAGAAACATGTTCCATTCCCAATGGCGAACTTTGGAGGCTGATTAAACTATTTAATAGCTATAATTATTTCTAATCCTCATCAGTTTAGTCTTAATAACACTACTAATTAGAAACAATGCACCCATGTGGAGGGGGAGGGGGGGGGGGGGGGCATTGCCTTTGTCTGTTTAAACAGCCCTACCTATGCGTTTTATACTAGCCCCAACTAGGATATCATAAGTGGCATCGTGCATCATATGCATACAAAATATTTATGTATCGCTATAATTACTAATAAAATAGATTGTGTTGGTATCATAGGTAGATAAGGTAACATAGCACATAGAATTAGAAAACTAATCTTAAATAAATCTTGCACACAATTTTATATTGCGATTGTACAAAACAAAAAATAGACTAAGACTATTATACCACTACATGATACTATATATTGTGGAGATGATATCATATAATAGTATCATGTGATATACTCTCCATTGTGACTAGTTTTATTTGACAGTGTTGGAGCAGCTCGAAACTCATCACACCAAATCAAAGCCAAAACCAGTGAGACAAGTCAAGAACATCCGTCCCCTTGAATCCAGGGCCGCACCGAACCTAGGACAAGAATTTACCACCAACTCTCCTTTCCTTTCCCCTCCTCGCGCTCGCGCCTCGCCACCTTCACCACCTCTCTCGTCTTCCACACACTACACAACAAATAGACGTGAAACCGCAAGCACGCACCAGACAGATGCATCCCTTTGCTCGTCGCTCACAGGCATTGCCACGTGCCATTACTTCCTAGTTCAGCGCGTTCGTCCATGCGCGTCATCTCTTTGTCCTCCCCTGGCCCGCTAGCCAGTGGGTGAAAAACCCTAACCCCGCTCGAGAAAGCTTGGGAGTGAGTCGGATGTCACTGACCTTGACGATGATGAACCAAGCACGGGCGCCCCGCATAATGGTCGTGCCCTTCAGCCAAAAGGCCACAAGGCCAACAAGCAAGATCTCCAATGCCAAGCCACCATACTTGCATTGCAAGAGACCTTGAAAGGGTTGCTTCAAAGAAGGAGAAGGCAAATGCCGAGAGGGAGGAGAGGCGCCGCCTAGAGAAAGATGCCGCCATTGGTTGCTTTGTTGACCTCATAAAAAGAACTCTTGAGGTGGAAGAGATCGATGCCCGGTCAAGGGCCAAGGAGGTCGAGGAGACCAAACTCATTATGATGGACTGGACCATCTTGGATCCGGCTCAAAGGAGTTGGTTTGAGAAGAAGAAAATCTACATCCACGATCGCCAAGTGTGATCTCATCGATGATCTATCGTCGTGAGATTCACCTCTTTTGTGCATTTTCTATCAAACTTATGTTATTTTGCACTATAATACGATATTGTGGCCTTTGAACTATGATATTTGATAATTTATTTGCTATTTTTGCCTATTTTTGTTGTCAATTAGATGAAATGTGTTGACAATTGACAACGCCAATTGATCAAATATTTGAAAAAAAAGCTATCTGACAGTCTGGCCAGAATGGATCGAGCCCACTGGGAGCACTCCAACCCAAACGGACAAAGATCAAAACGGCATGTTTTCGTGTTTCCGGGACTAACCAAATGCACCAATTAGGACACATCTCATGTCCAAAATGAGTCGGTCCGTTGGAGATGCCCTAACAATCGTCTGCGTTTAGACCGTGCGTGATCACAACTTTTCTTTCTATCACTGACAAGGACTCGAAGAGAAGTTACTAGATTCTGCAGTAGGAATTTCTTCACTCTCATCCTCCAACAACATGATTAACAAACAAGGTTGTGGTGTAGTATGCCAGCCCGTCATCATCTGCATCCCGTGTGGTCTGTACTAGGAGCAACACTTGGAGTACAACTTGTAACATCTGACGATCGAATCATCACATGCCACTAACACCAGACCAAGCGAGAATCTCGAAATGTAGCTATACAGGATCGTGACATCACCATTAAACTGCAGCAGTACATGCGTACTAGATTAGAGTAGAACGGCGTTGCGCCGGTCGCTTGCACCAGGATGAGATTCCCGTCAGAGCGTGAGAGAGAGTGCTCCCGCCAGTGGAGCCCATTCTGATTAGTGGATGGATTCTGCCGTCTCGCAAGGTACAACTTCTCGTGCCTTTCGGTTGGTCGCCGATCGGAACGGAGGGATGCGATGCGAGTTGGAAAGCTCAGTCGCAGCTACCGGTCTTCCATCTAATCTTTCCTCCTTATCCAGGGGAAACTACTATCTTGGAGGAGTCTGATGTTTCTTTTTCTTTTGCGGTTTAAAATGGATCTTTATTAGATAGCAGGGATTACAGGAGGTTCGCGCTCAATTTCCTAAAAAACAACTTCAGGTCCAGAGACAAACCATGTGACAGTACGCCGCTCTGTTCTTGCAAAGTTTGCAAGAAGGTGTCCAGCCCTAACTAGTCCTCGATCCACTTTTACAATTGAACACCGATTACTAAGACTAATAAGCTCTTTAATATCTTTAACTAGGTTTGTATATGGAGAACGATCTGGTTGAGTAGCTTGCACCATCGCCACCAAGTCGCTACAGTCTGTCTCAATGATTATTGGCTGTTGACTCTGGGCCAAGGACAAGCCTAGGCCCTCAAGGCAGGCTAACAGCTCCGCCTCCAAACAATCTGCACATTGCATGTGGTAACGACAAGCAGAGAGAATGATGGCCCCAGTGTCGTTTCTAAGAATCATGCCAGAGCCTGCCTCATTATCTTTAAAAGATCCATCCACGGTGAGTTTGATCGATCTGATAGGCGGTCTGATCCAGGGAGTAACAGGATGAGTTTCCTCCTTGGTGGAAGCAGGTATCTGTGTCATGACAATGACATGTTTTCCTTTGATGATTTCATCAGTGGAGAGCTTCTGCACATTACGAATAGTGCTCAGATAGCTGCATAGAAAGTTTCTGGAGCTTTGGATACTAGGCAATGGCTTCTCATGCGTTGCTTCGTTGCGACAGTGCCACACCCTCCACGCCACAAGTAATGTAGTATCAATAAGCTCCTTAGGAATTTGAGCAATGAACGACCGGAACCAGGACTGAGCGTGACACTGAATATCACCAACAAGCGGAAGGTGCCAGCAACCTTGCATTCTTGTCCATAACAGTTTCGCATGTGGGCACCTGAATAGAGCATGTGTCGTGTCCTCGAGTTCACGATTGCATATTCTGCACCATCCAGTAACTTTCATCCCTCTACGTAATTTGCCATCCTCGGTAGCCAGTGCACTTGATGCTGCTTTCCAGGCAAATAACTTGACTTTCGGTGGCACCTCTGCCTGCCAAATCCTCCTCCAACATTCGTCATTTCCATCTGGGCATGAGCTAGTCGAGGCAAAGGAGCATTGAGACGGCTGCTCGGATAGAGCAAGTTTATAAGCACTACGAACAGTGAATAGACCGTTCTTTTCCGGCTGCCATGCAATGATATCATCGAATCCCCGCCTAGATAATTTAATAGTCAAGATGACATCAGCATCTATTGGAGAGAAAATCTTCCGTACCAAATTACTCCTCCAGGCACCCTGCTCATCAATCAGTTGTGACACGTAACGGATGCGCCTCTTGCCGCGGGGAGTTAAAACTTTGCCATATGTTCTCCTTGGAATCCAACTGTCCCTCCAAACACGGATCTTTCTACCGTTTCCCACTCGCCAAATTAGTCATTTTTTCAACAACTCCAAACCATGTGTTATAGCAGTCCAGGTCAAAGAAGGGTTGCCTGAAAAAACTGTGTCAGTGATATCACCATGCGGAAAATATTTTTCCTTCAGGACTCTAGCACAAAGACTATCCGGAAATGCAATAAGCCGTCAAGCTTGTCTTGCTAGCAAAGCTTGGTTAAACAGTCGCATGTCTCGAAATCCAATTCCACCTTGGTACTTAGATCGGATAAGCTTGTCCCAACTTAACCAGTGGGTTTTGCGTTTACCACGCTCCGAACCCCACCAATAATTCCTTATGAGCTTGGTCAGATCATCACAGACAGAAAGAGGAAGTTTAAACACACCCATAACATACGTGGGAATTGCCTGTAATATAGTCTTGATATGGATATCACGTCCGCATTGGGCTAGCATGCCATCGCCCCATTCAATTAGCTTCTTACACAATCTTCCTTGTAGAGATTCAAAGCGACCTTTATGCATTCTACCAGTAGGCGTCGGCAAGCCTAGGTATTTATCTTCAAAACCATCTGACACCACCTCCAATGTGGTTCTGATCTCTTCTTGCACCTCCTGAGTACAACACGTGGAAAACTGAACGGAACATTTACTAGGATTAATTAATTGCCCAGTCCCTTTCTCATAAGCATCAATAATCTACTTGACTCGTGTAGCTTCATCTGTGGATGCCCTGAAGAACAGGAGGGTGTCATCCGCAAACAACAAGTGTGAAATACCAGGTGCAGCACGACACACCTTAATTGGAGTGACACGGCCTTGATCAACTTCATGTTTTAGCAAGGAAGATAAACCATCAGCCACAAATAGAAATAAAAAGGGGGAGAGAGGATCTCCTTGCCTTAGACCACGCGTAGGAGAAAATGCTTCCAACAAGGTTCCATTGAATTTGACAGAATACCTCACCGTGGTAACACACGACATTATCCATTGTATCCACCGATAAGAAAACCCCATTTTATGCATTGTATTCTCCAGAAACGCCCAATCAACTCTGTCATAAGCTTTAGATAAGTCCAGCTTGTAAGCACAGAAAGAAGAATCCATTGACCGACCATGTTCCATAAAATGCAAACACTCGAATGCCAAAAGCGCATTATCAGTAATTAACCTCCCTGGGACGAATGCGCTTTGATTCTCCGAGGTTACCTCATTAAGCATCGGTCTCAACCGATTTACAAGGCACTTGGAGACCACCTTGTACAAGACATTGCATAGTCCTATGGGGCGGAAATCTTTAAGCTCCATAGGATTCTCACATTTAGGAACCAACACAATGGAAGTATCATTCACCCCATCCGGCATAGACCCAGATAAAAAGAAGTATTTCACCGCCTTTATGATATCAATTTTCATGGTGTCCCAATTCTTTTGATAGAAGCGTGCCGGGAAGCCATCCGGACCCGGGGCTTTAATCGGGCCAATCTGGAAAAGGGCATCACCAATCTCTTTATCAGAGAAGTCAGCACACAAGGTGACACTCATAGTATTAGTAATCTGAGTGGGAACTAAAGATGAGATAAAATCTCCATTAATACTAGGATCTCTCGTATATAGGGATTTAAAATATGAAACTGCCATCCGTTCCATATCTGTAGGTACTGTCTGAATAGCCCCATTCGAGTCCCTCGTCTTAACAATTTTGTTCCTTCTTGCCCTCCAAACTGACTTCTGGTGAAAGAACTTCGTGTTTCTATCACCTTCCCGTAGCCAGTCAATACGGGAGCGTTGCAACCAAAGCATCTCCTCTTTGTAGAGGAGTTCGTTCATGGAGTCTGTCGCTGCACGAATCTCATCTCTAGCTGCATTATTTTCATGCAGCTGCTTAAGTTTGTCTCTCATAGTCGCCAGCTCCCTAGTAACGTTTCCAAATTTTTGTGTCCCCATGCCTGCAGCTTGCCCATGACACCTCGTAGGCCCTTGTTTATTGATCCCAAGTCTGAAATCTGTCCCATATCCTTCCAAGCCGAATCAATCAAATCCTTAATGGCCTGATCACGTTCCCAAAAAAATTCATATTGCATGCACTTTCTATGATGTTTCGGCCTTTCCTCCACTGCCATATACAGAAGGATGGGATTATGATCAGAACACGGCGATACTAGATGCACGACTGAAGACTCTGAGAAGATGTCACGCCAAGTATCATCAGCAAGCACTCTGTCAAGCCGAACGCGCACATTGGCAATCCCCGCTCGCCTATTATCATATGTGAATGGTAATCCAGAAAAACCCAAGTCGTGCAGGTTACAGACTTGCAAACAGTCTCGGAAAACAGCCATTTGAGCTTCTGAGCGGGGAATAACTGAGAAATGTTCATACTGCCAAAGAGCCTCATTAAAATCACCCATCAGGACCCACGGTAGGGCTGAGGCTGCACGAAGGGTGGACAGACTCGTCCACATTCGATGTCGGTTTTCAACACGTGGTTCTCCGTATACAAAAGTGAAGTGGATCAGCGGCTCCCCAGGTGAGAAGCGAATATATGCGTCAATGAATCTTTCATTCGCCTCTTTAATATCCACAAATATATCCTCATGCCAATATAACGCAAGACCACCACTCAGACCATTACAGTCCACACCGTAGAAGCCTCGCATCCCCAGGCGGCCGCGAAGACGCCGCATACGCTCACTTTTCTGTCTAGTCTCGCACAAGAAAATGAGCCGGGAATTATGTGTTCTTCGCAGAACAATAAGGTCTCGAACTGTCGTAGAATTCCCTGCACCACGACAGTTCCACCCCAGGCAACTCATTGGGCCCGGCGGTCATCCTCGAGGGATGCCGCCGATCCAGCTGAAGCATTAGAAGTTGTTTTACCATCACTATTCTTGAGCCTATTTTTGTCACTCGGGTCTCCCCCTTTCAAGGACTCATCCTCTAATCCTGATTGACGAAGCACAGCTGATCCAACCAGCCCGACCAAACTAGGAGCTAGAATGTTCTCCTGATATACCTCTTCTCCTTGCTGGAAGGCCAACCGCTTCCGCACACTCTTTTCTGCCTCTGACATAATCACATCATTAGGTTTGATCGGACTAGTTGCCGTGTCGACCAACTCACGATCGGTAGTCATAACAGCTTTATTGTTTCTTTCTGGATGTGCACGCCAGTCTACCCAATCTTCACGTCCTCTGCCTGGGTTCAGTGTAAAACCACAACGGCCTCGGCCTTCCCCATTTGCAGGAGGGCAACGACCCAAAGGAGTAAAGTTGACACCACGACCACCACGTGAACCACCCCGGAGCGTAGCTGCAGTACGACCCCGAGTAGATGGAGGATTCACATAGATCCACTCGCCATATTTCAGATTTTGTTCCTCAAAGACACCATTGCCACACTCTTTATGTTGATGCCCTACCAAACCACAAGCATAACACATCTGCCCCAACTTCTCAAATTTAACAGTGAAAAGAGTACGTTTCCCACCAAGGGAAATCGACAAGAACCTGGTTAAGGGTTTCCTTATATCCTGGATGATACGAGCACGCACATAATCGCCACGAAAACCACCAGTAGGGTTCATCTCGAGGGTTTTAACATCCCCACAGGCCCGGGAAATAAGTGTTTGGATTACCTCCTTCTTCCTAAACCCCTCTGGAATTTTGTGAACCTGGATCCATATAGGCATAAAGTTTAATTCCACCGCATCCGGATCAGAAAAACCATCATATTCAGCCATGATTACCGGCCAGTCGCGAAACAGCCATGGACCACGCTCCATCACTTTTTCCCAATCACCAAGGCAAAAACACTGAATAACAAAGCGATTCTCCGCAATTGCACGAATATTAATCTCACGAGCGGGATTCCATGCGTTCTGCATCTGGATGAAGAAAGCTTCATGGCTAAAACTTTTACTACACAACACCTTGGCCACTGCCATCCATCTTGTACAATCAGCAATGACCGGGTCATTCACGTCAATAACCAGATCGTCAAAATCCTCCTCGTCTAGGGCGAGTTGATCAAACATGGATCCGATCCCCTCGTCAAACCTAGAAGATTGACTCGCTGCTGAGAACTCCCTATCCTCATGCCTCTGCGACCCTTCGCCCTTTTCCTCCTCAGCACACGGCGCAGCCTTGCCTGAGTTTCCGCTCGCAGCCGACCTTGCATCAGACATCGCGAGATCGGTTATCAAGAACACCCTACCCCCAGGGGAAATTGATACTGCCAGATCCCTACAACCGCCCTTCACAGTAGGCTCCCTCCGGGATGGATAGGGCTACGAACTGGACGGAGATCGGACGGAAGACAGGTTGTACGTGGACTCGCCGCCGATCGCCAGCGGGAGGACTAAAACCCTAAGGGGTACGTGAGTCTGATGTTTCTTGTTGTTATGTCAACTGTATCGTAAGCGTTTGTATATCATACTCCCTCCGTTTTAAAATATAAGATGTTTTAGGTTTGTGAAGAAGATGTATCTAGACTTGTTTTAGTGTGTAGATTCATCTCAAACATAAGTGAACCTATATACTAAAAGTAGTCTACATACATTTGCTTCATAAAGCTAAAACATTTTATATTTTGAAACAGAGGGAGTATATGGCTATGATGTATACATATATTTAGTGACGTCTCAGACATTGTTTTGGAGGTTGGTTAACTGCACCTAATTATAATGATGTGACCGGCCATTCAAATTAGACACGCGTCATCATCCAAACTAAAGTTAACCAGTGGTAGGGCAGTATTAATTCCAGGTTTTCTTTAAACAAGCTATAGCTTGGTGTGCCCTGTTCTTCTTGTGCACACTTGTTGCAACATAAGAAGACACGGCCTTCTCACGCATGTGTTTATACAAGGAAAAGATCTTCGGCAAGCCATCAAAAGCATAAGTAAGCAAGAGAAAAAGCCGGAATGTGTCCATTTTAAGTTAATTGAATAAAACTATCACAATTCGGACCGTCAGTAAAAACATTGGTAATTTTGGAGTTGGTATCAACTTTTAGGTCACAACATTGTGAATCGGATTAATTCACGGCTAACGGCATTTTGACATCAGCCCTGACGATTGGGGCCCACCTGTAAGTGATGTGTTGGCGACTCGTCTCTAGAAAGAGCTGAGGTGGAAGTAGGGCATGTAGGGTTCGCAGCATAGAAAATAAAAAATTTCCTATGATGGGAACAACTAAGTACCAAGATCTATCTACTAGATACAAGCAACGGGTGGATATACATCCATAGAATACATACCCTCGAAGACTGAAAAACGTTAACGAGGTTGTACTCGTGGATGATGTAGTCGAAGCTTGCTGACCTCAAGATCGAGAAGAAGTCCATCCGGTCCATCCGGTCCAGCATCACCAAGTCCAGCACCGCAAAGCAGTGGTGCATCCGTGATCGCACACACGTTTGGGTATCCCGACAATCTCCGTGCCCTCGCTCTAGCGAAGCAGCGAAAGAAACAAATCCTTCCAAAAAAGCCATCGAAAACATGCATCTCGCTGATCCGAGACCATGGGAAAATTTTAAAGGGGGGGAGATCATTCACGAGAAGGTGTGATAGTGAAGGAGGAGGAGGTGCTCCTTATATAGGAGGGGGGCAGCCTAAGGGGGCATGGTCGCCGGCCATAGAAGGTTCCCTCACCTCTCCCTCATTCATGTGGTGGAAGCTCCACTCACATAAAGATGACCATCCATTTTCTCCACTCAAATTCCCATTAAATTTCTACCAAATTTAAAGTAATCTCTCTTTAAATATAACTCTTTTTATTTATTTATTCAGAATTTTGTTAATTAATTTAATTAACAAATATTCACATAAAACCCCTTACAAGATTTCAATTTCACATGTAGAACCAGTTTCAGGAATTTCAACCAAAACAATTTCGGTGTCTAGTGAAATAATTTCCTGCGCTTTCTTTTTCTTTTCTCTGGCATATTATTTGCTCTGAATGGTGTCAGTATTCCTTAAGTGTGTCACCCTACGGTTCGCGAATAATGCAGACATGATCAAACCCCATCTCCAATCAATAATCAGCAGCGGGACCTGAAGATCCGTACTGACTTCTACACATTCAACGATGACTTCTGTGATCGTGCGAACATTATACGCATGTAACTCAATCTCTTTGTCTCGCGATATATTATATGTCCGAGATTCTATCATCGGTATCTCCATACCTAGTTTGATCTCATTACTGACATGTACTCTTTTCTCATTCCCGTGATATAATATTCTAGTGATCAAATCACTTGCTTGCAAGCTAACTAATGTGATATCACCAAGAGGGTCCAGAGTATATCTATCAGTCATCAGGATGGACAAATTACAGTCTTAATCCATGAGCCTCTACATAACACCTTCGTAGCACAGGACCCATCTTTATAGTCATCCTGTTACGGTGTGATGTTTGATGTTATCAAGATACTCTTCCAGTGTTAGTGATTGACATGATCTCGTGGTCTAAAGATTAGGATTACTTCGTATGATATTATAGCAATATAAACATAATGACTTTGATCGTAATGATATACTTCGGATGAATGTTCATCACATCATTCCAACAATGTTGTGACCTCGTTATTAACAACATTCAATGTCCATGATCAGGAAACCTTTGATCATCTTGTTAACTCAACGAGTTAGTTTATAAGAGAGGCATAACTAGGAACCTTTTATTTGTTTATTAAACACAAATGTATTAATGTTTCCGTATTAATACGATTATAGCATACAAAATAAATATTTATCATATACAAGGAATAAGATAATAACCACTTTATTATTGCCTCTCGGGCATATTTCCTTCAGTCTCCCACTTGCACTAGAGACAATAATCTAGTTTGCGTATTGAACACATATGGATTTCTGGTGTTGCATATACGCGATTGCTAGTGTTTAACATAATCTCTCGATCTGATACTTTCAAGTCCATGTGTATTTGCATGTCTTTGAGTCTTCATGCATCACTCATTCTCTAATGAGATGGCATTGTATAAATTTGGTCTTTTGGTGAGACCTTTAGTTACTTGGGGTTAAATCATGTCGATACTATTGTCATACAATATATCTTTAGTGTTATCCCATTGTGAACCACACCTTTGTTTGATAACAAACTACTTGACACAAATGCCCTCCTTTGTTGCTACTATAGCAAACATATACTTGAATTTTGTTGTAGTATCTGTCACAGTGTCTTAAATTTGGAATTCATTCAAATCCATCATGGAATCTCCTTTCCATTACATTGTGTCACCCATAGTTTAAATTGAGATAAAATTAATTTGTATCTTGTGACAGAACTACTGTCATTTGACAATGAACTATTTGACTCTTATACAAATAGAATATATTCTTAATTCTTACACAAGATTATAAGAATATCCTTACTATCATCCAATGATCATCTTATGATTCGTTCTAGTATATGCTCATAACACTTAGAGCATAGAATATATCTGGATGTGTATATATCACAGTATGATTGGTCAAAACATTCTTGTGATTTCACTCATCAAGTGTCAAAGCACCTGAATCTTGTTTCACTTATCGAGTGTTAATACACTTGAGTCTTGATTCAATTATTTTCCATGCGACAAGAACTTTTCTTGTCGTTTCCATATTGATCTCATTCAATATCTCATATATATATGTATGTCTGGCACAACCATATTGGCGTCACAATCTATCCGTATAGACATTCATGCCTAATATTCGGGTTATTGCCTAAGTCTTTCATCGAAATGAAATTCTTAACCTTTATCAATTAAAAGATATATCATTTCCAATCAACAATATGTCCTACACATAATGTATTAGAAATGTGTCTCAGCGCTTCCACTTAATTTCTTGCAAATGAAAGCATCTTTATCGTCTCCTGATGAAATTAAACTTCTTTGACAGTTTTATCATGGTGAAGATTTCAACTCCGCGATGATTACTTCAAGCATTGAAGTTTGCATGCCCTTTTAGCATCCTTTGAATTAATAAAACCCTTTGAATCGTGTCATGCACACATCCTAGGTAACCATTCTATTAGAAGAACTTTGTTTTGTTTGTTCAATTACCATATACCAAATTATATATAGTGATTGCTACATTAATCCGTACAGACTAAAGATCGCTATGAAAGATCAAATCTTTTCATAGTCAAGTCCATGAAAATTATCGTAAAATACTTTACAACATGTCCACGATTTCATAGATGTGAAACATCCATGTTAGTTTCTTTATAGATCCAAATATGACCGATAGGTTTTTACACCTTTCTGGAGGGTCTTCCATGTTTAAAAAACTTGATTTCTCATGTATGGAACTATCACAGATTATATGGCTTCAAGCCATTTGACGGAGTCAGGGCCCATCATCGCTTATTTGTATGTAGTCGATTCATCATTGTAAAACAATAATGATTTACTCTCTAATCTTAGTATTTGATTGTTTACCCGATCTACTTGGTTCAATAGGAACTTAGATCTTCGTGACCATAACCTTTGAGGCACATAAGCTATGAGCATTATGGCTGCCTCCGGAACGATTTCCGGCGCTGCGTAACTCAACACATTTAGCTAAGGTTCATCAACCTTATCAAAGTTCTATTGTCCTCACACTTAACTTTTATGAAAAATTCTTTCTCAAGAAACTTGACATTGAAAGCGACAAACTCTTTTGTCCTCGGTGTTATGGAGGAATACCCAATGGTTATTCGAAATAACCTACAAAGACATGACCATCCGACTTTGGTTGTAAACATCTTACTTATGCATATCATACCAAAATTTAAGAAAGGACAACTTGGGGTTTATCCCAAACCACAACCTTTATGGTGTCATTTCAACGGATCACGATGGTGCTCTTTTCAGTGTAAAAGCGGTAGTCTTTAAAGCTTTAATCTTTTAAAACATAATGACAGTTTTATAAATAACACCTTTGATCTAACCATGTCAAACAAGGTTTCATTACATATCTCAAATACTCCATATTCCTATGGTGTTTCAGGAGATGCAAATATATGTGTTTTGCTAAACTTGGAACTCAAATAAATTCCTTTATGAATAAATCATAAATTATTTATTTTCTTGTTACAATGATTTTCCACTTCATCTTAAAAGTCTTTGAATATATTTAAATATTTCATACTTCTTCCTCATTAAGTGGATATTCACTCAAATTCCTGCTGAAAGCATATGAAGTTGAAATCCATCGCTTATGACTACACATAATGGAGTACATACATCGATATGTATAAATTCCAATAATTTAGTCGCTCGTTCTTCTTTGGCCTTTGGACGAAGTTTTAATCCCGAGAAAAGTCTCACAAGCGTCATTTGATCAAATCAAAGACTCCAAAAAGTCCATTAACATGGATTTTCTTCATGTTTTTCTTTCCAATATAATTTAAACGGTGATGTCACTTCGTAAGTGATCTTTCAATCATTTATCTTGTGACTTTTTAGCATTAGGTTTTATGGATGTGATTTCTCCAACTAGATTTGTAAATTATCCATCTTATATCGAATACGGTAATCATTTGAACAATTTTTGTTTTCATAATACCTGATTAAATAATAATTATTAAAACAAATCTTGAAGGCAAGCTTTAACATCAACGACAAATACAAACAACCGTTTATTTGTTTTCGATGAAAATCATCACATATTCTCTTGCTAGTTACTTAGGCTATTATAGTTCATGAATTTTGTTGTTCTGTATGATATTTCATATCAACCAATTCGGTATCCAATACCCAAAAACCACATTGTTTAACAAGAAAATAATATAGCCATAACATGTATATCATCTATATACCTAAACTGGATACTTCTAGTCTTTTATTTTCTACCAAATATTTTATAGATTCTCTTTCATCATTTCCTTTTCCTTTTAAAAGAATCTATCAACATCAACAGTGACGCTATATACATGACACATAGTCCAAAGCGTGTATAGTAAAATACTAATACCTTTGGACTTGCACTTTGAAGTATATCACCATCATCAAATGTTTGGCGTTCTTTCAAAAAACCATTATTCAGTAATCTTTTAGTGTAGTAAACAATTTACCTACATATTCTATTCATCCTTATCATGACAACTTTCATGATCAAGCTAATGTAGCTTATAAAGGCGAATCGTGAGTATAATGTTACTTTCCAAAATATTTTTGGATGATTAGGATGTCGAGAATCTCCAACTTTTGCAAATTATCATCCAATATGAGAACATATATTATACTCTATCATATTGAAACCAAAACATTGTTTCAGATATTGTTATATCTGCCACACATGATGGTTTGTGAAACAATTATTTTAGCTCCTAGATAATCTCGATATTTAAATCAAGAATCATTGAGGAAAACATGATACTTTAGATACTAACAATGAAATTGTCACTCTTGATTTAATACTAATTATTAAACTTTACGGAGTAAACAGAGTTTGTTGAAAGTTTGCAATAGGACTTTAAACTTTAGATTGACACTCAAAACAATACGATACCAGTTCGTAAAGTAAATATCCAGAGTTTTTTAGTTGTATTATCTCAACTACAACTAAGCATAAAGTGATGAACGAATGCCAATAACTACAACAAATTATGAAAATCTACTTTGATTTAATTTATAATAAATTGAGTTCTAATAATCCAAAATAGAAATGAACTCCCACTCAAAAACGACATCTCTCGTGTCTTTTTGGTGATTACATGAACCAAATCCACTACACCGATTCCGATCATCATGTGAGTCGGTGTAGCTTTAAAGGCGAGCATTTATATGGGCATCATATCAAACATATGACTCATGTTTAACCTTTTGTCCCGTGTTCCGAGGCCATGTCTGTACATGCTAGGCTCGCCAAGTAAGAACCTTAGTATTCGCTTGTATAAAAATTTCTTACACCCAATGTATGTTCGTGGATTCAAGTACACCCGATCATCACATGATGTCTTGAAGCGGCAAAACATCGTCGGTGCATACTTAAGGGAGAACATATTTTTATCTTAATATCTAAATGAGGGATTATCTTATAATGCTAATAAAACGCCAAACAAGCAATATAAGATGCAACAAATCATCATATGTGAAAAGTGAAATGATATGTTTCTTGCACTTGATCACCATCATGTGCATCGTGGTATGATCTTTATCATTACTTTGTGTGTAAGGCCAAGGTCTATGGAATATACACGTTAGGTGTGTTATAAGAGTATAGACTATACATTCACTTACAACATTATCATATCATGACACTAGCCCAACACCAATCTAAACTAGACGCTTCTAATTTATTCATTGCAAGTTTTACATGGCTTGGGGTTTTTGAAGATAGAACCGTTCTTACCTACGAACATGGAACCAGAACGAGGATAACCAAATTATTAACAACTCGTTGTAAATTAGATATTGACTATAGTAGGAGAGACAGACACCCGCTAGCCACTTATGCAAAACTAGATGCATGTCAAGCGTGGAATAGATCTCATGTGCGAGGACATGTAAAGTTTGTCCGAGCCGCTTCATCCCACTATGCCACCAATATCCAAAGTACAAACAAGAAGCAATAACATGATCATCATCGCCCACATACTCATATATGTACTACCCGTGCAAAGCATCTACGCATAGATCCGGCTCTAATACCACTGTAGGGTTCACATCATAGAAAACAAAAAAATTGCTACGACGAGAACAACTAAGTACCAAGATCTATCTACTAGATACAAACAATGGGTGGATACATCCATAGAATACATACCCTCAAAGACCAAACATCGTTAATGAGGTTGTACTCATGGATGATGTAGTCGAATGTTTGCCGATCTTAAGATCGAGAAGAAGTCCATCCGGTCCAGCAAGTCCAGCATCACCAAGTCCAGCACCGCAAAGCAGTGGTGCGTCCGTGATCGCACACACGTTCGGGTATTCCGCCAACCTTCGTGCCCTCGCTCCAGCGAAGCAGCGGAAGCAACAAATCCTTCCAGAAAAACCATCGTAAACATGTATCTCGCTGATCCGAGACAATGAGGAAATTCTAAAGGGGAAAAAGAGATCCTTCACGAGGAGGTGTGAGAGTGGAGGAGGAGGAGGTGCTCCTTATATAGGGGGAGGAGGCATCCCAAGGGGGCATGGCCGCCGGGTAGGGCTGTCAAAAATATTCGAGCTCATCAAACAGTTTGAGCTTGATTCTCTAAAGACTCGGCTCGTGCTCGGCTCGAAACCTAAACAAGCCAAACTCAATCCTTAATTATAGTTCGCAAGCTTTTTTGGCTCGAGCTCGAGCAGTTTGATAGAGCTCGGTATAAGCGTAGAAACTAGCCCACAATTGAATCCTTCTATTTTTCTTTTGAGGAAAATGTCATAGTCTCCTAGACCATGAGTACCTCCGTGGCCCAATCGTAATTTCATAAGAGTCCAAACTCTCTGTAACGTCCAAATAAAAAAATGAAGCAGCCTACCTTTATTTGATTTGAGTACTTAAAAGGCCAAATATTTATAGCGGAGGCAGCCCATTTTCACCGCTAGTACTGTACGCCTCGAAGAGATGCTAGCAGGAAGCAGCAACAGGAAGCGACTCTCAAGACAACGTAGCATCTCTTTTAGTACCACCTCGCTCGTAGGAGAAAAGTGAAGCCTGAGCGCTGGCTATAAAAAAAAGCCACAGAATACAGTTCACCGAAGGAGACGTATCAGTGTAGCCTTACGTCAATACAAGCTAACTTGTATGCTGGCAGAAAAAAAATTAAAAAATTATATGAGCTTCTTGAGCTCGTAGAGCCCTTTACAAATCGAGCTCGAGCCCTAGTTCAAGATCTCGAATCGAGCTCGAGCCAAAACTATTGCTCCAAGGTTAATTCGAGCTTGAGCCGAGACTGTGTACTCGGTCTCGGCTCGTTGACACCCCTAGCCACCGGCCATAGAGGGTGCCTCAGAGCTTGAGCCGAGACTGTGTACTCGGTCTCGGCTCGTTGACACCCCTAGCCACCGGCCATAGAGGGTGCCTCAGCCTCTTCTTATTTATGTGGTGGAAGCTCCACTCACATAAAGATGACCCTCCATTTTCTCCACTCAAATTTTCATTAAATTTCTACTAAATTTAATGATATCTCTTTAAATAAAACTCCTTTTATTTTTTATTTAGAATATTGTTAATTATTTTAATTAACAAACATTCACATAAATCCCTTACAACATTTCAACTTTATATGTAGAACCAGTTTCGGCAATTTCAATCGAAACAATTTTAATGTCTAGTGAAATAAATTCATGCGTTTTTTTTTTCTTTCTCTGGCATATTATTTGCTTCGAATGGTGTCGGTATCCCTTAAGTGTGTCACCATACTGTTCGTGAATAATGCAGACATGATAGAGCCCGTCTCCGATCAATAATCAGCAACGGGGTCTGGAGATCCGTACTGACTCCCACACATTCAACGATGACTTTTGTGATCGTGTGAACCTTATACGTATGTAACTCAATCCCATTGTCTCGCGATATATTACATGTCTGAGATTCAATCATCGGTATCTCCATAACTAGTTTGATCCCGTTATCGACATGTACTCTTTTCTCGTTTCCGTGATATAACATTATAGTGATCAAATCACTTGCTTGCAAGCTAACTAATGTGGTATCACCGCGAGGGCCCAGAGTATATCTATCCGTCATCGGGATGGACAAATTCCACTCTTAATCCATGAGTCTATATATAACACCTTCGTAGCACTGAACCCACATTTATAGTCAGCCTGTTACGATGTGATGTTTGATGTTATCAAGATACTCTTTCAATATTATTGATTGACATGATGTCATGGTCTAAGGATTAGGATTACTTCGTATGATGTTATAGCAATATAAAGACAATGATTTTGATCGTAATGCTATACTTCAGATAAATGTTCACCATTACAACAATGTTGTGACCTCGTTATTAACAACATCCAATGTCCATGATCAGGAAACCTTTGATCATCTTGTTAATCAACGAGCTAGTTTATAAGATAGACATAACTAGGAACCTTCTATTTATTTATTAAACACACATGTATTGACGTTTTCGTATTAATTCAATTATAGCATGCAAAATAAACATTTATCATAAACAAGAAAAAGATAATAACCACTATTATTGCCTCTCGGGCATATTCCCTTGAGGACCCACATGTTAGCCATATCTTATGTTATTTTTTATTTTCCCTTCCTATTTTACTATTTAGCCTCAAGTCATCAGCGTAGCTCTCCAGCCGCGCGTGTCGCGTGTGTGCTCGTCGCCGCCGCGCTCACTGCCTCGCACGTGCAGCTGCTCGCTGGTGCTCGTGGGACTTCACGCCCGCCGCCGCCACGCTTCGCCGGCCAGTCGCGCCCTCGAGCAGCCGTCAGACGCGAGCCGCCACTCCCTGGATACAGCAGCATCCGCGGGCCGCCACCTTATCCCCCACGCCGATGAGCTCCTCCTACGCCCAGCCGCGAACTGTGACGCCATGGCCCGCTGCCACAAGCCCGGCCTCCTCGTCCCGTGCCAACGCGGACGCGCTACCCTCCATTGCAACTTCCCTCGCCGGCCGGCGGCTGCTCCCGCTACGACCAGCTCCGCCTCGCGATCGGCTGCTTCCTCCACCCGTCGGCTGCATCCTCGCTCCGGCTCCTGTGCGTCACTTCATGACCGTGCCAGCATCTCTCTTTTCCGCCCATGGCTGCCCCAGCGCTAACGTTCGGTGCCTCGGCTTCCTAGGGCTGATAGGTGCCTCGGCTTCCCACGCGCCCAACCGGTTCTATAGCCGTCGATGCGGAAGGATTGATTGGATTGGAAGAAGAAGAAGAAGGTGGATGAGGGAAAATAGGGAGGCTGACGGGTGGGATCCATTGGCAGTAAATAGTAAAATAGGAGAGAGAGAAAAAGGACATAAGATATGTCTGACAGGTGGGCCCCACTTTCACCTCAGCTTCTTCTAAACACGTGCTGCCAACTCAACAGTTACAGTTGGGCCCGAGCTGTCAGAAAGCGTGTTAAAATATTGTTAGACGAAATTTAGTGCAGTTTACGACGCTATGACTTAGAACCGTTACTAACTCGCAAAAATTACCGAAAGTGGTACTGACTCGTCGCGACAGCCCTAATTATGATACTAGTTTTATTCAGTTAACTCGTCCATTTTAGAGCACCTGCTACTGCTAGGGACATGTGGCCATGCTTTTGGGCTATCTTGCTGGTCACAACTCGCCGTCCATCCACCCATCAGACGGCCGATCTTTCGGTAATGGCCGCTCCTCCCTTTTGGACGGTCTAATTGTGGCTTTATTTAAGCGAAGGCACACTTGACAGCACAACAGAGCAGGAAGCAGGAGGAGCAGGTTTTTTTTGTAAGCATGTGGAGAAGAAGGAATAATAAAAGATAGAGAGCCGAGACGAACAGGAGGGATGCTTTGCCTCCGTTGCTTCTTCCTCCGTCGCTCGCGAGCCCACCACACCACACCGTCGGAGAGCCCGTTCGGTCCGTGCGTCCGTCCGTCCACTGGAAGTGGAGCAGAGCGAAAGCAAGAGGCAAAGAATATTTCTCTTGTCCTGGAGACGAGCGCTGGCTTGGACTCGAGTGGACTTTTTTGATCCGGCGACGGCGAAGCGAGCGACGGCTGCCTGGTGACTTTTTCTGTCCCAACGGACAAGCGCAAAGCAACAAAATTTTGAACGTGAACGGACGGATGGACGGATTTCTGACGGGTTAAGTACGCCGCAACTCGTCGACCTGCTGTCAGAAAACGGAGACGATACTAATAAAGATGGAGCGACTCGAAACCAGCGAAGCACTTTGACTCGGTGGTTTTTTACTCCTACACTCCACTCCACTCCGGCAGAGTGCAGAGTTTCATTGGCACTTGGCAGGATCCGACGCGAACGACAAGACAACACCGTGCGCGATGCCTGGCCAGCATGCGTCGTCGCATCCTGCGCCGCGATGCACCGCTGCTGCCGCACGACCCTCGGATGCTTGCTTGGACCGTGGTCGCCGTTTGGAAAAATGAGTTCTTCTGCTTTCCAAGGGATTTATTTATATTTTATTTTCTGAAGCAGCATGGAAATGGGCAGTGCTTGATAGGCCAATCGAGAATCTCACAGAGGTTGTTGGATTTTTTTACTAAAATAAGCCTCATTTATTATATGCCAATAAATTTCTGAAATCCTAAAGACCTATATGGCCCATTCATGCAAGGCAAGAGCTGGGACAAATGTTTAATCTCATATTGCTAGTTGAGTGGAAGTTGTACCAGCTTATAAGGTGAGCTCTCCTACCACTTGGTAAAAGGATGAGAAGGAGAAGGAGAGAGTTCCACACGCGCGCTCCTCCTCGCTCGCCTCGCCACGCTCGCTACGCCGAGCTTTATTTTGCCACGCATGAATGGTATATGAATAAATGTAGAATTGAGTGGACGCTGTCCGGTGGGCTGCCGCCTGTTCGTTTCATCTTCTGCGCAGTCTGTCTACCTTCCCCTCTGTGCCTATAAGAGAGAGAGGTCGCGCCTCCTCTCAGTCACACTGCCACACATCCTTTGCGCCTCCAGTTTCAGAGCACTGCGCTACCTAGATCTTCCCCATCCTGCCTTTGCGCGGTGCATGAGCCGGGACAGTAGGCCTCCGAGACCCCGCTGCTTCGAGTCCTATACGGGAGAAGGGCGATAAGGTTTTTTGGAAGCGCTATCAGCGCGACTACTGGCTTCGTCACGGACTCCCTCACAGATAGCGATTGCGGCGACGTCTTCCCCGACGAGTACTTCTTCCCCGACATCAGCACCCTCTTCCTCGACGACATGGCCAACAAATGTTCCAACACCGACGGTTCCACTTCTGCTACTGCCGTGTATATCTTCTGTCTCAATCTTGTTCTGATCATATCCAAAGTTTTACGCCTTGCAGTTTGTTTGGTTATATGCCTTAATATGTATTCGCTATTTTACATGATTAGCGTATTGCCTATTATTCTAATCATGATTTATCTAGCGTTTATTATAGATAATTCACTTGATAAATTGCTCTATTATTCAACAGAGGTCACGAGGGACTAAATATTCATTCTTTCCCGCGTTTCTGAGAGAATGTGGTACGAGTTGGCGTGGTAGTACACTAGTAATAGCATTTGATTTACTTTCCCAGGTCCGCCAGCCAGCCCAACGCACAACGATCCACACACATATACTCCTTCCTTTTCAGGTTTTAAGGCGTTATCGTTTTACGTGTTTTTTCTTTGACCAAGAATTACTTTAAATACGTAAAGAGTTTTGGTATAAAACTAGTATCACTGAAAAATATTTTTCAATACGAATCCAACGATGCTAATAATATATATTATAATCAAGATTTTGTTGCTCAATTTTTTTGGTCAAACTTTACTTTAGAAAACGTATGTGTCTTAAGCCTTAAAATGGATGTAGTACATAGCACACCCATGCTCCTTTTGTAGTAGTAGATCCTCTACTAGTAGTATGATCGTACAGTAATAACACACGCTGTACGCCATGTACGGCCGCAATAAAACATTGTACGGCCACGCATCTACGGCAAGTCTTACCAAAATTTAAGCTAATCCATCATAAACATCCTGCTGGCTAATTATGGCAACGCGTTACTATTTCTTCATTGTACTACTAGAGCTACATGTGGGACTCTTTTTTTTTTTTTGTAAAACAGCTACATGTGGGACTTGATATGATCATATGACGTTTTTGAGTAAAATTCATCGTTAGTACCTAAACTTGGCTCGTTTATTCGATACAATCTCAAGAATACGCGATATACGGTCACTGAATACGGCGGTTGTTTCATTATGGTCACTGGCTTCTGTACTGAAGCCCGTAGAGCGATGTATTTGTTGACATGGCGCCAAGTGGACCCTATTTGTCAGCCTCTACCATACACAGAGGAAACTATATTACAAAAATAAAAATCAAAAGGGTTCAAGTGCAAAATTGCCAAAGAGATAAGGTTATCCTCTCCTCTGGCTCCGGCGGCCGGCGCTGCTCTCCCGCCCTCCCCGCGTCGGCGCTTCTCCCTGCCTTTCCCGCGTCGGTGCTTCTCCCCGACCTTCCCGCGCCGGCGCCGCTCCCTCCCTATCTTGTCGCACGGGCCATGGCCGGCCGAGCTCGCTCCCTTCCTCCCCATGGAACAGGTACCTCGCCGCCTCCCCTCATCTGCAGCGAGGAGGAGGTGGCCGAAACAGGGCGTCGACCCAGCCCATGAGTTCCTTGCTGCACACCATGCACGTCGTCCGCCGCGGAATCCACCTCTCTCGCGGTCGTGCAACTCCGCTCCATGGTGTCCATCTCCTCCGTGAAGGAGATGGGAAGAAGCGGCAGTGGAGGTGGTTCGTGGAGGAATCCATCGATAGGCGCGCGGCGTTGTTGCGTAGTCGATGCAGTACTTGTCGAAGGTCGGGAACGACATAGTTCGTCGGAATCGAAGATGACGGTGGCGTTCGTCTCTGTCCTCGTCGAGGGAGGCCCTCGGATGTTCGGCTTCAGTTGGGGTGCAGAGGCTATGGAGGGCACCGCCGGACCCCAGACCCAGTTCACCGCCCGGCTGCTCAACTCCGCTCCACCATCACCAGCTAGGGAGCTCCACCGCAGGCCCCACTCCCCTGCCTCATCCTCGGCTCCAGCTCCCCATCTAGAATCCTGCCCTAACGTCGCCCAATATGGAATCCCGCTCTGGCCACTGGTTCCCGAGGATTAGAGAACGGCGGCGGCGTCCTGGCCGTCGCCGGCGAGCTCATGACCCCCAAATCGCTGGGTCAATTTGGTCAGGGCATTAAGCGGGAGGTAGGAGATGGGGTGGACTGGAATGGCAAGGGGCTGCCAGGTGGGACCTCAGGGCACGTGTCAAATTATTTTTAGTCAAGGGGCTTTTGCAAAAACCTGATTAAATGAGTAGTAGTCAGCATGCTGCCACGTCATCGAAATATGACCACGCTGCCACGTCATCAAATACACGTTCTAGGGCTCCAGTACATAAGCAAGTGACCATAGTGAAATAGCTGCCATATTTGTGACCGTATATCACGTATTTTTTAGGTCGATAACCATATCGAATAGACAAGCCAAGTTTAGATACTAATAATGGATTTTACTTGACGCTTTTTTTAGGTAAGGCTAATCATAGTGGAAGTAACTTGAGTAGTAGCATAGTTCTACATATATTGCCAACTAAGCATGTAGATGACATGACATGCAATTAAATAATGAGAGAGAGGTTTGTGATAACTAGCTATGTTACCATAACATCACACATTTTAAGATAAAATGAGTTACATTGCAATAAATAAGCCTTGGCATGACACTACACATACGTTATTTTTCACTATAGAGGTAGTAACTTAGATTAGTAACATATGCATATTACTACTCCAAGTTATTCCCCACTATAGTCAGCCTAATACTCCCTCCGTCTCAATTTACTCTTCGTTTTTGGTTTAGTTAAAGTCAAACTTTATGAACTTTGACTATGTATATTAGAAAAAATATCAATATTTAGAATATGAAATAAATAGAATTATACTCACCATAAAACATGCTTTATATTATATGTAATAGATTTTATAAATGTTGGTATTTTGTACAATATGTTTGGACAAGTTTTAATATGCCACTTTTTTTTTCAGCGAGACGTCCTGCATGATGACATATCGTGGCAAGGAAACATGTTCCATGCCACATTTGTTTAACCTTTTATTTGACCGCGTTGGGATGGAGCTCGGAACTCACACCAAACCAAGCCAGAGGGAGGGAGAAGTCAAGAACATCCGTCCCCTTAAATCCAGGGCCGCACCAAATCCAGGACAAGAATTTACCACCTCACCTCTCGTTTCCCCCTCGCGCTCGCGCCTCGCCACCCTCCACTTCTCTCTAGTCGTCCACACACTACACAACAAACAGACGCGAAACCACAAGCACGCATCCCTCCTGCCTCTGCAAAACAGTCGCTCACAGGCGCTGCCCCGTGCCATTACTGCCCCCACCTGTCCCTCTCCGGGCCCGACCACGCCAAGCGAACCGGGTTCCTCATCATGGCCGGTGACCGCCGCGGCGGAGCCTCGCCCGCGGCCGAGCGCCGGCGGGGGATCCGGCGCCTCCTACTGCCCCGCGGGGAGGCCTCCTCCTCCTTCTCCCCCTCGCCGCCGCCGCCGCTGCCTGCTCCGGCGGAGGTCGGGCGGAGGAAGGGATTCGCGTCCGCAGCGCTGCGCGGGCTCGGCTGCGCGTCGGCCGCGGCCTCGCAGGCGTACGCGCCAGGGGCAGGCGCAGGCTCCGCGGCCGCCGCGGCCGTGCGGTCCTCGGCCGACTGGCACGGGCGGCGGAGGAAAGGGAAGGACAGGAGGAAGGAGAGAGGAGGCGGCGTCGGCGGCGGAGGGGGTCTCGTCGCCGGAGGGATCGGCGCCGACGTGTGGTGCGCCCCCGGGATACCCTTCGCGGCCGAGGCGTCCTCCGTGGACTGCGTCGTGGCGCGGCACCAGATGCTGGGCAGGGGCCGCGAGGCCGAGAGGCCGCACAGAGAGGTGCGTCCATGGCTTCCTCTTCCGTTCGATTATTCGCTGCTTCTTCGCACGTTTGGATCTGCTTCGTGCTCACCGTTCCTTGTTCATTTCCAAGGATTGGTTGTTCATGGTGGGTGGTTGATTTCAGTTCTCTTCTCTTTTTTTCCCTCATGTGTGAACAGTTTTTCTGGGGGGTGTTTTTGAACTCGTTTTTTGTCTGTTGTTGTAAAGAAAACACGCGTGTTGCTCTTCTTTTGTCCAACTATTCAGATTTTCTGGAGTACTGAAATTCCTCAAGCTTCACATTTGCTCTCTTCACAATTTGTTCTTCGCCATTACGAGCGGTCTTCAATGCAATGTTCGGTCACTCATAATTATTATTAGCTCTTGCTCTTCAAGCATCTGAAACAGTGCTCCACTGTATACGTTTGATGTTGATCTCTTCGGAGGATTACTGAATCCTCCGTATGAGAGTGGAATCTTTCGCCGTCATCTTCTGCCATCAGCCAAACAGATGACGAGCTCTCATTTCAGCTGACATAAATAAACGTTTCTCGCATCCATTGCAGAGGCCCTGCCTGTCTCGGAGGGCGACCATGCAGGAGCAGATATCCTCGTCGTTCATGGAGTCACCGCCGCCGCCGCCGCTGCCGCACCTCGACGGGCCCTTCTTCGGCGCCGACCTCCTCCCCTCCGCCCGCCTCCGCCGGATGCGCGGCTACCGCCCCTCCCCCGGGGGCCTCGAAGAAGAGGTACAGCACAGTACAATACTAGTCCAGTACCAGTATCAGTAGCAGCAGTAACACACTGTATTAATACTACATCGCATATGGTTTGCTTGCACACTTCGCCCGCATCGATACCTTTCCCCCTTCCCTCTGCGTCCAGTGGCAAAACCGGTTGGTGCGCGATTACGTCGCCATGAGATTCGCCTGCCTATCATACTAGTTTAATCCATGGAGTGATCTGAAAATGTCTGCTCCTCACCTCACCCCCTGGGCGGGCGGGCGTTGGAAGTGGTTGACTTGCTTCTTTCGTGCACCAGACGTGACGTGAGATCGTGGCCTTCTTGGAGGTTAACTAACCGATACTAATTAAGTGGCTCCAGCCACGCTGTTGCGGCACTGCTTGGTCGTGCTGATCTAGGACGGTGCAAGGCAAGGAAGTAGTGTGACCGAGAGCTCTGTGTGGCAATGGAAAGAGACCTCTCACTCTCTCAGCCATGGCCATGCCACGCTATTCTTTCTCCCGATGTCTTTCCTGCAGACTACCAGTACCAAGTACAAATGCTGCTTGATACTTGGGCTCAGCTGAGCCGGACAGCCCTGCGGATGAGATGGTCAAATGCTGTTCAAACTATGCTATTCTGGTGCCGGGGAAGGTGTGGTGGAACACCTGAGCATGACAGGCAATAATTCGGCTTTATTTGTTCTCCTTTGGGCATACTGTTCTGGTGGATCGTACAGTCGGTAGGAATGGGCATTCGGGTGGGTGAATGACTGAACCCGTTCTGTTGGCGCTTAGGGGGGGCCCTTATGATTTTCCTGTTGCTTCAGTCATAATCAGATCTGGAGACGCACTCATTCCTTGCTCACCTAGCTGATGGTCCTAATATCTCAAAAAAAAGAAAAGCTGATGGTCCTAATTTTATAGTTGGACATGAAGATCTACGAGCAAAGTTTTTCTTTTCTTTCCCATGGGATTGGGCACCTATGTTTTAGACGAAAAGTAATTTCAGTTACCCTGCTTTGAGCTTATGGGGATCTATCAAAGATAATTCATCGGCGCCATGGCAACTTAACATTCTTAGCTGACATATATCCTAGCTATTCTTTCTATCTACCCGAGAGAAACAAGTGAACTTCACTCATGTTTCTTTGCATGCAATCACTTCGTTTTCCCGCATTGGTTTTCTCAAGTTGGTTATCTCTTTTATTTTGAAGCTGACCAACTGAAAATTTGATTGACACAAGCTCCTAGTAATTATAAAGGACGATAGCTGCCTGTTCAGTATAACCTGTTGTAACTAATCTAGACAGGAAACCATAGAAGCTTTACATGGTACAAATAAACATATGAAATATCTACCTGAAAGTGCCAACTTGTGCAAACCAGATCATATAATGTTCCTTATTCTTTCATACTACTTGTTACTTGAGGTTGACATTTTTAATTGAAACATGTCCACCACTTAAGATAGTGCGTGGACTCGTTATGATTTGTATGTAAAGAAATGCAAGGTAGGGCATGCCAGTTTTGAATACTTAATTAAACTGTTCTTATATGGCAGATCATGATGTTCCAGACAAGAGTGTTGTTGGGTGGAATGAGTATGTATGATCGGTACCAGGATTGGCGCCTCGATGTCGATAACATGACTTATGAGGTCTGTCTATCTCTTCCCTCCCGTGTAACAGCTCTGTGCATCGCCATCATCCTGAACCAATTTTGTTAAACAGGAGTTGCTTGAGCTCGGAGAAAGAATAGGACATGTCAACACAGGGTTACGTGAGGATGAGATAATTCGTAACCTTAGGAAAGTAAAGCACCCAGCCTTAGATTCCTCATTCAGATTTCCAACAGAGATAGAAAAGAAGTGCAGTATTTGTCAAGTATGCCCTTAATCTCTGCCCCCTCTGTAGTTCCTCGCTTCTCTTTCCACAATTATCCCGCGTCTGGTGTTTAAAACTAAAGTGTATTCTGGTGTATGTTGCAGGAGGAGTTTGAAGCAAACGACGAGATGGGGAGGCTGCACTGTGGCCACAGCTACCATGTCTACTGCATCAAGCAGTGGCTTTCTCAGAAGAACGTTTGCCCAGTTTGCAAGACTGCTGTCACCAAGACTTGAAGAGGTCCCAAGAACTCCAGGAGTGGATACGCCTATTGTGTACCTGGGTGGAACCTGAGAAGTTTGCTTGTTGTGTCTTGTACAGTGCGTTACATGTATTATTGTATAAACACAACATCCATTCTTTTGCATTTCCAGATAGAAATGCCAATATTGTGGCCGTCTTTTATCAATTATGTGTGTTCTTGTACACTCCCTTGAGAGGGTGATGCCGAAAAGGTTTTGCAGAACTGGCTTAGTCACTAAGATAGATCAGTTATTTTCTTGTCGGTTGGCACACAATCCTGTCCGAGGTTTGACTCATACAAGCATTACATCGAAGGAGTGGCATTAAACACAAAGGGTCTCATATGAAAGTATTCCAGAAAGATCTTTAAAGAAAACCACATGTTCTTTCAATCACACCCCCCACAAACATATGCCAAAGGCGTAATTTATCAATCCTACCAGTACTGTCTATCCAGCCAAGACACCGGCTGCCTCCCACACTCAGTCTTGTAAGTGCTCTCACCAGTACAAAGATGATCGCGATCGCAATTTAGCAGCAATGTACCTCTTTTACGAGCAATTATCAGTTCCAGAATAGACATGAAGCAAATTTAGTGAATCCTCTTCGACTCCTCCTTTTGGTAATGTACACAGCATTTACAGGTGACACGCTACAACAACGATAATCAACTATTCTGAAGAGATAAACTAGGAAGCTTGGTCTGTAGAAAGGGGAGTGGAAAAGACACTTCTGCTATTCACCACTCCGTTGTCATCTAATGATTACACGGTATCATCCGATTCCAATATAGGATGACCACCATGCAATGGTGTGGCACAGTTCTTCTGTATATGGATGGTAATAAAGAGTTTAAGACGACACTTCATCGTGTTGAGAGAGGAACTCTATTATACAAGGGTAGACTTCATGGACGGCCTGTGGGATAGCTAGCACTGTAAGAATCAAAGACAGAACTTTCATCTCTTAAATACCAGATATGTCACGTACCTTCCGCCCTCCAACCAGGTCATAATGTGCATAGTGAGGTCCTTCAGGTTTGCCAAAAACCTTATAGGAGACCAGATGCTGAGGAATTACCTTCACGGTTTCTGCAAATACAACAGAACATGACTTGAAACAATTAGAAGAAGATTTCCAAACGAAATTTAGAAGCACCTCATAATTAAACAATGATAGTGTCATGGGCATTAGGTGAAGGCCCTCGTCCCCAGGAATCACTATTCAACACAAAGGTATAGTGGTTTATTTAGTTGGTGAACTTAAATAGGAAGATGAGGATATGATTCGTTCGGAAAGTTAGGATTGTATTCTTAGGCATGTCCCTCGGACGGTCCATGAATGAGAATAAGCTAAGCAAAGATGCAATCCCCGTAGCCGTACTTCTCTCCCTCTCATCCACAGCACCACGGCCAACCCTCTCAGCTGAAGCAGTACCCAACCTTGTAACATTCATCTGTCTTAGGACTGATAACAATCTTAGGACATGACAGATAAAGTCCATGTACATTGTGTAAGACCACCACCCACAGGTTGGGATAACCCTGACAGCATAAATGGGAAGTGGTGCAAGGTAGTGCATTCTGAGCACACCATGGAGCCCTGGTGATCCTAAACTCCTAGCTTGTGAGCTCAGCCCCAGTTAAACAATAAGATCTATTGACTACGATATTGATATTTTCGGAGTTTCTTGAACGATGTAAAACGACACATTAAAACTGAAACCCGTTGCCATACCGTAAACAGCTTCTGGGGGACAAATCAAATCCTCGTCTCCAGCAAGGGCAAGCACCGGAACGTTGATTTTCCGCAAATGCTCTTTGAAGAAAAAGGTACCGGTCCTGTTTCTCAGCCCACCATCACGGAAAGCAGTCGTCAGCTGTAATAACACTTTTGCTGGTACTGTGCCTGAAAATTGCATCATCAAGCTGTCACAAGAATTGTTGAGAGCTTTCGTAGTAAAGCACATTATATACAAAGATGAACTATCATGGTTAATATTCCCATGGAGTTTGGTAAACTCGCTTCAAGTCTTCAGCTGAACTTATCTTATCTAAAAGATGATCTTATAACAAGTCATATTTTACTAGTTTAGTGCACAACTGCATAATCCTACAAAAAGTAATAACAAATTGACCTGCTAATCTTAACGAAAAATATAGGCAAAGCATTTGCATGATCTCTAAGAAAATAGATTGCATTCTCTTGCAAATGGTAACATGAACTTTAAATTGAAGAATAACACCATACACAGAGAAATTATGGATAGCATCCAACACCTTAAATCCATCACCTTACACGAAGATGAAACCGTTTAAGAGATAACAAACTCGATTCATGCAGGCATTGCTAGATAACAGCCTGATTTCGTAATTATAAATACGTGACTTCTCGTCTCATCTGACCATATCATAGGTTCACATTATACTTGTATGTATGGCAAGTCAACGGTTTTTGTGAAGAAGGTTAGAAGACAATAAGGTCTTGACTTACAAAAGTTATTCAAGATGAGCTTCGAAAGTAGTTCAGGGTCCATCATGTCCTTGGCTGAAATTTGAGAGCGCAGCAGTGACAATATGTATGGTGCACGAGATGATATAGGATAAGTGGTTGATAGTAACGTTCCAAGTGGTATAGCAGGAACACGCAACATCTCCGCTGGATCTGCCTAATAACCAACAATGAAGATTATGTTCCTGTCAATGTAGGAGTATTAAATATGTCAACCTACTTGATGGTCAACTTACAAGAGGCACTAGCAACTTGAGCGAGGAGTTGGATGTTGTGTAGTCAACTGATGAGGCCAGAGTAACAATTGCTGCCAGCTCTGGATCAGCCCCTTCGAATCCTTGTGAAGCAGGAAAAAAGGAGAGTTAGTAATTACCATGTCTTGGTAATAATATCCAATCTTCTGATACAAAAGCAAGCTTGCAAAAAAAAATACAAGAACAGAATATTACAAATCACACGGGCATCTGTAATGGAAATATATACCGTATAACATAACACTCTATGTAAAACTTGTAAATCAGCTGGTAAAAAATAATGCAATGTACTGGAAACATGTCTTGAGAAGGGACAAATGTTACAGGGTAGGAATTAGAGAAGAAACTAAAACAGATAAGTGATAGAGACAGCTTTCAAGGAGATGAGATGTGAAATTGCTGCAACGAACCATTTCAACTGAAGACAAAAGCTTTGTCTAATTTCATTGAATATAAGCAGAGTTTATTAAAAATAAAAAAGGAAGAACATGAACAAAAGTCTATTTTCCCACGTAAGACCTCCTGCAACCTTAGCAGTGGCCATGTGCCAATGACTAGCTTAATTCCTACAGTTGGCTAGAAGCACAGTTGGAAGGTGCTCAAAATTTGGAAAGCCCTGGAACTGTGTTCTTTGTAAATCTACCATGAGCCAAGTAAGAGAGCAGGACAAGGGTTGCCAAGGGCTTTGTTTGGTACTGCTGATCATCAGCGACGATTCATGGACCCAGTGACCTGATGCGCTGCCCACAAATTTGGTTGCACATATTTCAAATGTAGCCAGGTTTTGATCGATGTTCAGATGCACACTGAATACCTGGAGTGCAATAAGAGATATGCTGATGTAGTTGTAGTGATGTCTCCATCACCCATCATAAATAGAGAAGATGTCTATTCCTAGACTATGGCGTGCCTACTTTACTAACAAGATGTACCGTGTACTTGATGATACAAAGGGAGCACGAGGAAGCAAATTCCACAGATAGGGAAGGAAGAGCCATTCCAATGATTGCTTGATGGATAACAACAAACAAAACCGTGCTCAGACAAGCTTAATACAAATGCCTGATGGCAGTCTATTCAATTTCACCAGATATACAGCAAGCTCTACTTAAAGAAAATGCTAGCAGGAACGACACACCTCGATACAGCAAACAAGGCAAGGTGCCGTAGTTTCTTAATATTGGGTGGGGTGTATTGCGTGACTTAGTACTTTGTCTCTGCTTTACTACTTAATGGCCTGATACAAGTGATAGTACCTGAGAGGCTTCCAGAGACCCATGTCAAGCAATCAAATAAAATTTAGAAGCCTCCATGGATGCTTGTGCAAATAATTCCAGTTACCAAGGGTAGTGTGATGTTGGTATCTTATATTTCAGCTTTCCTAGTGTTGGATTTTTTGGGGACAATTTCTGGATGGGCTTGGTTAGTCCCTTGGACCTCCACACCCTCTTTTATATATAGCACAATCTAGCCTTACATCTTCACTTGTACACTGGAATGATCTAGACTCTAGTAGGACATTACTACTATACTAACACTCCCTAGAATACTCTAGACTCTACAAGAGTAGTACTACTACGCTAACTCAGACTCCAACACTTACTGGAATACTCTAGACTCTCCTAGGACAATACTACTATGCTAACCTAGACTCCAACACTCCCCCTCAAGATGGGCATGAGTCAGTCACCATGACCATCTTGCTACAACTCCATGACACTTACTACGACCACTACACATCTAGCTTACCAGCATACAAAGACACATGAGAGCATTTTACTCTAGCTCTTGCTCCATCGGTCGTCAAGCACCCAATCAACTCGGATCATCCAAGCTCCGCCTCGTGCGAGCCATCACCATCACAATGCAACAACTCTGCATCAAGCTAGACACCTCCAATCCTTCTTGCATTGGTCCATTGTTGCCTCTCCAACTCATGCGCCTTCTCACACCGGCGCGTACAACCCTGGCACCACACGCCTTCCCTCATTAGCTTGAGCATCGTCATTGCCTCTTCATCAACTCCGGTTCCCGCGGAACCACGGCTGCCTCACCTCAACAACAGCTCCTACAGAGCCACAGCCGCCTCACCATCAACATCACCATCCACAGCCGCCTTCTCACACCAGCTTCAGCAGCTGCCCCCTCCTGGACTCCTCTTTTCTCTGCTGCAACACAGCAGCAACACCTTCTTCCTCCTGAAACCGAATCTTGTCCAGCAACATCATAGCAACCACCTGCAGGGAGCACTCCCTTGTATGGTTGTACCTCCGCTTCAGGCTTCCACACCTTGCAGCTCTGCAGCTCACCTCTTCCCTCAGCCAAGAACGACCAAACTGGAGACCTCACCCAGTTGTCTCCTTCCACGACCACAGCCCAGCACCACACAGCTCCAGCCATCAGCATCATCTCTGCATCTTCCCATATCTGACCAGATCAGAGGTCCTCCTCCACCTCCAGTTTCTCTTGGTCCCCAAATCCAACCTCGCTAACTTGTCATCCTCCTATCAACATCTCAATTGCACCATTCTAACTAGCTCACTAAGCAACCTCCGTACAGAGCAGCAACCAAGCCTCACACAACACATCGTGATGAGAGCAACACATAAGCTGGTTACTGCCTATAGAGAGCAACGGGATGCGGCCTCCCGCCGCTTAGGTGACTACAATGTGCCCGGTGTTGTTGACAACAAGAGCCGGAGTGGGTGCTGCAGTAGTGGAATGGTGGTAGCTAGGGTTAGGAGGAGCCTAGCTCTGATACCATGTTGGATTTTTTGGGGACAATTTCTGGATGGGCTTGGTTAGTCCCTTGGACCTCCACACCCTCTTTTATATATAGCACAATCTAGCCTTACATCTTCACTTGTACACTGGAATGATCTAGACTCTAGTAGGACATTACTACTATACTAACACTCCCTAGAATACTCTAGACTCTACAAGAGTAGTACTACTACGCTAACTCAGACTCCAACACTTACTGGAATACTCTAGACTCTCCTAGGACAATACTACTATGCTAACCTAGACTCCAACACCTAGCCTCACTACTACTTGAGATGTGAAATCTTCCATTGCTAAATGAAAATATTGCTTGCCCAGCTATAAGAAAGATTAACGGAATAAAAACAGGTTGATGCAACGTACCACACTTTGAAACCATTGCATACAGCAAGATTCCTCCCATAGAATGACCAATAGCAAGTAATTTTCCATCCTTGGTTACACTCTGCTGTTTTATATAATCAATCTGCACAAACAAAAAATCACCATACTCATTAGTTCTTACAAAGGCATCCAATGTACCTTCGATATGTCTAACAGTAAATAGTATGTCTACAAACCGCTGCAGGTACATCCTCCTCGAGGTAATGGTCAAAGTCCCAATCATAGCTAATAATCAGCTCCAACTGCTTCTGGAGATCTTCTATGGTCGCAGAGAGGCGTTCTTGCCAGCCAAATAACCGAGGGGAAACATTTTGTTGACCTTCCCCAAGAATCTTCACTAGGCGCTGGCTTAATTGGCTAATTTGATCATATATAGCTGACGTCTGTGGAAATTCCATCAACCCTAGAATTTTATCCGCAACCTCCTCGATGCTAGTAGTTAATGAGTCATCAGGGTGAAGTTCTGTCACTCGATCAAAAAAGCTGTCAGCAATATTTCTCAGTCGGCCATCGTTTACATAACCTGAAAATGTTGCACTCAATCGTGCCAAAGCATTTGTTAACTTCGTCACCAGCTGTGGTTCTTCTGATGTGTTTGTTTCTACCATATTCTTGTCTGTTAGTACTGGCACTTCAAAACTTTGAGGTTCATTAGTTGACATGTCCTTGGCAGGAGGAACAACATTTACTTTCTTTGTCAAAATTTCATCCACACCTGAATTAGGGGACAAGTCAGACTTGGTGCTAGCCGCAGCTAATTCTGATCCACGTGTGCTGAGGCCTGCACCACGCAACTCAACAATCCATGTATCAAACCCTTGCATAGACATATGACGGGCAAACGAAGCCTGGCATCAATTCATACGTATCAATGGAAATCAATGATAAAAAGGAAGCCCTAAAAGAAATAACTATAGACATGAATAACAGTAACAAAGAAGACAGTCGTTCTTTATTGAGTGTAACATGTAATACAAAACAAGACAGGAAAAATCCATAAAATAAATTTTCCAAAATAATACAAAAAAATGTTTTAGAGGCAGGAATACAATTTTGAAATAGTTTGACTCAAGTGATACAAGCACAACAGCAACCACATCTTCCATTTGACTCTTCAAGAGCGGAAAATCATAATTTAACTGCAAACTTCATGAGTTCTACACATTCTCCTATGTAAATCTTGTACAAGAAGCCAACAACATCGGTAAACAATCGCTGGAACAATTAGGAGAAAATTGGAAGTATGAACTTGTGTTTTCACTTATTGCTGGAACACTTACGAGAAAATTGAAAGAATAAACTTGTGTTTCCACCTATTGCTGGAACACTTAGGAGAAAACTGAAAGTATGAACTTGTGTTTTCACTAAACGGTGTGATATTTTGCAAGATAACACACTTAATTGCTGTCTAGCTGCATCCTAACTCCAGCACCACTAGTTATGCAAGTAAACACTTGTTGCTGTGCTAGTAAAATTCATACTAGCAATGTATGAACGCATAACCATAAGCAATGCAATTAGATAGTTTTTGTTCACACCGAATTTCACTACAACTACATGTAACGTTTTGAAATTTTGGTAGTGTAAGGTCGGATGATTGCTCTATGCAGTCAGATGTGCTACCATACACTTACTTAAATAGCAATAATAGTACTCCCTACGACCCACATTAGTTGACTTAGGATCATCTTGATATGGATGTATCTAGTCAAGATTTAGTGTATCCGTATCTAGGCAAATTTGAGTCAACTAATATGGGTCGGAGGGAGTAGTAAAACTATAAGATGTCAAAAAATATGATATAGACTTCTTTAGAAGAATAAATTTTGTGTTGGTCTGTTCATAACATCCAGTTTATGGCATAATATGTTCTTATACTTCCCTTTCTGAAATTTTCAGTGATCTGTGTCATTTTTAATGTCACTCTAACCTAAGCTGCTCCCCATGATATGTGTCAAAGCTAAAAGATAGTTATCAGTTTGCATTTGCAACGTCATCATACAATTTTCTTCTAACCGAAACGCACTTTTTAATTTCCAGTCCACTATAAAAGCCCAAAACTAAGCCAAAAAGCAATTTACAGAAATCAATCAAACATCATATGAGTTTCTTCAGTGATTTATCAATAGCAGAAGCATCATATAGATGAACTCACCCCAGGTGACAGGTCGAATCCCATAGCATTCGTGGCCACTCCTGACAGCAGCATCAGTGGGTGGTTCCTCTTGGGCGCCTGCTCAAAGCAGATGAACACGAAATAAAAAAACCAAACAAAATCAGCTGCGCCCAACACCCTACCCGCAGGAGCAAGAACGCACCTCAGGCGGCGGGCGGTACCTCCAGAGCGCGATCCGCCACTCGGTGCCGGGCACGGGCGCGTAGTGCAGCTCGTCAGCCGTGCAGATCGCGGGCTTCGCCCCCTTCTCGCAGTCGCAGGCGGCAGCAGCAGCAGCAGAGGCGAGGACCCGCGAAGGCGAAGGCGAGGGCGAGGAGGGGGGCGGCGGAGGCTCCGAGGCGATGTAGGAGGCGAAGGCGCGGAGCCGCAGCGGCGCGGGAGGTGCGCACGGGGAGGCGTACGCGATGGGAGAGGACGAGAGGTGCGCGACGGCGGCACCGGCGAGGAGGAGGCGGAGGCTGGCGCCGTGGAGAGGCGGCATGGCGTTCGGCGGTTGGAGTCCTCGCTTCTGGCGTGTTCTTCTTTTTTGCTCGTCTCCGATTTGGTTTTTACCACCCCGTCCGACCGACCGTGTGTGTGGGCAGTGGTGGTTCCGTGTTGCGCCGCCGCGTCGATTAATCCCCGTGGCCACGGAGCCACGCTGCATTTGGTTCGGTGGGCACCGATATATATTTAAAAAAACTGACAGTGAACCGTCAAGTGATTGAGCCGTAACATGTGATTATACTATCCGTTCTACTTCCTCCGTTTTAAAATATAAAATGTTTTAGGTTTATGAAGAAAATATATCTAGATTTATTTTAGTGTGTAGATTTATTCTAAACATGAGTGAATCTATATACTAAAATAGTCTAGATACATTTGCTTTACAAAGCTAAAACATCTTATATTCTGAAACGGAGGGAGTAAAATATAATGCTATTTTTACTATAAATCAATAATTTAATAGTATTACTCATGTACTCGTGTAAAACATATGTTAATATGTAAAAAAAATACATTTGATTGAGGAAGAGGGACCATTGAACGACATGGATGAATCGGGGATGAGATTAGTACGATCAGTTACTAGGTTCAAGGCTCTTAATTCCTACTTTTATTATAAATCACTATATATGGTTATAGATCTGTTACAAGGTTCCGCCGACTAGCATTGTGTTTTGTCGGTGTGTTCTATTTCTCGCAATTTGTTCGCAATCTATAGGATTTGTTTTTTTATATGTGTCTTTGTGGACGATCCTAGCCGATCCTAGCCAGCTTTACATACATGGTCGGACTTGGAATTTACAAGACTCTCGAGTCAATACTAGAGAAGGAGTCCTAACATGTACGAATAACCATCTATTTGTCTTAGTCTCTGGATCTACATGCAACTCCCCTAAACTGTACTTTGGCTAGTGGGTGGCCATGTGCCAGCCACACATCCATTAACTCTACTTATGGGCATACACGACTTGACATATCCGTAACATTAGCCCTTAAACTCATCGAGGACAATCGATTGACTTCTATGCTAGTCGGCTCCTTGCTGCATTAGTCGAAACGTTGATTGACTATGAACTTGGTGAGCTCCTGAAACAGATCAAAAACAAGTAAACACTAAGCCAGAAAGTAAAAAGTATGGTCTTTCCCTCGATTCATCATCGTGACGGCTTGTGTCCTTGGTGGGTCGTTTTCTCCTTTCGCCGGCTAAGCACTGGTAATGTCATGGTTCGTCGGAAGCATCTTTTCTCTTTTCGATTCTAGTTTGTCTTTATAGTCGATTGACTGATGGGAAGTGCCAGCACCGACTGGCTGACAATTGTGTAACCTTAGGCACGCAATAATGATGACTATTTTCCCGCGCCTCGGATTCTTCTCCCGCACTGCAACTGTGATGTGGCAACATTCGCGCCAGTGTTTACTCCATGCCCCCTCGTATAGCGAGGCTTCCGCCACCTAATCGGGGATGGGCCGCCTAACCACCGCTCTATTTAAGGTACGAGGAGGGTATGGCCGTGGTCATTCTCTCTATCCCCTTTCACTTCATCTTCCTCATCCTGCTCCTTCTCCCCTACTAAAAGGGCATATATGCTCCCATGTTTGGTTTTGATAATTAATGACAACCTCTATGGACTAATGTGTAAATTGAGTCTCACTTATAGGTTTGTCTATTGGCATCGCTTGGACCATGTGTTGGTTTTAAGGTAGACAACATGAAGAAGAATAAGAAGTTCAAGAGTGTCTTGAAGAAGAAGATGGAGTTCCTCACGTGCATCTTCAAGACATCATCCTTATGGGGATAGAAGAAATGAAGGGAAATCTCAAGATGCACCATCTCTAAAAGATCTTATGTTTGAAGCTTGCCATCCTCGGTGATCATGGATTAACGAAGACAAGTTCAAGGAAGAGGCCACCCTATGGTGTATGGGGGAGAAATTTGTAAGTCTTCATCAAGCAAGAGAGAGATCAAGTGGAATGCTTTAGGAAAAGGAATGATCTTGATATGGTTTCTCTTTTGCCGGTCTCATATTGTTAGTTGGAAGACCGGGTTTAGGATAGATAGCAGTACTATCAAGAGGGGCTCTCTAGTGGGTGACTCGGTCGAATCTTTTGAAGAGAGCTCAAACCTTTGCATTCTTGCATCATCTTTCTTGGTTGTTATTTGCATCTTGTCCATGTGAGAATCTAGAGCTTGTGGTTATCTTCATAGCAAGCTCTAGTTCATCAAAAATTGATTTCTCTTGCATATTTTTTTATCTTGCGGGTTTTTCGGCTCCACACCTTGGGAGATATCTCACATATATATTCATGGTATTTTCTCCCTTGGTGATTCCAATATTTCGTCTCGTTTGGAGTTCGGATGCGAAAGTTATGGCAGTTTTGGTTCTGAAGTTTCCATGCAATGTAGTTCCGACGCGCCTGGTAGTACTGCTAGGGCACTTTTACCGCTGGTAGTACCGGTGCCACTTCCGCTCATCCTGGTTTCGGTTCAGTAGCCCCTCTATTTGGTGAGTGCTATTTGACGAAACTTTGATCAGAAGTTTAGGCGCTAGTACCGTCCCTAGAGGAAGTACCGACCAAGCTTGTTTTCTCTCTCTCTCTCTCTCTCTCTCGCATCGAAGTTTTTGACCGTTGGTTGGGTGCCGGCGGTAGTACCTCCCCCTACCGGTAGTATCTGAAGGGTTTCACAACATAGTAAATCAAAATTTTCTACGGATGCGAACGGGAAAAGCCAAGATCTAATCTAGGAGATGCAAACAACACGAGGGATAGATGAGATCTTCATACCCTTGAAGAAATCGCACAGCGGAACGTTCGACAGAACGTGGTTGATGTAGTCGTACTAGCCTTCTCCTCCTCGCGATCCGATCCAACGCCGCAAGTGGCGACGCCTCCGAGAGATGCACACGTACGACACCTCGACGTCTCCTCCTTCCTCGGTCCAGAAAGTGGGGTGGAGAGATAGATTGGATCTACAACACGACGGTGTGGTGCAAAAGGTGGAGAGTTTATGCGGCAGGGCTTCGCCTACGCGCAGTCGGGAGAGAGAGAGAGAGAGAGAGAGAGAGAGGGCAGCAGGTAGGCGGCTAGGGTTTAAGGAGGTGTGGGGGGAGGGTGCGCCCCTGCCCTCTTTATATAGAGGGCTGGCCGGCTGCCCTTGCCCCTCCTCCAAACCCTAGGGCCGGTGGCCACATGGGAGGAGTGGGGGGCAAGTTCCCCCCCTTTCTAGAAGCTCTCCCTAGGGTTTCCCCTAGGGCTTGGCTGGCTGGGCCTATGGGGCCTTGTGCCCCTGGCCCAATGCGGCCAAGGCACTCCCTCGTAGGCCCACGCCCCCTCCCGACAAGTGGGGCCACGTTGGTCCCACTCCGGAAGCTTCTAGAACCTTCCGGTACAATACCGAACAATCCGAAACAATTCCGAAATCCAAAAACTGCTTTTCCTTATATGAATCTTATTCTCCGGACCATTCCGGAACCTCTTGTGATGTCCTGGATCTCATCCAAGACTCCGAACAAAAACTCATAAACCAATTATCCATTCTATCCTAGCATCGAGACACGTTAAGTGTGTGACCCTACGGGTTCGAGAATATGCAGACATGATCTTCTATCAATAATCAACAACGGGGTCTGGAAACCCATATTGACTCCCACATATTCATCGATGATCATATCGGATGAACCACGATGCCAGGATTCAATTAATCCCATATATATATTCCCTTCGTCACGCGATATTTTACTTGCCCGAGATTCGATCGTTGGCATCGGCATACCTAGTTCAATCTCGTTCACAACAAGTACTTTACTCGTTCCGTAATCTGATATCACTTTGTGATTAACTCTTTAACCACGTGCTTGCAAGTGGTGTTGATATGGATTACCGAGTGGGCCCGAAGTATATCTCTTCGACTTGGGAGGGACAAATCCCATCTCGATACATACAACCCAACAAGTACTTTCCGATCACATGAGAGACACCTTTATGATCACCCTCTCATAGGATGACGTTTGATGACCTCAAAGCTTTCTTCCGATACTAGGGAGTTGCATTATCTCATGGTCTAAGGAATACAAGATTTGACATAAGAAAAAGCTTCGCAAAGATGAACACGATGACATGATCTAATTGCTCTGCTTGATTTGGGTCTGTCCATCATATCATTCTCCCAATGACATGATCTCATTATTAATCGACAACTCATGTCTATGGTTAGGAAACCTTAACCATCATTAATCAATGAGCTAGTCCATAGAGGCGTACTAGGGACACGGTGTTGTTCATAAACCACACAAGTATCAAAGTTTCCGCTTAATACAATTCTAGCATGGAATATAAACTTTATCATGAACAAGAATTATAACAATAACATATTTATTATTGCCTCTAGGGCATAATTCCAATAGTCTCCCACTTGCACTAGAGTCAATAATCTAGTTTACATCTGGCAACAATCTAACACCCATGGCATTGAGGTGTTGATCATGTTTTGCTCGTGGAAGAGGTTTAGTCAACGGATCTGCGACATTCAGATCCGTATGTACTTTGCTAATCTTCAGATCTCCATCTGTTATATAATCTCGAATTATATGAAACTTGCGGTTGATGTGCTTGGTCTTTGGATGATATCTTGGTTCCTTAGCCAGTGCTATGGCGCCAGTGTTGTCACACTATATCTCTAGTGGGTCCAAGGCACTTGGAACCACACCAAGCTCAGTGATGAAGTTACTGATCCAAACTCCTTCACTTGACGCTTCTGTAGCAGCCATGTATTCCGCTTCTACTGTAGATCCCGCGATCACGCTTTGCTTGTAGCTTCTCTAGCTCACAGCTCCTCCATTCAAAATATAAACGTATCCTGTCTGAAATTTAGAATCATCCTTGTCGGTGTCGAAACTAGCATCGACGTAACCTTTTACGACGAGCTTCTCATCACCTCCATAGACCAAGAACATTTCTTTAGTCCTATTTAAATACTTTAGGAAGTTCTTCACGGTTGTCCAGTGTTCCACTCCTGGATCACTTTGGTATCTGCTCGTCAAAACTAAGAGCATTGGACACATCCGGTCTATTACACAACATGGCATACATGATAGAACCTATGGCCGAGGCATAAGGCACTTTGCTCATAGCTTCTTGTGGCATCCCGCAAAACCGCTACTAGAAAATCGCGTTGTTTTTGTGCATTGCATCATCATGGCCGCATGCTCATGTCATCATGCCACATTGCATTTGAGCATCTTCATATCGTCATGCATATGTCTGTCTAAAACTATTTCCGAAAAGCCTATTTTGTTTTCCACTAGCCCTTCTTATTTCAAAGTATCGAGTCGGTTTGTCCGGATCTTTGTTTTGACTAAAAACTATTTATAAAATCTTTTACAATTGAAAAATAATAAAAACTATTTTGTCGGGAAGGCCGTCCAACCGGTCAGGCCAAAAGCCCAACCGGCCAGACCACCTACTACCCGGCCCAAAAGAAAACCCTAGTCTAAAATATCTAGTCCTAATTCTACCCAATCCTAGTCTACCCAGCCCCCTCCACCTCACCCCGACCAATCCCCTCCCTCCACCTCACCGTTCCCTCCACCTCATCCTCCACACCGCCACATCACCAATCCTTGCTCCACCCCCTCTCCCTTTGGGCCCACCTCCCACCCTGCCAAGACACCATGCTCACACACCTACCCTCTCTCTCTCTTTCCCCGACAGCCTGGCCCCACCCCATCTCCCTCTGCCCCACACGCACACAACCCAGCCACTTCCCCCTGGACCCGGCCCCACCGGCCCACCACCTGCCTCTCTTCCTCCCCCACCTTCTCCAACCTCTCCCCACCACCAAGACGTCTTGCCCCCTGTGACCCGCCCCCTTCTCCTCCTTCCGGTCGCCTCCTCCTCGCCACCCCTGAAGCCTGCCTCGCCGGCCTTCTCTCTCCGCCCAGGAGGCCCCCCCCTCCTGAGCCCCGGCCCCTCCTCGACCGGACGCGCCTTGCAAGGCAAGCCCGCCTCCTGGCGCTCCGCCTGGCGACCTCTCTCCATGAGCATCGTCGTCCGGCCTCCTCCCGACTACTCGGCCCAGACCCCCATGAGCTCCTGCCGAGCTCGCCCTCAAGCCCGTGAAGTCGCGCCCGCCGCCTCCGCCTCCTCGGCTGGTCCGGCCTCTCCGTCACCACCAACCCGCCGCCATCGGCCTCCACCAGCCGCTCCCCTCTGCCGTTCGGTTTCCTCCCAGTCGTGCCCGTCTCCTTGTCCCCTCACGGCTCCCCCGCGCCTCTCCGTCGAGCTCCACGGCCGTCGCGGCCTCCTCTAGCCTCGCAGCACCGCCGTCCTTCCCGGCCTCGACCTCGAGCCCTGCCGCCCGAGCGCCGCGGTTTCCCCGGCCGCCCGCCGCTCGTCCCCTTCCACCAGGCCGCGACCGGCCACTGTTGGCCCCTCCTCCTTCGGCCCTCCGCTGGCTTGCCCGAGCCTCGCCCGCCACGCCTCGGGCCTCCTCGCCGTCAGGAGCTCGTCGGCTCGCCTGCGAGCCGCGCCGCCCGACGCGACCGGCCTCGTCTCCTCGCCGAGCTCGCCTCGCCCGCCGCCTAGACCACCTCGGCTTCGCTTTTTCATCTGCAGAAGGAGGTCGCCAGCAGCTGCCTTGGTACTCACCTAGGCGCGAGCGTGCATGTCCTGCTTGTGTGTTTTGGAGATGTCGACGCCAACTTCTGTTCGAGTTGTGTGAACTCTGTTGAACCAGGCACCCCTTTAGACGGCGTGTTAATCACCAACATGACCATCTACGACATGACCTACTGATAAACGCATCGTCCGAGACCCTGGAGATCCCCAGACCTGAAAGAAGGTCGTCACCCTGGAACATCGAGTCCTCCTTCCCGGATGCGATGCCGTATGCCAAGGACGTCGACACGGATACACCGAGTTCTCCATCGGGGACACCAAGGCCGTCGACGTGGAACCGAAGGACGTCAAGCACTGCACCCCGGACGCCAAGACCGTCCCGAATACGGACCCGACAAGATCTGCGCGACGGCAAGATCGGCCGCTTGGACCCAAGTTCTCCGTCACGACAATTTCTCCATCTTGTATCCGACCTTCGAAGACCGATCCCGTCGAACCCTGAACCCTGAGACCGAACCCCGAACCCCGGAACCCCAAGATCGCCGAACCCCGATGTGTGACCCCTATCCGAGAACCCTCATATTTTGATAATACATGAAATTGATAGTGTTGCATATTAATGTGTGCATGCTTGCATACATATTGTGTGGTTTGGGGGCCTTATGCCGATTCACCTAAATTAAATATGGGGCCCATATGCGGGCAAATCTAGTCTAATATTGGCTCCATTTAAATTTGCCTAGCGAACCGATACTATGTTTTGCCTTGTTAAGACAACATTTAATTTGCGGGGTAGATAAATAACTTGAAACATCTAATTAATTGTCGGGACCCCGGTTCCGCTTAATCTGGCCTAATTGCATTGCACCTTTGCCATGCCATACATCACACATGCATCATGCCCGATCTTCTGCCGTTGTATTAAATATTGCATCCGGTGTTTATTCTAGCGTTTTGCTTCTTCGCGGATAAGGCCGTTGAGTTGATGTGAGCTTCGCCCCGATCTTCGGTTGAACCTTCGGCAATGTTTTCAGGCGAGCATCTCCCCCTTTCTACCTATCTTACTTTTATAGTATTTATTCCCTCCTGTTGATCTATTGCTATCTGTGTTGCGATGCTCTAGTTTTCGTGATAACCCTTGCAGCCTTATATTGCCTTGGACACCTCCTATTACTGTTGTTTGGTAGATAGTTGGACTTATGCGTCGTAGTCGCTTGCTCAAGTGCTTTGTGCGTGTAAATCGATTACCACAGTTGTTGGAGTGATGCCGCATGTTTAAGGTTGGAGATGATCATGGCTTTCATTATCGTTTACTTTAATTACTATTTAACAACTAAAATTGAAGTAGGTAGCGGAGGCAATTGGGCAATAGATGTTATTTGGTTGTTAACCGTCCACTTGTGTCCGTGGGACCCCGAGTACTTGATACTGTTCCTTGAATATTCGCGCTATCCACATCCGGGAGGATTATGGGACCCCGAGCGAGCTTGATTCATCTTATTTCTTGGGGCCACAAACTAGTTTGAGGTTTTATTTACTATCATGTACCTATGCCATGCTTTATCGCTTTATTTACGATTGTGCGAGGAGCACTGTCTTGTTAGGATCGTGACCGTTACGCTGTATCGACAAGCCCGATTTGGGTTCCCAGTCGTTCTACCGCCCCACAAACCTTGAGTCCGTCTCGGAGTCAGCTAACTTCGATGCGGGTGTACTCAACAGGGTGGCCCCCGGAAATATTTCTGAATCCTGTGATTGCTTTGTCGTGAAATCCTCGTTGGGTTTTGATTTGGTTTTTCTGAGGTTGATCGAGTGTGTGTTGCTATTTGTGCACCCCTGCAGGGTAAAACTTTCTGAAAGCCGTGTCCGCGGTTATGGACGACTTGGAGCACAGTATCTCGATCATAGACAACTATAACTAAAGTAGTGCTATAAATTTAACTTTATAATGACTAGTAATCAGCTTCAACTATAATGGAATGGCTAAATAAAACTGCCAACAATTGCTTGTTTGGGTGTCGCTTGCGACCATTGTATCTGACTAGTAAGTATTGCAACTACAACGGAATGGCTAAATAAAAGTACCAACAACTGCTGGGTTTTGGGATATCTCATGCTAATTGTATCTGACTAGTAAGTGCCGCAACTACAATGGAAAGGTTAAATAAAAGTGCCCACTGCTTATTTTATCAGGATGACTATCTATATTTGACTAGTAATTGCTGCAACGATAACTGAATAATTAAAACTGCCAACTGTGTGAGTTCCTCGGTTGACTTCCTCGTTTGGTCTCGAGGGGGAAACACCAGGATGGGTTTGTTTGATGGTAGTATCAGGATATTTTTCCGAACAGGTCTTTCTTACCCCTCTCTGATAGCCGCCAGTTGTATCGAGTCTCTATAGGTTGTTTAGTGCATGCTGCGCTGCCGCTCAGTCCACCATACCTATGTAGGCGAGGACCGCCGAATTCTAGCCTCGCCGTGTCTTGGCCTCGATCGACCGCTCTCTCTTTTCCTTTGCCCTTTGTCGACACCCCTTTTGTTTAAGCGTGTTTTGGGATCGACGTCATAGCGTGGTTACCCTTCCGGCTTGGCCTCGGCAGGTTATGGACGCCATTGGTTATTCTTCAGGGCTCTTAGCCCCATTTGCATCTTGTCCGTAGTCGGACGCTCTATCATTTTCAAGGTGATTTGGATCTTTGTATATTATATCTGTATTCTTGACTCATGGAGTCGCTGTTGTATATATATCTGTTCTGTGGGTCCCATCGAGGACTGTTGTGTAATGTTATTACTTCGTTTTCCACCCGCACGAAAGTGCCTGGTGGGCACCTTTGAATCGTTTCTATGCGGGTTTGGCATATTTCGCTAAAACTTGCATAGGGCCGATTCTGAGGGTGTTACAGAGTGGTATCAGAGCTCAGCAGTTGCGATACCCCAACTCAAGAGAAGGTATCAGAGGGTGTTACAGACGGCACTGGAACAATTTCAGGTGCTGCGCTACTCTCCAACTCAAGAGAAGGTTCAATAACCTCGTCTAGCTCTACTTTCCTCCCACTCACTTCTTTCGAGAGAAACTCCTTCTCAAGAAAGGATCCGTTCTTTGCAACAAACACTTTGCCTTCTGATCTGTGGTAGAACGTATACCCAATCGTTTCCTTAGGGTATCCTATGAAGACGCATTTATCCGCTTTGGGTTCGAGCTTGTCCGGCATCAACTTCTTGACGTAAGCTTCGCATCCCCAAACTTTAAGAAACGACAACTTAGGTTTAGCACCAAACCACAGTTTATACGGTATCGTCTCAACGGATTTAGATGGTGCCCTATTTAAAGTGAATACAGCGGTTTCTAATGCATAACCCCAAAATGATAACAACAAATCTGTAAGAGACATCATCGATCGCATCATATCCAATAAAGTTCGATTCCGGCGTTCAGACACACCATTGTGCTGTGGTGTTCCGGGTGGCGTGAGTTGCGAAACGATTCCGCTTGCTTTAAGATGCGTGAGAAAATCATAACTCAAATATTCACCTCCACGATCGGATCGTAGAAATTTAATTTTTCTGTTATGATGGTTTTCCACTTAGTTCTAAAATTCTTTGAACTTTTCAAACATTTCAGATTTATGTTTCATCAAATAGATATACCCATATCTACTTAAGTCATTAGAAAAAGTGAGAAAATAGCGATATCCACCGTGCGTCGAAACACTCATTGGTCTGCATACATCGGTATGTATGATTTCCAACAAGTCCGTTGCTCGCTCCATTATACCGGAGAACGGGGTTTTGATCATCTTGCCCATGAGGCACGGCTCACATGTGTCAAATGATTCAAAATCAAAAGACTCCAAAAGTCCATCAGAATGGAGTTTCTTCATGCATTTTACACCAATATGACCTAGACGACAGTGCCACAAATAAGTCGTATTATCACTATCTACCTTGCATCTCTTAGCCTCAATGTTATGGATGTGTGTTTCATTGCTTTCGAGATTCAGAAGAAATAAACTATTCATAGCAGGTGCATGACCATAAAAGATGTTACTCATATAAATAGAACAACCATTATTCTCCGATTTAAATGAATAACCGTCTTGCAATAAACACGATCCAGATTTGATGTTCATGCTCAACGCAGGCACATAATAACATTTATTAAGGTTTAAAACTAATCCCGAAGGTAAAACTAAGGAGAGCGTGCCGACGGCCATCACATTAACTCTTGATCCGTTGCCAACGCGCATCGTCACCTCATCCCTCGCTAGCCTCCGTCTATTCCGTAGCTCCTGTTTCGAGTTAGAAATATTAGCAACTGAACCAGTATCAAATACCTAGGCACTACAACGAGCGCTAGTAAGGTAAACATCAATAACATGTATATCAAATATACCTTTAATGGTGCCAGCCTTCTTGTCCGCTAAGTACTTCAGACGATGCTTCCAAAGGACCCTTGTCCTTGCAATAGAAGCACTCAGTGTCCGGCTTAGGTCCAAACTTGAGCTTCTTCTCAGCGGGGGCAACGCGCTTGCCCCTGCCTTTCTTGAAGGACTTCTTTGCACCCTTACCTTTCTTAAAGCTGGGGGGCTTGTTGACCATCAACACATGATTATCTTTCTTGATGTCCACCTCCGCAGCTTTTAGCTTAGCGAAGAGCTTAGTGATCGTATCAGTGGAACCAATCTGATTATGAGTAACTACAAAACCTTTGTATCTAGGAGGGAGTGATTGTAGAACTCTGTCAATCTTGAGCTCCTCTGGAATCTTGCAGTCCAGTTGCTCAAGATGTTGAGTGTAGCCCGACATCTTAATGGCGTTCTTACTAACGGAACTCCCTTCCTCCATCTTGCAGTTGAAAAATTTCTCAGAGATATCATATCTCTCAGAACGGGCCTGAGTCTGAAACATGGTTTTCAGTTCCTCAAGAATCTCAAAGGGCCCGGCGAACTCCTCAAAACGATTTTGAAGGTCTGATTCCATAGCAAACAACATGGTGCTCTTAATCACACCATAATCATCTTTGTGCGACTGATAAACAGCTTTTCCATCAGCCGGCGCATCTACAACAGGGGCGTCACCTAGAGCTTTCTCAAGGACATAGTCCTTTTGTCCGCCAGCGAGAATGATTCTCAGATTGCGGAACCAGTTGGTGAAGTTAGACCCATTGTTCTTAAGCTTTTCTTTCTCAGCAAAAACGTTGAAGTTGAAGTTGGACTTAGCCATTTGATCTACAAAATTTGCAAGTACAATTTAGACTATGTTCATGATAACTAGTTCAACTTAATCAAATTACTAGATGAACTCCCACTAAATTCAACATCCCTCAAGTTGCTTAGTGAGCATGATCCAAATTCACCACACCTAATCCGATCTTCACGAGAAGAGATGTGGTTTCAATGGTGGACAACAAAGTGTCGATCATATCATTCATATGACTCATGCTTACCTTTCGGTTCGTGTGTTACGAGGCCATGTATGTACATGCTAGGCTCGTCAAGTCAAACCCAAGTATTTCTGCGTGTGCAAAACTGGCTTGCACCCGTTGTATGTGAACGTAGAGTTTATAGCACCCGATCATCACGTGGTGCTTGAACACGACGAACTTTTGCAACGGTGCATACATGGGGAGAACACAGTTTTATCTTGATCTTTAAGTGAGGAATCATCTTATAATGCTACTGTCGCGATCTAAGCATAATAAGATACATAAAATGATAAACATCACATGCATATAATTTTATGTGACATGGTATAGCCAATCTCCGTGCAATGATCTCCATCTTGTGCGTGCCAGCATGATCTCCATCACTCCACCATGATTGCCTCCACCACGAATAGCAACTACAACTATTGTTAACTACTTAGCGATAAAGTAAAGCTATTACATGGCGTATAAGAAGTTGACACACAGGTCATACACAATTATAAAGACAATCATATGGCTCTTGTCGGTTGTGTACTCATCGACATGCAAGTCGTGAAATATTACAAAACATGATCATTGCATACAACATACACATCACATATTGGGCCATACCATATCACAGAAACACTCCCTGCAAAAACAAGTTAGACGCCTCTACTTTGTTGTTGCATGTTTTACGTGGCTTATGGGAGTAACAAGCTAAGAACGATTCTTGCCTACGGAAAGCCACAACGGTGATATTATGGTTGCCAACATCCGGTGTAAATCCCATGAAAACTATAGTGAGAGAAAATCGCATCCACCAGCCGCATGTGTGAAACAAGCCACACGTCAAGTGCGGAGCCGGTCTCGCGAACAAGGTCGCGTAAAGTTGGCCTGGACCGCTTCGATCTCACTATCCCGCGTCATAAGAAGTACAAAACAAGAGGCTTGCAACAGAAAACATCAACGCCCGCAACAAGAATGTTGCGTTCTACTCGTGAAACACATCTACGCATAGATCTAGCTCTGATACCACTGAAGGGTTTCGCAGCATAGTAAATCAAAATTTTCTACGGATGCGAACGGGAAAAGCCAAGATCTAATCTAGGAGATGCAAACAACGAGAGGGATAGATGAGATCTTCATACCCTTGAAGAAATCGCACAGCGGAATGTTCGACAGAACGTGGTTGATGTAGTCGTACTAGCCTTCTCCTCCTCGTGATCCGATCCGATCCAACGCCGCAAGTGGCGACGCCTCCGAGAGATGCACACGTACGACACCTCGACGTCTCCTCCTTCCTCGGTCCAGAAAGTGGGGTGGAGAGATAGATTGGATCTATAACATGACGGCGTGGTGCAAAAGGTGGAGAGTTTCTGCGGCAGGGCTTCGCCTACGCGTAGTCGGGAGAGAGAGAGAGGAGGGCAGCAGGTAGGCGGCTAGGGTTTAAGGAGGTGTGGGGGGAGGGTGCGCCCCTGCCCTCTTTATATAGAGGGCTGGCCGGCTGCCCTTGCCCCTCCTCCAAACCCTAGGGCCGGCGGCCACGTGGGAGGAGTGGGGGGCAAGTTTCCCCCCTTCTAGAAGCTCTCCCTAGGGTTTCCCCTAGGGCTTGGCCGGCTGGGCCAATGGGGCCTTGTGCCCTGCCCCATCTTGACGAGGAACTCCCTCGTAGGCCCACGCCCCCTCCCGACAAGTGGGGCCACGTTGGTCCCACTCCGGAAGCTTCTAGAACCTTCCGGTACAATACCGAACAATCCGAAACAATTCCGAAATCCAAAAACTGCTTTGCCTTATATGAATATTATTCTCCGGACCATTGCGGAACCTCTCGTGATGTCCTGGATCTCATCCGAGACTCCAAACAAAAACTCATAAACCAATTATCCATTTTATCCTAGCGTCAAGACACGTTAAGTGTGTGACCCTACGGGTTCGAGAATATGCAGACATGATCTTCTATCAATAATCAACAACGGGGTATGGAAACCCATATTAACTCCCACATATTCATCGATGATCATATCAGATGAACCACGATGCCAGGATTCAATTAATCCCATATATATATTCCCTTCGTCATGCGATATTTTACTTGCCCGAGATTCGATCGTTGGCATCGGCATACCTAGTTCAATCTCGTTCACAGCAAGTACTTTACTTGTTCCGTAATCCGATATCACTTTGTGATTAACTCTTTAACCACGTGATTGCAAGCGGTGTTGATATCGATTATCGAGTGGGCCCGAAGTATATCTCTCCGACTTGGGAGGGACAAATCCCATCTCGATACATACAACCCAACAACTACTTTCCGATCACCTGAGAGACACCTTTATGATCACCCTCTCATAGGATGACGTTTGATGGCCTCAAAGCTTTCTTCCGATACCAGGGAGTTGCATTATCTCATGGTCTAAGGAATACAATATTTGACATAAGAAATAGCTTCGCAAAGATGAACACGATGACACGATCTAATTGCTCTGCTTGATTTGGGTTTGTCCATCATATCATTCTCCCAATGACATGATCTCATTATTAATCGACAACTCATGTCTATGGTTAGGAAACCTTAACCATCATTAATCAATGAGCTAGTCCATAGAGGCGTACTAGGGACACAATGTTGTTCATAAACCACACAAGTATCAAAGTTTCCGCTTAATACAATTCTAGCATGGAATATAAACTTTACCATGAACAAGAACTATAATAATAACATCTTTATTATTGCCTCTAGGGCATAATTCCAACAGTATCATCCAGGGTCGTAAATTAATGGCCCAAACGGTCAGATTTGGGAGCCCTTTAAAAGGATCTTCTCTTCCCCTTCGTGGGAACGAGTTCTTTTGGTCCGTTTCTCTCACTCTCTCTCTCTCTCTCTCTCTCTCTCTCTCTCTCTCTTCCCTCCATTGTTGACCTTGAAGAGCTCGTATTCTCCCCATCCTCCTCCTATGATTCTTGCATATTTTTGAGGGATTTGAGAGAGGAGATCTAGATCTACAACCCCACCAAACAAAATACCTTCTTTGTGAAGGAATCTTTGAGATCTAGATCTTGGAGAGTTTTGGGTTCTCCTCTTATGTTCTTCCTCTCTTATTACCGTAATAGATTCTGTAGCTTTGGTGGAATTTGAGAGTGAAGGACTTGCCTCTTGCATTTATTGCATAGGTTTGAGTTCTTCACGGAGATTCAACGAGTACAAGATTGTGGGCTTCTTACTCTTGGGTTCTTGAAACACTAGACGGTTATGTGGTTGGTGTGTTTAATTCTTACGGCCTCCAGTTGAGTTGTGGAGAAGCCTTAAGCTTATAGTATTTTGGGTCTTTGTCATTGGGATCCTTCAATTGAGTTGTGGAGCTAGCCCCAACCTTATACGGGTTCGGTGACCGCCCTCAAGCGTCCCATAGTGGATCGTTAGTAGACCTTTATGGTGAGCTCATGGTAAAATAGGGTGAGGCTGTTGTGGCGTCGATGTGTTGCGTTCCTTTACATCTTAGGATGGGGCTTTGTGTGGTGTTGGGTGAGCATTGAGCCACCACACCCTTAGGTGAGCCATTTGTGTTGTTCGAAGAGCATTGCGCCATCGCACCTCTTAAACAGAGATGTAGCTTCTTTGAAAGTGAATTTCGGGATAAAAATTATAGTCTCCACGTTCATCGGTTATCTCTCAACCAAGCCTTTTACTTATGGAATTTACATTGTGATAGACACCGTGCTTGAAGTTTTATATCTTGCTATCACTTTATTGCTTGTCTTGCTTAGCATAGGTTATTGATGCACTTAGTTGAACTTAGTGGTTAGGTTTTGTGCTCAATAAATTAAATGTTAGTTCTATTTCACATTTATTTGAGTCTAAACTTTAATATTTTTAAAATCCTATTCATCTCTCGCCTCTAGACTACGTCCGTTGCACTTTCACCTACTCACAAAGAGAAATAAAGATTGGATCGAACTCAAGTTCCCCCTTCCATGAAAAAATATCGTAGAAGAAACTAAAGATCACGGGCACCACCAACGACGCCTCTGCTTCCACACACGATGCCGAGCCCTAGGATCTAGAAAAGCGCAAGATTTCCTGCAAATGGGCTAGGACAAGAATGACAGAGGAATCTCTGAAAGCGTTGGAGTTCTTGGGGATGATCCCTAGCAAGGAGGAAGGTGGTTCACGAGCGGCACCGTCGGGAGAACAATCTCATGTCCTTCAACCTCGCGAGGTGATCGCTTTCGTCGTGCATGCCGACCGCACTTTCAAACCTCTAGGACAGAATATCAATCCAATTCAGCTCATGGGTGCAGATGAACCCGTTGTTTGACAACATATTTTAAAATGTAAAACAAGTTAGAAAAAATATTCTCATGTACATTCCAAATTCCGGACATTCTAAGTTTGCACATAATTTTTTGAGAGAAAAGAACGTTTTTGTGTCTCGTGTAAAAAGATAAATTCGGATGCTCCAGCATGACTATTTTTGAATTTTTTTTTATTTTATACAAATCATATAACATATTCTTTTTCCCTGGAAATTTGTGTACGAACAAATGTCTAAATGTAATTTGGAAATTTTCTTTTCAAAATTTTTAATACTTTAAAATTTATTTTATGTATCATTTATAATAGAAAATAGGTTCATTTGCAGACGCGATACAAAACACACTTCTAGGTGTAATCCGCATATGTGGACCGGAGTAATACCTACTCTCTCTGTTTTAAAAGATGCCATGGGTAGGCTTAAGTTGGGGGTCAATGTATGCTAGTGGGATCCAATGAGAGAAGATGTAGTGATTTCTACACACAGAACACAAGAACTTGATCTTTATTCAACACCAGTGAAGCTACACTTGCTCCTCGAGCTGGTTGAGCGAGAGGAAGAAGAAGTTACTACAAGTGCTATGAATCTACCCCCCTCATGAGGCCCTGGCTCACCTTATAAAGGGGTGGCCATGTTACATCTAGGACTAACGTGGACAGCATATTCGATGAAATATGCTTGTCCCAAAATGGTAACTCAGCGGGGGCCTTTCCGTGTCCCCCTTCTATCGGCGGCAATAACCCAGAGTCCATGACATGTGATCCTCAGGCTCGAGGACTGTCACCTCCGTGACCTTCTTCTGCTTCTCTGTCTCTCTAACTCTTGTCTGTAGCGCTTGGCACTGTATAGATTCTTGAGGGAGAGACAATGTGCAGTGTTGACTTCGGGGTTCCCTCTCTCCTTATCGAGCAAGCTTCCCTATGATTTGGGATCACCTCATATGACTCGGCCAAGCTTGAACCTGCATACACAAAGAGTTATATACGCAGGCCGACATAACCCGTATATCGGCCAAGTAGGTCTTAGCCTCTTGATTTGGATTAGGCCCTGTCTTACCCGGCCGGTATCTCGATAACTCGGTCGGGTCATCCCTTAAGTCAGTGTGGACCATATAGGGTTTTCCCCTTTTACCTTATCTTTACCCTACCTAGGGTCATCCCGCCAATATTAGTCCCCGAAGCTGGTGCGGTCTTGACGACCTTCAGTCGACAAGGCTACATCAGGTTCTAGTTACTCGGTCTATGTGCATATGTTTGCCGAACTGATCTTTACCCCATTCTTTTCTTGCGGCGCACCCCGCATTACGCCTTGTCATGCGTCCAACTCATTTTGACCCGTTCCGAGCTATGAATCATCCTCTCGTGTCCATCTCGTTCATCTGAGTTGTCCCTTTAGCCTCTCTTGGAAGTTTCATCCTACGTGTCTCAATCATTGCATTTCTTCCTCATTTTTTGTACCGCTACAGTGTTCAGTGACATCGCTACAGTGATTACTGCGGGCGGTCATATCGACATAGTAACTCTTCGGTCTCCGCAACGGTCATAGCGGCTGGATCTCCTCCTGCGCCGTGTGACACCTCATGTGGCACCAATCTCCGTTCACCAACACACGACATACGCGCTTACGCGGTAACCGTGATGCTGCACCGGCGATCCCACGATCGCTTTTGGTGTGCGGTTATAAATGGGGGGAGTGGGGAAAGCGTTCATTCAGTTTCCCCATTTCCGCCCTCTTTGTCTTCCTCCTAGCGTCACCGCCGCAGTGCCCTAGTTCACGCGACCGTGTCGCCGCTAATCGGTCCCCTCTCGCCGCACTGTGTGCCTGCATCGAGCTTCTGCTCTGCTCCCTTTTCTCCACCACCACCGCGCCCTTTCTCGCCGCGATGGGGCCGTGCACCTCTAGCCCTCTTATCGCCGCCAGCGTTTCTTCCTTCGTTGATTCTTCCGACGAGCCTATGTCGAGCTTGCAGAGCAGTGCCGTCGTCGGAGAAGATCTTGCCGCAGGTCTGGAGCGTGGTTCTTGGCAGGGTTCTATCGAGTGACTTCGCAAAACTCGCCGAATTCCTACGGAGGTAAGGTGTAGCTTACCCGGCAAGGAGGCTACCCCCATAGTTGAGGCCGATGAATACGTAGTTTTTATGTCACACTTCGCTAGAGGATTCGGCCTTCCCCTTACCGATTTTTCCAAAGGTTTTATAGAGTTCTTCGGCCTTCAGTCTCATCACTTGCTGTCTAACGCAATTGCCTCTCTGTCGACTTTCATTTCGGCCTCTGAAGGATACTTTGGCCTTTGGCCTTCTATAATAGTTTGGTCCAAGTTCTTCCAGATCCGATCCAACATTGTGCTAGATAAATCTCTACACCCTTTCGAGAAATCTTTGACCCAATACGGGGATGCCTCCATCACACCCCAGAAAAACTCTTTGTTTCCCCGAGTCACGGGTCTAGAATCCTGCAAGAAATGGCATAGATCGTTCTTCTATGTGAAAACTACCGGCAAGGAGAACAAGATCCGGCTTCCTGACTTCTTAGTCGGTACTCCTTCTAAGCAGAATTGGAACTATAATATGAAGAAGACTGATTCTCTTGCCAAGGCATTCGAGATCTGACTCAAAGAGTTAATACGGGCATGGCTTCATGGCGAAGACTTGATGGCCGCTTTTATTACTAGCCGAATCTGCCCCTTCCAGCAGCGGTCTCATAAGCTTTGCTACATGAGTGGTCCTATCGACCCCAACCGACTTTCCACGGTCGAACTTGAAGATGAACATATTCGGAAACATGTCCAGGCTATCTTCGAGACTGATATGGCCGAGGATTGGGCATGGGGCATGAAGCCCTTTTCCCGTGATAATCCCCCTCCTCAAGCCCAAATCTGCTCCCACCCGTACCCGAGGAAAAGCTTCCACCCATGTCGACAAAGGTGACTCAGACGACGTTCAAGTTCTCGAGGTAGTTGTTGTGGTGCCTATCTCTTACGCATACCAGCTCATTTTTACCCAGCTAACCCGGCTGGCCAGGTGCACAAGGCCGATCCCGTTGCCACCAAATCCCCTCCCTCGTCGAAGAAACGTGTCGCTTCGAAGGATCCCTATGATGTAGCTCCCAAGAAACGAATCAAGAAGTTCACCCAGAAGCATCCGAAGCGGAAAGTCATGCTCGGGGTTTCAACGTAAGTCTGTTTACTCTGACTAAATTTGTATTTCTTGTTTCTTTCTTTATGTTTCTAATTTTGTTATCTTTTTATCTCATCAGTGCCCCACTTTCTTCCAATCCAAGTGGTCTGAGTATGACCTCTCAGGTTACTCGGCCACCCTCACCACCTGCGCAAGATAACATACAGGTCTCTAGTCCTGCTCGTGATGATCCTCTTCCCATGTCGACTAATAGCCCATGTCGGCGGGAGGAGGTCGAAGTTGCGCCTGGTGGTGGTGCTGACGTTAGTATGCCAGATCATCCGACTGATCCGGTAATTTTTAGCGATGTTTTCAAAGCTGCCCCCGCCGAACCAGCTCCTGCCGAAACTCCTGCTGAAGGTGTTGCTGCTTCCGTTCCGAATATTTCCGCTCCAAGCTCGTCTTATTCCGTCAAGTCGCAATCCGCCACCGAGGCCCCTGCCAAGGCCAAGAAATACGGTGCTACCAAGCCCAAGCCGGACCAAAAATCTAAGCCAAGTTCCTCTCAACCGAGTATAGTTGATATGCTTCATAAGGAAGCCTCTATCGCTAAATCCGGGGTTGCCTCCGCCGCCGGCACACAAATTGTGCTTCATAAGAGCCCGGCGGCTAGGATAGCTGCCCATCAAGCGCGAGAGGCCAAAGGCAAAGTGCTAACGCGTATGGAGAGTGGCGTAAGCCTTGGGTCTTTGATAGAATATGCCAATAATTTGAACAAAGCCAACCAGATCGAGGGTAATCCGAGTAATCAGCCTTTCTAGCTATCCGACATCAGTAGCCGTTTGTATTTGACTGCCAAAGTTGTTCTTGAGAGTGATAAAATGAACGAGGTACATGCTTTGTTCTATGCTTTAGTTTATGCAGACAATATACTGTATACCCACTAGTCCCCGAGCTTTCGACCGAATGACTTGTCATTCGACCGGAAGCTTTTACTAGTAAAGCATAGTTACTTACGCATATAGCAAACCATACGTAATATTTAGACAATTCTCCTTATTTCTTAGTTTTAGTTTCAAATATCTGGCTACTTAGATCTGAGTCAAGTTTTACCTGACTTGGATCTTTTAGGTTTAGCTTCGAATATCCAGCCATCTATATCCGAGTAAGGTTTTACTTGATTCAGATCTTTTACGTTTAGCTTCGAATATCCAGCCACCTAGATTCGAGTTAAGTTTTACTTAATTCGGATATTTCTAGGTTTAGCTTCGAATATTTAGCCACCTAGATCCGAGTCAAATTTTACTTGGCTTGGATCTTATAGTTTTAGCTTGGAATATCTAGCCACCTAGATCCGAGTCAAGTTTTACTTGATTCAGATCTTTTTAGGTTTAGCTTCGAATATCCAGCCACCTAGATCCGAGTCAAGTTTTACTTGATTCGGATCTTTTTAGGTTTAGCTTGGAATATCTAGCCACCTAGATGTGAGTCAAGTTTTACTTGATTCGGATCTTTTTAGGTTTAGCTTAGAATATCCAGCCACCTAGATCTGAGTCAAGTTTTACTTAATTTGGATCTTTTTAGGTTTAGCTTCGAATATCTAGCCACCTAGATCCGAGTCAAGTTTTACTTGGCTTGGATCTTTTAGTTTTGGATTCGAATATCCATCCACCTAGATCCGAGTCAAGTTTTTCTTGGCTCGGCTCTTGCTATTTCGAATATCTTTCCCTTGTATAATGCTCCATGATTCCATGTTGCTCATAATCGGCGCACTGCCAAGTTCCAAAAACTGCTCTTCTCTCATAGGAAGCTGCAGGTCAAGTATGATAAGTTGGTGCCTATTTTGAAGAAAACAGGTCAGCTAAGTAATGTGTATCTTGAAATTTTTTGTTTTGGTTTTTTGTTTCCAAATTGACCTCTAACTTGTCTTTGTTTAGCCAACATTGATACTCAAAATACTGCACTAAAGAAGAAAACTTCCAGTCTTGAAGGTGAGTCGGCCACCCTCTTTTTACTCGTTTCCCTCCTCTCCCGAATTATTGCCGGGTATGTTATAGTACTCTTCCCTCGGCTCATCCGAATTACAAAGCTTTGCAGCATCGCATAAAGTGTGCATACCCATGCCTGATATGATGCTGCATTTTTTAGAACAAGCCGGAACTTAGTCGGCACAGCTGAAGGAAAAGGACGATGAGATAGCTCGGCTTCGTGCCGAGGTTGGCTCCTTGAAACTGGCACATAAATCCGAGTTGGAGAAGATTGACTAAGAATTCTCTGGGGAGAAGAATCGGCTAACTCTCCAGCTCCATAAAATTAAGGAGCTTCTCGATGCAGCCGAGTCAACGAACAAGTCCATGATGGATGGCGGTGTTCGGTTTGAGAAGAAAAGACTTCAATGGGCTGGCGATCTTCAGAAAATGTTGCAATATATCCATCATAAGTTCTCTTTTTATCTTGTGGCAAGTGGCCGAATTATCCTTGACTATTGCTTGTATTGACTTATGTTATACTTTGTATTATAGATTATTTTCCGGAGTCTAAATCTGTGAGTAGCAAGGCTGTGGTTGATGCCCGGGCTCGTCAAGGTGTCCCCAATGAGCCGAATTAGGAGTATTCTATGGAGGATTTCTTAATTTCTGTCGCCGCTGCCATCAAGCCCATGAAGGTCATTGGCAAGGATCAAGTGGATGCGGCTATCCGAGTATTCCATGTACTCTGGCCGAATGAGCCGAGGATTACCCAAGGTCGAAGTTCTTGCTGATAAATTGATGGACTGCCAAACTCAACTGAGTCTTTGGAGGGAATTCGCAGGGCGAGCCGGGGCTGATATGGCGCTCACGGCTATTTTGTCATGGTATGAGAATATCTCTCTTGATATCTTGATGAACTTTCGTAGCAGCTCCCCTTGGATCACTGATCCGGACCAAATCGCTCGCCAGCAAGCCCGTGCTCACCAGTTCGTCGAGTATGCTGACGTGCACCAATGGCATGAAGGTCCGAGTTTCCTTCAAGATGAGGCCGACGAGAATGTCGCCGCAGCAGAAGATGATGAATCCGAGGAAAATTCTAGTGATGAAGAGGATACTAGTGAGGAGTTCGGAAGTTCGGATCAAGCAAGAGATGACTCGGAGCAAGAGGCTGAGGCCCGGTCTTCCTCCAAGGGGACCGAGGCGTCGCAAGCTCAGGGCGAGGTTTCGCGCCAAACAGCCACCGTTTAGGACACCGTGGCAGCTTCAGTCGATGCCGAAGTAACTTCCGTAGAGGTCCAGGTTGGTTTAGAATCTATTCCTTCTTTCGAGGTCAAAGTTCCTCCGGTGATAACCGAGGCGCCCACTTCGGAGAACCCTGCTCCTGAAGTCGTTGCTTCTGCCGAAGCCTAAGTTCCTCTGGTGGTGACCAAGGTAGCCACTTTGGAAACCCCTGCTCATGTTGTTACCATTCCTTTGTCTGCCGATGATCCGGCTGTAACCAACGCTTGAGCTGAAAAACTTCTTATTCGTTAAGTCCCCGGTATGTCGGGCGTATGTTGTTTAAGACAATTTGGTCCTTTTGGAAATCTACGGTCTGTATAACTTCGGAGTTCTTCATATGTTGTTCTTAATGTTAAGTTGTTACTATTCTAAGTCAATTATTCGGCATGCGATCATTATTTGTGATTTCTAATTTGTGGGTTTCAAACGAATAGATCTGATTATTCGTGTTTAGAGATTACGAGTGATGTTTGAAGATGAGCGTATGGGTCAATACACTACAGCAATCACAAAAAAGATAATAAAACATGAGTCGGCTTGCATACGATCCATTCCTTAGTCGTTTTTCATGTGTTTGATTTTTTGCTCGCACTTATCTTACTTATCATGAAGTCCTTTTCTGGGCAACAATAAGTCAGAGATTTGACCTTTGTCGTCAACACATTACTAACCCGGCTTAGGGGTTGGACATATAAGCCTGCCAACATATCAAAAAATATGTAAGATAAGGACAAATAATATGGGGCAGTCCCCGAGTCACTGCTCGAGTTGCCAAAGTTTCATTCATTGATTCATTTCCGACATACAAAGACGACATATGATAGTACATGATACAATACACTTCCTCTAAGTGTAAAAAGGATGAAGTAATGCTACATTCCATGGCCTTTTAGATTCGTCTCCTGACTTGTCTGCCTTATTTTTCTCTGGTGTTTTAGCATCTATGAGATAGTATGTATCATTATGCAGTGATTTGCTCACAATGAACGGGCCCTCCCATGGAGGTGACAACTTATGCATGCCGGCTGTGCATTGCACGAGCCGAAGTACCAAATCTCCCTCCCGAAAGACTCGGGGGTTTACTTTCTTTCTATGGTAGCGTCTGAGATCTTGTTGATAAACAGCTGACCTGGATAATGCCATTTCTCTTGCTTCTTATAATAAATCGACATCGTCTTGCCGATATATTTCGTTTACCTCGGCGTTTGTGTATTGGGTGCTCTAGGCGAGTCATGCACTATGTCGGATGGTAGTACAGCTTATTCCTCATATACAAGAAAGAATGGCGTGTATCCTGTTGATCTATTCGGAGTGGTTCTTAAGCTCCATAATACGGTTGGGAGTTCCTCAATCCAACACCCCGCCGATCTTTGAAGTGGTTCTATGAGCCGAGGTTTTATCCCGGATAATACAAGTCCGTTTGACCTTTACACTTGTCCATTTGATGCAGGATGTGCTACCGATGCAACATCAAGCCTTATGTGCTTATCCCGGTAGAAGCGAGCAAAGGCTCCCTCAGCGAAATATGTGTTGTTGCCTGTAATGACACTGTGTGGGTATCCATATCTCAGAATGATATCTTTAAGGAATTTCACAGCTGTGGGCCCATCATATTTTCTTATAGGCTTTACCTCTATCCATTTTGTGAACTTGTCCACCATAACCAAAATGTGATTCATGCCACTACGAGCCGGCTTAAATGGGCCTACCATATCCAAGCACCATACGGAGAATGTCCAAGTCATGGGTATCATTTTTAGTTCGGAAGAAGGCATATGGATTTTACTGCATATCTCTTGCAACCATTGCATCTTGCTACCAATTCTTTTGCTTCTTTTAGTGCACTTGTCCAATAAAATCCGTGTCGAAATGCTTTGGCCACAAGGGCTCTAGATGAAGCATGATGCCCGCATTCCCCTTGATGTATGTCTAATAGGATTTCTTGTCCTTCTGCCGGTGTAATGCACCTTTGCAATACATTTGTTACACTTCTTTTATATAGTTCCCTGTTTATTATCGTGTAAGCCTTTGCCCTTCTTACTATTTTCCTAGCGAGGACTTCATCACTCGGTAGGGTATCATATTTGAGGAATAGAAATATTGGTTGTGCCCATTCTGGCACCTCGTGCACTGGGGTAACTGTTTCATCAATTCCATTACTTCTCCCGGCATGATTTCTGCCAAACTACCCCGATCAGTCCCCGGGTTCATCGAGTCAGTCCACGGGTTCACCGAGTCAGTCCTCGGGTTCACGAGTCAATCCCCGGGTTACTCGACTCATTTCTCTTATCAATTTCCATTGGGACTATCTCGGATCCTTGATCTGACGAGAGACGAATTGATTCGGACTCTGGGGAAGGTATGATTGATGGCTTTCTTAGGTGATCTAAGGCGATACCCGGTGGAATCGACTGTCTGGTCGATCCGAGCTTAGACAAGGTATCAGTGTTATCGCCATATTTTGGCCAAAGAAGGAGATGGGCCGTGATCAAGATGGGCTTGGAAGATACGTATATTCAATGTGTTGTTGAATCGGCCTAGTGCGTGGATTTGGGCTAAATTGCCCGTGTATCTTGTATCATAGTAGGTTTCGTTTCAGTTTAGGTAACGATAGAGTTGTAGAGTTATTCCAAAGGTAGAAAGTCTCCGGACTATAAATATGTACCTAAGGTTATCAAGAAAAACAGGACAATCACGTTCACAACAAACACAATCTCGGCGCATCGCCACCCCTTGTTTCTAGGGTTTCTTTCGGGTAAGTGTCATGCTGCCTAGATCGCATCTTGCGATCTAGGAAGTATTTTTACTTATGCGTTATTTGGTGTTACTCGTACTGAAGCCTTGTTGATGGCGAGTAACACTACTATCATGGAATTGTTGAGGCTAGCATCGGTGCTGTTCGTTATAATTGTTTGATTTATGCTACCTCTAGTTACCTCGCTACCTTTGCACCTTTTCCCAAGTGCAAGGGTAGCATCTTGCTTGATCTTTATTTAGCTGATTCGATCTGTTATGGTTATGCCTTGTTCACCAAGGTTTAGTTTGATATCTACGTAGTCAGGCCTTGCAAACGGGTTGAAAGATCCAGTAGTACGTAGAGACGTGGTTTACTAGTTCTAGAGAAGTTGTTCCGGTAATTGACTTTACGTCGGTTGTTAGGCCTCCTCTAGGGTTAGTTTACTAACATCTTTTGTATCTATCAGGCTCAATTACGTGTAGGACGTTCCAAATTACGGTGAAAACGTTAAACCGTCAGAGATCGATTTAACTTGTAATGATAAAGCAAGACCCCATGTTATCGTAAATCTAATGCAGAACCATGGGACAATCGGCTCTAGGAGCCGATTCACAGGGAAACCTGGGAGCCGGTCATGGCTCGAATTTTACGTATACTTGTTTACCATGCAGGAAATCAATCGAAGCAATCCTTCACCTTCCCGACTGTATAGGTCGTGGCACGCCGAACCAAGCCGGGACGTGTCGAGTTTTGCGGCCGCCCGAGGGACCAGGCCCACCAGAGCCTGGAGCCTCCCGCTCTTCGTGTTGCTCGTCTCGCCACGTGGGTTTTGGCAGCAACACATTCTCGCACGCCCGTGGACGTTCAACAACATCTGCATCAACATCCGACGCTGAGATGGGGGACCCGATTCGTCGACGAGCTGCTGAAGAGCACAAGGCGGTATGACGAGATCAAAACTCTCTTCGGCCGACCTCATCGGCTCTTTTGAGAGGACCCGTAAGCATGGCATCAAGTGGAGGATTCTCACCCGAGGGTGCTCTTGATGAGGTGGATCTGTCTGCTCTTCGAGGAGCGCACTGAGCTCGCGACAGAGGTCAACTACATGGTGGCTCATTCTCTTCACCGCCATTCCGAGAGCCCGTGAACGCTTTTCGGGTCGCGTTCGCGTAGTTCAGAGATCATGAAACATCGGTACTCTCCGCCGGGCCTACTTTAGGGACTCACCAGGAGAAAGACCGCCTGCACCAGGCCACAAGCCATTCACACTTGCAGCCCAGCCGCCAGAGCAGCGTCACGTCGTCTACAAGGTTGAGGCGACCCAGCGATTGCCAATTCCTGTTTGAGCCACCTAAGGAAATCCCACATGGATATGAATGCATCTACGTGCGGATCGCAATAACGACACGCACCAACCAGATTGCAACCGCAGGAGTTTCTGGCGGGGTTCCCGGGGAGCTTGAGCAGGCGTTCGAGCAGCGATATGCAGGATGGACGCCGACAAACAAGCGTGGCTAGCCAAGTATGCCATCGAACGGGTCATGAGAATCTAGCCCCGCAGCTCAAACAAGGAGCAAATCCGTACCATCTTGAGAGAGTTCGCTTCCGTGCAAGAGAAGGACAATCGGCTATTCAAAGCCGTACCAACGAGTTTGATCGATCCTGCCTCCCAAGTATCGGCTCCCGAGTTCTCAAGTTTCATGATCGGAAGGATCGAGCTCGATCGAGCACGTGAGCCGATACCGCACGATTGGGCATGATTTCAAAGATCGATCACCGCGAAGGTTCTTTGCGCAATCTCCGACAGACCAGCTTTTGGGTGGTACACCTCGCCACCGATTCGATTTAGACCGAAGCAACCGGAAGAGCAGTTCCACATCCAATATCATTCGAGAGGCTACCGAGGTCATTGCAGACACTGCAGTGCGGCGGGAGAAACGTAGCCGAGTACATCCAGCGCTTCAGACCGTCAAGAACCGATGTTACTCACTCGTTAATCGAGAAGGAAGCCGAGCTGGCGGTGTTGGGTCTCTCAAGACCCATCAAGGATCCGCTTTCCAAGTAGAGTACAACTCATTGGCGCACATGGCCCAGAAACTGACGATGTATGAACAGCGCCACCCTGCGTTGTACCAAGACAAGTTCAAACGTCCGCTACGCCTGGTCGATGCAGAAGAAGATGATCCTACACAAGACCGGAGGTGGCCGTGGCTGAATGGGCTCGAGAGCACTCGTGTCCTGCAAATGGGTGAAGCAAAGGGCCCTGCAAAAGGGTTCGACTTGACGTGAGCAAAGCTGAGCAGATCTTCGATTTGTCGAAAGAAAGTGAAGTTGCCCGAAGGCCACAAAATCCCCACGGCTCAGGAGATGAACGGGAGAACATACTGCAAGTGGCATCACTCGTTCACCCACACCACCAATGAGTGCAAAGAGTTACGTCGCCAGATCCAAACGGCGATAGAACAAGGCCGTCTGATCCTTGGGCAGTTCGCCATGAAAGTGGACACAAACCCATTCCCTGCCAATATGGTAGAACTCAATCACCAGCGAGGCCACCGGATTTCTCGCTCGGTGTTAATATGGCAGGTTTGGGTACCACCATGACACGCATAAGGAGGAAGGTGGTCGCTCGGGCAAAGAAAGAGAGGAGGCTGGTCCACGCGACCGCCACAATGACAAAGCGTACCTAGGAAGAACGGTGAGGAGAGTGCGATATCGAAGCCACATTCCACGCATCTCCTTAACAAGTATGAGCGTCAAGATGACCAACGTCGCGCGCAATGGAGACGATGAAGGATATGAGCACCTCGCTAGGGGACCGTCTAAAGAAAAGGAAGGCGCAGACAAACATTGGGATTGTCCTTTCTTCAAGTATTGCTGGGATGCGGAATGAGCCGATTGCCTACGACAACTGCCCGGAATGTGGACAGAAGGAGAACACGGGCCGTTTCAGTGTTCAAACGTCTAGGGCCTCTCCACCTCGTGGTCATAGGAGTCCGCCGAGCAAAAGACCTCGAGAAGCCAAGGATGACAAAGAAGAAGACAGATATCACCGTCCAAGGTGGTGTCCCGACGGACTCAGACACCCAAAAGCGTAGAGTGCAGCGGCTGAACTTGGAGGAAGCCAAAGATTCCACGCTTTAAGAAAGCACGGCGATCGCCGTAAAATTAGGCGGACCTTGGAAACGGAAGATCGCCTGAAAAGGAAAGAGTGGCGCCAACCGGTAAAAGCCGATGCAAAGACATCGGCCGGCACAAACATGGTGTTCATACTCCGTCGTAATTCTGCGCCAAGAACCAATGAGCTACCAGTGGCACAGCCGATCGCAGCCCACGACCGTTATCTTTGAGAAGCCACGTGAGAAGGGTTACAAACATCCGAAAGCCACTGCACCACGAGGTTACATCAATGGGCAACCTGTCAAGAAGATGTTGGTGGACACCGAGCGGCAACAATATAATGCCATACTCCATGCTACGGCTTTGGGGACGCCCACCGCAGATCGATCAAAACCAACGCCACGTTAAGCGACTTCAACGCCGACTTGAAACGCAAGGCGCATCGAACGTAGATCCGACTGGCAGAAAAACCATCCCCACGTCATTCTTCGTCAGGATAAAAGCACCTACGCTGTCTTGCTAGGGAGAGATTGATTCACGCTAATCGCTGCATTCCGTCCACGATGCACCAAAGCCTGTCTGATGGGATGGATATGAAGTGGAGGTCATCCATGCAGATGATTCTATCGAGGTCTCCATAGCTGGCATGAACGTCTGGGAAGCAGAAGACCAAGAGCCGATCTCTGGAATCAGTCTGTACGGCTGAAGGGGTGAGGCTGGTCTTATCCACTGGCCTGACAGAGTAGCCAAGTCCACGATCATGCGTGGTACGTCCGATCCCTGCGATCGGCCACAAAAAATAAAAAGCAGCAATCATACGACAAGCAGATCATGTAGTCGTAGCAGAGAGATGCCCTGCCATTGTAAAACAATAAGGTGTAAACCGTCCTTGAATAATGCAATCAAAAAGGGGCCGATTCAGGCAATCGGCCCAAATTATTTTTGTTACCCTCACCTACTGTTTGCCCTGTGTTTAGCATCGATTTGACAGGTGACGGAAAGCTAGGGTATGGGTTTACATCCGCTGATGAACTAGAAGAAATCGACATTGGTCCTGGGGATAAGCCACGACCAACATTTATCAGCAAGAAGTTAGATCCGAGTCTGCGGGGTCCGATGATAGCCCTGTTGAAAAAATATCCGATCGCCGCTCGGGACTACACGGAGATGCCCGGGTTAGACAGAGCATCATTGAGCATCGACTCCGCTTAAAAAGGATTTCGCCATTCCAGCAGCCGAGCACGACGATGAAGGCCAAATTCGAAGAAGTCAAGAAGGAGGTCGAGAAAATGTTGATGCCAAGTTAATCAGCCATGCAGGTATGCTGAGTGGATTTCTAGTATCGTACCTGTAGAGAAAAAGGATGGTCGTTGGCGTGTTGCCATAGATTTTCGGGATCTCAACAGAGCTACCCCAAAGGATGAGTACCCGATGCCGGTGGCAGAGACGTTAATAAACGCAGCAGCTGGTCATAAGATCTTGAGCTTCATGGATGGCAATGCGGTTACAACCAAATTTTTATGGCTCAGGAAGACATACACAAGACTGCGTTCGAGTCCTGTGTTCGGGTTGTTCGGTATGTAGTCATGACGTTTGGATCAAGAATGCCGCCACGTACCAAAGAGCCATGAATTATATTTTCCATGATCTGATCGGCAAGCTGGTGGAAATTTACATCGATGACGTGGTGGTCAAGTCTGCTTCAGGCAAGGACACTTGACGATTCGCAACGTCTGGACCGAACAAGAAAATTCGGGCTACGGATGAATCCAAAGAAGTGTGCCTTCGGGGTGATGGCCGGTCAGTTCTTGGGTTTTTTGGTCCATGAACGAGGAATTGAGATCGGCCTGAAAATTCAGGAGGCAGTACGAACAATGAAGCCACGTACCACAAAGAAAGAACTGCAGTCTCTAATCAGCAAGATCAACTTCCGTAAGATTCATCTCCAACTGTGAAGAATAGAACCGTTCATGGACCGGTGAAAATTAAATCGACGAGGAATTCAGGGGGCGAACAACAACGAGCCTTCGACGAGATCATAGAATATCCGACGGCCGCCGGTGTTGGTTCCGCCACCGGACGCATCGTTCTACATTTACTTGTCGATGGCACGTCCATCGCCTCGGTGGTGGTGCAAGTTTATGATGGGAGCGAGTCGTATTTTACATAAGCGTATGATGCCGGATGCGGAGACAAGGTATCCCGATATCGACAAGTTGTGCCTCGCCGCTTTTTCACCGCACTAAGCTGCGCCACATTTTGCTATCGCGGAGATCATCATCATATGCAAATCGACGTCATAAAGCACATGCCGCGGCTCCTATGTTGAAAGGCCGACCGGGCAAATGGATGTTTGCATTATCGAGTTTGACATCCGGTATCAACCCGCGAAGCGCTAAGGGACAGCGTTGGCCGACCTTATCGCCGAAAGGATCAACACTAACATAGCAGACCTTTATAAGAGCGTGGGCTATGTTTTTCGATGGATCGGTTTGTGACGATGGTTGCGGCATCGGCATTTTACTCGTGTCGCCCGGGCAACATTTTCCTTCTCCATCGATTGTCTACCTCTCGCACCAACAACGCCGAGTACGAGGCGATACGCAAGGGAATGGAGTTACTCATCGGGCCGAGAAGCGGTGGAAATTTTGGAGACTCAAGTTGGTGATTTCCCAACTCACGGAGGAGTACAAGTGTGAGAGCGAGTCCCTCTTCCCATTATGGCTGCACTGCCGTGAGCTGATGGCGCAGTTCCGGTACATAAACTTCACCTGGATCCCGCGGTCGCAGAATACAGAGGCGAATGATCTTGCACAAATGGCTTCAGGTTACAAGGATGTAGCAGAGGGAGCCGATGTTCAGGTACAGTTCCTGGAAGCTGACGACTGGAGAACCGATATCTTCAATTACTTGAAGGATTCGGCTCGGGGGGCACCTAAACGGATAAGGTACAAGGCCATGAAGTATGTGCTTATTGGGGATGACATGTTTTACAGGACTCTGGAAGGGTTATTACTCAAATGTCTGGGGACAGCCGAGTCCAATCGGCTCCTACATGAGGTACACGAAGGCGCCTGCGGAACTCACCAATCGGCTCACAAGATGAAATGGTTGATCAGGCGATCAGGGTTTTATTGGCCCACCATGCTTGAGGACTGCCTCAAGTACTACAAAGGGTGTCAAGCATGTCAGAAATTTGGGAAAATTCAGATGGTACCACACAAGAATGAACCCCATCATCAAGCCTTGGCCATTCCGAGGTTGGGGCATGGATATGATCGGCAAAATCAATCCTCCATCAAGCAAAGGCCACATGTGGATTTTGGCCATCACTGATTATTTCACTAAATGGGTGGAGGCTGTCCCGATGAAATCAGTAAACTCAAAGGATGTTATCAACTTTGTGAAAGAACATGTCATCCATAGATTCGGGATTCCCCAAACTATCACGACCGATGGAGGTTCGGTCTTTATTTCTCAAGAGTTTAGAAAATTCTGTGAGGACACGGGGATTAAGCTGATCAGATCATCTCCATACTATGCTCAGGCAAATGGGCAAGCTGAAGCATCCAACCAGAGCCTCATCAAGCTGATCAAGAGAAAAGTCGATGAGCACCCTAGGCGTTGGCACGAGGTTTTGTCAGAGGCGTTGTGGGCTTATCGCATGTCATGCCATGGGGCGATAAAAACCTCGCCATACCATCTAGTATATGGACAAGAAGCCGTATTGCCCTGGGAAATTACGGCTGGATCGAGACGTGTCACTTTTCAGGACAATCTAACAACTGAAGAATATGCAACCCTGATGAGTGACAGTGTTGAGGATTTAACTGAGCTCAGGCTGTGGTCGCTTGAGAAAATCAAAGAGAACAAGGCCAAGGTAGCTCGTGCATATAACAAGAAAGTGAGGCCAAAGGAGTTCCACGTTGGTGATCTGGTATGGGAAGCTGTGTTGCCATTAGGGACTAAGGATGCAACATATGGTAAACTAGACCATGAAAGCACGCGTTGCCGTGCCCGTCCATTTTTAAAGAAATGATAGATTGTGTGCAAACATATGGACAATTCACCTTTTTCTGACCTATGAATGTTTTGTTGAGTTGGATTCCATTATTACTTGTTACATTCAATCAATTGGAAGAGTGAAAAAATATAGCGCAATGGATGGCAATTTATGAATGATATATGGTGCAGATTATATGGAGAATAACTGATGGATATTCAAGAACATATGGACAGAGCGTATGGTACAAAAAGTGAGAAATATCAACTGATATACACTGGACACACATCATTAATGTCATACCCTTGGTAAAAATACATTCACTAAACTTGGACAACCACTTCTAGTGTGTCCTATGTCACCCTTAGGTCAGATCCATGGATTTAAATTGCATCGTGCAAATATTTTAATGCAATTTCATTTTAAAGCGAAACTTTAGCTGTAAAGTGCGTGCAAACAATGATTGTAGATGTAATCTTGCAAATCATGTTGTCTTGAGAACTGAATTGCCCGACAAAAAATATTACACCAAGTTAAAAGAATTATGCATGACACTGTTTTGAAGAAAAAGCTCTAAACCATGGATTGTGCTAATACCAGTAAACAAATTATAGGTTGTGTATATGTTGGGCAATCCTTCAAGACAGAGTATCAAAGTAGTGAATCTCGTCGTGGTCCTAACATGAAGTACCAAACAGAATGAACATTTTCCAGCAATCACATGTTTCAAGAAATTCATCTACTGAAGATGAGGAGACTGTTTTGGATAACGCGGAGTAAACCGCCGCATGCATGCAGCTACACTACAGATCAGTTGCATGCAGCAATCACATGTTTGTTTATTCTACCTGACAACCGATAACTCCATAGGCATCATATGAATAATAATTAAGCACACAGTTTGAATAATTGTACTCAGCAAACATTGTCAGATGCATTGTTCCAACTCGTGCAGCTGCCCACATTTATGATTTACTATCACAAGTTAGCTCCTAAGAAAATGGATAAACCACATTATTACTCAAACAATCGGAGCTGGATGCATAATTAGATCTGAATAACACCACCCAGATGCTCGCAAGTCCAAAAAGAAAAAAAATCTAAAAATCTCGTCGAAACATATGGCCGCCCCGCCTAGTCGCCGCTAGGCTAGGGGCATCCGGCTTGCCCCGCCGTCGCTGGCGCCATTGCGGCCTTCTTGTCCGCCACTGTGACAAATAGGACTACAGTACAAGACAAATTTATAAGAGCGATTAATCTGAAGGTACGTGGTGAACAGATCGCTGCAGTGAAAGTGATAATCCCAGGGCTGGAAGAAGGTAGGGCCATAGAGGAGCGGAGGCGCATTGTTAGCCTGTAGCATATCTTATTTACGGGTGTTGCGTACAAGCTTACCGGCAGCAGTTACCGGATCATCATGGTGGCCAATGAGCACGAAGAGAAGCGACCCTACGGCCGTACATGTGACCACTCGCCGTCGCCTTTCCTAGACGCTGGAAGTTGGGTGTCTCCGCCGCCGGACAGGACACTATCGAGTAGAGGTCATGGCCGCCAGATGTGTCTCCTGAAACAAACAACATCAAGTCAGCTGGCTGGGTAAAGTCGGCATCGATCACACTACAAGGAGGAAGAAGGGAACTGGCAAATCTCCCTAAACGAAGTGCATAGGGAACAATGGAGGTCTACATCGCAGCTTATATGAGAAACCTGTAGAGGAGGTGGGCTTGGTGGGCAGACATGAAACGGTCGTCCACCACCACCATTAGAGAGATTGGAAACGGAAGGCGGCTCGTCTGCTACGGCATTAATCGCACGATACTGGTGGCGGCGGCGTCATAACCTTCCGTGTGGTCGCTCCACCTGCCCGAATGGAACACTTGCAAGGAAAGTCAACGAGCAGGAAGTGGGCTGACCAAACCGCATAGGCCCATCCAAATCTGTTGCTGGATACTTGTGGTTTCGTCCCGGTTAACTGCAAGGTGCCCAAGTCAGTTTTCGGAATAGCATCCCAGTTACGTTGGTAGGCTGTGAGCCTGTGACGCTAGGTCGCTAGCTGGATGCGATCAAAACGAATCAACAATGTCCAGCCCAACGAGTGGATGATCCTGGATGTTCAAGAGCATGATCGGACGGCTGGGAGTGTCAAATCGCTGTGAGAGATCCTAGATAGGTGAGTTTTACTGTTTCTTAATGGTCTCCAAATTGGCACGGGCCGTACAGGGTCGATCAAGTTTTAAGAGGAAACGCATACATGCTTGAGGAGCTGGACGGCGTGAAATTCCCAGTGGCGGTCAACGGTCAACATCTCAAGAAATATTTCTCAAGCATGTGCGATGATGGACAGTAAAATATGGGGGCCGATACATGAAATCGGCCAAGTAAAAAGCACGTGAGACGTTGGACAGTAAAAATGTGGGGGCCGATGCTGGAAATCGGCTGAATAAAAGCAAAAATATATAGCCGATGCACGGTCATCGACTCTAGAGGTTCATGCATGTTACAAATAGGTGCCAGTTTACACATACGAGCTACTGAAGAAATGCTTCGAAGGCGTGGAGCGCGTCAGCACGGACACTATCCACCTCGGCGATCTTGGCTTCGTCGTCTTCGTCTTTGCCCGTCACTAGCTCCTTGTTCAGGGCACGTATTTCTGCCAGATCGGTCTTCATTTGGGCTTTGAGGCTTTCCGCTTCGTCTTGGGAGCGGGCGATGGATTCTTCCTTGTCGTGAATGAGCTATTTAGTCGCCCGGACCTTCTCTTCAAGATCTTCCAACTCCCTTTTCAAGGATGCGAGCTCGGCGGCACTGACAGAGGTGTCAGTTTTGGCATCCAGAGACGCCTTTTTCTCGTTGAGTCACGACATCCGTGCGATATTGGCTTTCAGTGGGAGTTGGGCGCGGCGCAGACTGATCCTCTCACGAGCTAACTTCACCCTTGGCCCGTAGAAAGACAGGGTCACAACTGGCCAAAGCTTCACCTGCAATGCTACTGGGAGATGGTCCTTTATTTCAGCCAGAACGCTCTTCACCTCCTCAGAACCCTCGATCAACTCTTCGATTGGGGAGGACAGCAGGGCTTTAAGGCGCTGGAATTGAGGTGGAACAGCCCTGGCTCGTGGCTCATCATCAGCAACAGAGGGAGTTGGTTCGATGGATTCAGGGTCGAACGTCAGCAAACCTGAAATATCACAACTCTGGCAGCCCGAAAAGGCGTCAGTATGCATCCAAACATGTAAGGATGAGCCGAAAGAAGCTAACGACTCTCCTAAGATCGGGGGGAGAGCCGATGAGGAGACGATCGGCTTATGTATGGTTGCTGGGGGCTTGGCCGGAGTGGTAGCCGTTTCATCTGCACCTTCGGGGATTGCTAGGTCCGGTTTGGCTAAAGGCATCGGCACTGCCCCATCTTTCCCACTAGAAACATCAGTCGTCTGCATGGAAGGTGTTTAGATGTAAATAAGGACTAATCGAGATCAAAAGAAGCAAGTGGTAAGAGCGTAGGGTGATGATTTTGAAACCTCGGCTCGACGAAGAAGCTTGCTCCTTTGCGAGCTCTCTTGGGACCTGACGGCCCTCGGCCGGGTGCTCGGCAGTAGGTTCGAAAAAGACCTTTCCGGAAGCCGATGGTGATGAATCTGGCTCGGTGTGATGGTCCTCTTAGAATCATAGGTCCGATCCTCCTCGATTGGCCCGAGTGTTCTCCTGGAGGTGTCTTCGGAAGCTTTGTAAAAAGGAGAACCAGTGAGCACAAGCATGTCTGCAAGGATAGAAGAATTAGAAGGATCGACCAAGGCATAGATCACCCTACATGCGAGCTTTCTGGAGAAGGGCTCCGACGCCTCAAGGTCTTCCTGGCAGCTACCTTCCTCGTCGTCGTTCTCTTTTTAGTTGGAACTCGAGGGGCAGCTGGCTTAGAGGTTGCTGGTTTCTTAGAAGCCGATTGTGGTGATATCGGCTGTTTCTGCATTATGACCTTTTTTAGAGGTGGCGAGTTTTTGCAGAAAAGAACCACAGGAGCTGGCGGAAAGAACTCAAAGGGGGAGCCATCACTGTGCGTAGGTTCAGGGCCATCTTGTTGCTGCAAAGAGAAAGAATGGATTAATAGAAGAATCATTTGTAAGCTGCATCAGAAAATTTGCGAGTGGTGGTACCTGTTCCACGGGTGATGGGGATATGCCTACTGGGGTATCCTCGTGGGACGTTCCGATCGCCCAAGGGTGGGCGAGGGCTCACAGAACGCGAGTGGATCGAGCCCATCAAGGTATCGCGACTGGAGGTCAAGGCCCAAAGCAGTAGATAGGCCCAAGTCGGTCTCAGTTAAACGACATGGAGTTGTAACCGAATTGGTTGAGATATGTAAACCCTAGGGAGGTAAGCTTATATAAACCTCCCCAAGGGGTGAGGAGACGTTCCTCATACACCAAGCAACTTCGCCGCCTAGTCGCCGAGTTCGCCCATTGTAAACACCTCCATAATACAATCTAGCAGAGTAGGTCTTTACCCTCCGGGGCCGAACTGGGTAAAACCTCGTCTTTGCCTCATCTCGCACCGCAGATGGCAGGCCCTTGCCCTTCGTTTCTACTACTGCCGATTGCGATCTGCCGTGGTCATTCCTTCGGTGGCGCCCACCGGGGCCTGGCCGGTCTGGCGGTGTTCTGGCGAGATCCAATCTGCCCATCAACGAGACGGCCGCCACCGCCGCATGATAGCGATCGGCGAGATGCTCCAGATCTTGCCGAGCTACGCCCCGGCGGCGCGACCACACGCGTGATCCCGCCATCGGCACGATCGGCCTCTTCGTCGGCTTCACCGACGTCATCACCGGAGGACTCGGCTCGCATCCGCGAAGTCGCCACCACGTGATCGGCTCTCCGAGAGCCGATCCGCACGATCCACCGCCCGCCTCGAAAGTGCGACTCAGCCCACAAGAACGCGGGCCGAGAACTCAGGCCGCGGAAGACGCGACCCTCACCGACGACGCCGACTTCGGCAACCCGGGTCACTCGCCGGGTCCATCACCGGCCTCGTCATGGGCTCCATCGCCAGTCTCCAACGCGGAGATTTCGAGACCCTCCATCCTCGGGATCTTCGACTTGACTCGGTCGGAAAACTCCGCCGACCTCCACGACGGTGCCGTCGCCATGCCGCGACCTACATGGCCACCGTACCGATCCACCGGAGGACCTTTCTCCACCCGATCCTCCTAACGCCACGGCGACGAGGTCGAGGAACTCCGCCTAAAGTTGGCGGCAGACGCAAGAAAGCCGAGCGCGAAAAATTTCGCCTCGGGTGTGATGACAGCCGAACTGCCACGCTACCACCAGCCGGATCAGTCACGCTGAATCCCACCGTTCAGGGCGTGCCACGAACCGACGATAAGCGACGGCGCGCGCCGAGCGCGCCGCGAGAACGCCGCCAGAGGAAGCAACCGCCTCCGCCAGATCGACGACGATGGGTGCCCGCCACCACCCAACCGCACCCTGTGGATCAGCGCGGATAGTCGTCTCCTCACGGAGCGACGCGAATGGCCTTCCACGCCTCCACCCCGATGGACAACCTCGTGGCAGGTCGAGCGGCCGACAAGATCATCAGCGGCGACGGCGGCGCCTACAGATCCAAGACGTCGGGGCCCTTCTCGCGAAAAGCCGTGGAACAGCAGAAAGCGGCGCCGACGCAGGCGATGTAAGCGCTCCTCGGAAGGTGGCGGCCTCGGCGGCCCAGCGTGGTAAACACCTCAATTGCCCGCCGCCAGAGCCACGCAGCTCAACGACGACCCGCAATGCGGCACTCTCCACCAACGATCCTAGGCCGGCGACCAACCTCGTCGCCTCTAATGGAGAGCCAATCGACGCTCGCACTCACATCATCAACAACCAAAACTGGCGCGCACGCCAGCCCGACGACTTGCGGCACACCCTAACCACTCGCCATGAGCCTATGGGGTCGCTCGATCGACTAGGGCCCAAGTGCTTCGCCAATGATCCGAGGAAAAGTACCCACCAACTTCAAGGCGCAAGGAGATCGAAAATACGACTCGTGACGACCGCGATGCGGCTTGACACATACCTCATGGCAATGGGGATCGGGTCACACCGACCTACTCGCCGCCCGTTACCTCCCACCGATGATGGAGGGACGTGCAGGCAATGGATCAACACGCCCCCGATGATCGACGACCGGGAGGAAATGCGAGACGCTTCGTCGCACTTCGAGTGCTCCTACACCCGCCACCACCATCGAGGACTCGAACGATGCGCCCAGGGACCCATGAGTCGACCCGCACCGGGTCCAACGGTGGCAAGAGCTCGCAACGCGTCGGCATCCACCCGGACACCGCGATCCATTGCTTCAAGACCTCGTGCCGCTACGAGCCTCTGGTCGCCAAGCTCAAGCGACACGCCCGCACACTCGACAACATCCCCGACCTCCTCGAGATCGCCAAACGATACGCCGAGGAAGATCCCAATCAAGACGTCGACGACGAGTCCGGCGGACAACGACGCACGGGCGGCAACGATGGCGGCCGCCGAGCCGACCTACGCTACAGCGGCACTCGCCACGTGCAAGCGCCAAGAACGAAGTCGACTTGCCGCCAATGCTGGGCACGCACAACGCGACCCCAAGAGCTACCGCCGTGACGGAGGGCAAAGACGCGACGGCGGGAACTACAAGAACAAGCCAAGGTTCGATCCCGCGGCCCTCCTTAACCAACCATGTGCGTTTCACAGCAGGGAAGGAAAGCCCGCCACGCACACCACCGCCACCGCCACACCCTCGGGGAGATCGAGAAGGCGCGCGCACGCGAAGGACACCGACAACGACCGCAAAATGGCGGAAAGTTCGCAAAGTAGCCGCTCGCTCCACACCTTCACCGCTTCACCACGGAAGCGTGAGAAGAAGGTCATCGCCAGCGCTCGCCGTCAACGCGGTGGCCCGACAGACGCCCCCGCCTCGAACTGGTCGGAGCAGCCCATCACCGGAGCCGGCAAGACCACTCGCCACGCATCGAGTATCCGGGGCGAGTCGCCTGGTGGTCAAGCCCAAGGTCGGCGACTACGGCTCCCCAAGACTCGATGGACGGCGGCAGCTCCATCAACATCCTCTACCTCGACACCTTGATCATTGCGGCTCCGCAATGATGATCGAGACAACCCACACCACGTTCCACGGCATCGCCCCGGTCGGAAGGCGTACCCGATCGGCAAGGTCACGCTACCCGTCACCTTCGCACTCCGGCAAACTTCCGCACCGGCGGATCGTCTTCGAGCTGGTGCCCTTCGACAGCCTTACCATTGCGTCTGGGCGCCAGCGTTCGCCAAATTCATGGCGGCACCCACTACGCTGCACAACGCGATGAAGCTCCCCGGCCGCGGGCGTCATCACCATCAATGGCGACCCGACATGGTCGCGAATGCGAGGCCAAAGGCCAAACTCGCGACGCCATTATCGCGGCGGTTAGTCACGCCGACGAGCTCGCCAACACGCGGCGGGTCAACAATGACGACCCCACAATACTCAAGAAGCCCAATTCAGAGGGCACAAACACCTCAACCTTTGAGGCCACGACGCACACCAAGCCGTCGAGCTGGTCCAAAGCGACCCAGACGGTGACGATCGGGACAGGCATGAGCCCAGCATAGGAAGGCGCTCATCGAAGTTCCTTCGTGAGAATAGGGACATCTTCGCATGGAAACCCTCCGACATGCCCGGTGTCCCTAGGGAGCTCGTGAGCACAAACTAAACGCCGACCCCAAAGTGCGACCGGTCAAGCGCCGCTCTGGCCCTTCAATGAAGAGCGCGTCGAGCAATCGCCGAAGAAGTGCAGCGCCGCTTCATTCGCCAATCAAATACTCCAAGTGGCTGGCAAACCCGGTCCGGTCGAAAAGAAAACGGACACGGAGAATGTGTATCGATTACACAAACTGACGGCTTTTGCCCAAAGGCGATTCGTCCGCGGATCGATCAAATCATCGACTCCACCGCGGGCTCGAGTCGCTGTGTTTCCTCGACGCCTACTGGGTATAACCAGATCAAAATGGCTGTCGAGGGCGAAAGAGAAGACGGCGTTCATCACGCCATTCGAGCCTTCGCTACCGCCATGACCTTCGCCTCAAGAACGCCGGGCGACCTACCGGTGCATGCAAGAATGCCTCGCGAGCCAAATTGGCCGCAACATCCACGCTCACATCGACGGCGTGGTCAAAATCCGCCGCCAAGGCGACCTACGCCGATCTAGCGGAGACCTTCGCCAACCCGCGGAGGTACAAGATAAAGCTCAACCCAAGCAAGTGCACTTTCGTGTACCCGCCGCAATTGCTAGGGTACATCGCTCAAACGAGGATCGAGGCAAACCCAACAAAGATCGACACGATCGCCCGCTCAAACCCGAGTGCTGCGCGACGTCCGTGGCGGGCCGTGTAGCGGCTCTCGCCGCTTCATCCCCGCTGGGTAAAAGGCGATGCCACTATACCGCCTGATGCGCAATAATCCCACCTTCCAGTGGGACAAGGAGGCGGACGACGCGCTCCGCGACCTCAAAAAGGTGCTACTCGCCACACCACTACTCGCCGCACCCGTCGACAAGGAGCCCATGCTGGTTTACGTCGCGTCCGTCGTCGTCATTTGTAATGGTCGTCGAGCGACGGAGGAAGGAAAGAGCGCCAGGTCAGCGGCGGTATACTACATCAGCGAGGTCTTAACAGAGTCGCGCCCGGTACCCACAGTACCAAAAGCTGGTATACGCGGTCTTGAGCTCAGCGGCGCCAAGACTACTTCCGAGAGCACCCCATCACGGTCGTTTCTCGCCCACTACAAGACATCATCCGCAATCGCGAGGCGACCGGGCGGGTCGCCAAGTGGCCGTCGAGATCGGCGTCCACAACATCAAGTATGAGCCACGAGGGCGATCAAGTCGCAGACCGCCGATTTCCTCGCCGACCGGGAGGAGGCCCAAGAGCTGAGAAGCCGCCGTACCTCCATTATCGAGCCTGCACTTCGACGGGTCCAAGAACGCGGACGGCGCAGGAGCGGGATAGTCTTGACCTCACCAAAGGCGACAAGCTCGCTACATCCTCCGCCAATTCACGCCTGCACCAACAACATGGCGAATACGAGGCCCTACTCCACGACATGCGAGCCGCCAAGGAAATGAGCGTCAATCGCCTTGATTTACGGAGACCGACCTCGCAGGGTCAAGTCGCGGCACCGCGACGCCGTCTCCCTACCATGGCGGCATACCGCCAAGAGGTGGACAAGGTGGGCGGCCACTTCACCGGCTACTCGGTCGAGTGGATCGACAGAGGAAAACGAGGAGGCCGACGCCTCTCTCGCATCGGGTCAGCTCGATCCGCACCCGCCGGGCGTGTTCCTCGACACCATCTTCACGCCCGTCCTCTCCTCCGAGGAGATCGACATTGAGTCCCGCCCAACCAGAGGCAACCTTGGTCGCACTCGTCACCGAGCGAACGACCGACCAAGCCCTACATCGCCTACCGAGACAGTAACCTGCCCTTGCAGACGACAAGCGCCGAATGATTGTTCGCCGATGCAAGTCCTACACCATCATCGACGGCGAAGCTACACAAGCGCAGCGTCACCGGCGTGTTCAACGCTGCGTCAACCAGCCAAGGACGCAAAATCTACACGACATCCACTCAGCGATCGGCCACCACGCCGCAAGGCCTCCTGGTCGCCAAAGCCATGCGACACGGTTTCTACTGTCCCACTGCACACGCCGACGCTGTCGATAGCGTCCAGCGATGCGCCGGGTGCCAGAAGTACGCCAACCAGACGCACGTCCCAAGTTCGGCGCTCAAAACAATCCCCATCACCGCCATTCACCGTGGGTATGGACATGGTAGGCCCTTCAAGAAGGCCCCTCTGGCTACACCCACCGCTAGTCGCCGACAAATTCACAAAGTGGGTAGAAGCCAAGCCAGTCCGAAATGCGACGGAAGACCGCCACTAAGTTCCTACGCGAGCTCATATACCGCCACGGCTTCCCAACAAAGATCATCACGGACAACGGCACAAACTTCGCCAAGGAGCAATGGCGAGTTCGCGAGGAGCATCACATCCGCTCGACCTCGCGTCGCACACCGGAATCCAACGGCCAGCGGAACGAGCCAACCAAAGCATCCTCCACGGCTGGCCGACTCCAAGTACCACTTGAGCGCACCGGATGCTGGGTCAAGAGCTTCCTCCGTCATCCGGGAATCCGCACCTCAGCAATGTGTCGACGGATTCACCCCTTCTTCATGGTCTACTGGCGCGGAAGCCATGCCAACCGACCTCGAACACGACTCGCCATGATCGTCCACTATACGGAGGCCGCAAACGAACTGGCCCGCCAAGATGGGCTCGACCAACTCGACGAAGCGCGCGACCTCGCCCGATCGCGCACCGCCATCTATCAGCAAGGACTCCGTCGCTACCACAGCCGACGGGTGAAAACACGCACTTTCCAGGAAGGCGACCTGGTGCTACGCCTCATCCAGGACAAGAAGGGCATGCACAAGCTCTCCCCCCCTTGGGAAGGCCCGTTCGCTATCGGGCGCGTCCTCGGCAACGACGCCTACTACCTCGTCGACGTCCGCGGGGACGGTGAACTCGACGTCAAGAGGCCGTGGAATGTAAATCTCCTCCGGAAGTTCTATACCTAGAACCCCACATATGTACTCTCCAGTCGCTATGAATAAAAGAAACGGTTACTGCAAAATTCGTGTACTCTCCATGCCTTGTGCCACTCGCTGTAATAACAGCGTCATGCTAATACGTAAGTCAACCTTGGCACAGCGACCGCACGCTAAGTAGTCGCGATGTAAGAGCACCGAGTCATTTCAGGTCTTGCATCGTCCACAAAAACGCCAACCGAGCCCCATCGAGTCGCTTAGCTCGACTGGTTTTACGAACCAAGACATCCGCCTCGCTCCCCACGACCCTGGTCCTCCGCATCCTCGACAGCGACTGAACGGCTAAGTACCACGCCGGGACTGAATACCGATTCGTCGATCGACGTGGAAAACCCCAAGTAAGAGAGCGTGCAGACTCGCCACGCGACCGACCCACCGGGCAGGAGCGACGCGCCACACCAACGCTGGCCTCAACCACCCTCGAGTCGCGCCTTGAACTACAAGTACCACGCTCGGGACTCGGCCACCCGCCCGTTCACAGACGGGAAAACGGTAAAATACAGAGCACTCGAGGGAGTCGCTTATGTCGCTCTCCGAGTTCGCGAGTCGACTCAACCAACATACACATGATAAACAACAAAACATCATATACAAGGGGAACCCCACAAAGGGCGGACGCCGGGGACTCACCCAAAATCAACCCAAAACACGCAAAAATAGCAAAATGAACACAACGCTCCATTCAATCGCATATTGCATTGTCTTACATTACAACATATGCCTACCGCGAGCTAACCTGCTAACACATTTGGGCAAACTAAACTACTCTGCGGCTTCGACGAAGAGGCGCCATTCCGGCGCGCTTACGGATGAACGCGGTGTACGGGTTCGATGGATATATGTCGTCGGCCCGCCATCGCCGAGCGGAAAGGCTGCTCAACCTTGAAGTCGCGATGCGGCTCGGGTCGTTTGGCGACGCGTCTCTTGGTAAGGAAGAAGGTCGCCCATCGACCGACGCGCCCGAGTACGCAGCGGCACGTGCCTGCAGCTTGAGAACCCCGGACAGATCCACCGCGCCAGACGATGAAGGGTATCCACTCGTCACATCATCGAGATCGAAGTCTTCGGGGAAGTGGGCGAGCCTAAGGCTCAAGGCCGATGCTCATGACGAAACGCCGACCGCGTCATGAATTCTACGACCGCGGGTGCCTTCTCCAAGTACTCCCACACCTCAACGAGGTCACTGGGAATGACCTCCGTGGGCGACATCTCTTGGAGCCGATAACACGACCTGCGAGAAGGAGACAACTGTGAGTACAATGGAAACCACAAACAGTACAATCGTAAAGGCAAGGAAGACGCACTCACCAAGCAATGGGCGGGCGAGCCCCGTGATGAAACTTTGAAGCGATGTATGGTCGTTCTGAAGCCCAACAATGATGGCTTCAGACGCCTTTCGATCGTCCTCCGCGGCCGCAATGGCAGCCTTCGCTCGCCCGTTCGCCGAACTCGCTTCTTCTTTTGCCTCCCTCAGTTCTCGCTCGAGGTCGGCGATCTTCTGTTCGGCGGTGCCCAATGCAGATCGCACCGCCCAGCTTCTCCAGAGGACAAGCTCTTGGCGAGCCACCTCCGCTGCAGCCACAACCTGAAGTTCCTTGTTTGCTTCGGAGAGCAGCGGTTCCTTCTCAAGACGCCGTCGAGCCAATCGCTTCCGACTCCAGCCGCAGACCAGACATCTTCAAAGTCGACACATGAAAGTTTCGGTGCCCACCCGCTAAAATTTAGCGAGTGCACACTCGGGACCTGGCGGTTGAAAAAATACTCGTGCCCACCCGCTATAATTTAGCGAAAAGTGCGCTTTCGGACCGGGCGGTTCAAGAAATACTCGGGGACCGGACTCAACGCAAAAACAAGAATTAAGAATCAGCCGTTGCAAAACACCGACCGATCCTCGGGACCGAGGTACCGGATGGCGCCAAGCATGCCGTGCAGTTGCGCGCCCACGACGCAAGCAGCGCCGGTGTGTGCCCGCGACGTTAGTCGATCTCGCGCCGGGTTTCGGAGCGGGCTCGCGATCGCAGCCGCACTCGCCGTGGCCGCCTTGGTCATGAAGCGGGAAGGTAGCGATTGACGCGCCGCCCCAAGGAACTTCGCCTCCGCCTAGGCAACGAAATGCCCCCCTTCGTGGACGCGGTTGCTTCCCAGCTGAGCCGCAGCCGTGTCGCCGAGACGGCGACAATGTCGCCGCCTTGGCCTTCTTGCTGCCTTCCGGGCGGGCGACTTCATCCACCTTCCTCTTACGAAGGGTCCTCCTCGCTAGCGGCGGAGGGCACTTTGGCCACCGTCGGGTGGCCCATCTTCTTCACTCCGGTCCTGTGTATCAAGACAACTCAGTCAAAATAATCTAAATACTAAGAGAGGAAGATGAAGGCCGAGTGCACTTACTTGGCGACTGGAATGAAGCGCAGCCCAGTACGGAGGCCGGTTTCTCCGCTCGAGGCCCAATCGGCGACTAAGCCCCAGCCTGTGACGCCAGGGGCCCAAGATACGGAGGGCTTCTTTGACGTTGAGGTAGCGGTTGGTGCCTCCGGGACACCTTCGACGGAGGCCCCCTCGTGAAGTGGAGCTGCCGCGGCCGGAGCCTCCTTGCGAGGCGAGACCGCCACGCTCGGAGCCTCCTCGCGAGGCGAGACCGCCACGCTCGGGACCTCCTTGCGAGGCGAAGTCGCCTCGGTCGGAGCCGCCCCTAGCCCGGAGACCGGCGCGAAGGGCGGAGGTAGTGAAGCCAGTGGTGCCTCCATGGATGGCGTATCCAGCACGGCTGTTGCCGGAGCCGCCCCGTCGTCGGCCGAGCTGTGGGCATCGGAGCCGCTCGCCGAGCGCGGCGGTGAGACCATCCTCGCGGCTTGTCCTCCTCCTCGTGGGGCCTCGCCTCTTTCTCCTTCTTCTTCTTTGCGGGAGTGGCTTGACGGAGCGAGGTGGTCTCCGGAGTTCCTCGTCATCATCATGACGCCGAGGCTCTTGCTCGCCTCGAGTTCGCGTGACGCTTCCCGGGTCTTTCGGATCGTGGGCGATCTCCTCGGATTCGTCCTCGTCGTCCTCATTGCCCTCGGCGGAGGCGATTGCTTGTGTCCTGGGCGGATGGCCCAACTCTCGTCATCGGGTGGAGCCACCTTCCACCACTTGAAATAATCGTTAAACATGGAAGAAAGTTAGAATTACCGCGATCGCATATGCTGCGATCGCGAACGAGATCAAATTATTACCGTTGAGCCGGACGCTTAGCGGTGTATGGAGGAGCCCGCACCCGCATCCGTGTATGCCGCCTGGTGATCCTCTTCAGCGCCAGAGGTAGTCCTCCTTCCACTCGGCGAGGCAGGCCTCGCCGAGTCTTCTCGGCCCGTCTTGGTACATGTAATGCTCGCGTTAGGCGAGTGGAGCGACGCCGCCAGCCGATTAGCCACAGTTCACCGTCTGAGCCCTTCTTCTTCGACCGCGAATGGCTCGAGCATCTCGTCGACGACCATCCGCTGGTCGCCGGGAAGCTTGGCGACTGGAGATTGCGCTGCTCGAGCGGCCGGCCGAGTACCGTGGGATCGCCGCCTCGTCTTCCGGTCGCCTCGGTCACGTAAAACCAAGACTTTTTCAGCCGCTGGCTTTGGCCGAGATCGGTCGAAGAAGGAGGCTTTGGATTTCATTGGAAGGTTAAGCCATGCTAGCATTGGGTCCGCCTCCTCGCGGCTGATCCGTCCATGGAACAGATCTTGCCACAAGGGAAAGTAGGGCCGAGCAAATAACACTCAGAACGCCACAAAGATGGCGAGCTGCGATGCTATGGGGACCCGGATCCGAGGGCTGGATCCGTGGTAGGCGCAGGCGCCAAGAATAGAGAAGTGGGAAACCCTAAGCCCCGCTCGAGGTGACTAGTGAAGCAGATGAACTCTCTGTGCTGGTTCGGTCGTTCTCGCTGAGGATTCGCCACGGCCGCCCAGATTCCGCCTCCTCGAAGGAGGCCAGTTGCGCCCTGGTGCATTTGGATCTGCCCCAAGGTTCAGTGGAGAGGGCCATGGCTGAGGATTTGCTTGGGGGTCGGAGGATTGCGGGTCGATCAGATCGCGGGATCAGAGGATGAAAGATGTGCGTACTCGGAAGAAATGGTGGGCGGTTGGTTTTCCGATAGCCTACCATCCCTCTTATATAGCGGGAGCTGCCCGCCAAATTAGGGGACCGTTACGCTGGCGATTACGCCGAAAGTTACCGTTAAGTTACCTTAACGGCTAGTTTGACCACACCCGACGGTCCGCCACCCGCTCGCTAAGTTACTCACCGAGGCCGCGACCGTTGGTTCGATTCGCCAAGACGCGACTCGGTTGCCGGATTTTTCCTTCGTGCGAGGAGCCCGACGATTCGATGGATGCCAACTTGAAGCCGTATACTCGATCGCCAGCAGCCACCGCGCCTAATCAACGACGGCCTCGGGACTAATGGGGATATGCCTCTTGGGGTATCCTCGCCGACGCTTCCGACCGCCCAAGGGCTGGCAGAATGGGCTGCGAGCGAGTGGATCGAGCCCATCAAGGTATCAGCATCGAGGTCAAGGCCCAAAGGTAGATAGGCCCATGGTCCGAGTTAAACGATTGGCGGAGTTAAACCAATTGGTTGAGATATGTAAACCCTAGGGAGGTAAGCTTATATAAACCTCCCCAAGGGTGAGTAGGAGACGTTCCCTCATACACCCAAGCAACTGCCGCCTAGTCGCCGAAGTTCGCCATTGTAAACACCTCCATAATACAATCTAGGAGTAGGTCTTTACCCTCCGGGCCGAACTGGGTAAAACCGTGTCTTTGCCCTCATCTCGCACCGCAGATGGCAGGCCTTGCCCTTCGTTTCTACTACTCATTTGCAGCATCTGCCGTGGTCATTCCTCGACAACGGGATGTCATAGTCGACGAAATGTTTCAAAGACGGTCCCAGAGCTCTCCTGAAGACGTGAGTCTTCCACATTGACCACCAGTCTTCAAAGCCATCGGTTGATGAGGCAAAGGTGAGGTCGTTGGGAATTGGGATGGTCAGAGCATCAAAGAAGGAATAACACCTTTGGCTGGTGAGAGGATCAGGCAGGTCGGCTCTGCTCTCTGTAAGGTGGTGGAGAAAGAAGTGGGGAGGTACTTGTCCAAGGCCAAATTGGCGAGCCACTACGACTGGCTGGTAGAATTCATACCCAGGTTTGATTATTCTGTTGGACGTACTCATGCCAACTGGAAGGAAACAGGGACGAATCACGGTGGAAAAGAGTTGTCGAGTGCTAGTGTCATCGGCAAAATTGTCTAGCCTGAAGGAGAGTGGATTTTCAAAGTGTTCCGATTCCTCCATGTAAGGGAAGAAGGTAGGGTTGTCCGTGCCTTGGAAGAAAGTCTTGAACCACTTGGAAGCCTCTGAGGGGTCACCATCGCCGCGCCTATACAAAGCTTGGCCATAGGCGGTGCATCGGATCGATTCCCTTTACATCCGGAAAGGTGCAGCTCCAAAAGGGGAAGTTTGGGATGTGATTTTGAAAATACATGGGCCCATAGCTGGATAAACCACCAAGGACCACCTGTTTTGACTGCTATGCCGAGAACAGCTGACAGACATCAATTGGAGATATCTATAGACCTCTCCAAGGAACAGTTTACGAGGCCAAGTTGAGTGCCCTTGGCGGTTCGTGGGCTAAGGAAAGATAGTTCTTGGTTGGAGCAAGGAAGGGCCACAAAATATGAAATGTTCCAACCGTAAGTTGAGAAAGGTCATGTTCTTTCTCCGTGAGACCCTTTGTTTTCATGTGGCGTTGAGGTAGGCACCCCAACAGGCAAATGCTTTTAGAAGACAGTTTGTAGGGGACTTTGGTCAGTTTAAAGGCAGAAGGGCTAGGTGATGTAACGTCCAGACCAGTAATCATCACCACGTCCAACAGAGTTGGTGACATGGGGCCATGACCGAACATGAAGCAGTTCAGAGCGTCAGACCAGAAATAGCCGATGGTTTTGAGAAGATTCTCGTGTTTCTCAAGAGGAGACAATGATAAATGCAAGGCATCGGCTATTCCTATGGTTTCCCATTGGGATTGATAAGCTCTAGCTACTCTGCTGAACCAAGAGACCCAATGTTCAGGGGGATTAGGCCATGCAGCTGGCCCAAGAGTTCAGATCTAGGTCTTGGCTTAAGGGATTCTATTTGCTTCGAATAAATCGATGGGCAGGACTAGAATCTGTCGAGGGCCAAGACAGAGGAATTTGGGAGAGAAGGATGCGGCGTAAGATGTCGAAACCTAGAAAGTTTAATGATGGAATCAAGGCATTAATTGTGTGTTCCATTAAATTCTAATCGCGTTCATCATGAGGAGTAGGCGTACCTTGAGACGAGACCTCTGGATTGGTGTTGGACGATTCCGCCATCTAGTTTGCCCGGAGATGGATCTATGCATTGAGGATTGAGGGTTCTTGTCGCTGTGAGCTCAATCTCGTCGGTGGGCAATTGGAGATCTGGGTCGCCCTTTTTGAAGAGGGTCGCAGGTTACCGTTTGAAACTGGAAAATGGCCGTTTAAGTTTGCCTAAGTATGCGACCAAGTTTTGACCTTGTCAATGTTTTTGGGAAAGCCGATGTGCATCGGCTCTTTGAGCTGTGGCTTGGTTGACTGTATGAACGTAACAAGGTGAAAGCCGATACGTTGCTATCGGCTTCTGAAGCATCGACCTATTTTGACTATCGGCAAAATTAGGGGCGAACAAGGCAATCTTCGAGAAACAGATTTTCATTCATTCATTCAAAAGATGATTGCTTACAAAAGGATGATTGATTACAAAAGGGAGCTTACTACTACTACTACTACTACTACTACTACTGGTTCCTAATCTAAAGGCCGAGGTCGTCGCCGCTGTCGTCGCCGCCGCTGCCTTGTTCATTGTCCTCGCCACTGCTGTCGTCCTCATTGCTTCTTGCCAAGAAGCCGGGGCCTCCTCGTCTCGTCGTCTTGGTGTCCTCGATGGACCCGGCGGAAGCGCTTCACCGGGTACTGCCGGAGGAGGTGTCCTCCGATTCCTCCTCCTCGGAGGACTCGACGGCCCCACGACCAGCGTCGCCGCTCTTTCCGCCTCGGTTCCCGTCAACGAGGAATCAGGCCCTCCTCGCCGTCGAGGGGACGCATCGTCCTCCGACTGCATTTATAAGTCCCAATCCTCTCGCCCCACCATCGTGGGGCGAAGTATCGACGCCGCTGCATGCGGTTCTTCGCGTCGGCTCCGGTCGCTAATCTGTTGGAAGACCGGGAACGCAGGCGGAAGAGGAAGAGGCCATGGCGGAGGAAGAGGGTTTTTCAAGGAGGAAGAGGGTTTTCAGCTCTTGGAGGAAGATGGGACCGCGAATCGCTCGATTTAATTTAAATAAGGGGAATAGTGGAGAGGCGGTTCAATGCCATAGCGGTTTCCCAGAATGTGCTGCCAAAATCGTCAAATCATGCACTGCGAAGGAGTTGAGAAGACAGGGCATCATGATGAGGGGGTGGCGTGACAATTCTGCTCTGCAACGCGTAACCCGATGTAAAAAAAAAGAGGGAGAAGAAAAAACATCAGCGGAGTGGTTTCGAAATTATTATTGCCAAAACCAGGGGGGCATGTGTTATCGCCATATTTTGGCCAAAGAAGGAGATGGGCCGTGATCAAGATGGGCTTGGAAGATACGTATATTCAACGTGTTGTTGAATCGGCCTAGTGCATGGATTTGGGCTGAATTGCCCGTGTATCTTGTATCATAGTAGGTTCCGTTTCAGTTTAGGTAACGATAGAGTTGTAGAGTTATTCCAAAGGTAGAAAGTCTCCGGACTATAAATATGTACCTAAGGTTATCGAGAAAAAGAGGACAATCACGTTCACAACAAACACAATCTCGGCGCATCGCCACCCCTTGTTTCTAGGGTTTCTTTCGGTAGAAAGTGTCATCGCCTAGATCGCATCTTGCGATCTAGGAAGTATTTTTACTTATGCGTTATTTGGTGTTACTCGTACTGAAGCCTTGTTGATGGCGAGTAACACTACTATCATGGAATTGTTGAGGCTAGCATTGGTGCTGTTCGTTATAATTGTTTGATTTATGCTACCTCTAGTTACCTCGCTACCTTTGCACCTTTTCCCAAGTGCAAGGGTAGCATCTTGCTTGATCTTTATTTAGCTGATTCGATCTGTTATGGTTATGACTTGTTCACCAAGGTTTAGTTTGATATCTACGTAGTCAGGCCTTGCAAACGGGTTGAACGATCCAGTAGTACGTAGAGACGTGGTTTACTAGTTCTAGAGAAGTTATTCCGGTAATTGACTTTACGTCGGTTGTTAGGCCTCCTCTAGGGTTAGTTTACTAACATCTTTTGTATCTATCAGGCTCAATTACGTGTAGGACGTTCCAGTTACGTGGTGAAAACGTTAAAACTGTCGTAGATCGATTTAACTTGTAATGATAAAGCAAGACCCCATGTTATCGTAAATCTAATGCAGAACCATGGGACAATCGGCTCTAGGAGCCGATTCACAGGGAAACTTGGGAGCCGGTCACGGCTTGAATTTTACGTATACTTGTTTACCATGCAGGAAATCAATCGAAGCAATCCTTCACCTTCCTGACCAGGTATAGGTCAGGTGACACGCCCTCGAACCAAGCCAGGACGTGTGCCGGAGTTTTGCGGGCCGTTGCCCAAGGGACCAGGGCCCACCAGCAGTTCTGGGAGCCTCCCGGCTCTTCGTGTTGCTCGTCGCTGCTCGCCGGTGGGTTTTGGCAGGCAACAATCAGCAGCGTCATTTTCTGCTCGAGGTATATGATGAAATTCATATCCATCAAAATAGCCACTAATCTTTTATACTCCCTCTGATCCATATTACTTGTCGTTGAAATGGATGCATCTAGCACTAAAGTATGTCTAGATACATCTATTTTAGTGACAAATAATATGGATCGAAGGGAGTACATGAAATCTATATAAGGCCATGTTTGCATCCAACGCATCCCAATTGCCTGATACTTGCTGGACTACGAGATCCGAATCACCAAAGCATAATATCTGACGTATGTCAATTTCTTTTGCAGTTTTTAGGCCATGGGCTAGTGCCTCATGTTCGGCTACATTGTTTGATGCAGCAAAGTGTATTTGTAACACATACTTCAGTCGATCTTTCTTTGGAAAGTTTAATTCTATCCCTGCTCCTAACCCATTTCTTAGTTTGGACCCATCAAAATGCATTGTCCAATAATTCGGATCAGGCAGCAGGGGTTCATATTGCATTTCGGTCCAATCGACAAAAAAGTCGGCCACTGCTTGAGATTTGATTACATCTCGTCTATCAAATTGTGGAGCATAGGGGGATAACTCAATTGCCCATTTTTTATTCGTCCGCTTGCATCTGTATTGATCATTATATGGGCTATCGATGCCTCACAAATCACCTTGATGGGGTGTTCTTCAAAATAATGCTTCAGATTTTTAGTCGACATATATACACTGAAAGAGCATTTGCTATCCCTAGTGATTTTGGTGTTTTATAACAACACACATATCAGACTAATAATTTGCCAAGTGTGTCATGGGTGCATTGAAAATGATTTGTAATGTTCAAAAACTGTCTGCCTGGAGCGGTACCAAAAAGCGGTACCGCTTTTTGCTACCGGATGCGATAGAAGGTTTTGACTAACTGTCAAAAAGCCTTTGCCGGGCTAGGTACTAAAAAGCGATAGTACCGCATTTTAGTACTTAGCGCAACAGTAGCTTTTTGACCACTCGTCAAAAGCTTCTGCCTGCTCCGGTACTAACATGCGGTAGTACCGCATTTTAGTACCGCTCGGGGCAGAGACTTTTGTACGTTGGCAAAAATCTTCTGTCTGCCTAGGTAGTACCGCATTTTACTACCTGGCGTGACAGAGAGTTTTTTCGTCTAAACTGCTGATTCCACTTCACGTCCGGTAGAACCGATTGCCATTTGCGGTACTACCGCTTTACGGTAGCATCAATAGTAGTACCGCTATGGGCAGGGTTGTATGAAGTTTGAAGAGGGTCGTCCGGTACCAGGTCCGGTAGTACCGGAGTTCTCCGGTAGTACCGCTTGAACTTCCGGTACTACCGCTGCAGTAAAGGCTCCAACGGCCAGATTTCGTGGAGGGGTATAAATACCCCTCCATCTACCTTGGGACAAGATGCTCATACACATTAAAGTCAAGACCACCATTGGAGCCACAAATCTTCAAGATCTCCTCATTCCACCACCCAAAGTCCTTGATCTTTGGGGAATCGAAGGAGGAGGCCCCGATCTACTACTTCACCAAAAGAGATCTTCATTTCCCCCTCATTTCATTGAGGGCCCCTTTGTTCTAGTGTTTTCTTGGAAACCCTAGTTATTGTTTTGGTTCTTACAAGCTAGTCTTTGATTGCTTTGACAACTTGCTTGTATTTGGGAGCCTCCGATTAAGTTGTGGATGTGTGCCCCAAACTTGTAAAGGTGTCGGCTTCCACCTCGAAGGTTGCCGATATAGTGGAAGGTGAATCGATCCCGTTGGGGTGAGATACATCGGAGAACAAGGGAGGCCTTTCGTGGCGTTGGTGGTTTGAAACCACCCCTCTCCAAACGTAGACGTACTTTCCCTCAAAAGGAAGGAACTACGGGAAACAAATCCTTGTGTCTCCGTGTCCACCACTTTGGTTACTTCTATCCTTTACCGCACTTTACTTACTTGTTCCTACTTTGTGTAGTGGTAGCTCTTGCATAATTGTCATATAGGTAAATTCACCTTAGTTGCATTATCTAGAGAATTTACCTTATTGTCAAACCTTAATTTAAAAAAGAAGAAAATTTGAAGTAGCACCTATTCACCCCCCTCTAGGTGCCCATACGATCCTTTCATACACCATAAGCCATTTTCTGGTAGTGTGGGTAATTTTGCTTCGAGGCCGATAGTACCTCGCTTAGGTAATAAACCGGCCTTTGTACCGACTTACCTTCCTCATCAGGCTCGACCACTATCATAACACTTACGACTCGGTTGGTCGCTGCTACATAGAGCAACATAGGCTCTTTTGATAATGGCGAAGCTAAGACTGGCGCAGTGGCTAGCACATCCTCTTTAATTCATGAAAGGCATTATCGGCCTGAGGTGTCCATATAAACTTATCCGATTTTTTCATCAATTGATATAAGGGTAACACCTTCTCCCCTAGCCGACTTACAAACCGACTTAGATATGCCAAGCATCCGGTGAATTTTTGTACATCATTAAGACACTTCGGTAGTTCCATCCTTTCTACTACCCAAATCTTAGTCGGATTTGCCTCTATACCTCGACTAGATACGAGGAAACCGAGTAATTTTCCGGCCGGTACACTAAAGGTACATTTTTCCGAGTTGAGCTTCATTCGGAATATTCTCAGATTCGCGAATGTTTGCCGGATATCTTCCAGGAGTGTATGGCTCTCTTTGGTTTTTATCACCACATCATCAATATATACTTGGACATTTTTTCCAATATGATCATGCAGCCATTTTTCATACACCTTTGATACGTTGCCCCTGCATTGCGTAAGCCAAATGGCATGGTACGATCGCAATAAGATCCATACGGGGTGATAAGCGCAGTTTTTATTTGATCAGCCGGGTTTAACGGTATCTGGTGGAAACCAGAATACGCGTCTAATAATGATAACAGTTCACAACCTGCGGTTGAATCAATAACCTGGTCTATCCTTGCAAAGGGAAAGGATCTTTAGGACACGCCTCGTTAAGGTTCATGTAGTTGATGCACATACGCCAAACAACAACTATGTTCGGATCATCCTTAATTTTCTCAACCAACATCGGATTAGATAGCCAATCTGGATGAATCACTTCCATAATAAATTCGGCTGCAAAGAGCCGAGCTATTTCATCCCCAATGATTTTTCTCGTGTCTTCGGCGAAGCGGCGGAGAGGTTGCGTCACCGGCCTTGCTCCTGGCCTTACATGCAAAGAGTGCTCAGCCAACTCCCTTGGTACACCTTGCAGATCTTGAGTAGACCATGCAAAGATATCCCGATTCTCACGGAGTAAGTTGGTGAGTGATGCGTGTTGACGCCTCGTTGGGAATCCCCAAGAGCAAGGTATGATGCAGCAGAACAGCAAGTTTTCCCTCAGTAAGAAACCGAGGTTATCGAACCAGTAGGAAGAAGGAAACGCCTCAAAGGTGTTGCAAGCAACATGGAAACTTGCACAACACAAACTCAAGACTTTGCCCCAACTAACATTGATGTTGTCAATCTCACCGGTTGCTGTAACAAAGGATTAACTGTATGGTGTGGAAGCTGACGATGGTTTGCAGCAAGTAAACAGTAATCGTGGAAGATGTATCAATGGTAAAGATTGGACCGGGGTCCATAGTTCACTATAGGTGTTCTCCTTAGATAAAAAACATGGCATGCTGGGTAAACAAATTACAACATGGAAATTGATAGGACTGAGCAAGGCATAACAATGCAATACTAGAAAAAAAAAGATCCTATGAGATTCGATTGGGCAATACAACAATATACATAGACTGCCATCCAACTGCATCTATGACTAGAAGTCCACCTTTGGGTTATCATCCGAACCCCCTCCAGTATTAAGTTGCAAGCAACAGACAACTGCTTTAAGCAAAGTGTGTAAGGTAAACAATCCACTTGTTCCATGAACAAGAGACCGTTGTTTTCTCCCTAGTGGCATCAACACATCTACAACCGAAGAGATTTCTGTCACTTCCCTTGGTAAATAGAGGCATGAACCCACTATTGAGCATAAATACCCCATCTTGGAGTCACTAGCAACTACTTGGCCAAGATAGCTACTAACAACGGAGATCATGCAAGATCACAAACAACACAGACATGATAGAATCAATAAGACAAAACCATTAACCAATCTGACATAGTAATCTCAATATCCATTAGATCCCCGCAAACACAACATGCATGATTACAAATAGATGATATCTTGATCATGAACGGAGCTCACAAGATCTAGACATGAAAGCACAAAGGATGATATACAACCATCTATCTACTACATGGACCCGTAGTCCAAGGTGGAACAACTCACGCTTCATACCGAAGGCTGGCATGATGAAGAAGAAGGCTTCGGGGATGATCTCCCCTCCAGCAGGGTGCTGGGAAGAGCTTCAGATCCCCCCAATCTAGGGACGATGGTGGCCGCGGCTACAGATGGTTTCGTGGAATTTTGATTGGGTGCCTAGGGTTTCTGCATTGGGGGCTTCTTATAGGCGAAGAGGCGAGGCAGGGGGCCACCAGGGTGGCCGCACCCCCAGGCGCGGGGTGGGCCCACCCGCGCGGCCAGGGGGTGTGGCCCCCTGGTGGGTCTCCTTCGTCTCGTACTCCGGCTTTGTGTTCCACACGGTAAAATATTGACTTTGGCTTTTGTCCCGTCCAATTCCGAGAATATTAATTTTCTGCCTTTATAGAACCAAAAACAGAAGAAAACAGGCAAGTGACACTGTGGCAATTTGTTAATGGGTTAGTACCATAAAACATATAAAATCACCTCAAAGTGTGGACAAATCAAAGCAAAGTAGATATTAAACAAGCATGGAGCATAAAAAATTATATATACGTTTTTGACATATCAGTGAGCTCACTTTCCTATTTATCATTCAGGCCGACACCAATGGTGATGGTGCGCTCTGGGAACTAATCATCAATCTGGATTTTCTTCGCCTCCTTAGTTGGCTGGAAGGACACACTTTCATGTGGCTTAGCAAGTGTCGGCATATTAAGCTGTGCCGACGGAGATAAGGCCACAACCTCCTGAATTCTCCTCTTCTTCCTCGCAGTCACCAAAGAGTCAGCCAGATTTGATCCGGCCGAGGCACACTCCATCGATCTCCTGTAGTCCCCTGTAACTGTGATTACTCCCTGTGGTCCAGGCATCTTCATCTTCAAGTAACCAATGTGACAACTGGTCATGAATTTTGACAAAGTTGGTCGTCTGATTAATGCGTGGTAATAACTTTCCATATATACCACCTCAAACTCCAAATTCTCTGCCCTGCTATTATCCCTTATGCTGAATAAGACGTCAACTCAAACTTTCCTGATAGGCTCGCGGGACAATCCTGAGACAATTCCATGGAAAGTTGTCTTGGTTGACTGAAGCATATTCGAAGAAATGTCGAGTTTATGCATTTTGTATTTGTACATAATGTTGATACTGTTGCTGTTATCTATCAACACCTTTGAAAATTTCACATTAATATTGGGCCTGACAAACGTTGGGTCAAGCACTAAAGCATATGACCCGAGGTTTGGCATGATCTTGGGATGATCCCTGATGCTCCACATTATCTCTTGATCTAACCAGTGCATATACCTTGGAACTGCCGGCATAACATCATTCACTTCCATATGCCAGCGTTGGACGCTCTGTCTGTCCTGCTGTTCCGTGGTGAATACAGAGTACGACTGATGGTGCTCTGTAGAGGTCCCAACCTTTAATAAGGTGGAGATCCCTGTGTTTACAATGCTAGTCCCTGGATCAATATCTAGCATCCATAGTTTAAGATGTAATATCAAGAAACAAAGGTCATAATACAACTTATAACTAGGAATAAAATAATTCATTACATCTTACATAGCTCATTTGGCTATCTCATTACAATGCAGCAGAAATAACTATGTAGCATGGAGTCCTTCATCTTCAAAGTGCCACATGCAATCATGTTGGTTGTAGACTTGTAATCCTAATCAACACACTTCACTAACATCAAAGAAACCTGCAACATAATAAGTTACAGCCACAAGGGTTAATACATTTGAATTGTATTGGCAAGTGATACTATGATAGAATAGTGGTATCTATCATCTATATGCATTTGGCTAAGTGGAGCTTAGGCCTGCCTTGCTCAAAATAGATTTTCCTTATCATTTGAAAATACTAAGTTTTTGTTTGTCAAAATCACCCAAAGCATCTACCAATAGACATTGGTGATCCTTTACCCTTGTTCAGCCACAAGTTTTTAACTTAGAAATTGGGATGAGGAGATCCTTCATAGTTTCCATGTCTTGATGCTCAAATTGTCCATTGCCGGGAACATGGCTAAGTACTTAGATTTTACTCTCTCGAGAGGTGGTGCACTTTCCCCACAAGACTCGACATGCATCGAGACAAGATCTTTCAGAAGCCTTCCCTTAGACCAGAATGGACGCGCTCCAAACCTATCACCCCCTACCACCAACTGTCCATCTGGCTAAGTTCTTGCAACCTATATGATCCAGGCAAAGCCCATAATGCCATGTGGCTGCACTTGAAGCTTCTCAATATTTGACATATCAAATCTCTTTTTTCCTGGGTGGCTTTCCACAAGTGAGATACACTAGGGTAGGCCATAAATATGGGGCCCTGTGTAACCACTCAACACAAACCAATCTTTCCATTCCACCCAGGTGATTCATTCACATAGTTGTTTTATTAAACAAAACACAAGTCATAGACTTAAAAATATCTCATAGCATGAATATAATCCACCCTTGTTTTCTATTAGCTAAGCTAATCATGATAGTAGTAGGGATCTTAACTTAGGAAAATTATACTAAGGCATCATCTACTGGGATTTCCCATGGCATAGCATACTTAGTAAAATTCCATGCAAATCCTACTTAGAAATATCACTAATGCATAGTGAAAATAATGGGACAAAATTATGAAGCACCACTTGCCTTTTTGGTAGAGAATATAAGTTCACTCCTTGATCTTGCAATATTCACACTCTTCAAATTTCACTATAATTAAATCAAGGCACAAATTCAATCTACCATTCAAGCAATTCAACACATAAAATAATAAAAACAAAGCAATGCATGCAAGCGTGCCAAAGATTGTTTTATTTGGAAAAGTGGTTTCTAATAGGTTATAAACATTTTAAAACACCTATTGGTCATTTATAAAAGTGGCAAAACCATTTGATATTAAGTTAGTGAAAATGGCCACTTTAAATCATTTTTGTTTTGTTAGAAATGATTTAAATCAAGTAATAATTTCTAGTGTTTGCCAAATATATTTTTAAACACAAATGTTAGTTTTTATGGTCAAAGTGTTTAATATTAAATCATTTGCCAAAGGTTTCACCTAAAAACCATTTTTAAATCAAAGCAACAATTTATTTTGCTAGAAATGCCTTTAAACAAAGTAATAATTTTCTAGGGTTCACCAAATATATTTTTAATTTCAAAAACTTGGTGTTTTAGGGTCAGAGAGTCTAATTCAAATCCTTTTCCAAAGGTTTTACCCAATAAGAATTTTTAAAACATATTCAACATTTTTATTTAGCTAGAAATGCTTTAATTCAAAGGAATAATTCCTACGTGTGTCGGAAAATACACTTTTAAATCTACAAGTTGGTTTCTATGGTTAGTAGGTTCAAAACAATCCATTTACAAAATATTTTACCCTAAAAATAATTTTAGAATGAATTTTATACACAAAATATGTCTACACATGTTTCTGTAAAAACAACCAATAATACAGAAGCAATTCACTAAACAAAGGGCATGGTTGGATATAATTCTTTTTCCTGATTCCATTGATATAAAATTTGCAAAATTTGGACGTGTAGATTTAAAGTTATGATTTTTTCAAATATAACCATCTAATAGAACATTTTCTATTTTTAAAACAAAGTCATTGCCACGCGTCTTGATCTAATTGGAGCGTACCGGTTCGGCTGGATCGAGTGTTGTGGTGCGTTGGATTAAAAACAGATTGTGCGGCACAGATGCAAGCTTAACGGTTCGTTTAAGTAATATATCACGTCCATAGGATCTAAATCGAATGGTGCACAAAAGATTGACCAGAGATGGGCGGCGCTGCGACGGTGGCTGGCGACGGCGTGCTCAGACGAGGATGGTGCCAGCGATACAGGAAGCGAGAGAGCGAGGGTAGGGGCTCACCATGTTCGCTATGCCGCGGTGAACCTCAAGGAAGTCGTGGGAAGGTCAGGGGCGCACGATGTCGACGGGTATTGCTCTCCAGAGTTCGTGAAGGTGTCGGGCACGCACGGGTCTTGTCGGAGACAAGTAACCGGGATGCAAGCGATCGAGGGAAGGCGTCAGGAGGATGCGCACGGTTTCTAGGGTTGTAGGGGTACTCACCAGAACACGAGGGGCGCTCGGGGTTGGCGTCAGTAGCTCGCCGGAGTTGGAGCAGGAGGCGGTGGCGTTCTGGCGTTGATGTTGTCGACGATAGGAGGCACGCGCGGGCGAGTGGTTGGTGCTGGGAGGTGCGTAGGGAGATGGGGAGTAGGCTCGAGTGGTCGAGGGGGCAAAGCGATGGCTGGTGCTGCCAGAATTTGGACGGAGGCTCGTCGGAGCAGAGGATGTATTGGCAAGGAATTCTCGCAGCCTGGGGGTAGAGAGGGTGCGGCGAATTGGGGAAACGGAGAGGGGGACGGGGCGATTAAGAGGACGTGGTTACTGGGTTGATTCATCGCGGCAGTAACGCGAATTAACTCCGCGGAGTTAGAGGCAGAAACGTCGACGAGGGAGGGGGGGAAGGAACTGGTCGCGGGGGTGAAGACGACGACGGACAAGTGGGGCCGTGTCGACAGCGAGAGAGAGGGGTTTAGGTGGGGTCGTCTCGTCAGCGACAATGCGTGTACGTCTGTGAGTGCGAATCGTTTTCTGTGGGGGGAGAAGAAATGGGCTAGTTGGGTCAGACTGGGCTGGTTAGGCTGGTTCTTTCTCTATTTTTTTCTTCCTCTTTTCTTTTTCTTTTCCCTTTTCTATTTTTCTGTTTTGATTTTTGTTCAAATAATTCAAACATCATTTGAATTCAGATCTTTATCAAACTTTCAGTAGGTTTATAATCTGTTCATTTATGTAATTAAACAATCCATTTTAGGATATTTATTTTATTTTCTTTGTGGTTTGTTATTTATTTAAAATAGACATTTTGTCTCTATTCAAATAAGATTTTAAATACATTTTCAAACTTCTATTTAAATTCCAATTCTTATCAAACCTTTTTCAGTAGGTTTTATTTATTCCATTGTGCAAATAATTCACTTGAATTATTTAAAATATTTTAATAGGATTTATTAATCATTCAAATTGGGCAATTGTCTTTATTCAAATAAAATCTAATATGGTTTTAATTCCATATAAACTTTATTCAAGTAATTATTTTAAGTTAATTAGATAACTTTTAATCCACTTTGGTAAATTCCCATTTATTATTTTCTTATGATTTAATTAATCATTTCTATTAGGGATTTTGTCTCCATTCAAATGGAATAGAATTTGGTTAAGGCCATATAATTTTTATTTGAATATTCCTTATCCCTTTATTTTATTTGGACTTGGATTATCTTTATTCCATTTGCTTATGGGTTTAATTCAAGGTTTAAATTGCCTCCTAAATAATTTTGTTAGGATTTATTATTTGGTTTAGATAACTTGTCTTTATTTAAATAAAATTGGATATTGTTCAATTCTTATGATTTTATTTAAATAATATTTTACCCTTATTTATTATTCAATAATTTTTATTTGATTATGGATTTGGCCAAGATTTAATTTGGCTTTTAAATATTCCTTATTTAATTATTTGTCCCTTTGTCTTATAAAATCCATATCTTTTTATTTATAGATCCAAAATTGGTGATTCCAATTTGTGGAATTTTATTTAATATTTGTTTATCTTTTTAAATCTCTTTAGGATTATTTTGCTCACAATTTGGTTTGGATTTTTAGATAGGAGCTTTATTAGCTTTGGAAATTATTTCTTTATCTTATTATATTTATAAGTTTTTATCTATGGTTCCAAATTAAATGAAATTACTTTCTATGGTTTATAATATTTTTGTTTATCATTTATAAATGTTTGTTGCTAAATTTCTATATGGATCAAATCCATAATCTTTGAGAAATCTTTGGAATGATTTATTCTATTAGGGTTTTAGGGTTTTGGTTTAACTTTTCCAAGTGTTTAAATTTCAAGATACATTTATTGATGAATGCATTTCGCTTGATTGAAATTTTTTTGGATTCCATTTTATTCAAAGTTTGTTCAAGATGGGTTTTTAATGTTTCCATTTAGAAACAAAAAGTTTCTTTTCACCCAAAATTTCAACAATTATTTATTTTGTTTGTTTATTCTTCACATTTCAAAATTTGGAAAATTTTGGGATGTGACATGCTCTCTGTACTCATTTCGCCCATTGTTACCGGATTTGCCTCTGCCATCTTGACCTTGATTAGCCACATGGTGAACCGCATCCATTTGATCATGATTCTCATACCTCGGAGGTGGTGGAGGTAACATCATTTGTTGCGCATTTCCTCCTATAAGATGTGGTTGCTGTGGGTGATGCGGTTGATGCTGTGGTGCTTGTGGCACTGCCGAGTTCCCCATTGCATTCTTCATCAATGCACACTGACGAGTTGTATGGTTGGCTGGCTTTGCTGGATTTGGCATGTGGAATTTGCATGGCTGATCCAACATTGATTTGAATGTGTACTTCAGCCTCTCCTGCCGTTGCTTCTTTTGCTCAGGAGTCCACTGATTTTTGCCATCATTCCTTGGTGTCCACTATTGAGAACTTTTTTTCTGGTGCTAGTTGCTCCCTGCACCTGGATGATCTTGGGTCACCGTTGCTACCTGATTTGAATTGTACCTGTAATCCGGCCTGTCCTCTCTTCTTCTACCCCGGAATTCATTTCGCATGGATGATCTGGCACCATCACGAGCATAATGGTCATGTTGCTCCACCGACATAAGTGTTGGAGATATGCCCTAGAGGCAATAATAAAAGTGTTTATTATTATATCTTTGTGTTTATGATAAATGTTTACATTCATGCTATAACAGTATTAACCGGAAACATTAATACTTGTGTGATTTGTAAACTAAATTAGAGTCCATAGTAAAGCCTCTTTAATAATACTAGCTTGTTGGTTAATAGATGATCTTGGTTTCTCGATCATGAACATTGACATGTTATTAACAACGAGATCATATCATTAGGAGAATGGTATGATGGACATACTCCTATAGATAAGCGTAGCATAAAGATCAAGTCATTTTAATAGTTCAATTGCTATAAGCTTTCTGATACATAGTAACCTAATTCCTTCGACCATGAGATCATGCTAATCACCATCACCAGAAGGATGCTTTGATGACATCCAACACCACACTATAACTGGGTGACTATAAGGGTGACATTGAGTGTTCGGAAAGTATGGGGTGAGGCACATGGATCAAGAGTGGGATTTGTCCATCCATATGACGGATAGATATACTATGGGCCCTCTTGGTGGAATGTCACCCAATTAGCTTGCAAGCATGTGACTGACTCACAAGGGATCACATACCACGGGAACGAGAAAAGAGTACTTATCGGTAACGAGGTTGAACTAGGTATACAGAGATAACGACGATCAAAACCTCGGATAAGTAAATTATCGTGAGACAAAGGGAAATTGGTATCGTATGTAAGTGGTTCATTCGATCGCAAAATAATCATAGAAATATGTGGGAGCCATATGAATTTCCAGATTCCTCTATTGGTTATTGATCGGAGAAGTGTCTCGGTCATGTCCGCATAATTCACGAACCGTAGGGAGACACACTTAAGGATTCGATGTTGTTGTGTATTTATGGAATGATGAGTAAGAGACCAAATGTTGCTAGGAGTCTCGGATGGGATCCGGGATATCACAAGGAGATCCGGAATGGTCCGGAGAATAAGATTCAAGTAAGGAAAGTCATGTTTTGGAGTTCGGAAATGATTTCAGTGTTTTCACCGGAAATGTTCTAGAAGGGTCTGGAAGGTCCGGCACTCCGGAAGGGGAAGGGTACATGGATGTGTCATGACAATGTGGAATTGTTGCATCATGTACTAGGTCACTTGGCTGGGAAATATGAAGAGAGAAATCAAATTCAAGTTTGAAAGTCAAACGCCAATTTGAAAAGTCAAATCCGAACATTGCTTGGTGAAGGGAGAGTAGGAAACATACCTAGGGTAGGAGTCCCACTCCCTCCACCCGCCGGCCAAGGAGGAGGAGTTGGAGGAGGACTCCCTCCTCCCAAACCGCCTTCCCCCACCTATATAAGGAGGGGTAGGGCGCACCCCTACCCCTCACACCCAAACCCTAGCTCCTTGGCGCCACCACCTCCAAGTGTTGCCGCCGTCGCCAGGGTCTCCTCCAAGTCGCCGACTAGGGTTTCCTAAACCCTATCCGCCGGCTACACCACCTACCCTTGGTGCCTCTAAACCGTAGATCGCCAAGGCCCTCTCTTACTCCACCATACTCGCTCCGGCTTAGGCGAAGCCCTGCGGGATCTTCCCTCTACTTCCGACACCACGCCGTCGTGCTGCCAAAATCACGAGGAGAGTGCTACATCCTCCGCTGCCTGCTGGAACAAGGGAGAGGAAGGTCTTCATCGAAATCTAACGTGTGACCATTGCGAAGCTGCTGAACGCGCTGAAGGATCGTCTACGTGATCTTGCGATCGTCAAGTGTACGACTACATCATCCATAAGAATCTTCTCTCGTGAACCGCTTTAGAATCTTCGAGGGTGAGTGCTTCTATCGACTCGTTGCTACAATCTAGTAGATAGATCTTGGCTTGTTTGTGTGCATGCGGTAGAATTTTTTTGTTTTCCATGCTACGAACCCCTACAATAAGTTCAGGCTGAGTAGGATCACCTAGAGCATATGAGTCGGCTATTCTGATCGTCTCGGCCAACATAGTCGGCATATCTCCATGCAGCCTTTGCCATAACACACTTGTGTATCTGCATCCTTGTGCGAACCAAGCAATCGCCTGTGACTCTATCACCCCTTCACATGAGTTTCTGAGGTTGCACCACCGGGTCAAAAATTCTCGGTCGGTCTCATTCGTCCTTTGTTTGCACATTGTAAGATGCTAAGGTCTATTCGGCCTCTTATACGTGCTAGTGAAGTTGCTGACAAACATCTCGTCAAATTCCAACCAGCAGTTGATACTGCCTGCTGGTAAGTTATTTAGCCATACCCTGGCCGACCCTTCCAATATCTGGGGCACATATCTTACTGCCCATCTCAAGTTCCCCTCCGCAATTTTTACCGCCGTGGCATAATCTATCAACCAGTCTTGTGGCTTGGTACTTCCATTATATGTTTTTGTGCCTCTAGGAAACTGGAAATTTGGGACAGGTGGCTCCCTCATGATTCGGGGCCCAAAACATGCCAGACCAGGAGGACCTTGTTCCTCTAGTAGTTCGGACATGTACAACCTATCTAGCTTTATCCTCACATCATTCGACTGCAGGTCTCTGTATGCAGCTCTTTATTCCACTACATGGGGATTATGCCTGGCAAATCCGGCTTTCTCCATCTCTGAATAACCATCATTGTATCTATTTTGCCCTGGGTTATGCGGAACATGTCCTGCATCCCTTCCTTGTCGAGGTTCATAACTCGGCTGATGATCTTGCAGGGGATATTTCCTTCCTCCCGCTGGGTTATTATCCTCGGGATTTCCTCTTCCAAGGTTTCCCAGACCTCTGTTACCGCGATCGAGATTTCTCTCGCCAATGTTACCTCGGCTACCATTGCCTCGGTTTTCATTTGCTTTACCGGACACAACTGGATCATATGGAACCATATGTTTGTTCCTTTTCCCAGAGGTTACTGCCTTATCTTTTCGTGATCCATTTCCAGGTAAAGATGCCGCGACAGCCGATAATGCCGAGGCAACTCTAGACAAATGAACCAAACGCGAAGCTCTAGGCTTTGCCGATTGGCCCTGAGTATCTCCTCATTTTGCTGGTTCGTGATGCGTACCAGCTCATTTACTCTTTCCTGCCGTTTTTGCCGGGCTTCGCCGGTCAGACCTTCCAATTCTGAGGCTGCTGCATTCGCCGCCCTGAGGTTCTTTGCCGGGGTACTATACCTCGGCAGCCCCAGGTTAGCCAAATGTCCCTCCTGAGACTCATGCTCCTTTTTAATATCACTGAGTAGGTTTTTTCCTTTCATTCTAACACCATACAGCCGAGTTGGACTGGTGTCTAACTTGTTTGCCCTAGCATATTCATGCAAGGTCCGGTTAAAGGACTCCTGTAGTGCTGACACCTTCTTAGCATCTGCTAACATTTTCAATCAAGTTTCCTCTAACTCGGCCTGAGCATTTGCCGGGTTTACAATAGGAGCTATGGGTGTGGTGAGATTATCTGTTGCTGCCTGCAAGATATTCTCTGGCCTTTCTAAAGGAGGACCTCTAACTCGAGCTGCCTTGGGGGTTACCTCAAGCACCTCGGGTGCATTTGCCGCTGGCGGATCTGCTGCTGCCTGCTTTGCCACTATCGTCTTAGACGTTGTTGGATTTGCCGCTGTCGGGTTCTTGCTTGGTCCGGCTCCTGCTCCTTCAGTTGGCGCTGGTGCCGTCATCATCACCTCGACGCTGCCTGCGGGGCGAGTGATACGCGGGCCGCTAGCAGCGCTGAGGGGGGCTCTCCCGCGAGGATGACTCGACGCGGGTAGACGTGAGACGTGTCGACGCCGACGTAGATATTATGGGCGCCAAGGTTGATGAAGACACCGTTGCGAGGGGGTGGCCTCGCTCCAAAGCTGCCAGCATTGTCGCTGACGAAGTCCCAGATGTCGAATCTCTAGACTAAGACGGAGACGACGTGCTCGCCAGTGTCGATGAAGTTTTTCGTCCGGATCTTGACTCCAGCTAGCATCATTGATGGCCCCACGGTGGGCGCCAACTGTCATGGTGGTGGCACGACAGATGCCATGGGTAGACTTAAGTTGGGGGCCAATGTATGCTAGTGGGATCCAGGGAGGGAAGATGTAGTGATTTCTACACATAGAACACAAGAACTTGAGCTTTATTCAACACCAGTGAAGCTACACTTGCTCCTCGAGCTGGTTGAGCGAGAGGAAGAAGAAGCTACTACAAGTGCTGAGTAAGAAAATGAATCTATCCCCCTCCTGAGGCCCTGGCTCATCTTATAAAGGGGTGGCCAGGTTACAGCTAGGGCTGACGTGGACAGCATATTCGATGGAATATGCTTGTCCCAAAATGGTAACTCGACGGGGGCCTTTCCGTGTCCCCCTTCTATTGGCGGCAATAACCCAGAGCCCATGACTTGTGATCCTCGGGCTCGGGGACTATCACCTCCGTGACCTTCTTCTCTCTCGACTCTTGTCCGTGGCGCTTGCATATAGATTCCCTGAGGAGAGGTCGTCGTGTTGACTTCGGGGTTCCCTCTCTCCTTCTCGAGCAAGCTTCCCTATGATTCGGCCTCACCTCATATGACTCGGCCAAGCTTGAACCTGCATACGCAAAGAGTGATATACGCAGGCCGACATAACCCGTATATCGTTCGAGTCAGGTCTTAGCCTCTTGATTCGGATTAGGCCCTGTCTTACCCGGCCGGTATCTCGATAACTCGGTCGGGTCATCCCTTAAGTCGGTGTGGACCGTTTAGGGCTTTTCCCTTTTACCTTATCTTTACCCTACCTGGGGTCATCCCCCAACATAAATGTATTTAGATTTTTTTTAGTACGTAGGTTTATTCATGTTTGGAGTGAATCTACACACTAAAGATATATTTTCTTCACAAACATAAACATCTTATATTTTAAAACGGATGGAGTATAATGTCACTAAGTACTCTTTCCGTTTAAAAATATAACATATTTTAGCTTTGTGAATCGAATGTATTTAGACGTATTTTAATATATAGGTTCATAAAGATTTAAAATAAGTCTAAATATATTTATTTCATAAAGCTAAAATAGCTAAAATATCGTATATTTCTGGGAGTACTACTCGTACGTAGTAGTTACAATGAACATTTGGACAACAACAAAATTATGACGCAGACACGCTGGAACACTGCAATCATCCATGAATCAAAATTTTGATTTTCATGTAGACACGCTTCATGCAGAGCGGTGGATGGATCTGAAGTGCAGCAGACCACAGATCACGAGCCGCAGTGCCGCAGAGCACGCACAGGCAATTAGACAGATCAGATCAGTTGTTGCTCTTGTCGCTGCCGCCTCTCTTCTCTTTGATGAGCTTCAGGAGGCTGGGCATCACCTTCTTCTTCCTCTTGATGGTGAACGACGGCGACTTCGGGTTCCAGTTCGCCGCTGATACTGACGACCGCCGCGCCTTCGACCTCCTCGATGTCATCGAGACCCTGCTCGACCTCCGCCGCGGGTAAGCGCACTGCAGGCCCACGCTCTCCGCCGTCGCGTTCAGGTCGTACAGCTCCTGTTCCAGCACCTTCTGCTCGCCCGTCGTCTTCTCCGCCTCCGACGCCACCTGCGCCTCCCTGGGCCCCATCTCCCTGATCTCCCGCTCTGCCGCGTCCGTCCGCATCGTTGCCTCCTTCTCGCTGGCCTTCAGCGCCTGCACCCACGCCTGCGCCGCGGCAACCTTCTTGTCGGCCACCACCCGGACCAGCGCCGCGCGCCCGCTCAGGTACTCGTACTCGAACCGGGACACGGTCACCGTCCCATGCCTCCGCGATGCCCTGGCCTGCATCGTGCTCTCCGCGGCGGCCTTGAGCTTCTTCATCGCCGACGCTTCGGACGCCTTTGCCACCTCCAGCTCCTTCACGGCCTGCCTAATCCGCTCCTCGGCCGTGGCCTTCTCCCTGGCGACGTTCTCGGCCTCCGCTATCACGCACCGTTTCTCCAGCATGGTGAGCTCTTCCTCCTTGCTCGCCGCCTCGGTCTCGGCATGCAGCTGCTGCATCGCTGCCGTGAGGTTCGACGCGATCGCCTTGGACCTCTCGTCGGCGGCCGTGACGGCCTCCAGCTGCGCCCTCGCCTTGAGGAGCTTCGCGTTGAGCTGCTGCACCTGCGCGTCCGCGTTCTTCTCCTGCGCCCTGAGTCGGTCGCTCTCCTCGACGACGCGCATGAGCTCGGTGCGGGTGCGGTCCATGGAGGTCATGAACTGGAATCCTCCCGCCTTGATGCTCTCCAGCTCTTCCTTCGCCGCGCCCAGCTCCGCTTCCGTGGCCTGCAGCAGCGCCCTGTCCTGAGCCTCTTCTTTCTTCTGCCTCGCGGTAGCCTCCGCGGCCCCATCGCCGACCTCCGTGACGTGATTCTTCTCCATGGCGCGCACCAGCTCCATCTCGCCCTGCAGGACCTCCACGTCGGCCTTCGTCGCTTCTAGCTTCGCCTCGAGCTCTCTCACGCGGCTCACCTCCCTGTCCGCCGCCTTCACCTTGGCCCTCGCGGCCTCGATCTCCCTGGTGAACCGCTCGGCCTCGGCGACGCGCTGGGCTTCGATCTCGCGGCGCTCCCGCTCGGCCTCGATGCGCGCGAGCTCGACCAGGACGTGCTCCTCGTTCGCCTCGTCCACGCGCCGCTTCATCTCGTCCGCGGCCTGCAGGTTGGACTGGATCTTGCACACCGTCGCCACGACGTCGCTCTCGGCCTTGGCCTTGGCATCCGCCGCCGACTTCACCTCCAGCTTCAGTTTGCGGAGCTCCCTCTTGACGCGGTCTAGCTCTTGCGCCACCTCCGCGTACTGGGCGTCCGATGCCTCCTCGACGCCATTCTTCCGTGTCCTGGTCCCCCGCATTGTCTGCAGCTCCGACCTCTGGGACGCCGCTTTGGCCTTGGTCTGGTCGATTTGGCGCTCCAGCTCCTTCGCCATTGTCCGTGCTCTCGACAGCTCCGACTCGGCGCCGGCTCGCTCGTTATCCACAGATGCCTTGCGTTCGTTCAGCTTGTCCATGCTGGATTTCGCTATCTGTTTCATTTCGGAAGATAGGTTCTGCACATAGCGAGGCAGACATGAAGGAGAAATTACTCTCTTTTTTCCCATAGGATGGCAGCAAGGAAACGAACAGAAGTGCAATTAAACAGTAATTGCTCCCAAAAACATGGACGAAATGCCAAATCTTCATGCACGAATTCAGAAACTGAGAGAGTACCTCTTGAGCTAGAGCATGCCCTCTGTTCTTCTCTGCCTTTCTCCCGCTGATGCTCTCGCCGAAGATGCTCATCGTAGCTCTCACAGATCCACTATCCATGGCAGCCTCCATTTTGCTTCAGATGAACTCAGCCTAAGAAGATGTATGTATACACAGGCTAGCTACTGTATCCTGACCAGACAAATTTGTAGGTTCACTAAGACAGAAACCATTGAAAATAATATATGGGGAGAAGGACATCGAGGAGTTTATGTGCTGGTAAATGAGGACAAGTGTTCAAGCCTCAGCTCTATCCTTCTTGGCAGGACTCCAGAGGAGCTCACTGCTACCACACAACACAATGGCTCCGATGTTATCCACGTTGTTCCTGTCACGCTTTGCTAATTGTCTCTAGCAAATAACTGACGACAGCGGCCCTTCAATTTAGCTTGCCATTTCCTGTGTAGCATTTCTTCATTGGACTTTGGAGTAGCCTGTAGTGTGATCTTTTCTGGCCACATAAATTACAAGTGGCTCGTGTTGCCTTACTTTGACGGGACAGCATTTTGTAATTTGAAGGTAGCATAGTTCTCCGTTTTGCTAATCGCAAGTCGTTCGAGATTCTTTGCTGTTGAATTTGCTAATTCTCAATCGTCTAACAATTAGTGAAATCTCATGTTTAAGAATTAATTAAATTGCAATTTACTCGGGTCCATTGATTTGATTATTATCATAATTTTCTAAGAACTCGAAATAAAAAATATAACATTTATACAAAAATATAAATTATTAAATCAGGGTGAATATTTGTTTTAGATATGCATGAACATACTTGTACTCCCTCCGTCTCAAAATAGATGTCGTTGATTTGTCAAAATTTAGATGAATCTAAACACTATTTAGTAAGTATATAGATTCATTCAAATTTTAACAAACATGCGACATCTATTTTGAGACGGATTGAGTATTTTTTTATGTTTATGTTGGTTTGCAAGTTTGCTCAGCACTTCAATCAAGGATTGTCCATGTGCGCCCAATGCGATTAGGTTTTCCACCCGATAGCTTTCACCATCTCCTCTCACCTTTCTGTTGTCCGAAATGTCCGCCCTTCGCCGTCCTTTCGTTCTTGTTGACGTCTCTCATTACTTGGCCGCTTGGTTTTGCGAGATGGGAGGTCTTGCCACACATATCTGAGGCAACCGATCCAAGGTGGCGTGTCGCTTTTGGATCATGGGGCAACATTCTCGTTAAGGATACACTGGTGATATGTGCCAACCGTGGTGGTCATGGAGTTCGACATATGGTGGCGGCAAAAGCAGCGCTTCTTTCGCATGTCTTACACCATGTACAATGCAAGGTGCTTAGTGGGATGTTTACAAACATAAGCCAAGCATTTTGTTAAGCACAAGCGCTTATTTATATAGGAGAGGTGTTTAGTTAGGCATTTGGCTAGTGTAAAATAAACACCAATGCTTAAACAAAAACCAGTTCATTTTTCTAAACACCTCTCTAAGAATCTTGCATTGTACATGGTCTTATGCGCTCACTCCTTTGAGTTTTCAGGTTGTGTGTTTCCCTCAGGGATATTCAATCGATCATTTTGGCTGTTGCTTGGGTGTCTCCTTTAGCTTACACCAGCCATCATTTTGATGGTAACCTTATTGGCGTCAATGATCTATACGTGAATATGAGGAGTAGTGGTCATGCTAATCAGCATAGGTGAAGCGAGAGGGTGCAGTGGTCGAGTGACTGGCGATATTTTGTCGAGTATGTAAAAGAATATCTAGCCGTCCCCACCATAGTCGCTCTCCCCTAAACAGGCTAGGGGGTACCGGACACGAAAACCGAGCCCAACTGCCCCCACCATAGTCATGTCCTGATGTCATGTGCATCACTACATGTTTGATGTCCAACAATCACAAGTCTCTAGAAAGGTTTAAGTAATGAGTAACCATGAAATTTTTACATCTATATAGACAACAGTTGTATTGGATGGACATAAAAGTATACATAGCTACATCAACGAGGCAAAATATTGGTAGTGTCAACTTCATTTGATTTGGCTTATGCAATAATTTACGTTGCACTTTATCATGGTAATATCCAACTCAATTTGTTGGGGGGATGACCCCGGGTAGGGTCAAGGTAGGGGAAAGAAGAAAGGAGTCTCCCTTACCTTAAGCCCAATTACTGACTCGGTCGGCCGAATCATGCAAGATCCGGCTGAGGTAAGCTGAGGCTTGGCAAATATAGAGTGAGTAACACATCACTCGGACGACGTATAAGCTAAATCGGTCGAATAAGTTTGATTGACTTATATGCAGGTGAAGGCCGAGTCGAGTTATGCGAGATGAGGCCGAGTAACGTGAAACTTGCAGGAGAAGGAGGAGCCTATAGTCAAACCCTAGTTGCTAGCAAGGAGGAATATAGACAGAGCCAAGCGCTAAGGACAAAGAGCAGAGCTGCAGAGGTGTAGACAAGCGTCACGGAAGTGACAGTGAGGAAGCCCGAGGCACACATGTGAGGGCCTCTGGAACTTTGCCGCCGATAGAAGGGAGACACGGAAAGGAGCCCACCGAGTTACCACTTTGGGACAAGCATATTTCAAGAATATGCTTGCCACGTCAGCCCTAGAAGGAGCCAAGGAACCCCTTTATAAGGAGGGGTACAGGCTCCTGAGAGAGGGATCGATTCATTCCATACCGAAGGGCTCGTGTAGTAGTTTACTTCTTCTCTATGACACAGCTCTAGGAGCACTTGTAGTTCTTGAGAGGAGGAATAAAGATCTACTGGTTAGTCATTTGAGTGTAGAAATCACTACATCTTCCCTCCCCGGATCCCTCTAGCATCCATTGGACCCAAACTTTAGCCTACCCGTGGCATCTGCCGTGCCACCACCACGACAGTTGGCGCCCACCGTGGGGCCAGCATCGGTGCTAGCTGGAGTCAAGATCCGGACGGGAAACTTCATCCACACCGGCGAGCGGGTTGTTTCTGGCTTAGTCCAGAGATTTGACATCTGGGACTATGTCAGCGATAACGCTGGCAGCTTTAGGAGGAAAGCACCCCCGCGCAACGACATCTTCATCAACCTAGGCGCTCACAAGTTCTACGTCAGCGTCGACACATCCTGCGTCTACCCGCACCGAGTCATCGAGGCGGGAGAACCTCCCCTCTATGCTGCTAGAGGTCCGCGTGGAGTTTGCCCCGCAGGCAGCGTCGAGGTGATGATGACGGCCCCGGCACCCGCAGCAGGAGCAGGTGCCAGACCAAGCAAGGACCCGGCGACAGGAGGACAGGTAGCCACGAAGCAGGCACCTCCAAAGCCCACCGAGGTAGATCCACCAGCAACCAGGGCGAACGAGGTGCAGGAGGTGACTCCAAAGGCGACAAGGGTAAGATGGCCACCTCTAGAGAGACCAGAGAATATCCTTCAGGCAACTATAGATAACCTAACTACGCCTGTAGCGCTGATACTTGATCTGGCAAACACACAGGCGGAGTTAGAAGAAACTAGACAGAAAGTACTAGTAGAGGCAAAAAAGGTGTCGGCCTTGCGAGAATCCTTAAACAGGACCCTGCGAGAATATGATAGGGCAAACAAACTAGATGTGGCCCCTGAACAAGTAGATGAATTAAGATCAAGAGGAAAAACCCTCATAAGTGATATCAACAAAGAGCACGAGGATCGTCCAGATGACTCAGTCGATCCAGGTTGGCCGAGGTACGGTACCCCGGCAAAGAACCTCAGGGCAGCAAATGCCGCAGCCCTGGAGTTGGAAGGGTTAAGCGGGGAAGCCCGACAAAAACAGCAAGAGAGAGTAAATGAGCTGGTACGCATTGCGAACCAGCAGAATGAGGAAATGCTTAGGGCTGACCCGGCAAAGCCAGGAGCTTATCGCATGGTTCATTCGGCAGGAGCTGCCCCCGCACTATCTGCGGCAGCAGCATCCTCACCCGGAAACAATGCGCGAAAAGACAGAGCGGTGACTTCAGGAAAAAGAAATAAGCAAATTGTCCCGTATGATCCGGCGATGGCCGGGAAAGTTAATGAAAATAGAGGTAATGTGAGCCGAGGTAACAACGGTGATAGAAACCCCGGCCGTGCAAACAGAGAGCAGGGAAACCTCGGAAGGGGAAACCATGAGAACAATAACCCGGCGGAAGGGAGGAGGTACCCCCCGCAGGATCCCCAGCCGAGGTATGAGCCTTGGCCAGAGGGAGAAGAAAGACCAGCTCCGCAAAATCAGGCGAATGATAGTTACAATGATGGCTACTCGGACATGGAGTATGCCGAACATGGTGGACAAAACCACTATGGAGTGCAGGAGAGAGTTATCTATAGAAACTTGCCGTCGACTAACGCAAGATTGAAGCTGGACAGGTTGTATCGGTCCGAGCTATTGGAAGAGCAGGGTTCACCTGGCCCAGCGTGCTTTGGACCTCGGATCATGGGTGAACCGCCCGTGTCGAACTTCCAGTTGGCAAGGGGCACGAAAACGTATAATAGGAGTACGAAGCCACAAGATTGGTTAATTGACTACGCCACAGCAGTAAAAATAGCTGGCGGAAATTTAAGATGGGCGGTGAGATACGTCCCGCAGATGCTGGAAGGACCAGCCAGAGTACGGTTGAACAATTTACCAACAGGAAGTATCAATTGTTGGTTAGATTTTGAAGAAATGTTTGTCAGTAATTTTACCAGTACATATAAGAGTCCAAACATGCCACATCAGCTCGCAATGTGTAAGCAGAAGCCGAATGAGACAGATAGAGAATTCTTGACTCGGTGGTGCAACCTCAGAAACTCATGTGAAGGGGTCATCGAGTCCCAAGCGATAGCCTGGTTTGCTCAGGGCTGCAGATATGCAAGCATGTTATGGCAGAGGTTGCAAAGAGATATGCCAATCACATTGACGGAAACCATCAGGATAGCAGATTCATACGCCTTAGTAGACCCGACTGAACCAGAGTTAATGTCGACAGAACATCGGGAGCAGCAGGATCATTATGTTAGAGATGGGGCCGGATCATCGCGGCGCAATGAATACCGAGGGAGAAGAAGGGACAAGAGGCCGGATTACAGCTATGCTTCAAATCAAGTGGCAGCAGTTGTGCAGGATCAGCCGAGTTATGGGAACAATCAGCGACATAAGAATGGACCTCAGCAGTGGATGCCTAGGAATGAAGGGAAATGGCAGTGGACGCCAGAACAGAAGAAGCAATGGCAGGAGAGGCCAAAGTACACATTTGAATCCATGCTGGATCAACCGTGTAAATTCCACACGCCAAACCCGGCCAAACCAGCCAACCACACTACTCGCCAGTGCGCTTGGATGAAAATGCAATGGGAAACCCGGCGGGCATGCAAGCACCTCCTCATCAAGTACATCAACAACAGCAACCACAGCTAACCGGGGCAAATGCGTAGCAACTGATATTACCACCACCCCCTCCGAGGTATGATAACTCAGACCGGAGGGATGCAGTACACCAAGTGGTAAATCAAAATCAAGACGGAAGGGGAAACCCCGGGAACAATGGACGTAATGATTATAGGAAGCATCATCAATCGTATTGTGTGTTCACAACAAAACAACAAGATATACAGAGCGTACAACGCCGGCATATGGAAGTGAATGCAGTTATGCCGGCAATACCAAGATACGTGCCATGGTCCGATCAGGAGATAATCTGGAGCATAAAGGATCATCCAAAGATAATGCCGAACCCAGGGTCGTACGCATTGGTACTGGATCCGAAATTTGTCGGGCCTAGCATCAATGTGAAGTTCTCGAAAGTACTGATAGATAATGGGAGTAGTATCAACATCATGTACAAGGACACAATGCATAAACTCGGAATAACACAGAATATGTTGCAGCCCACAAGGACCACATTCCATGGGATAGTGCCGGGGCTCTCCTGCGAACCCATTGGGAAAGTCCGATTAGATGTGTTATTCGACACAAGAGAGAATTGCAGAGCTGAGAATCTGGAGTTTGAGGTGGTGGACCTAGAAAGTTGCTATCATGCTTTACTCGGACGGCCAACATTGGCAAAATTTATGAGCAGCTGTCACATTAACTACTTGAAAATTAAGATGCCAGGGCCACATGGAGTAATAACAGTAGCACGGGATTATAGAAAATCAATGGAATGTGCCTCGGTCAGGTCAAACCTGGACGAGTCATTGGTAATTGCGAGAGAGAAAAGAAGGATTCAGTAAGTGGCAGCTCTGGCTCAGTCGGCACAACTTAATATGTCGGCATTAGCCAACCCGCATGGGAGTATATCTTTCCAGCCGACTAAAGAGACGAAAAAGATCCAGATTGATGATCAGTTCCCAGAGTGCACCATCACGATTGATGCTGGCCTAGATGCCAAATAGGAAAGCGAGCTCACCAACTTCCTCCGTGAGAATTGGGATATTTTTGCATGGTCAACACAGGACCTGCAAGGTGTACCGAGGGAGTTGGCTGAGAACTCTTTGCATGTAAGGCCTGGAGCAAGGCCGGTGAAGCAACCTCTCCGCCGCTTCTCCGAAGATAGGAGAAAGATAATAGGGGATGAGATAGCTCGGCTCCTTGCAGCCGGGTTTATTATGGAAGTGCTTCACCCGAATTGTCTATCAAATCCGGTGTTGGTAGAAAAGAAGAAGGATGACCCAAATACAGCCGTCGTATGGCGAATGTGCATCGATTACACGAACCTCAATAAGGCGTGTCCCAAAGATCCTTTTCCTTTACCTAGGATAGACCAAATCATTGATTCGATCGCAGGCTGTGAGCTGTTATCATTTGTAGACGCGTATTCTGATTTCCATCAGATACCGTTAAATCCGGCTGATCAAATAAAGACTGCGTTTATCACCCCGTATGGGGCTTATTGCTATCGCACCATGTCATTCAGCCTGCGTAACGCAGGAGCAACATTCCAAAGATGCATGCAAAAATGTCTGCATGACCAAATAGGAAAAAATGTGCAGGTATATCTTGACGATGTGGTTATAAAAACCAAAGAGAGCAAAACACTCCTAGAAGATATTCGGCAGACATTCGCGAACCTGAGAAGGTTACGAATGAAACTTAACCTGGAAAAATGTACCTTTGGTGTGCCGGCTAGAAAATTACTCGGTTTCATCGTATCCAGCCGAGTTATAGAGGCAAATCAAACTAATATTCGAGAGGTTGAAAGAATGGAATTACCGAGGTGCCTGAACGATGTACAAAAATTTACAGGGTGTCTTGCCTCTTTAAGTCTAGGGGAAAATGCATTACCTCTATATCAGCTGATGAAAAAGTCTGACAAATTCATCTAGACGCCGCAGGCTGATAGTGCTTTTCATGAGTTAAAAAAGATGCTGGCCACGACACCGGTTTTGGCTTCTCCACTGTCAAAAGAGCCTATGCTACTCTATGTGGCATCTACTAATAGAGTGGTAAGTGCGGTAGTTGTTGTGGAACGGAACGAAGAGGATAAGTCGGTACAAAGGCCGGTATACTATCTAAGTGAGATATTATCGGCCTCAAAGCATAACTACCCGCACTACCAGAAGATGGCTTACGGAGTATACATGTCGGCGAAAAAACTCAAACACTATTTCAAGGAACACCCGATAAAAGTGATTTGTGAGGCACCCATAGCCGATATATTAAGCAACAAAGATGCGAGTGGCCGAATAGCAGAGTGGGCGATCGAGTTATCACCTTATGCTCCGCAATTTGATAGGAGAGATGCAATTAAGTCATAGGCAGTGGCCGACTTCTTTGTAGATTGGGCTGAAGTGAAGTATGAGCCTCCACTACCAGATCCGAACTATTGGACGATGCATTTCGACGGGTCCAAATTAAGAAATGGGCTAGGAGCAGAAATAGTACTGACTTCACCAAAAAAAGACCAGCTGAAATACGTGCTGCAGATACATTTCGCTACATCAAACAATGTGGCCGAGTATGAAGCACTCGTCCACGGCCTAAAGATGGCAAAAGAGATTGGCATACGTCGGATTCTATGTTACGGGGATTCAGACCTCGTAGTACAGCAAGTATCAGGGAATTGGGACGCACTAGATGCGAATATGGCCCTGTATAGGTTTCATGTGCAGAAGATCAGTGGTTATTTTGATGGGTGTGAATTCCATCACATACCTCGGGCGGAAAATGATGCTGCGGATACACTGTCAAAACTCGGATCGACCAGGCAGTCAATTCCCCCAGGCATGGCTCTGGAGCATCTGAGAAAACCATCAATCACACCTTCGCCAGAATCCGAGTCAATTCGTATCTCGGCAGACCAGATAGAAGGAAGTGTCCCAATGGAAATTGACAAAGAATTTGACCCGAATTATTTAAGGGTTAATTCGGCCGACACACGGGTGAATAGGGAAAAACCCAAATATGTTATGTCGGCAGAAATTATGGAAATTGACAACATAGTTTTCCCGGAAAAAGTCACGCCGACATGGGCACAACCCATATTCTCATTCCTTAAGAGGAAATCTCGCCGGATGATGAGGTCCTGTCTAGGCAGATAGTGAGAAGAGCAAAAGCCTACACAATCATAAACAATAAGCTTTATAAGAGAAGTGTCACGAACGTACTGCAACAATGCGTTGACTCGGCAGAAGGGCAGAAAATCCTTTTGGATATACATCAAGGATAATGTGGGCATCATGCCTCGTCCAGAGCCCTAGTGGCCAAAGCATTTAGGCATGGATTTTATTGGCCAACTGCACTGAAGGAAGCAAGGTATTGGTAGAGAGGTGTAATGGTTGCCAGAGATACGCCAGCAAGATACATCTGCCTTCGTCCGAGTTAAAAACAATACCAATCACTTGGCCCTTTTCTGTATGGTGTTTGGATATGGTAGGTCCATTCAAGCCTGCCCGCGGCGGAATGACTCATATTCTAGTCATGGTGGACAAATTCACAAAGTGGATAGAAGTAAAACCGATAAGAAAATGTGACGGACCCACAGCGGTGAAATTCCTCAAAGATATTATCTTGAGATATGGATACCCACACAGTATTATCACGGACAATGGCACAAACTTCGCCGAAGGAGCTTTTGCTAGATTCTGCAAAGAGAAACACATAAGACTAGATGTTGTCTCGGTGGCTCACCCGACATCGAATGGGCAAGTAGAAAGATGAAATGGACTAGTATTGTCAGGAATAAAACCTCGGCTAATTGAGCCCCTGCAAAGGTCGGCAGGATGCTGGATTGAGGAACTTCCAGTAGTGCTGTGGAGCCTCAGGACCACCCCAAATAGATCAACAGGATATACCCCGTTCTTTCTCGTATACGGGGCAGAAACTGTACTTTCAGCCGACATAATGCATGACTCGCCAAGAGTGGTCCAATACACAAGTGCCGAGGTAAACGAAATATCACGACAAGATGATGTGGACTTGCTAGAGGAAGCAAGGGAATTGACATTATCAAGGTCAGCTATTTATCAGCAAGAGCTCTGACGATATCATAGCAAAAAGGTTAGTCCAAGAGTTTTAAAAGAAGGAGATCTAGTTCTTCGGCTAGTGCAACGCACTGCCGGCATGCATAAGCTCTCACCCCCATGGGAAGGACCATTTATCGTGAGTAAAGCTTACACAATGATGCATATTACCTGATCGACGCGCAGACACCAAAGAAGAACAAGGCAAGCAAGGCCGGAGATGAATCAAAAAGACCATGGAACGTAGCTTTACTTCGTCTGTTCTACACTTAGAAACCCTGTATCGCATCTTGTGACGTGATGCACCAAATCAGTGTATCAAGCATGTATCAAAGGTAATTCGGGGACTGCCCCATGATGTTCCTTGTTTTGAATTAGGTATTATACTTCGGCAACCCGAGCAGTGACTCGGAGACTGCCTCATGTTATGTATCATTTTTAACTATGTATGAAATTTCGCCAGCTCGAGCAATGACTCGGAAACTGCCCCAATTGGTTATCATTTTTTTGGCTATGCATGAAACTTCGGCTCGCGAGCAGTAACTCGGGGACTGCCTCATGTTATTTATTATTTTTTGAGCATGTGTGAAACTTTGGCAACCTGAACAGTAACTCGGGGACTGCCTCATGTGGTCCGTTGCTTTTTGGGCATATATATAAAAGTTCGGTAACTCAAGAAGTAACCTGGGGACTACCCCGTAATGTTTGATTGTTTGGGTATAGATGGGACCTCAGGAGCCCAAGCAATAACTCGGGGACTGCCCTGACTAATTTTTCATCAATCACAAAATGCGATATAAACTTTCCTCGGCCATCAGAGAAATAACACGAAGGAAACAACCAGCGATTTCTAATATCATAGTACCACGAATAACAACGTCAGCAATTCAAGGTATAATGAGGGAAGTACCCTATCTATATAATTTTACCAATAAATACCTCGGGAAAGGTAGTAAGTCGATTAGTTTAAAAAGATATATGGGCTTAGAACATAGTCCTTCAAGGAGAAATTGCGAAAACAACAATTCTACAACCAAGTTTAGATAAGAAACACAAGATGGATGCCGAACGAAAATCAGTCATATGAAAAATATGATCCGGATTCACGAAGTTCAAGTTTGGCAAAGCAAAGATGCGATTCACATAAATTCAATTAGATAGAGTAGCAAAAATTGCCAAGGCATGAGAGGCCAAAAGCAAAACGGTTCACATCATACCAAAAGGCGGATAACTGTTTCAAAGATAGCATACACCCGGCATACCGGGGACTTAAACGAGTAAGAGTTTTTGAACCTAAACATCGGCAGAGGCCGAATCACCCGTGGGAGGAATAGTAGCAGCACCAGGAGTTCCCAACGTGGGTATCTCGGACGCAGTCGGGGTGACCTCGGTCTCCTTCAGAGGTATATGCTTAGAAACCGGGCGCTCCGTGGTTGTTTGGGCCTCTGCGGAGGTTACCTCGGCATCGACTGAGGCTGTAATAACGCCTGGGCAAGCTCTGGCTGCTGGGAGACATCACCTTGAGCTAGAGAAGCTTCGGTTCCTTTGGAAGACGACCGAGCATCACCGTCCCCACCAGAGCTATCGTTGGAATCATCGGCATTATCAGAGCCATCCTTCGATTCATCTTGATCAGCCGAATCACCACCAGATGCATCTTCAGCTTCGGCATCATCTGCCGGGTTGGGAAGAAAACTTAGCCCTTCGATCCAATGATGCACGTCAGCATATTCGATAAGCTGGAAGGCACGGGCTTGACGACGAGCAACGAACTCCGGATTTCCAACACAAGGAGAGCTAGTGCGCAAATTCATCAGAATATCGAGGGAGATATCCTCATACCATGACAAAACAGCTGTAAGCGCCATATCAGCACCAGCCCTTCCAGCAGATTCCCTCCAGAGATTAAGTTGAGTCTGAGATTCCATTAGCCTCGCCACAAGCACTTCTACTTCATCTATATCCGGCGTATTCGGCCAGAGAACATGGTAGGCTCGAATAGCATCTTGCACCAGATCTCTTCCCATAATCTTCATTGGTCCAATAGCAGCGCCAACGGCAATCAGGAAATATTCCATGGAATATTCTTGACTCGGAGCAACGGGAACACCTCGGCACTCGCGAGCAGAAATCACAGCCTTGGAACTCACAGGTTTGGCTTCTGGAAAAATGATCTACACGAAAGGACATCATATAAGTTAAGATAAGAAAGGGAAGATAATAACTTGATAAGAGACAAAAACTCACGATGGATGTAACTCAACATCTTATGGAGATCCCGGGACCAGTCGGTCCTATTCTTCTCAAAGCGAGTGATTTCCTCGCTCATCGCCTGGTTCTTTAATTCGGCAGCATCAAGAAGTTCCTTGTCCTTCTGCAGCTGCAGACTTAGTCGGTTCTTTTCTTCAGAGAATTCTTGATCAAATTTCTCTAACTCAGACTTCTGGGAAAGCTTAAGAGATTCAACCTCAGCGCGCAACCGGGTTATCTCGTCGTATTTTTCCTTGAGTTGTGACGAATGAGCGGCAACTTGTTCTAAAAAATGTAGCATCATATCAGGCATAGATATGCATTCTTGATGCAACGTTGCAAGTGTTCGTAACTCGGCTATACCAAAGCCGGAAGTTCGTAAGAAACCCAAGATTTACCTCGAACAAAAAGTTGACAAATTAAAAGGCAAAAGGAGTGACTAACCTTCAAGAGTACCAACTTTCTTCGTAAGACGAGTATTCATATTGTTGACACTAGCTGCATAACAGCAAGGTGCAGGTTGGTACAACGACTAAATCTTTTACAAGGGTCAGAAAAACTAAATGAACCAGATAGTTTACCAGTTTTCTTCATGACAGGAATGATTTGCTCAAACTTATCTTGAAGTTTCATGTGCGCGAAGAGCTACCTTTGAAATTTGACCGTCCGCCGATCATGGGCACCTGAATACAATAACAAGTTACAGAAAGTAAAAGAGATCCGAATCAAGTAAAACTTGACTCGGATCTAGGTGGCTAGATATTAAAAAGTAGAACAGATCCGACTCAAGTAAAACTTGAATCGGATCTAGGTGGCTGGATATTCAAAAGTAGAACAGATCCGACTCAAGTAAAACTTGATTCGTATCTAGGTGGCTGGATATTCAAAAGTAGAACAGATCCGAATCAAGTAAAACTTGACTCGAATCTAGGTGGCTGGATATTCAAAAGTAGAACAGATCCGAATCAAGTAAAACTTGACTCAGATCTAGGTGGATGGATATTCAAAAGTAGAACATATCCGAATCAAGTAAAACTTGACTCGGATCTAGGTGGCTGGATATTCAAAAATAGAATATATCCGAATCAAGTAAAACTTGACTCGGATCTAGGTGGCTGGATATTCAAAAGTAGAACAGATCCGAATCAAGTAAAACTTGACTCGGATCTAGGTGGCAAGATATTAAAAAATAAGATAGCTCCAAATCAAGTATAACTTGACTCGAATCTAGGTGGCTGGATATTCAAAAATAAAGTTGACCCGAATCAAGTAACACTTGACACAGAGATGGATGGTTGGGTATTCTAGACCACGGTTAATCCGAATCACGAAGAAAATTGACTTGGCAAGTGATGTATTTGAAAACAGGTAGAAGCTTCCAAACGGATAACAAAACATCCGATTGCAAGCTTCGGGGACTAGTGTATATATAGTATCATATAAATAATAGACAAAGTATCAACAAAGGCGCTTACCTCGTTCATCTTATCACTTTCAAGGACAATCTTAGCAGCCATATGCAAGCGACTGCTGATGTCGGAAAGCCTACTTGGATTGCCCTCAAGTTGATTGGCGGCATTCCAGTTGTTCGCATACTCCACCAGTGAGCCGAGGCTATGCCCGCTCTCAGTTCGGGTCAACACTTTACCTCGGGCCTGCTGCATAACGGCAGCTGCCGGACTCTTGTGAAGAATAAGCTGAGTGTCGGCGGCAAGGGCGACACCAGGTTTAGCGGTGGAAGCTCCTTTACGAAGTACATCAGCAATGCTGGGCTGAGAAGAGCTGGTTGGCCCCTTCTGAGATGCCGGGGATTTAGTGACAACAACTTTCTTGCTCTTAGTAGAGACTCCGGAAGCGGCAACAACTTCAACACTGGGGGCCACGTCCTTGGCGGCAGGAGGAACTACAGTTCCCGAAGGGTTCGAGGTAGTGGTATCCTCGGTGGGAATTGGAGCGGGAGCTGGAGCTGCAGTGGTCAAAGGATCATTGGGGGAAACCTCGGGGGTCTTAATAGGGACAACAGGGTCGACCGGGTGATCCGGCGTAGGGGTTTCATCGGCAACAACAGGGGGAGCAAGGGGCTCATCTTGTCGAGGTGATACATTAGTCGGCACTAGAGGAGAATCAACACGAGGGGGGCTGAGAACCCGAGTATCCTCCAGAGGTGGGGGAGAAGATGGCCGAGTAGTATGAGTTGTCATACTCGGACCGCTTGGTTTTGCGGAAAGAGGAGCTCTGCAAGAAAGTAAAACCTAAGTCAGAAACAGAAAGAGAGAAACAAGAAATACAAAGGAAAATAAACTCAGCCAGTAACTCCAGGCATGGTCTTACGCCTCGGGATATGCTAAGCAGATTTCTTGACTCGCTTCTTGGGGGAAGCACCGGAAGGATCCGTCGAAGCGATGCGCTTCTTTGAAGCAACAAGAGCTTCGGAAGCAAGAGGCTCGGCGTCGTGCACCTAGCCAGCTTAGTTAGCTGGGAAAGAAGGAGACGAAAATGCATAAGAGATATGCACCGCGGCAACTACCTCGAGAATTTGGACGTCGTCTGAATCACCTTCATCAGCACGGGCCGAGGTCTTGCTCCGGGCACGAACATGAGCAGCATCCGACTTAGGAACGAATTCCTCCGGATCTGGTTCTCCATTGTCCGGGGTATTGCGGTCAGCAGGCCAAGGAAGATCCAGAACCTCGGCATCTTCTGCGGTCTGCTCAGGAAACCTCTGCAAAAAAAGCGGAAAAGGGTTAACAGAGAAAAAGGGAAAATAACTCGGGTCGAGTCACATATGTACATTCTACCTGAGGAGGAGGATTCTCGCGGGAGAATGGCTTCATCCCCCATTTCCATTCCTCGGGCATCTCGGTCTTGAAAATAGCCCGGACACGTTTGTAGATCTGATAGTCGTCGAGCTCAACCATAGAAACTCGATTGGGATCCAAAGGACCGCTCATGTAGCAGAGCTTGTGGGAGCAAAGCTGGAAAGGGCAGACTCGGCTGCTTAGAAACGCAGTCATTAGGTCTTCACCTCGGAGCCCGGCACGCGTCAATTCCTTAAGCCGGAGCTCGAAGGCCTCGGCAAGAGCATGGGTCTTCCTCGGATTATAGATCCAGTTCTTATTTGAGGGAGGACAGATGGAGAAATCAGGGAGCCGAATCTTATCTTCTTTTCTAGTGTTCTTGACATAGAAAAATGATCTATGCCACTTCTTACAAGATTCGAGGCCGGCAACGCGGGGGAACACAAAGTGTTTCCGAGGTGTAATGGAGGCAGCCCCGCACTGGGTGAGAGATTTTTTAGAAGGATGAAGAGATTTATCCGACACCACGTTAGCTCGGATTTGAAAGAATTTGGACCAAACGTCTACGGAGGGCCAAAGGCCGAAGTACCCCTTCGAAGCCGAGATAAAGGCGGACAAAGAGGCAACGGTGTTAGCCGGCAAATGATGCGGCTGAAGGCCGAAGTAATCTAAGAAGCTCCTAGCAAAGTCGCTAAGAGGAAGGCCAAATCCACGAGCAAAATGGGACATAAAAACTACGTACTCACCCTCATTGAGTACGGGGGAGGATCTTGGCCGGGTAAGCGACAACTTAGCTCGGTAGGAATTCAACGTCTCTTGATCAGCCATTCTATCTCCCGACGAGTAACTGAGGAACCTTGTCAGGAACCACGTTCTGGACCGGCCGCAAGGTCTTCTTCCCCGACGAGAGAGCCGCTAGCGGAGCTAGACATGGGCTCGTCGGAGGAATCAACCAAAGAAAAACTGGCGGCGGGGAGAGGCCTAGAGGTGCAGGGCCCTGTCGTGACGGTGACAAGCGCAGCGGCGGAACAGAGAAATAACCGCCACGGAAAATCTAGGAAAACCGGAAGAATACCAAACGCGGGAACCTAGCAGCAGTGTTGTAGAAAAACTCACCGGCGAGAGCGCCAAAGCAGGGGTGATAAGGCGAGGTCACAGGAGGCAGAAAGCCGCAGCGTGTTCGTCGAGGGGGAACGGCGGTGGCGTGGCCACTGGAGCACGAACGGTGGCGGCGGCGTGAGGAAGAAGACGAAGGGAGTAGGAAGGGGGAAAGTGAACCAGCCTACCCCGCTCCCCTCTTTATAACCTCATAGGGTAAACCGTAGTGGGATCGTGGCTGTGCCACACTAACCGCATAATCGCATGTATCGCCTAAACCGCGCACAGTTATTGGCGCCACAACGAAGGCCACATGGCGCAGGATGAGATCGGACCAGATGACTGCTGCGGTACTCGAGGCGTCACTGCGCCGACGCGACGGGCGCAACAATCACTGTAGCATGTCAGTGAACATTGTAGAGGAACAAAAAACTAGGGAACAATGATGATGGGTACACGTAGGATGAGGATTACACAGGAGGCCAAGCAAATACTCCGAACAAACGAAAATAACTCGGAATGTATTTAGTAGCATGAAAAGGAGGAAATGAGGAAGAGGATAACCGAAAAGGAACGTCGGCTAAGAAATACCTCGGACAGAAATTGAGAAAGAATAAATGTCTGGAAACTGATGTGGCCCGGCCGAGGTTTCAGGCAGGACCGCACCAGCTTCAGGGACTAATGTTGGGGGATGACCCCGGATAGGGTCAAGGTAGGGGAAAGAAGAAAGGAGTCTCCCTTACCTTAAGCCGAATTACTGACTGGGTCGGCCGAATCATGCAAGATCCGGCCGAGGTAAGCTGAGGCTTGGCAAATATAGAGTGAGTAACACATCACTCGGCCGACGTATAAGCTAAGTCGGCCGAATAAGGTTGATTGACTTATATGTAGGTGAAGGCCGAGCCGAGTTATGCGAGATGAGGCCGAGTAACGTGAGACTTGCAGGAGAAGGAGCCTATAGTCAAACCCTAGTTGCTGGCAAGGAGGAACCTAGACAGAGCCAAACGCTAAGGACAAAGAGCAGAGCTGCAGAGGTGCAGACAAGCGTCACAGAGGTGACAGTGAGGAAGCCCGAGGCACACATGTGAGGGCCTCTGGAACTTTTCCGCCGATATAAGGGGGACACGGAAAGAAGCCCGCCGAGTTACCACTTTGGGACAAGCATATTTCAAGAATATGCTTGCCACGTCAGCCCTAAAGAAACCAAGGAACCCCTTTATAAGGAGGGGTACGGGCTCCTGAGAGAGGGATCGATTCATTCCATACCGAAAGGCTCGTGTAGTAGTTTACTTCTTCTCTATGACACAGCTCAGGAGCACTTGTAGTTCTTGAGAGGAGGATTAAAGATTTACTGGTTAGTCATTTGTGTGTAGAAATCACTATATCTTCCCTCTCCGGATCCCTCTAGCATCCATTGGTTCTAAACTTTAGTCTACCCATGACATCTGCCGTGCCACCACCACGACACAATTTGTTTTTTTTGTATATTCTTTGTACTTAATATAGATCAGTTCATCTGTATAAACGTGCAGGAGTTGCATTCCACGTCCAACGTGTGCGATGAAGACAATAACGACATTTTCTCAATCCTAGAAACTACAGATAATGAATTTTCTAATAATATAATTTTTATATTATACAATTTATATTTTATTGACGAAATTAACAACTAGTGCTAGACGCATGACCTATAAACACAGCAGGAGGGAGTACTGTAGGAAGACATGATATTAGACGCATAATAAACACCTAACCATACTGCCGTAGCTATAGACAGAAAAACAAGTGTTGTATCATCTCTCTTTTTTTGAAGCAAAGGTCTCTGCGTGGCAATAACGATCCAACTTTAAAATCCTGAAAACCATGTAACAAGCCGGTCTCTTGCCTAACCACTTCTATTTACTAAAACGAATACTCCTTTTATTCGAAAACAAGGATGACAGCCGATCTCTGCATCGGTGATGCACACAACCATACACCAAATACTCCCATCCTCAACTTTGAACGGGCAAATTAGAGTAAAATATGGTACACCCTTACAGAAGTGGAATGCCATGGTTTAACACTAATCGAAGGAGCAATTTTTTCTCAATCTATATCTCTTGTAAAGCAAACACTAACATTCATCAATGATAGTCTATCTTTGAATCCAATCTATATACATCATTCATTCTTTTAGCCATACAATTATTCATGTGACCCCACTAATATATTCAGTAATGTTAGACTAACTCTACTACCTACAAACTATCCACATCATGCATAAATTCTTTCAACCATCCAATTGCCCATGTCATTAATTTTTAGCTGGAAAGTACACAACCATGTTTTCAGGTCGATTAAATTGAGCACCTTGAGTATTCTGTGTTAGATTGATCTCTAATGTGACCGAGCCCAACGGCTTCATCAAGCCCCTATCGGCGTCCTGATCGGGGGCGCCCAACCTTATCATGGTTGGTGGGCCCCTGTCGCCGCGCTATATAAAGAGGTGAGGGACCGACAACACGCATCACGAGGTTCGTCGCAGTGCCGCTCGCCCCACCGATCTAGGGTTTAGCGTGAGCCGACGAGGAGCGCCGCCACCGCCGCACACCCACGCCGTCGCCCTCTTTCCCCATGGCTACTAGCACCGACACTAGCACTGGTATCCCCTCTGGCTCGTGCTCGTCGAGCCAAGCAGCAGGTAGTACCCCTCCTCTCTCTCTCTCTCTCTCTCTCTCTCTCTCTCTCTCTTAGATTCACGTCTAGATATGCAAAGGCAAAAGGGCTACTGAATAGATCTAGGCTAGTTGATCCTAATGGAAGCTATCAATGGTATCAGAGCCACTAGTTGCTAGATTTTTTCGATAGAAACAAAAATCAAAAAGTCAAATCCTAGATCTACAGAGCGCCTGCTTTATGGCCGCGCCGTTCCGCTCGATCTAGATGGGTATCTCGTGGAAACATCTAGAAGAAGAACTAACCCTTTCAGGGGCAAAGCAAGATAGATCAAAAAGCCCCAAGAAAAGTAGATCGAAAAGATTAAACCCTAACCCTAGAAAACCCTAGATCCTGCAAGAGAAAACCCCAGATCCCAAATATGAAAAAGAAAGTGCAAAGGGCTGCCGCCGTGCGCCGGCAGAAGGCGTCTCCATTGCGTCGCTTGCCAGTGGTCCACCCGTGGACACACCGCTGGCAAAGGGGGCAGGAGGACGCCGCTATTCTCCCCCTCTCACTCGCCCTGGTCGCTGGAGGGTGTGGGAAAGGTGGAGAACGGGGTAGAAAGGGGGAGGGGCTTGCGTCAGGTAGAGGGGGAGGGGCTCGCTACCGGCGCAATCGCTCGGCGGGGCGGCCGCCTCGCCTCTCTCACCTAGAGCGCCGCCAGAGAGAGGAGTGGGGGCTCGCAGGACTGGGAGGGGGCAAATGAACCTAGGGTTTTAGGAGGGTTTGGGGCACCCCTTTTTGTTCCTCCGATGGCCGCGAACAGCCGCTCGATCTAGGTTATCGCCACAGACGGCCAGGATTGAAGCGGGGCGCGGGGTGCGCCACGGGTGGGCCTTGCGAGCGTGGGGCGTCGCCGGACCGTTGCGAGGCCGTGGGCTGCTTTTGGTCGCGGTTGGGCCGACGCGGGCCTAGCGCCAGGCGCGCAGGAGCGAGCGAGCGGGCGGCAGATAGCTGCTCGCGCGGCTCGGCCGCGCGCGGTAAGGGCCCAGTAAGGCGAAAACAACCCACTTTTCTCTGTTTAATGTTTTTGTTTTACAGAAGAAGTTTTAGCAGTTTTAATTGTTATTTGCTCAGTTTTTTATTAGCAAATTTTTTGCATTGTTTTTTCTACTCAAATTTATTCCAACGAAAATTTGATTAGAGAATTCAAAAAAAATGACAGAATTTTTCTGTAAAGTTTTAAAAGTTGCTTAATTGCATTATTTTTTTCCGCTGCAAATAGTTGATAGAAATTGATTAAATGCAATAAAGTGATAACTAAAATTGTTTAAAGATGTGATAAAGTGATATAAAAGTTAATTATGCTCCTGTTATTAAATGATCAACGTTATTAATAGCATGATCATGATTTGTTTGTTAATGAAATGAAAGGTGCATTTATCTTTATTTTTTGCCCAACGGTGATATAATTTTAATTGCATAAACAGTTGCATGTTTAATCTATGCCAACGTTGGATTAATGCATACAATTATTTTTGCCATCTCACATCTTTTGTGGTTTTCAGGAGGTCTCAACCTCATGAGTTGCCTCAAGGAAATTCTGATGCTCAGGGGGAACAACTACACTGAGTGGAGGAAGAAAGTAGACCTGGCATTTGTGTGTGCCGAGATTGACTGGGTTATGGAGACTCCACAGCCAGTTAAGCCAAAAGATCCAGTAAGAGATGCTGCTGATGATTATGTTGCTTGGGAAAAGAGGAAGACGAACCATGCTCCACTGGAGTTGGCTTACTCCATTGACAACCAAAAATGGGTAAATGCCAATAAAAAGTGCATGGCCTTTATAAAGAATACGATTGAGAACGCCATTGTTGGATCAATCGAAGAGTGCACTACTGTTGGAGAGTTCCTTGGAAAGATAAAGAGCCAGTTTACTGGCTCTTCAAAGATGTATGCCACCCAGCTGCTCAAATAGTTGGTCACAGAAAAGTACACGGGAGGGGCACATGGCATTAGGGAGCACATCTTGAGGATGAGCAACATGGATGCTAAATTAAAGCCCATGGATGCTGACCTCGAGCTCAAGCCTGCTCTTCTAGTTCACCTTGTCATGGCCTCCCTTCCCCAACAGTTTGAGAACTTTGTGATAAACTACAACATGTCTCCTGAAAAATGGGACATTGAAAAGACCATTGGCATGTGCACTCAAGAGGAAGAAAGGCTCAAGTCTATTCATGGTGGTTCCCTACACTACGTGAAGGACAACAGGAAGAGAACCTTCAACAACAACAACCATGGTGGTTCCCCCTCCAAGCCACATGGCAAAGGCCCCCAACAGTATCAGCATCAGCAGAGTCTCCCGGGGGACAAGGACCAGTGCCACCACTGCAAGAAGTATGGGCACTTCAAGAAAGATTGCCTAGAATGGCTTAAGTCCATAATGGCAAAGAAAGGTATAGATATAGTTTCTTTTGTAAATGAATCCCAGTACTCACAATTTTCGAAATCCACTTGGTGGAGTGACTCAGGTGCAACCATTCATGTTGCTAATTATTTACAGGGATTCCATTCGAAAAGAACTATGCAAAGAAGAAATATGCATTGAATTGCGAATGGAGTTCAAGCAGAAGTTGAAGCTGTTGGCGACATTCCTTAGGAGCTAGATGATGGTTTTACTATTCTGTTAAAAGATGTTTTATTTGTTCCTTCCGTCCACAGAAACTTAATAAGTGTGTCATGTTTGGATAAAGACATGTATGAATGTTATTTTGGACATGGCAAGTGTGCCATATGTTTTAAAGATGCTTGTCTGGGTACTGCTTTACTTCACGATAAGCTTTATTTGTTATCCTTGCATGAAAAAGTGCTTTCTGTGTGTAATGTGAGTGAGCAAGTTTCCTTGTCGAACAAAGAACAAAAGAAAAGAAAGCGAACTCATGACTCATCGAAGTTATGGCACTATAGATTAGGCCCTATATCGAGGGGAAGAATAGAAATCCTCGTAAAAATGATATTCTTCCTCCATTAGAGTTCTCAGATATCGAACAATGCATAGATTGCATAAAAAGAAAATATGTAAAGCAAATCAAAAAGGGTGCAAACCAAAGTACAACAACACTAGAAATCATCCACACTGATATTTGTGGACCGTTTCCTGTGAAAAGTGTGGATGGTTATGATTGTTCATAACATTCACAGATGATTACTCCCAATATGGTTACATTTATCCAATTAAAGAAAGATCTGAGGCATTGGATAAATTTAAAATATTCAAAGCTGAAATTGAAAATTAGCATGATAAAAGAATTAAAATAGTCTGGTCCGACCGTGGGCGGGGGCAGTACTACGGTCGGCACACTCCATATGGTCAAGTACCTGGACCTTTTGCAAGGTTCCTACAGGAAAATGGAATAGTCACCCAGTATTCTATGTCGGGTGAACCTCAGCAAAATGGAGTAGCTGAAAGGCATAACCGTACCCTTATGGATATGGTGCGCAGCATGATGAGCTATTCCACCCTCCCATTGGGATTATGGATGGAGGCGCTTAAAACTGCCATTCACATTCTCAACAGAGTACCAAGAAAGTCGGTTCCCAAAACACCATACGAGTTGTGGACAGGCAGAGTCCCCTCTCTGCGCCACTTGAGGGTCCGAGGGAGCCCAACCGAGGCAAAAGTTTTTAATCCAAACATTGCAAAGTTAGACCCCAAGACAGTGTCTTGCCACTTCATTGGCTATCCCGACAGATCAAAAGGTTATCGTTTCTACTGTTCTGACAAATACATAAAGTTTGTAGAAACGAGACATGCAGTCTTCTTGCAGGACGAATTGATGAGGGGGAGCATGGTAGCTCGGAAAATCGATCTTGAGGAGAAGAGGGTGCATGAACCTAATCCGATGACTTAGGAGCCATTTTTCTTGCTACCTGTTGTGCCACCATCTACAACCCCTGAGGTTGTGGTGCCGACACCTGTTGTGACTCCACACGTGACAACAATTGGAGAAGGTTCAGAACCTGTCCATCAGGAGCCGCCTGAACCCACTGTTGAGCACGAAAGGGAGCCGGAACAGCCACAAACAGCAAATGTGCCAGAACCTGAGGCACGAAATGAGAAAGAGTCTGATGAACTCAGAAGGTCTAAAAGAGAAAGAAGACATGCCATTTCTAAATAAATTTACAAAATTTACAACATAGAAACAATTCATATGGAGGGCAATCCCACCTCACATGAAGAAGCCATGAGAATCCCTCGCTCAACCAAATGGGTGGAGGCAATGGAAGATGAAATGAAATCGATGAGTTCCAACAATGTTTGGGACTTAGAGGAAATTCCTAAAGGAGCCAAAATAGTAGGATGTAAATGGGTCTACAAGACAAAGTATGACTCCAATGGGAATGTAGAAAAGTATAAAGCATGACTTGTGGCAAAAGGCTTTACGCAAAGAGAAGGGGTAGATTACAATGAGACTTTTCTCCGGTCTCATGTAAGGATTCCTTTGGAATCATAATGGCACTAGTTGCGCATTTTGATTTAGAGTTGCATCAAATGGATGTAAAGACGGCATTTCTAAATGGAGATTTAGAAGAGAATGTTTACATGAAACAACCCAAGGGTTTTTTCATGGAGGGGAAGGAACATATGGGATGCCGTCTAAAGAAATCAATTTATGGGTTAAAGCAAGCCTCTAGATAGTGGTATTTAAAGTTCAATAATACAATCAAAAGATTCGGATTTAAAGAGAATGTTGAGGACAACTACATTTATGCAAAGTTTAAAAGTGGGAAATACATTTTCCTAATTTTGTATGTGGATGATATCTTGCTTGCTAGCAGCGATGTCAGTCTACTACTAGAAACAAAGAAGTTCTTGTCCTCAAATTTTGATATGAAAAATCTTGGTGAACCTTCTTATGTTTTGGGCATAGAAATTCACCGAGATAGAAATAATGGAGTGTTAGGACTGTCGCAGAAGGCATATTGTGAAACGATTCTAAAGAAATACAATATGCATGCGAGTAATGCCACACCTGCTCCCATAGTCAAGGGAGAAAATTTTGGAAAATTTCAATGTCCAAAGCACCAATATGAGATCGATCAAATGAAGTCAGTACCACATGCTTCGGCCGTTGGAAGCTTACAGTATGCACAAGTGTGGACTCGCCCTGAATTAGCTTTTATCACCGGGGTACTCGGTAGATATCAAGAGAATCCAGGCATAAAGCACTAGAAAATGGTAAAGAAAGCCTTGCGTTATGTGCAAGGCACAAAAGGCCTCATGCTAACATATAAAAGATCTGATTCCCTAGAAATAAGAGGGTATTTAGATACAGATTTTGCGGCATATAAAGATGATAGAAAGTCCACGACAGGATATGTCTTTACTCTCGCAGGAGGTGCCATTTCGTGGAGAAGCGCCAAACATTCAATAGTTGCATCATCTACGATGTATGCAGAATTTATAGCATGTTATGAGGCCATGGGACAGACGTTATGGTTAAAGGAATTTCTGCCCGACTTGAGAGTGGTAGACTGCATTAGTAGGCCACTAAAGATGTATTGTTACAATGAGCCCGCAATATTATATGCTCACAACAACAAGTCGAGTAATGCTACAAAGTCAATAGATATAAAGTATTATGTAGTGAAGGATAAAGTCTAGGATCAAACTATAAGTATCGAGCATATAAGGACACAGGATATGCTTGCGGATCCTCTAACGAAAGGCTAACCTCCCAATGTGTTCAAGGAACACTTACCTGACATGGGATTAAGGGAAAGCCTATGATTCCTGGACTATAGAGGCCCAAAAGTAACAGGATTTGTGTAACATCCCAAAAATGTTAAACTTGTATCATCAAACTCTAATCATCAAAATTAGGGTTAACAAAAACTTTTCCAACTAAAATTAGGAAAGCATTCATATGTGTGTGTATTCAAAATTTGGATTCTTTTTGAATTTCCATGATTCTGTGTTTCTTTGCTAGTAAAATGATTCTTAGGTGAAATAAACATCATCTAAACAATCCCCAAACTTTTCCCAAAGATAAACAACTCAAAATGAATAAATTAAGTGAATGGTCACTTTGGCTAAATTAACTCCCATGCCTACTTTGGCTATCTCTAATTTTCAAAACTCAACAGAAACATGTATGGATCTTTGCACCCCTTGATAGTACTCATAATAAGGTACCAAGGCCCACTTTGTGATCATCCAAAAACATTCAAATGCTAAGTTTAAATGTCAGTTTAAAATTGAATCTATCTCATATGGGAAGATCCCACTATTTCAAAAACCACTCAAACAAGCTCAATTTTCAAAACCCAAGCACCCACAGAATCCTCAACACATGCCTAGCACACCCACCAAAAATCTTTTCAAAATTCAAAAGAAAGTTTCTTGCGGCCATTTCATCAAACACTTGGCAGGCAAATTGAAACCAAATCAAATTCACTGTTTTAATAGTGTTTTGGGCCTAACTGGTTCCCTCTCTAGCTCACAACACCCATTTAGTATATCACCTAGCCTAATTGGCAACCTCTAGCCTCACTGTAAGCTAGCCATTGTCATCAATGGTGAGTAATCCGAGCCACCTCGTCGGCCAAACCTGGTCGCCGCGGCAGCAGACCATCTCCCCCTCTCTAGCCATGTCTGGGAGGTAGCAGCCCTCCACCGCCACCTACTGTCCCTTCCCCGAGCAAAGGAAAGCCATGGACCACCGAGCACGCCACGCGCCTAGTGCCACTGCGACATGCCGAGCATGCGCCAGAGCGCCGCACCCGGCACGCGTGCACACGCCGCCCCTCGACCGCAGCCCGTGCCCACCGCTTCGCCATGACCCAGGGAGCACGCCAGACACCCCCGTTTGCCGCCCCGTGCCTCACAGCCACCGCTCGCCACGGAGTTCCTGCCTCTGCCGCGCAGAGCACCGCACGTTCCCGACTGATTGCCACCGCCCCTACACGCGCATTTAAGCTCTAGAGCATCGCCAGGAGACCGCCCGTCGATCGCCAACCTCAGCCATGCCGCTAGTCGCCCGTAGCCGTGTCGCCACCGTCGCCTACCCATCCCTCTCGGTCTCACTGTCGAGCCTATAAAAGGAGACGACCCCCGCTCGATTTCTTCACACCATCTCACTCCCCACCTCTCACTGATACTTCCCACTTCTTCCCGGAGCAAGGCGCATTGTCGAATTTGGAGCGCCCGCCGGGAGAAGAAGGAAGCCATCGATTGGAGCCTCCCAGAGGAGCTGCCGGTGCCGGAGAATCGCCGTCGTCGACTTAAATGCTTGCCCCCATCGCCGACCTCGCTTTGAGCCGGTGAGCCTCCCACGACCCCCACCGGCCGCGTTAGGGTTCTGTCTCGCCGGCGCTGCCCGACGTGGACGATGAGCCATAGCCGTTCGATTAGACTTAGATCGTGTGGCCGAGATCGCCCCGTACCGCTTCGCGTGTTATGAGCCACTAACGGGTGGAACCCCCTGTCAGCTGAGCCCCGCGCTGCGGAGTGACACTGGGCCGGCCCATTAGCATCTCCCGCGCAGCCCAACTGTTTGAATTTAGATATTTCTATTTTAATTCAAACTTAGTTCTATACCTAGTTTCAAAAATCAACCCAGCTCGATTCAGTGAACCAAATTGCATGAAACCAATTTTGTTAGGAAGGTACTAAAATGCTTAATCCAAGCCCGTTGGATTCTAATCATTTGGATCTGTAGATTAACCTTGGTAAAAATATCAAGTCAGAAGCTTTTCCGCATTCAAACATTTTTCAAATTTCTACCATAATAGCTTTTGAGTTGATTCCAACTCTCAAAAATCACATTTGATCATACCTTTCAGAATATATAAAAACATATGGGTTTACTTACAGAAATATTGTTCAAGTAATAAAAGAATGCCACATAGGCATTTCTAGTCACTTTAATTATTTAAAATAAAAAGGTTAAACCTTATTAAACTGTGACACCACTTTAAATCACATTCCCATGTACTGAAATATGTGGTGATGACATGTCAACATGATCCCATGTTTGAGTTGGAGAATATTAAATCTTAAGTGGTTTTTCAATGAGTAGAAATTACTTTTCTCAAATTAAAATAAATAACGCAAATGCTTTAATCTTGTAATATAGGTGATGATGCTAGATCATCTATAGAACCCATTTGTGTGATGATTGAAAATAGTTAAGTATTGTTTGGTGATTGTGTACCTCGTACTTATTTATAGACGCTATTACCGACCAAGGATACTAGGAGGAAGGATACTACGAAGAAGAAGCCGATGAGAACTTCAACCACTTCTCTGCACAAGGCAAGCTAACCCTTGCAAGATACCCTACTTATGCAAGCTAAAACTTGCAATTATGAAAGTTAGATAACCTATGCAATGCACTAAGCATGCTTGGTTAGACACATTTGATGATACCCAATCCTAGTTTTACTTGCAAGCTTATTACTTTATTTTCTTTATCAAAGCTTTCTCTTAGAGTTTACTTAAGTAACTTGTAGATTCTAGGAAGATAATTGAAGGTTGCATAAAGAGCATTAAATTTGGACTAAGCTAGATAATCTTGATGTCATCCTAAGGCATGAGATTGAACTTAGTTAAACTCCACTTGTTTACCACCCCTCATTAGTAGTTACCCCACTTGTAGATGCTATTGCTAAGCATAAAAATTGATCAACTTTAGATGTGAATACTTGGTGAATGGATATGAAAACCTTGGAATGATGAGTCATTCTAGTGAAATGTTTTGACATGTGTTCTCGAACACCAGATGATTTTATTGATGAAAATGTTGAGGCATGATCCTTAGCCCTTCATAAAACTGATGGTTGTCTGGATGCGATACCATTCCAATTTTACCGTACAACCACAATACCCGAAAATTGGGTAGGGCTTGACTGGAAACTTATATACCTTAGTATGGGTTCCCTCACGGCCAAGGTCTGAGCTGAGGCTACCTTGTGAAGATTGTCCACCTGTGCAGTACCCAAGATGACAGTTGGTCATGGTTGGGAGGGCAAACTCACAGGAGAGGTGCCTATACTAGGGCGTGTAATTGAAAGGTTAGGATTGATTATCCACATACTGAGTATGGTGAATTCAGGATTTGTTCCTGACGGATGTATCAAATGTTGTGGTGAAAGTGTACAATCTCTGCAGAGTGTCAAACTATTCGAATATCCGCGTCCGTGGTTATGGATAGTTGGAGTTGCCATACTGTTTCCCCGTCAGTTGTTTTTAAAATGACTTGTGAAATGAATTGAGATTTTGACTTGACCACAACAGAGTTGTGATATGAAATTCAAGTTCCCACTTAGGTGTTATAAAACTTCCACTAGCATTCTTTGCTTCTGAACTTAGTAGAGGCAAATCTGGCTTTTGCAAAACAACCCTAGAGCTTAGTGTCCTACTACAAAACCCCCCTTCACTTGTTAGTATTAGTTTGCGAGCACTTAATAAAGAGTACTCATGGCTTTGTCCCTGGCTATTCCCATGGCCAGACTATGAAGAGGAGTACCAGGATGATGGACCCCAGGAAGGTTACGACAACTAGGATCATCTCCCATCGTCAGCATTGCCTGTGACCCCGAAGATGGAGCTTCGCCTACGCTACCTTTATTATTACGTTATTCTGCTACTTGAGTTGTATTAAGAACTGGATCATGAGATCCTTATTTGTGTAAGACCTTATGTATGGTTTGTAATGGATGATGTACTGTGATATCCAAATCAATAATCCTACACCTACGGAAACATTCCTACGGAATTTCCTTACGGACTGACGTGGAGGCTGCTGTTTGGGCTGATTTTTTTCTTCCTTAAAATGTGGAGCACGTACTGATCTACTCTGCTACAAGTTGGTTGCCCGTAATTTTTTTTTGTAGAATGAGTCCGTAGATGTAGCATTGCTCTATCCAAATCTGTTATGTCTCGCAAAAATGGTAATCCTGGGATTGCGATGTATGTCATAACAGGCATCTGGGATTAAAAATCCGGGTGTTGACAAGTTGGTATCAGAGCCATCCTGACCATAGGAGACCCTAGTTAGACTGTACGTTTGAATCAAAAACTTAGTTTCAAAACCAAAGGAAGCAAATATTTACAAAAACTTATTCCCATTCTTATCACTTGGTTTCTTTCATAAAAATTCATGTTCCTCAAAAACTCTTGCAAAATACCTAAAATTTGACACAATTGATCACTCTACTAACTTACTCATCATATATTCTTATAGATGGACGTGAAGTACAACAAATTTTATCAGTTGGGGAATGGATGAGACCTCATCTTTGAGCGGAATTTGGACCAGCTTTTGGAACTTCTGGAGCGTCCACACCCCAAGTTCTTTGGAGCTCAACTCAATGATCAAGGAGGAGAAGATCTGTAGTGGCTAATTGTTGCAAGTCTCCGAGGAAAGATTGAACCTCCCACTGTCGAGGGAATTCAGTTCACCTTAAGAGAGAACAACTGGCTCGATGGACTTGCCAGGGCCATGCAGGAAGCTCTTGCCCATCTGTGTGGGCAGAGTATCAACCAGATCAACGGTACCCACTTTGAGTTCTTTCCAAGGCATGATGCTATGGGACAACCACTGGAAGCCCCATATCACCACGAGCTGAAGACTCAGTTGGACCACCTTAGATTCATGATGTATGATCGTCAACATGAGTTGGACAATGCCCGTGACTACTCCAACCACAAGTCCGCCATCATCAAGACGAAGGATCAGACCATCGCCATGCTAGCGAAGGACCGTAAGTCTCGCCGCCGTCAGCTTGACAAGAAGGAGCGCATCATTGCCCGTCTTCGCCACCGTATCTCGGATTTGGAGGAGACCATCCACGAGAGAGACATGCAGTTGGAGGAAAGGGAGAATGCCGGAGAAGATCTTCGTGGGGACCCCTACTCCTATCTCAGCGATGATGATGATTTTCTGGAGGATCAGGCCATGGACTTCTTCACCGATGAGGAGGATTCGCCTTCATCGATGACGATGAGGATGACGATTACACCGACTCCGAGGAGTAGTAGTAGCACTTGAGCACTAGCGTAGTGAGTTGTATTCGGTCCCACTGTATCGCAGATTCCAGAATGGTTCATAAAACCATCTGTTTTTCCTTTGCTGTGGTGTGTGTTGTATCGTGTGCTATGAATGAATGAATGAAAAGCAAGTTGCTAGAAAATCTAAGTCAAACTTTAAAAACTTTTCAAAGTCCCTGGACCTTAGAAATTTCCCTCTTTTCTCATGATCTATCTCAATATTTAGATGCCACGCGGAGGAAGTGGTTCATCCCCAAACCCGATGTTGCAGATCCTGCAAATGTTGGTTTCTGACCGCGAAGCTGAAAGAGCCGAACGTCAAGCCAACCTAGCCACCCTTCAGCAGATAGCTCAGCTGGCCCACAACAATCAAGGCCAAGGAAATCAGGACAACCATGGATCTAAGCTCAAGAATTTCTAGAACACCAACCCACCTGTTTTCACCAAGTCGAAACAGCCCTTAGACGCAGATGATTGGCTGCAAACCATGGAAAACAACCTGGAAGTCGCCGGAGTGGAAGCTAACGAGAAAGTTCTGTTCGCCACCGACTATCTAGCCGGAGATGCAAGATCATGGTGGAACAGCGTTCGTGCAATGACCAGAGGACAAATGATGACCTGGGAGGAATTCAAGGTCAAGTTCAGCAGAACCCATGTGCCACCGGGTTTAATCAAGAGGATGAGAGATGAGTTCAGAGAACTGAAGCAAGGAAGGATGACCGTAGTGGAATACCGTGAAAAATTCTTTTCATTAGCTAGGTATGCCCCAGATGAGATCGACACAGAAGCGAAGAAGAAAGAGAGATTCTTGAATGGTCTGCACGATGAGATGCAGACGGTGTTAGTCAATATCCCCTTTGCGGATATTGAAGCCCTTGTCGACTTTTCCATCCAGATGGAAGGAAAGATCAACCAAGCCAATGAGAACCGCAAGCGCCGCATGATGCATCAGCCAAGAACCCATCATACCCCAAAGTATCGCCCTAACCCATCTCCAGGATTTGCCCCAAGAACCAACATACCCCCGATGGACCGTCTGACCTATCCCAACCATGGAAACCCGAGGCCCGGAGGAAATCACAACAACCCCGGCAACTCTGGCAATTTCAACTGTGCACCACCCAAGTTCAACAACAACAATGCTGCCGCCAACACCAACACTGCCCCGAGGACTGGAAGCAATGCTGTGCCTGTTGTAGCAAAGTATAAGTCGCAAGTGACTTGTTATGACTGTGGAAATAAGGATCACTACTCCAATGAGTGACCCAAGAAGAATGCCGCAGCCCCCAATGCAAATGTTCTACCAGACAGCTGTCGTGTTCAGCCCGGAAGAAGGTTTTCCCAGGAACTCTCAACCGCAATGTACCGTGTTTTCTCATGCACGTGAAGAAGCCGAAGCGCCAGATGTCGTGCTGGGTATGTTTTCTGTTAATTCAGTACTTGCTAGAGTGTTGTTTGATTCTGGTGCATCACACTCATTTGTCACCGAAGAATTTGCATGCACTAGTAAGATTCAACCAACCAAACTGAAGCATGTTATGAATGTTCAAATCCCCGGTCCAACCACCAAAGCTAGGCAAATCTGCAAAGCCGTCCCTATCTGAATCCATGGCATAGATTTTTATGCTAATCTGATAGTACTCGGAACTAAAGGTTTGGAAGTAGTACTAGGAATGGATTGGATGTCCAAACATAAAGGATTAATTGACTGTGCCAAGAAAGCCATAACCATGACCAGTACAGCCGGAATATCAGTCGATCATGTATCTGAAACCTTACCTCGTCAATTCAAGTGCAATAAGAGTATATCCCAACCTACCATTGACCAAGTCCGGATAGTCTGTTAATACCCCGATGTATTTCCAGATGTTTTGCCCGGTATGCCCCCAAATCGGGATATCGAGTTTATTATCGAACTAATCCCCGGAACAGGAACCATAGCCCAGAGACCATATAGTATGAACCCGTCAGAACTAGCGGAACTGAAGAAGCAACTAGATGCCATGATGGAAATTGGATTGATTCAACCAAGTGCATCACCATGGAGATCACCTGTCTTGTTTGTGGACAAGAAAGATGGAGGTAACCGTTTGTGTACGGATTACCGGAAGCTGAATGATGTCACTATCAAGAACAAGTACCCATTTCCCAAGATACAAGATTTGTTTGATCAGTTGATCGGTGCCAAAGTGTTTTCTAAGATTGATCTTAGAACCGGCTATCATCAACTCAAGATCCGCGCAGAGGATATTCCCAAGACTGCCTTTACCACTAGATATGGATTATACGAGTATACCGTCATGTCTTTTGGATTAACCAATGCCCCTGCTTATTTCATGAACCTCATGAATAAGATTTTTATGGACTTCCTGGATAAGTTTGTCGTTGTTTTCATCGATGACATTCTGATTTATTCCAAATCAGAAGAAGAACATGAGCTACACCTAAGGACCATTCTTGGAACCCTTAGAGAGCATCAGTTGTATGCCAAGTTTAGCAAATGTGAATTCTGGTTACAGGAGGTAGGATTCCTCGGTCACATTGTATCAGCCGGAGGAATTGCCGTTGACCCTGCAAAGGTGAAATATGTCGAAGATTGGCAAGCCCCAACCACTCAAACCCAAGTTCATGCATTTCTCGGATTGGCGGGATACTACCGCAAGTTCGTAGAAGGATTCTCGAGTATCGCCAGACCCATGACCCAATTGCTGAAGAAGGACAAGTTTGAATGGACGGACAAATGTGAAGCGAGTTTTCAAGAACTCAAGAGGAGATTGATTTCAGCCCCAATCTTAATCATGCCGGATATCACGAAGCCCTTTGACGTGTATTGTGATGCATACAAGATCGGTCTCGGATGTGTGCTAATGCAAGAAGGCAAAGTTATATCCTATCTATCCCGACAACTGAAACAACATGAGCAGAACTATCCAACCCATGACCTCGAACTCGCAGCCGTAGTTCTAGCCCTGAAGACATGGAGGCATTACCTGATGGGAAACCGTTGTGAGATTTATTCAGATCACAAGAGCCTGAAGTATATATTCACTCAGAAGGAGCTGAATATGAGACAGAGAAGATGGATTGAGCTATTCCAACTAAACGGAAAGTTAGCCCCTAGATATATCGGCCCCTTCAAGATTCTGAACGGTCGGGGAGAAGTGTCGTATCAATTGGAACTACCCGAAGAGATGTCAGCCGTGCACAATGTGTTCCATATCTCATTAATTCGCAAGTGCCTCCAAGTTCCGGAGAAGACAGAAGTGTTCAAGAATATTGATCACCGGACCATAGAAATCAACGATGACCTGACCTATCCCGAAGTACCCATCCATATTTTGGAAGAAGTTTCAGAACTACCAAAACCCGAAGCATCAAGTTTCTCAAGATTCAATGGAGCAACCACACAGAAGAAGAAGCTACCTGGGAGCGCGAAGATCACATTAGGACGGAGTTTCCCGATCTCTTCAAATCCTAGGTAATCTTTCTTCGTCCTTTTTCAAATCTCGGGACGAGATTTTGTTTAAGGGGGGAAGGTTTGTAACATCCCGAAAATATTAAACTTGGATCATCAAACTCTAATAATCAAAATTAGGGTTAACAAAAACTTTTCCAACTAAAAATAGGAAAGCATTCATATGTGTGTATTCAAAATTTGGATTCTTTTTGAATTTCCATGATTCTGTGTTTCTTTGCTAGTAAAATTATTCTTAGGTGAAATAAAATCATCTAAACAGTCCCTAAACTTTTCCCAAAGACAAATAACTCAAAATGAATAAATTAAGTGAATGGTCACTTTGGCCAAATTAACTCCCATGCCTATTTTGGCTATCTCTAATTTTCAAAACTCAACAGAAACATGTATGGACCTTTGGACCCCTTGATAGTACTCATACTAAGGTACCAAGGCCCACTTTGTGATCATCCAAAAACATTCAAATGCTAAGTTTAAATGACAGTTTAAAATTGAATCTATCTCATATGGGAAGATCCCACAATTTCAAAAACCACTCAAACAAGCTCAATTTTCAAAACCCAAGCACCCACAGAATCCTCAACACATGCCTAGCACACCCACCAAAAATATTTTCAAAATTCAAAAGAAAGTTTCTTGCGGCCATTTCATCAAACACTTGGCAGGCAAATTGAAACCAAATCAAATTCACTGTTTTAATAGTGTTTTGGGCCTAACTGGTTCCCTCTCTAGCTCACAACAACCCATTTAGTAGATCACCTAGCCTAATTGTTAACCTCTAGCCTCACTGTAAGATGGCCAATGTCATCAATGGTGAGAAATCCGAGCCACCTCGCCGGCCAAACATGGTCTGGGAGGTAGCAGACCATCTCCCCCTCTCTAGCCATGTCTGGGAGGTAGCAGCCCTCCACCGCCACCTACTGTCCCTTCCCCGAGCAAAGGAAAGCCATGGACCATCGAGCACGCCACGCGCCCAGTGCCACTACGACATGCCGAGCATGCGCCAGAGCGCCACCAAGACGCTGCACACGCCGCCGACGCAGCCGTGCCCACCGCCGCCATGACCTGTGGAGCACGCCAGACCCTGTTTGCCGTGCCTCATGACCACCGCCACACGGAATTCTGCCTCGCCGCCACAGAGCACCGGACGTTCGATCGATTGCCACCGCCCCTACACGCGCATTTAAGCTCTAGAGCATCGCCAGGAGACCGCCCGTCGATCGCCAACCTCAGCCATGCCGCTAGCCGCCCGTAGCCGTGTCGTCACCGTCGCCTGCCCATCCCTCTCGGTCTCACTGTCGAGCCTATAAAAGGAGACGACCCCCGCTCGATTTCTTCACACCATCTCACTCCCCACCTCTCACTGATACTTCCCACTTCTTCCCGGAGCAAGGCGAGCAGCGCATTGTCGGAATTTGGCCGGAGCCCGCCGCTGCTGGAGAAGAAGGAAGCCATCGATTGGAGCCTCCCCAGGAGGAGCTGCCGGTGCCAGGAGAATCGCCGTCGTCGACTTCGTCGTTCGCCCCCATCGCCGACCCTCGCCTGAGCCCCGGTGAGCCTCCCACGACCCCCACCGGCCGCGTTAGGGTTCTGTCTCGCCGGCGCTGCCCGACGTGGACGATGAGCCATAGCCGTTCGATTAGACTTAGATCGTGTGGTCGAGATCGCCCCGTCAACTGAGCCCCGCGCTGCGGAGTGACACTGGGCCGGCCCATTAGCATCTCCCGCGCAGGCCAACTGTTTGAATTTAGATTTTTCTATTTTAATTCAAACTTAGTTCTATACCTAGTTTCAAAAATCAACCCAGCTCGATTCAGTGAACCAAATTGCATGAAACCAATTTTGTTAGGAAGGTACTAAAATGCTTAATCCAAGCCCGTTGGATTCAAATCATTTGGATCTGTAGATTAACCTTAGTAAAAATATCAAGTCGGAAGCTTTTCCGCATTCAAACATTTTTCAAATTTCTACCATAATAGCTTTTGAGTTGATTCCAACTCTCAAAAATCACATTTGATCATACTTTTCAGAATATATAAAAACATATGGGTTTACTTACAGAAATATTGTTCAAGTAATAAAAGAATGCCACATAGGCATTTCTAGTCACTTTAATTATTTAAAATAAAAAGGTTAAACCTTATTAAATTGTGACACCACTTTAAATCACATTCCCATGTACTGAAATATGTGGTGATGACATGTGTCAACATGATCCCATGTTTGAGTTGGAGAATATTAAATCTTAAGTAGTTTTTCAATGAGTAGAAATTACTTTTCTCAAATTAAAATAAATAAGGCAAATGCTATAATTTTGTAATATAGGTGATGATGCTAGATCATCTATTGAAACCCTTTGTGTGATGATTGAAAATAGTCAAGTATTGTTTGGTGATTGTGTACCTCGTACTTATTTATAGACGCTAGTACCGACCAAGGATACGAGGAGGAAGGGGGATACTACAAAGAAGAAGCCGAGGAGAACTTCAACCACTGCTCTGCACAAGGCAAGCTAACCCTTGCAAGATACCCTACTTATGCAATCTAACACTTGCAATTATGAAAGTTATATAACCTATGCAATTCACTAAGCATGCTTGGTCAGACACATTTGATGATACCCAATCCTAGTTTTACTTGCAAGCTTATTACTTTATTTTCTTTATCAAAGCTTTCTCTTAGAGTTTACTTAAGTAACTTGTAGATTCTAGGAAGATAATTGAAGGTTGCATAAAGAGCATTAAATTTGGCCTAAGCTAGATAATCTTGATGTCATCCTAAGGCATGAGATTGAACTTAGTTAAACTCCACTTGTTTACCACCCCTCATTAGTACTTACCCCACTTGTAGATGCTATTGCTGAGCATAAAATTGATCAACTTTCGATGGGAATACTTGGTGAAAATGGTTATGAAAACCTTGGAATGATGAGTCATTCTAGTGAAATGTTTTGACATGTGTTCTCGAACACCAGATGATTTTATTGATGAAAATATTGAGGCATGAGCCTTAGCCCTTTATAAAACTAATGGTTGTCTGGATGCGATACCATTCCAATTTTACCGTACAACCACAATACCCGAAAATTGGGTAGGGCTTGACTGGAAACTTATATACCTTAGTATGGGTTCCCTCATGGCCAAGGTCCTAGCTGAGGATACCTTGTGAAGATTGTCCACCTGTGCAGTACCCAAGATGATAGTTGGTCATGGTTGGGAGGCCAAACTCACATGAGAGGTGCCTATACTAGGGCATGTAATTGAAAGGTTAGGATTGATTATCCGCATACTGAGTATGGTGAATTCAGGATTTGTTCCTGACGGATGTATCGAATGTTGTGGTGAAAGTGTACAATCTCTGCAGAGTGTCAAACTGTTCGAATAGTCGCGTCCGCGATTATGGACAGTTGGAGTGGCCATACTGTTCCCCCGTCAGATATTTTCACAATGACTTGTGAAATGAATTGAGATTTTGACTTGACCACAACAGAGTTGTGATATGAAATTCAAGTTCCCACTTAGGTGTTATAAAACTTCAACTAGCATTCTTTGCTTCTGAACTTAGTAGAGGTAAATCTGGCTTTTGCAAAACAACCCTAGAGCTTAGAGTCCTACTACAAAAACCCCCTTCACTTGTTAGTATTAGTTTGCGAGTACTTAAAGAGTACTCATGGCTTTGTCCCTGGCTATTCCCGTGGCCAGACTATGAAGAGGAGTACCAGGATGATGGACCCTAGGAAGGTTACGACAACTAGGATCATCTCCCATCGTTAGCATTGCCTGTGACCCCGAAGATGGAGCTTCGCATACGCTACCTTTATTATTACGTTATTCTGCTGCTTGAGTTGTATTAAGAACTGGATCATTAGATCCTTATTTGTGTAAGACTTTATGTATGGTTTGTAATGGATGATGTAATGTGATATCCAAATCTGTTATGTCTCAAAAAATGGTAATCCTGGGATTGTGATGTATGGCATAACAGGCATCTGGGATTAAAAATCTGGGTGTTGACAATTTGTTTCAAAATAGAAAAGTATATAGTGGCTGTCTGATTCTATTGGCAATTGAGCTGAGACGATGAAACATCCTCTATGTACCGATCCATGATGAAACGAGTAAAGTATAAAGTATAAAGTTAAAAGTAAAGTTGAGATCAAGGGGGAGAATGTTAGATTGATCTCTAACGTGACCGAGCCCAACGACTCGATCAAGCCCCTATCCGTGCCCTGATCGGAGGCGACCAACCTTATCATGGTTGGTGGGCCCCTGTCGCCTTGCTATATAAAGAGGTGGGGGACCGGCGGCACGCGTCACGAGGTTCGTCGCAGTGCCGCTCGCCCCACCGATATCCCTACCGATCTAGGGTTTAGGTGAGCCGACGGGAAGCGCCGCCACCGCCGCACACCCACGCCGTCGCCCTCTTTCCCCATGGTTACTAGAACCGGCACTAGCACCGGTATCCCCTCTGGCTCGTGCTCATCGAGCCAAGAAGCAGGTAGTACCCCTCCTCTCCGATCTCTCTCTCTCTCTCTCTCTCTCTTAGATTCACGTCTAGATATGCATAGGCAAAAGGGCTACTGAATAGATCTAGGCTAGTTGATCCTAATGGAATCTATCATTCTGAGCACTTAAAACATGCTTCTTATACCCGGTGACCAGTGGTGGATCATCGAACAAAATTAAGGAGAGGCCAGTTGTAATTACTTGATGAACTAGGCTATAATGGCGAAGGAATGATTAACGAAAAACAATGGCTTTGGCGACGCGTGAGGTGACTGCGCCTCGCCAGGCGCCGAGGACCTAGCTGTTGAGTCCCTTCCTCCGCCTGCCGATAATGGCGCGCCAAGACTACGACGTCTCCCCTGAGTCGATCCGCGGCCGGAGTTGGGCTGACGTGGCTGACGAGGTTGACGAGGAAACGCTGGAGCGGGCGGAGGCGGCGCTGCGGTGCTCGCCGCCGAGCTTGCCGACGCTAGGGATTTCTTGGGCTTCGCGCGGCGGGGCCCTAACGCCAGGAGGCGGGAGCAGCACAGGGGCGTGGCGACTTCCCCGGCGAGCTGCTCGGCGCCGACACAGATGGATCACAGGGGTCGGGCGTTGCGGCAGAGATTCCTTAGGGAGGCGGAAGAGGCCTTCGCGGGAGACCGATTGGCAATGGGGAGCTGCCCTGCTGCTGCAGAATCTGGTGCAGGACCCCCCTCTACCCTGGGCTCGCCGGTGAGACCATCGCCACCGCCATCTACTGGTATCGAGGAAGGAGACACCCTCCTCTGTGCCCCGGCAGCGTTGGGCTAGATGGGTCGGCCTGTCCCGGGGGCCCATCAGGCCGGTGCTGGGCCCCAGACACGGAACTGGCCCATTGGTGCCTGACTTTGGATCCACAAAGGGTCACTCGACCTGTCCCTAGGGTTTCCTGCTACTCCCGTACAGGTCTGCCGCCATGCTCCTGCCGCTCGCATCGTCCGCCAGCTGCTGCCGCCGCGTCCGCTCGCGACGTCCTTCACCGCTGTCGTCATGAAATGGCACCGCCCTAAGTCATCTCCGAGCGTCTCCCCCTCTCCTCGCCACCACCGTCACACTCGCCCGCCCTCTCTCGCTCCGCGCCCTCCGTCGACAGAGCCTTACCGCCCCTAGCCCGGCAGTCTCCGGTCAGGCGGTCCCCATGCGGCATGGGGAGGCCGAGCCACGTCGGGAGGGCCACACTGGGGGGCCACCGCGAGGCATCCCGCTCTTCCCTATACCAGCCTCGTTCCCCGCTGCAGCGGTCACTGCGTGGCCGGTCGCCGGTCCGACGGAGGCCCTCCCCTGAGGCACTCCGGAGGGAGCAGGACCTACGTATGGCCCTTGAGAGGAGGACCTACGATTCTGGATGGGAGGGTAGACCTGCTGGGAACTGCTCGGACAGGGACGCGCACGCGCGCGCATAGCCTATTTGTCAAAATGCCAACCCGGGTGTTGCTGCTCCAACCGGGCCGTCTGGCCCCAAGAAGAAGAAATCCAAGAAACGCCAGAAGACGCAGGGTACCGGTGTCGGGGCCTCGTTGGGTGGTATGGGTGTGGGAGGGATCCAGCTTGGGCACCCTCCTATGCTGCCGCCCACGGCTGCGATGACCTCAGAGGCTGGGGCCGCTGCTCGCCCGAAATCTCCTACGCGCAACAAATGCTTCAACTGTGGGGAGGTCGGCCACTTCACCTCCGATTGCAAGGAGCCGGAGCACTGCTTGTTCTGTGGCGATCCGTCGCACCGGGTCCTAGACTGCACGACCCGCTCACCTCACTGCGAGTGTAGTACCCTGGAGCTTCTAGGACACATGATTGATCTAGGTTTGTACTACATTGACCTGGGCAAGGTGGCGTTGTATGTCCCCCAGAACCTCGCTGAGATACGTGTGCTGCCTGACTAGGACCCCCCTGTCTGTGGAGGTCACTGAGGACATCATCCGTGCGGAGTTGAGGTCGTATGACTCTGACTATGTGTGAAACGTGAGGGAGACTGCCCCATGGTGTTCTCGGTGATTTTCCTGTCCAGGGAGGCGCTGCGGACGCTGTCCTGGGGCCAGTCGACGTTCCTCCCCATCCACAACATCAAGGTGTCGATCCGTGAGTCATGCGTGCTTCCCGACACTACAACTGCGCTCTCAACCGTCTGGGTTCGCATCCACGACATCCCTGATGAAACAAGAAAGGAGAAGTATATCAAGCTTATCACCCAGGACATTGGCAAGTTTGTGAGCTTCGACATGGACTCCCTCCATGGTCAGGATCCGGTGCGGATCCAGGTCAGACACCCGGATCTGGCCAAACTGGACTGCACCCTTCCGCCCTTCTACTTTGGCACTCTGGGAAGGATCCTCACCGTGGAGCTGGAGCGTGAGGAGGTGAGATCTCGGTCCCCATCTCCAGTGTAGGGGTTCGTAGCATGGAAAAATAAAAAAATTCTACCACATGCAAACAAAAAAGCCAAGATCTATCTACTAGATTGTAGCAACGAGTCGATAGAGGAACTCACCCTCGAAGATTCCAAAGCGGTTAACGAGAGCAGATTCTCGTGGGTGATGTAGTCGTACTCTTGCCAATCTCAAGATCACGTAGACGATCCTTCCAAGGCCGTTAAAAGCACTTCCACTCGGTCACACGTCTACTCGATGAAGACCTTCCTCCATTGTTCCAAAGCGGAGGTTGTAGCACTCTCCTCGCGATTCCGGCAGCACGACGGCGTGGTACCGAAAGTAGAGGGGAGATCTCGCAGGGCTTCGCCTTAAGCCGGAGCGAGTATGGTGGACTATGAGAGAGGCTTGGCGATCTAGGGTTTAGAAGGCACCAAGGGGAGAGTGTAGCCGGCGTCTAGGGTTTTGGATCACCCCAACTCGGCAAGTTGGTGGTGCCCTAGGCGGCGGCAACAGCAGGGGTGGTGGCGCCAGCGGCTTAGGGTTAGGGTTTGGGGTGTGTTGGGTGTAGACTAGAGGGGCAGCCCTGCCCCTCCTTAAATAGGTGGGAGGGTGCCGGTTGGGAGGAGGGAGTCCTCCCCCAACTCGGCCTCCTTGGCCAGCGAGTGGAGGGAGAGGAACTCCTCCCCAAGTAGGTTTCCTACTCTCCCTCCACCAAGCAAACTTGTCGTTTGACTTTTCAAATTGGCGTTTGACTTTTCAAACAAGGATTTGATTTCTACCTTTATTTTGCCCGGCCATGTTACCTAGTACATGATGCAACCATTCCACATTGTCATGACACATTCATGTACCCTTCCCCTCCAAAGTCCGGACCTTCCGGAACCTTCTAGAACATTCCCGATGAAAACACCGGAATCATTCCCCAACTCCGAAACAGGACTTTCCTTATATGAATCTTATTCTCCAGACCATTTCGGATCTCCTCGTGATATCCCGGATCCCATCTGAGACTCCGAACAACATTCGGTCTCTTACTCATCATCCCATAACTACTCAACAACATCGAATCCTTAAGTGTGTCTCCCTACGGTTCGTGAATTATGCGGACATGATCGAGGCACTTCTCCGAACAATAACCAATAGAGGAATCTGGAAATTCATATGGCTCCCACATATTTCTACGATTACTTTGCGATCGAATGAACCACTTACATATGATACCAATTTCCCTTTGTCTCATGATAGTTTACTTATCCGAGGTTTTGATCGTGAGTATCTCTACATACCTAGTTCAACCTCGTTACCGATAAGTACTCTTTTCTCGTTCCCATAGTATGTGATCCCTTGTGAGCCAGTCACATGCTTGCAAGCTAATTGGATGACATTCCACCGAGAGGGCCCAGAGTATATCTATCCGTCATATGGATGGACAAATCCCACTCTTGATTCATGTGTTTCAACCCATACTTTCCGAACACTCAATGCCACCTTTATAGCCACCCAGTTACGGTGTGGTGTTTGATGTCATCAAAGCATCCTTCCGGTGATGGTGATAAGCATGATCTCGTGGTCGAAGGAGTTAGGTTACTATGTATCAGAAAGCTTATAGCAATTGAACTATTTAAAATGACTTGATCTTTATGCTACGCTTATCTATAGGAGTATGTCCACCATACCATTCTCCTAATGATATGATCTTGTTATTAACAACATCAACAAGCTAGTATTATGAAGAGGCTTTACGAGGGACTCTAATTTAGTTTAAAAATCACACAAGTATTAATGTTTCTGGTTAATACTGTTATAGCATGAATGTAAACATTTATCATAAAAACAAAGATATAATAATAACTAAATTTATTATTGCCTCTAGGGCATATCTCCAACATCCAGACCTTTAGGAGCATCGCCATGACCCCGGGGATGGGGGAGCTGACCGGTCCAGTGAGGATTACTCAGAGGACGACCTAGATCCCTCCACACCGGACCCTACTTACCAGGGGTGGCCCCTTCGCCGGCAGCCGCGGGAGGGGCGGATCCCCCTGCTTCTACTCTGACCCTAGGGCCGGTCCTCACTCTTGCCCTCCCCCGGTGGACGTCCCTAGGTGCCTTTGTCCCGATCCTCTGATCTCGGAGGATATGGACGTTGCCCCATACGGGTCGAACTTGGGCGAGGGGCTGGAGTACTTGGGGCTCTTGGGTTGGGCCGCGGCGCAAACCACCTTGCACTGCATCCCCACGATGAATCGGTCCTCTCCTAGCGAGGGGTTGGCGGTGGCTCCGCCGTCCTCCCCTCGGTCTCCCGGGGCGGTGTGCTACACCCTCTCTTCGGGCTCTCCTCCCGCTTCGCCTAGGAGGATGCTGGCCGGGGCACCGGTGACCCTGGCTACTCCGGCTCCTCCAGCAAGTGTGCCGCTCTCGATCTTCCCCGACACTCCGGGCCACCTCTAGCACTGGGCTGTAGGGTCCGGTGACTAGGAGAGGCAGCCCCCTTGCCCGTTGAGTGTGGAGACTTCCCTCATGACCCCCTAGGCTGGGGGAAGAGAGGAAGGCCTCCCAAACCAGTGTCCAGGCCCTCGACAGGTGGTAGGGATCGATCTGTCCCCCGTAAGTGTAGGGGTTCGTAGCATGGAAAACAAAAAATTTCTACCGCATGAACACACAATCAAGATCTAATCTATGATCAAGCCAAGATCTATCTACTAGATCGGTGCAACAAGTTGATAGCGTACTAACCGTCGAATATCCAAACCGGTTAACGAGAGCAGATTCTCGTGGGTGATGTTGTCGTTCACTTGCCGATCTCAAGATCGCATAGATAATCCTTCCGGCGCCGCGTTCCGGCAGCGCTCCCGCAGTCGGTCACACGTACGGTACTCGATGAAGACCTTCCTCTCCCTTCTTCCAGCAGGCAGCGGAGGTTATAGCTCTCTCCTCGCGATTCCAAGAAGACGACGTGGTGTGCTCAAGTAGAGGGAGATCCGCAGGCTTCTAAGCCGAGCGAGTATGGTGGAGTAGAGGAGCCTGCGATCTAGGGTTTAGAGGGCCGAGGTTTAGAGGTAGCTAGCAACTAGAATTTAGCTAGTCGGTAGCGGTTTAGAGGAGATCTAGATTGGTCGGAACTAGAGAGGGGGGCGGCGGCCAACCTAGGGTTTCTTGGGCGCCTAGGGCAAGGGGACCGATGCACCGTGGGGGGAAAGGGGCGCCTAGGGTTTCTTGGGCACTTATATAGGTGGGGGGCATCCAAGGGTGTTCCCAATCCAGGTGGAAACCCTCCCTAACTCACAAACCCTCCCTAACTCGGAAACCATGTTGGGATTTGACTTTTTCAAACTGCCTTTTTGACTTTCAAATTAGAGTTTGATTTCTCTCTTCCAAGTGTCTAGCCAAGTGACCTAGGACATGATGCAACCATTACACTTTGTCATGACACATCCATGTACCCTTCCCCTTCCGGATCGGTGAACCTTCTAGACCCTTCTAGAACATTCTGGTGAAAACACCGGAATCATTCCCGAACTCCAAAATTGGACTTTCCTTATATGAATATTATTCTCCGGACCATTCCGGATCTCCTCATGATATCCCGGATCCCATCCGAGACTCTGAACAACATTCGGTCTCTTTACTCACATTCCATATCTACTAAACAACATCGAATCCTTAAGTGTGTCTCCCTACGGTTCGTGAATTATGCAGACATGATCGAGACTCTTCTCCGATAAATAACCAATAGAGGAATCTGTAAATTCATATGGCTCCCACATATTTCTACGATTACTTCGTGATCCAATGAACCATTTACATACGATACCAATTTCCCTTTGTCTCGCGATACTTTACTTATCCGAGGTTTGATCGTCGGTATCTCTGCATACCTAGTTCAACCTCGTTACCAATAAGTACTCTTTTCTCGTTCCCGTGATATGTGATCCCTTGTGAGCCAGTCACATGCTTGCAAGCTAATTGCATGACATTCCACCGAGAGGGCCCAGAGTATATCTATCCGTCATATGGATGGACAAATCCCAATCTTGATCCATGTGCCTCAACACATACTTTCTGAAACCTCAATGCCACCTTTATAGCCACCCAGTTATGGTGTGGTGTTTGATGTCATCAAAGCATCCTTCCGGTGATGGTGATTAGCATGATCTCATGGTCGAAGGAATTAGGTTACTATGTATCAGAAAGCTTATAGCAAGTGAACTATATTAAATGACTTGATCTTTATGCTACGCTTAAATATAGGAGTATGTCCATCACATCATTCTCCTAATGATATGACCCTGTTGTCAATAACATCTCTATGTTCATGATCAGGAAACCATGATCATATATTAACCAACAAGCTAGTTTAACAAGAGGCTTTACTAGGGACTCTTTTATGTTTACAAATCACACAAGTATTAATGTTTCCGGTTAATACAATTATAGCATGGTATGTAAACATTTATCATAAGCATGAATATATGATAATAACCACTTTATTATTGCCTCTTGGGCATATATCCAACAGTCTCCCACTTGCACTAGAGTCAATAATCTAGTTTCAAACCTTTGTGCATTCAATACCTATGGTTTTCCGGTGCTGTATTTACACGATTGCTAGTGTTCAACTGATCTCCGGATCCGACACTTTTAGGTCCGTGTGTAATTGCATGTCTTTGCGTCTCTATGCATCACTCATTCTATAATGAGATGGCTTTGTATAAATTTGGTCCTTTGGTGAGGCCTTTAGTTCCTTGAGGTTAAAACATGTTGATAATATTGTCGTACAATATATCTTCATAGTACTATCCCGCTGTGAACCACACCTAGTTTGATAACAAACTACTTGACACAAATGCCCTCTTTTGCTGCTATTATAGCAGTCAATACTTAGCCTTTTGTTGTAGTATCTGTCATAATGTCTTAACTTTGGAACTCATCCAAATCCATTATGGAACTTACTTTCCATCATATTGTTCCACCCTTAGTTTAGATAGAGATAAACTTAATTTGTACTTTGTGACAAAACTAGTATGAATGTAATACTTTTACAATGAACTAACCATCTATTTGTCACTTCTACAAAATAATATATTCTTATTTCTTATAAAAGATCATAAGAATATCTTTACTATCGTCCAATAATCATCTTATGAATCATTCTGGTACACGCTCATAACATTTAGATCATAGGACATATCTGGATTTGTACACATCACGGCATGATTGATAAAGTACTCTTTGTGATTTTATATATCAAGTATCAAAAATACTTGAATCTTTATTCAATCCTTCCTATGCAACAAGAACCTTTCTTGTAGTTTATATATTGAACTCATTCAATATCTCATCTATGTACTTCTGACACAACCATATTAGCGTCTCAATTTATCCATATAGACATTGATGCCAAATATTCGGGTTCTGCCAAAGCATTTCATCGAGATGAAATTCTTAACCTGTGTCAATAAAAAGATACATAATTTCCAATCAACAATATGTCTTCCACATAATGTATTAGAAACATGTCTTAGCGCTCCCACTTAATTTCTTTAAAATGCAAGCATCTTCATCGTCTCCGATGAAATTAAACTCTTTTAATAGTTTCATCATAGTGACGATTCCAACTCCGAGATGCTTACTTCAACCATTGAAATTTGCATATGATTTTAGCATCCTTTGAATTAACAAAACCCTTTGGACCATGTCATGCACACGTCCTAGGTAACCATTCTATTAGAAGAACTTGTTTTGTTTATTCAACTGCCACATAACAAAATTATATGTAGTGGTTGCTACATTAATCCGTCTAGACTAAATATCGCTGAATGAAAGATTAGATCTTGTCATAGTCAACTCTTTGAACATTGTCGTGAACTCTTTCCTGACATGTCGATAATTTCATAGATGTGAAACATCCATGTCTATTTCTTTATAGATCCAAATATGACTGTAAGGTCTTGCACCTTTTTAGAGGATCTTTCAAGTTCAGAGCTTGATCTCTCGTATATGGAACTATCACAGATTTTATGGCTTCAAACCATTTAACGGAGTTAGGGCCCATCATCGCTTATTTCCATGTAGTCGGATCATTATTTTCAAATAATAATTTAACTCTCAAATCTTGGTATTTGATTGGTTACCCGACCTACTTGTTTCAATAGGAACTTATACCTCTGTGACCACAACTTTTGAGGCACGTGAGCCATGAGCATTGTTGCTGCCTCCGGAACACTTTTTAGCGCTGCGCAACTTTGCACATATAGCTAAGGTTCTTTTAACCTTATCAAAGTTCTATTGTCCCCCCACTTAACTTTTCACGGAAAATTACTTTCTCAAAGAAACTTGATGTTCTAAGCGACAAACATTTTTGTCTTTGGTGTTGTGGAGTAATACTCAACGATTATTCAAAATAACATACAAAGATATGTTCATCCTATTTTGGTTGCAAACATCTTTCTTATGCATAGCATACCAATGTTTAAGAAAGGACAACTTGGGTTTTATCCCAAACCATAACTTTATATGGTGTCATTTCAACGGATTATGATGGAGCTCTTTTCAGTGGAAAAACGGTAGTCTCTAAAGCTTTAATCTTTAAAATATAATGGCAATTTTATCAATTACACCTTTGATCTTACCATGTCAAACAAGGTTTCATTGCATATCTCGATTATTCCATACTCATATGGTGTTTCGGGAAATGCAAATCCATGGAACGATTCCTCAAATCTTATGTGTCATGCTAAACTTTATAACTCAAATATCTTCCTTTATGATCCTATCATAAATTCTTTATTTTCTTGTTACATTGATTTTGCACTTCATCTTGAAAGTCTTTAAACTTTTCAAATGTTTCACACTTCATCCTTATTAAGTAAATATTCATATATTCACTCAAATTTTCGTAGAAATCATATGAAGTTGAAAGCTATCGCTCTTGACTACACATAATGGACTTCATACAACAATATGTACAAGTTCCAATAAGCTAGTCATCCGTTCCCTTTGGCCTATGAGCGGAGTTTTAATTATCTCTAGGAAAATTTCACAAGCGTCATTTGATCAAAAATCAAAACACTCCAAAATTCCATCCACATGGAGTTTCTTCATGTTTTCTTTCCAATATAATTTAAATGGCGATATCACTTCCTAAGTGACCTTTCTTATCAATTGTCTTTCGACATTTTTAGAAATATTTTTATGGATGTGATTTATACAACAAGATTTGTAAATCATCCATCTTTTATGGATTATGACAATTATTTGAACAACCCTTTTGTTCTCATAATACCCGATAAAACAAATCTTGAAGGCAAGATTTGATGTTAACGAGCAACACAACAACCCTTTATTTGTTCTCGATGAACATCATCACATATTCTATTGCTAGTTACTTAGGACATTGTAGTTCATGAATTGTGTTGTTTCGTATGACGATTCACACCAACAAATTCAGTATCCAATACTTAAGAACCACATTGTTTAATAAGCAAAGAGTATATCCATAACATGTATATCCTCTATATACCTAAGCTGAACAATTCTAGTATTTTATTTTCTGCCATATATTTCTGAGATTCTCTTTCAGTATTTCCTTTTCTGTTCGAAAGAATCTATCAACATCAATAGTGGAGCCATACACATGACACATAGTCCAAAGCATGTATAGTTAAATACCAATGTCTTTGGACTTGCACTTTGAAGTAGATCACCATCATCAAATACTTGGTGTTCTTTCAAATTTCATTCTTTAGTAATCTTTTAGTGTAGTAAACATTTTATCAAATATTCACCCTTATCATGGAACTATTCATGATAAAGCTACTTTTAGCTTATAACGGTGAATCACGAGTATAATGTTGCTCTCCAAAACCTTTTGGAGGATTAAGACGACAAGCGTCTCCAACCTTTTTCAAATTTTCATCAAATATGAGAACATAAACTTTGCCATATTATACTCTCTCATGTTGCAACCAAAACATCATTTCAGATATCGCAATATATTCCACACATCATGGTTTCTGAAACAACTCTTTCAGATCCTAGATAACCTTGATATTAAAACATCTTTTGAATATCAAGAATCATGGAGACAAACATGATACTTATATACTAACACTGGAATTGTCACTCTTGATTTAATACCAATTATTAAACTTCACGGAGTAACTGGAACTTACTGAAAGTTTGCAATAGGACTTTTGAACTTTAGTATTAACACTTCAAAACAATATGATACCAGTTCGTAAAGTAACTAACCAGAATTCTATAGTTCTATTATCTCAATTATAACTAAGTGCAAGGTGGTAAACGGACGCCAATGATGTGGCATCCCGCAAAACCACTACTAGAAAATCGCGTTAAATTTGTGCATTGCATCGTCATCATCATGCATTGTATGCTAAAACTATTTTCGCGACACCCGATTTGTTTTCTAATACGCCCCATCTTTATTCAAACGCCAAACCGGGTCCCCGGAATATTTTGTTTTGTCCGTTATCGGTTTGCAAAAACCTTGTTTGAAATAAATAAAATATTTAATTTATTTTAGCGGGGCAGTCGAACGGGCCGTAGCGACCCGAACGACCACCCCATATTTTAAAATCGGTCCAACCTGCCGCCCCATCTAAATCCTACAGCTACCCAGGAATCTACCCTCCACCTCACTCCCACCTATCAACACACGCCACCTCACCTCTCTTCCTTTCCCCCTCCAATCAATAGCCTCCACCTCCTCACCTCCTCTCCACCACATAAACCACATCTGCCAACTCAACACCGCGCAGGCCCACACACCCTGCCCCGTGGGCCCCCTTTTTCTTCCCTGGTCCAACCACCAGCTCCACCACAGCCCCCGCCTCAAGACGAGACACGCCACACACGCCGATTCCCTGCTCCTCTTCCTTCGGCCTCTGCTTTCTCCTCGCTCGCTCACCAAAGACGCTTCTCCCGGCCAGCCGCCCTTCCCTCCAAAGACCAAGTCTGCACCCCCTCGCCCCGCCTGTCTCCTCCTTCCCATCTCCGTCGCGCCCTTCCCTGCCCTGGCTCCCGCCACTCCTGCCTCGCCTGGCTCGCCTCATGAAGCGCCCAGCTCACCGCTCCCGCTCTCCGCCTCCGTGACGCCGCTTCAACCATCTGCGAAGCTCGCCCTCTCCGCCGCTTCCACTGCACTTCCTTGCCATGAGCCCGCCTGACCCGTGGCGCCTCAACTCTCTCCTCCTCCTTCGCCGCTGTCCCGCTGGCGCTGCCTCCTCGGCCGTTCCTCGTCGAGCTGCCGCCTGCTGCCCTCTCGCCTCCTCCGCGCCACCGCATCCGAGCCGAGCTTTCGTCAAGGCCATGCCACCCTCCGCGCCGCTCCTCCTCGGCCTCCAGCGTCCGCCGCAGGCTGCCTCTCCGCCTCCCTCCGCTGCCGCCCGGCGCCTCCACAGCTCCTGCGCGCGCACCACCACCAGCGAGCAGGCCAGAAGCGGTCCCTCTGCCCCTTCTCCTTCTGCCAAAGCTCGCCCCGCTGAGCTGGGCCTCGCCAGCCGCGTCGCCCCTTCGTTGTTTGTTGGCCAGCAAACCATGTGGTGGTCTTGTTGCGTTAGGTTCGCTAAGACCACAACGCCAAGTACCTACATCGAGGCCAAGACCTACTACGGATCCGAGAACCCCAACCCATAAAGGACAGGAACGCCAAGACCTTCTCGGGACATCGAGTTCGCCATCACGGACGACAAGCCCGCCTTCATGGGACCGCAGACACGGGAAAACCGCAAGACCTTCTGCCCGGATATTGCAAGTACCCCCCCTCGAGGACGCCGAGATCCGCAATAGGAATCAAGGATACCGGAACCCCAAGTGCTTCGCTCCGTTTTCGAGACCCCGACAACGAAACAACAAGATCGTCGCCATAACACCCGAAGAGCACAGGTGTGACCAGAACCGCTTCCCGGACGACAAGACCGACACAATGGCGCGGGCCGACAAGACCCTCGCAACGGCAAGACCGACCCCGTGGGACCCGGCAAGACCTTCGCGATGACGAGAACGACACCGACCCGGAAGATCCGATGCGCCCCGACGCCGAACCAAGTCCTCCCCGGAGTCCGAGAACGTTCCGCCGAGATCAATCCATCGAACCCCGAACCCCGGACCCCCAAGATCGTCGAGCCCCCCTAAATGTGTGACCCCTTATCCTCGAACCCTATTTTATAACATAACAACTTGTTGCATGTTTAATTGTCATCTCGCATGCATATCTGTGGTTTTGGGGGCCTTATGCCGATTCACCTAATAATTAAATATGGGGCCCATATGCGGGCAAATCTAGTCTCATATCGGCCTCATTTAAATTTGTGTAGCGAACCCGGTGCTATCTTCTACCATGTAAAACAACATTTAAATTGCGGGGTATCTAAATAACATGCACCATCCAATTAATTGTCGGGACCCCGGTTCCGCTTAATATGACCTAATTGCATCGCACCTTTGCCATGCCATCCATCATGCATGCATCATGCCGATCTTCTGCCGTGTATTAAATATTGCATCCGGTGTTTCTTCTAGTGTTTTGTTTCTTCGCGGATAAGGCCGTTGAGTTGATGTGAGTCACCGATCTTCGGGGAAACCCTTCGACAATGTTTTCAGGCGAGCATCTCCCTCTTTCTACCTATCTTACTTTTATAGTCTTTATTCCCTCCTGTTGATCTATTGCTATCTGTGTTGCGATGCTCTAGTTTTCGTACCCTTGATATCCCTTGCAGCCATATATTGCCTTGGACACACCCTATTACCTGCTGTTTGGTAGATAGTTGGACTTGCGCGTCGTAGTTGCTTGCTCAAGTGTTGATGTGTGTCATATGCCATTCTTGTGATGTATTGCCGCATGTTGATGTTGGAGGTGATTCTAGTTTTACTTATCGTCACTTTAATTTCTGTTTAACAACTAAAATTGAAATAAGCAGAGGCATCGGTGGGTGATAGATAATATTTGGTTTCCGAACGCCCACTTGTGTCCGTAAGACCCCGAGTACTTGATACATTCCTTGATTTTTGCGCTATCCACATCCGGGAGGTATATGGGACCCCGAGCGAGCTTGATTCAGACTTATTTCTTGGGGCCACAAACTAGTTTGAGGTGTTTTACTATCCCACTTATGCCATGCTACTTTACAGATTTAAATTGTGCGAGGAGCACACTATATCTGTTAGGATCATGGCACGATTCCGCTGTGTCGACAAGCCCAGCCACACTTTCGGTTCCCGATGCTCACAGCCGTCCCCATAACCTTGAGGCCGTCTCGAGCTTGCTTACTCCGCTATGGATTCTACTTAAGGTGGCCCCCAAATATTTCAATCGTGATTGTTCACGTGAAAGCCTCGTTGGGTTTGATTTGGTTTTTCCGAGGTTGATCGAGCGTGTGTTGCTATTGGTGCACCCCGGCCGGGTAAAACTTTCTGAAAGCCGTGTCCGCGGATATGGACGACTTGGAGCACAGTATCTCGACCATAGACAAGCATAACTAAAGTTTACTGCTCTAAACTTGACTTATAATGACTAGTAATCAGCTTCACTATAATGGAATGGCTAATTAACACTGCCCACAATTGCTTGTTTGGAGTGTCGCTTGCGACCATTGTACCTGACTAGTAAATCTTGCAACTACAACGGAATGGCTGAATAAAAGTACCAACAACTGCTGGGTTTCGGGATTACAGCATGATATCTGTATCTGATTAGTAATTGTTGCAACTACAACGGAATGGATAATTAAAAGTGCCCACTGCTTACTTTATCAGGATGAATATCTAAACCTGACTAGTAAAGTGCCGCAACTATAACTGAATGAATAAAACTGCCAACTGTGTGCGTTCCTCGGTTGACTTCCTCGTTTGGTCTCGAGGGGGAAACACCAGGATGGGTTTGTTTGGTGTTAGTTTCAGGTTGGATCCGAATAGGTCATTCTCACCCCTCTCTGATAACCGCCGGTTGTATCGAGTCTCTATAGGTTGTTTAGTGCATGCTGCCGCTGCCGCTTCAGTCCACCATACCTATGTAGGCGAGACCGAATTCTAGCCTCGCTGTCTTGGCCTCAAGATCGACGCTCCTTCTTTGTTTTCTTTGCCCTTTGTCGGCACCTTTTGTTTAAGGTTTTGGGATCGACGTCGTTAGCGGGTTACCCTTCCGCTTGGCTCGCGGTGGTTATGGACGCCATTGGTTATTCTTCAGGGCTCTTAGCCCCATTTGCTTCTTGTCCGTAGTCGGACGCTCTACCATTTTCAAGGTGATTTGGATCTTGTATCTTACATCTGTCTTCTTGACTCGTTGAGTCGCTGTTATATATATCTGTTCTGTGGGTCCCATCGAGGACTGTTGTGTAATGTTATTACTTCGTTTTCCACCCGCACGAAAGTGCCTGGTGGGCACCTTTGAATCGTTTCTATGCGGGTTTGGCGAATTTTGCTCAAACTTGCATAGGTCCGATTCTGAGGGTGTTACAAATGACTACAACAACTATGCAAATTTACTTTGATTTAATTTATGATAAATAGTGTTCAACTTTTACTCATATTGCTATTGAACTCCGACTCAAAACAATATCCCTCACATTGTTTTAGTGATCACACGAACCAAATTCACTACACCAAGTCCGATAATCACGTGACATGATATAGTTTCAAAGGCGAACACTCATCATGTTCATCATATCATCTATATGACTCATGCTTTACCTTTCGGTATTACGTGTTCCGAGACCATGTCTAAACATGCTAGGCTCGTCAAGATCAAACCTTAGCTTCCACATGAGCAAATCTGGCTTGCTCCCATTGTATACACTCGCAGAATCTAACACACCCAATCATCACGTGGTGCTTCAAAATAACGAGCTTTGGCAACGGTGCCTACTAAGGACGAACACTCTATAACTTGATATTTTTTGAGAGGGATCATCTTATAATGCTACCGTCGTGAACTAAGTAATACAAGATGCATAAAAGGATTAACATCACATACAATTCAAAATATGTGATATGATATGGCCTTTCTTCTTGTGTTTTCGATCTCCATCTTCAAGCACGAACATGATCTCCATCATCACCGGCGTGGCGTCAAGGCAATGGCGCCGCTCCATGGTTGTCGTCCACCAGCATCAACTATTATAACTACTTGAATAATAGACACGCAGGTCTAGACGAAATTAAAAGACAACCATATGGCTCCTGCTGGTTGCCGAATTACAATAAGGAACATTGCATACATCATATATAATCACAATCATGGCCATATCACATGACATCACACCCCTGCAAAACAAAGTTAGACGCCTCTAATTTTTTTTGCATGTTTTACGTGGTTTGGGGCTTTCAATAAGTGTCGTTCTAACTTACAAACAAGAACTACAATGTTGATGCTCGAACTATCAAGTGCCCGTTGTAAATTGAATATTTACTATGATGGGAGAGACAGACACCCGCAAAGCCACTTATGCAATACAAGTTGCATGTCGAGCGTGGAGCAAGTCTCATGAACGATGTCATGTAAGGTTATCCCGGGCCGCTTCATCCCACCATACTTCAAGATGCAAAGTACACAAGAAGCAGTTGATAATAAAAGCACCACCACCCACAATGACCATTGTGTTCTACTCGTGCAACAGATCTACATATAGACACGGCTCTGATACCACTATAGGTGTTCGTAGCATGGAAAACAAAAAATTTCTACCGCATGAACACACAATCAAGATCTAATCTATGATCAAGCCAAGATCTATATACTAGATCGGTGCAACAAGTTGAGTACTAACCGTCGAAGATCCAAAGCGGTTAACGAGAGCATATTCTCGTGGGTGATGTAGTCGTTCACTTGCCGATCTCAAGATCGCGTAAACGATCCTTCCGGCGCCGCGTTCCGGCAGCGCTCCCATAGTCGGTCACACGTACAATACTCGATGAAGACCTTCCTCTCCCTTCTTCCAGCAGGCAGCGGAGGTTGTAGCTCTCTCCTCGCGATTCCGGCAGCACGACGGCATGGTGTCGGAAGTAGAGGGGAGATCCCGCAGGGCTTCGCCTAAGCTGGAGCGAGTATGGTGGAGTAGAGGGAGCCCCGATGATCTAGGGTTTAGAGGGCCGAGGTTTAAAGGTAGCTAGCAACTAGAGTTTAGCTAGTCGGTAGCGGTTTAGAGGAGATCTAGATTGGTCACAACTAGAGAGGGGGGCGGCGGCCAACCTAGGTTTCTTGGGCGCCTAGGTCAAGGGGGATACCTTGGGGTGCGCCCTAACCCTTCTTATATAAGTGGGGGGGCATCCAAGGGTGTTCCAACCCAGGTGGAAACCCTCCCTAACTTAGAAACCATGTTGGGATTTGACTTTTACAAACTGCCTTTTTGACTTTCAAATTAGAGTTTGATTTCTCTCTTCCAAGTGTCCAGCCAAGTGACCTAGGACATGATGCAACCATTACACTTTGTCATGACACATCCATGTACCCTTCCCCTTCCAGATCGGTGAACCTTCTAGACCCTTCTAGAACATTCCGGTGAAAACATCGGAATCATTCCCGAAGTCCGAAATTGGACTTTCCTTATATGAATCTTATTCTCCGGATCATTCCGGATCTCCTCGTGATATCCCAGATCCCATCCGAGACTCCGAACAACATTTAGTCTCTTTACTCACATTCCATATCTACTAAACAACATTGAATCCTTAAGTGTGTCTCCCTACGGTTCGTGAATTATGCAGACATGATCGAGACTCTTCTCCGATCAATAACCAATAGAGGAATCTAGAAATTCATATGGCTCCCACATATTTCTATGATTACTTCGTGATCGAATGAACCATTTACATACGATACCAATTTCCCTTTGTCTCACGATACTTTACTTATCCTAGGTTTGATCGTCGGTATCTCTGCATACCTAGTTCAACCTCGTTACCAATAAGTACTCTTTTCTCGTTCCCGTGATATGTGATCCCTTGTGAGCCATTCACATGCTTGCAAGATAATTGGATGACATTCCACCGAGAGGGCCCAGAGTATATCTATCTGTCATATGGATGGACAAATCCCAATCTTGATCCATGTGCCTCAACACATACTTTCCGAACACTCAATGCCACCTTTATAGCCACCCAGTTACGGTGTGGTGTTTGATGTCATCAAAGCATCCTTCCGGTGATGGTGATTAGCATGATCTCATGGTCGAAGGAATTAGGTTACTATGTATCAGAAATCTTATAGCAAGTGAACTATATTAAATGACTTGATCTTTATGCTACGCTTAACTATAGGAGTATGTCCATCACATCATTCTCCTAATGATATGACCCTGTTGTTAATAACATCTCTATGTTCATGATCAGGAAACCATGATCATATATTAACCAACAAGCTAGTTTAACAAGAGGCTTTACTAGGGACTCTTTTATGTTTACAAATCACACAAGTATTAATGTTTCCGGTTAATACAATTATAGCATGGTATGTAAACATTTATCATAAGCATGAAGATATGATAATAACCACTTTATTATTGCCTCTTGGGAATATTTCCAACAGTAAGGGGATCCCCCTGATAGTAATTTCCAATGAGTCGCCCGATTTTCCTATTAGATTGGATCATCCGGGGCTTTGGAAATGTTGGTCGCAGGCAGCAGCTGAGTGACTACTTAACGTAGGAAGATGTTGACATTGTGGGCCTTCAGGAGACGATTAGACAAGACTTCTCGATCCCCAAGTTGCAGGGATTGAGCCGCCACAAGTTTTTCTGGCAATAGTTGCCGGCTAATGGCCACTCGGGAGGGATCCTTTTAGGTGCAAAAGAGGATACATTCGAGGTTGATGACATGGACCGTGGGGAATTTTTTGGGAGTATGTTACTCACCCATAGAAGATCAAACCTCAGCTGGGAGGTGATCATTGTCTATGGCCCTGCGGATCATCGTCGCTCCCCTGACTTCTTGGCTGAGCTCTCAGCCAAGGTGGGGAGATGCACTAGTCTAGTGGTGGTGGCAGGGGACTTTAACCTTATTCGGTCCCTTGAAGAGAACAGCTCGGATAACGTGGACCTATCTCGGATGCGTATGTTCAATGACTGCATCGCTGACCTCGCCCTGCGGGAGATTCCCCAAGTGGGAGGCCGGTACACCTGGTCTAACAACCGGGTGAACCCGATCAGGAGTGTGCTAGACCGGGTCCTCCTATCGGTGGAGTGGGAACTGGCCTACCCCTTGTGCTCGCTTCGGGAGGTTACAAGGGTCGGATCAGACCATTGCCCGCTCCTACTCTCGACTGGTTGGGGGTTCTCCGCCGAAGCTCGGCCAGTTCCACTTCGAGAACTTCTGGCTCCAGCAGCCGGGGTTTGTGGAGTTGGTCCAGAAAAGTGGAGCGCTGCGTCTTTGGCAGTTCAGAGGGCGCGCACTGCGGTGGATGTTTGGCACTTATGTGCTCTGATGGCCCACCAGTTCATGCGTGGGTGGGGGGCTAACCTCGGTGCTGAGATGCGGTGCAAGAAAGGGTACCTCCTCGCATCCATCCAGGACTTAGATAGGGCCGCAGACACGGCATGCCTCTCTATGGAGGAATGGCTCCAGCGGTATGCATTGGAGGATTCTCTCATGGAGATTTTTTGAGGGGAGGAGACGTTCTGGCAGCAACGGATCCGCCAAAACTGGCTCCTCAAAGGGGATGCGAACACTGCCTACTTTCATGCCATTACTAATGGTAGGCGTAGCAAATGTTCCATCCCCTGCCTCTGGGATGGTGGACGTCTCTTGGAGGAGGCCAACGATGTCACCGCCCATATCTAGTACTTCTATAAGGAGCTTTTTTCTGCTGGTCCAGTGTTGCGTTAGCCGGAGAATTCTGGCCAGAGGGGGCCAGGGTTTCCGACGCGGAGAACTTGGAGCTCACGCTCCCGTTCTTGTCAGCAGAGGTTGAGCAGACCATCATGGAAATGAAGGCTAACTCGGCCCCGGCCTGGATGGCCTCCCTGTAGTGTTCTTCCAGAAATTCTAGGAGTGTATACAGGGGGCTGTTATGCCCATGTTTCAGGAGTTCTATGTCGGTACCCTCGTGATGTCGCATCTAAACTTTGGCGTGATTACCTTGATTCCCAAGGTGGTGGGAGCCACGGATATTCGACAGTTTAGGCCGATCACGGTAATCAATGTAATCCAAACGATTATTTCCAAGGTATGTGCGCGTAGGTTGGCTCCTATCATGGAACGCCTGACTCACCCATACTAGTTTGCCTTCCTTAAAGGCAGATACATCCACGATGGGATCCTGGCACTCCATCAGATTATTCACGAGGTGAAGGTGAGGCGCCGGCGGGGTGTTTTCTTGAAGCTGGACTTCCAGAAGGCGTATGATAGGCTAGATTGGGCCTTCTTCGCCAATTCCTCCAGCGTAGGGGCCTTGATGACCGCATGATAGGGTGGATCATACAGATCGTCATGAGAGGGAACACGACAATAAACATAAACGGGGAGGTTGGCTCCTACTTCAAACCCACGTGTGGGGTTAGACAAGGGGACCCGATCTTACCAATCTTGTTTAATGCCGTGGTGGATTCCCTTGCGGAAATCATGGAGAAAGCCAAGATTTCTGGCCACATTTCAGGTGTGGTGGGGCACCTTATCCCGGGAGGGGGAGTCACCCACCTCCAATATGCAGATGACACCATGCTTATGGTGGAGGGGTCGGAGCAAGATATCATTAACCTGAAATTCCTGATCCTTTGATTTGAGGCCATGTCTGGCCTCAAAATTAACTTTGATAAGAGCAAGGTGATGGTTCTTGGATATCCCTTGGACACACAATAGAGGATCGTTGATAACCTAAATTGTTGAATGACAACCTTCCCCATGAATTATCTGGGGATGCCAGTCAGGGACACCAGGATTCTCTCTAGGGACCTGGAGCCCCTTATGGGTCGGGTTAAGGCGAAATCCAAACCGTGGCAAGGCAGGTTTACCTCCAAAGGGAGCAAGACCATCCTCATTGACGCCTGCCTTTCTAGCCTCCCCATGTATATCATGGGGATGTATATCCTACAGGAAGGCGTGCACGCCAACTTTGACAAGGAACTCTCCCGGTTCTTTTGGATGGCGAACGATGGCCGCCAAAAGTTCCATATGGTTAATTGAGCATACATCTGCGCCCCCAAGGATCTAGGGGGAATTGGGATCATTTCCTCTCGCCATATGAATGTGGCTCTGATGTTACGGTGGGTCTGGTGGATCCTGACCGACGATGGTGGCTTGTGGTTACAACTGATCAAAGTGAAATATCTGCGTGGGCGTCCACTTCTGGCTTGTGAACATCGGGATGGATCTCAATTTTGGAGATCTATCTAGGACATCAAGCTGGCGATCTAGAAGGGGATCTCTATTTCCATTGGAAATGGGAGAAACACCATCTTCTGGCTCGACCCTTGGGTGGGTGGGCTCCCCTTGCGCCTTGAGGTGCCTAAGATGTTCGCGATCTGCACGGACCCCATGCTCTTGGTGGCTGACTCTTTCCAAGACGGGGTCTGGCAAGTCGCGTTCCGCATGAACCTTGGGGCCGCCGAGCGAGCTGCTTGGGAGGGACTTCGGGACAGCCTCCCGATGTCCCATTCCCAATCCCAGATAGTATGTCTTGGCACCTTTCGCCCTCGGGCATGTTTTCTATGGGGCCCATGTATCAGGACCTGTTTAGTGGGCCGTCCATCCCCTGGACTTCCCCCCTTTGGAAGGCCCCCCTCCCCTTGAAGATAAAGATCTTCCTATGGCAGCTGATGCGCGATCGGCTTCCCTCGGGGGTGGTGGTAGCCAAGCGGCATGGCCCGGGCGATGGCCTTTTCCCTCTTTGTGCGGTCCCGGAAACGGGGCACCACATTTTCTTCTCCTGTCCCGCAGCTCGTTTCCTTTGGAACTTCACCCGTGAGGCTTTGGGGCCGTCGTGGCAGGCCTTAGACCTAGGGGAATTCCTGAAAGTCAATGCAAACCGGACCGGCAGGAGGAGGCGCCTCTTCTGGTTCCTGTTTGCAGGGATGACCTGGACTTTATGGAACATCCGTAACAAGATGGTCATTGAGCGTGTCTTTCTTCACCGTGCCTATGACTCGACCTTCAAATTTCTGGCTTTTTTGCAGCAGTGGTACCCGTTGAGTAGGCAGCGGGACAGGGCGCGACTGGACGGGATGATAGAGCAGCTTATCGTGGCGGCGCGCCAACTTGCTTCTCCCTCCGGCCCTTGAGCGTGTCTTCGGGACGCGTTTGTATCCGTGTGTTCTGGGCTATGTGTCGTGTGAACTTTGTGTCTGTTCTGTGTTGTTCGCGTGCTCTAGATATTGTATGGATGTTGCTTTGTTTATAAATCTGGGCGTATATCTGTTTCGAGGAGGAACTAGGCTATAATTTTAATGGTTAGAAAGCAAAATGGCTCTCCAATAGTGCTACTTATAATCAAGAAAAATGAGTTCTTAAGGAGGGACCAACGCCCATGTTGGTCTCCACTACCCTCCGCTTATCCAGGACAGCAGGAGACAACTTCTTTTAAATGTCTTATGCTCTTCGTTTACACCATAGAGTTCTCGAATATATTTTCACTGTAACGTGCAGAGTATCCTTCTGGTTACTTACTTACTTTGAATTATTATCCCGCGTGCGTCATTTATGGCCCACCTAAATAATTATATAGAGAAGGAATACATCTTTTGGACTTGTACAACATGGGTAACTATTTCTGGAAGCGTACACTCAGGAGAGTTGTGTAACAAATATTTGCAATCTTATTCCTGGAAGGCAGGCACTTGCGCTACAAATTTAGCTGGCTGGGTGTAACTCGGTCACGCCAGATACTTGAGCACGCCAGGAATATGAACCTTGTAGAAATAGTCGTCCCAGTCGATTGTCTTGGGATCGAAATCAAAGTAGTAATCTCCATCGTTATTTTGTTCTGTCGACATCCTCAGCCTCTCAAGGTTCATGTCATCAAAGCTTCACAACATCGAGAAAATTAGCTTATAAAAATAAATGTACTTCCTCCGATTCATATTAGTTGACTTGAATTTGATAAAATTTGGATGAACCTATATACTAAATAGTGTCTAGATTCATCTAAATTTTGACAAATCTAAGTCAACTAATATTAGTCGGAGGGAGTAATTGAAAGCCAAAACATTTCATTTCGTTCTACCCAGTAACATGCTTACCATCCTTTGAATAAGGTGTATGGCGCGTAAAGCTCGATCAGTTTCATGGCCAATCTGTATTTTCCGCTGAGTTCGTTGCAGCGCCGCGAGAAAACACCACAGAGCACAATGTTGACCAGGTGAAGGATCTGTCCAAGTCCAACCATAAGTCCATAACAGAAACTTGAGCTCATTCTCGTCTTCGAAAACAATGATTTTTGCAACTTGAAATGGCGAGCGAGAACACAGATCACAGTTGAACCTCGAGAGGGAGCTTGTACTTGAGAACCATGTACACGCGGAGCCGGGCTACCGTGCTGAAGAAGCGCATCTTGTTTAGCCGGATCGGCTCGCCGTTCTTCCCTGCCGGCGGGTTGTCGACGAAGTATCGATGGGCCGTCTCCTGGAGAATCGTGTAGGACGCTGGGTTGCGCAGCGACGATGTCACGTGGTAGATGGTCTGCTTTTGTTTCTTGGAGTGCGCCGCCATGGCCACCATCATAGCGTTCACCACCATGTCCCCGGGAATATGTCCGAACTCCGAACCCTTGTTGTGAGTATGTAAAATCTGATGAAGTTGTCTTTTTTTTTTCAAGTTTGGGATGTGAAACTCACCACGTCCATTATGGTATCCGGGTCTACTAAAAAGAATTTCAAGGCCTGCCTAGCGTAGCCCAAGATCACTGAGTCAATTGTTCTGAAGAAGAAGAAAAAATCAGTGATTGCTTGGAGAGAACATGAAATGGAATTTTGAGTTTACTCACCTGATTCCTTCCATCCATCCAGGCAATGGCTCCTTCAGGAGGCTGGTTATGATGCTCGGCCGGACGATGACAACCGGAAGGTCGCATCCCAAGTGCCCCAGCACCATCTCGCCCATTGCCTTGGTGAAAACGTAGGTATTTGGCCACCCAAACTGCCTAGCCCTAGAATCATGTATATCACAAACGTGTCAGGTTCGTAGTGTTAGTTGCAGAAAAGGTTTTGAAATGTAGTACAGTAGTACATAAGTAGTATATATGCATTGCTCTTCTATTCTTCTTTTTATCTGACCTCTCGAGACCAAGTTCCTTCATGATTCTCCTCTCGGTCTTTTCTGAAGAAAAATTATTGTTCAGTTGTATCAGGGTACCTTTGATCAGATTTAGCTCGGATTCGATGTCTAAGTGTGTGCCTTCTCTTAGTGTCTCACCCATCAGGAAAGGTTTCTCTGGTATTAATCCCTCTTGTTCACCAGCTACATAAGCTGTTCAAGTCATTAACTTCTCAGAATTCAGAATAAGAATTGCTTAATAAACATAATTGGAATAATACTGCACAGAACATATATAATCATATATGATCCTATTACTACGCACCAGTTGAAACATGTAGCAACATCTTCAGTTTGGAGCAGTTTTTTGCAAATGCACATATATGCTTTGCTCCCAAGACATTCGTGTCGAAAGCAACATCATATCTGCAAGCCCATCGAATTTTGACCAATTATTTTTTGACAGCATAAATGTAAGGGAGCAATTTATCACTGAAGCAGTCCTGAACCTTTCGTAGAAATTCGTAGTAGCAGATCCATTGACGATGATGTCTACATCGTTCGACAGCTCTTTCAGCTTGGCGTTGTGTAGCCCAAAATTCTCATGAATTATGTCTCCTGCCAAAGGGCATAACTTTTCTTCGATGAAGTGTTCAAAATTATTGTCGTGCTTTTCTTTCAGAACCTTAAAGATCTCCTTCCCTGTCACCTGAAGTTACCAAAATAGCGTTTGCACTTTCAGGTGAGGATTACCACAAGATGAATTTAATTTGAGTTAAGTTTTCCATGTTTTGGCTTACTTATTGACACTTTTAAGACATGTTATTGTTATTATAAACTAGCACAGTGGCCCTCGCAAATGCGAGGGAATTATGCTTAGTGCATATTGTATGTTTGAGAAAGAAAGTTATTATTTTATACCTTTTATATGATAGTAAATAATATGGTTATGTATCTACCACAAATTTAACCTAAATATAAAATTAAATTTTTGAAAAAATTCTTCATGTTTTATTTTTGTGGAAAACATGTGATTATGCCATCCTAAAATTTCACACGAATGACCATATTTATATATTTTTTTATGTTTGATTAGACATTAATTTGGATTTTATTGAACTCTTTAGCTTGGCGATTATGTGATGTTAGATCATTAGTACAGTTCTTAGGTTGATATTTTAGGATGTTAATTTTGTTATCCAAATAATAATTCAATTCTACAATAGAAATGGTAAGATAATATGTATTGGGGAAATTATTAAGATCTTTTAAACGTTGTCCATTGTAGTAAAGGATATCATATTCATAGATATACATACATGTTATTAATACTTTTGAATATTTTGCAGTAGACACATATAGCATCGATGTTCTAAAAATACATGAAAATTACAAAAACTTGTAATATTAAAAGCATTAGATGGTTTATCTTGGTCTATCACAAAATATTCAATATAGAGTATCTTTGTCTTCTAGTATCATAGTAATAAGAGATCTAAAACTATCTTCTGGTATATATACCATAAGTAAACATAATCTTGGTGATCACATTATATCATAATTGTCTAAAACTTTTAATGATTTTGATTAACTTTTTTCATCAATGTAGTGCACAAAAGCGATGTAAGCTAATTCTAGTTGGAAGACTATTTGCACTGAACCAAAAATAATGTTCCCTATGTATTTATGATTATTTCAAAGACCAGTAACATCAAATGAAAGAACCATTATAGGAAAGGTGGAATTTTTTGTACCTTTAGTAAAAATTCGTGCACTATGCTATTCACCATATGAACCACAACGCTATCTTCATGGTAGATAATTATACACAGTCCAAATCCCTTTGTGTGACTCTTAGGAATGACATGTATATAGTTTCCTATGCTAGCAAAAGTGCGACATGGTGCCAATGTCATGTACACAAAACATATGTTATAAATCCAAAGTGACAATCGACATTCCCTGGTCATGCTTATCAATGTTTACTCTATTCTCAAGTATGTCCATAAATAAGTCCACAATCATATTCTTCTACATCAAATTCTTGCGCCATTGTATAAAATACCCACCCTTTATAGCTATTAGCTTTGCTCAAAGATTATGGCCGCCTTTGATCACGATATATGGGTAAATTATACCGGCCTATGCAAAAACACTATATCAAGAAAATATTGAATGTGTGAAATTAATCATCGATAAAATCATACCATTGGTCATGAGTTCATTACTCGATATATTAATTGTTGCATTCCTACATTCTTCAAATTTTGACCTTGAGTGTGCACGTCCCTTTTCTTCTAGCCAAAGCGCTAACTAACATAGGTGGCACATATGTCTAAGGCTTCAACAAACTGACATGTTAATAGTAAAGTCAAAACGATGGTAACTTCAGGATAATACAACTCCATGAAGTAGCTCACTAAAGTATCATTGAACAATCGATTAGAAGTAACGGAGCTATCATTGAGCCATTGAATTGAAATGTCATCGATTTGATAAACCACGAATCACTCAAACTATTTTCTTTTGATGTAAATGATACCTTCTAGAGGTTTCGTCTCAAACCCAGCGAGGCACTTGTGCTGCATATAGCGGGTGTTATCATAAGTTAGTATCATAAGTTAGACAGTGATCTTTTTAGGATGCTGGCAGCCAACACTTCAAGTGTGCACACAGTAGGAAGCAAAATAACGGTCCATACCTATAAACTCATGCCTTAATCAAACGCCTTCTATTTGATGATTTTACATGAACTCACTAAATTGATTTTATTATTGCCGATGTGAAATTTCATGAAACGTGTGTGGTTTAACTACTTTTGGTATTGCATATCAACCTTTTTTGCATGTTTGCTATTAATTAAAAAATAAAAATGTCTTACATATACAAGGAGCAGCTATACTTACGACTATATGGGAGGCCTAGATGGTTCCACAAATTTGATCAAAGCACCTTTCTCCTATGCAAGATGACATTTTCCAAAAAAAAAATCTATTAATCAAAGAATAGACCTTAGTACTCCCTCTGTTTTTGTTTATAAGTCCCAAGATCTTTTTAACAATGACTGTGAGACTTCTTTTAGTTTTGCTTGGAACTAGTTATGGGACGTGGACCTAATTGTAGTCAAATAAACTGATTTTCTCGGTGCCAACTTAATTAACTTAAGTTTTTTTACATAGGCATAATGCATGATACACACAAATCTTGACAAAGTGGGGTCAATTAATTTAGGACGGATGCAATATTATTTTGTGTGTACTCATACATGTAACGTAGTATACCAACCTGGTTACACTTCTTTTTGTTTTTTCATCTAAAAAAAGGTTACACGTTTTTTCCAACAACTCCACATTCGAGAACAGAGGGTTCACAGCTACAACGTTCTAGCTTTTTTTTTCGACTTAGACGATTTTAACAACGATCCACGTTCCAGTCCACACAGCTCTTGGAAGTCCACATTCCACACGTATTGTAATCTTCTCAAAATATCAACGACCACGTGTAAGGCCAAGGGTGCGCGTACACGGCTCTTATTTGGGGACGTTTTTCTTCAGCGGCACACCTAATTATATTCCACACGTTATCTTCAACACATATATCGTTTAGATAGGCTACGTAACTAATAATCTTCTGCTATATCTTAACCGTAAATTTTAAATCTAACGATCAACATAATTCAGATGACGTGGATCAACCTGATACCTCGAAACACCTCCTTATATTGCTTTTAGTATATAATAGATGTTTGTAATTCACTATTCCTTTTAGTCATAATTTTTTGAGCTGTCAAACATGTTTATAAATTACTTCCACATGTGAGCTATTTCCCAGAATAAATGCTGAGGAGAAGATTAGCAGTTTCTCGGAAAAAGAAATTTGCAGAGTTTGCAACAGGGCTATTTGCAGTTTTTTTTTTTTTGAGTTTGACTTGTCAAAAACATCGGATGCACCTCAGGATCTGTCCGGGAGTGTTATATAAACTGTTGTGGAAGAAAGAAAAACGTTTGACGAAGGCTGTGTTTGGTTGAGATTTCACAACTAGATTCACTACCTGAAAGCCAAAATCTGAACCAAAGGGATACCCAACCCGCATAGATTCCGGAAACGCACTTGATTCTCCTAGTACAAACTGAAAGCTGCTTTGACCCCAGATTTCACTGCGTTACGTCCAACGAAAAAACTTGAAAATTACCCACCATGCCATTGTTAAGTGGAAAATGACCGGTTGGGTTTGTGTTTTCTCCTCCAACTCTAGTCCATCCTCCCGTTCCTCCCCCTTTCCCTCTGACTCATGCCAGGCAGAGGCGATGAGAGCAAGGGATCCACCTCGCCGCCCTTTTCAGTCAGCATCCGGCGGCTTGCCGGACGGATATGGAGGCCCCCTAGCCCGCCGCCCATTTTCCCTCCTTCACCGAGACGCCGTGCCCCTCCATCGATCGGGATCTTGCGCCGCCGCTGCCTCCAACACTTGGGCCCTCAGGCCACTGCCTCCAAGAACGCCACCCACTGCCGGAGATCCACTTGCGTCGCCTGCAGGTATGGTTCACATCTCCTCTCTCTTCTCCCTCCTTGCCATCTCCTATCTCCTCCCACCCATGCCCCGTACAGATTTCTTTATTTTTTATGGTTTAACCTATCCACGATTTCTTGCAATTTGTCTATGATATATACTACCAACGTCCGTTCAAAAGATATAGCAACTTTATTGTCTATGATAGAAATAATTACAGTGCCAAGTCTGTGATATACAGCCCCCTTCAGAACATTGTTTGGAGTTGCTTCTAACGTGTTTGTGAAAATGCTTGTAGGAGATAAATGCTTGGTATGTGATATATAGCCACTGGACAAGTAACGACATATCCAAAGGAGTTGATGATCCGGAGGTGGAGACCGGGGCTTCCACGAATAGGCAAGTGGATGGAGAAACATGTACTCCCTCTGATCTAAATTAATTGACTAAAATATGTCTAGATGCATTCGAATTTTGACAAATCTGAGCCAATTAATTTGAATCGAAGGTAGTATAGTTAAGTGGTTGGAGAAAGGACCATATGTCTTTTTTGTGTAATATGTATGCCTTTGAAATAATCTGATGGCATCGCTTTCTAAGTTGTATATATAATGTAAAGAATTGAAAAATTCCATTCCCAAATGGTCGTCATTGTCGTGCGACCAATGAGCAGATTATTCTTATCGAATCTAGACAGCTGACAGCTGTCACAACCAAACAACTTTCAATTTTTCCACAGTTGTTAGCTCACAGCAGCTTTTTCACAGTAGATTTCTCACAGCTGATTTTCAGGAATCTACAGTTCAACCAAACACACCCGAAGAAAAATACTTTATCTCAGTCTGGATCCGACGCTTTGCAGATCCGTCATCGGTGGCTCAAACCAAGAGGAAGAGCTTCTTGACACCAGGCTGAACCCTCAGTATCTTCTCCACAAGCACTGTACACAGAACAAACAATGATTTACAGTAATGTTTAAGGATCTTACAATAGAAATAGTTGAATGAATTGTTGGTAGTAGTGCACTAACCCCTAATTAAATAGTCATGTACGTGGAAAAGAGAGGTGACTTGAATACCCGAACAAAAAGCTCCATGGAGTATGGCGAATATTTGGGGTAGGAGACTAGGGGCGGAAATAGCAGCGGGCACCATAGTAATCGAATTATTTCTTTCTAGTATTTGTTTGAAATAAATTCTCCTACATTTTATTACTTTCCTTACTAATAAAGGGTTTTTTATAATAGGCACCCTCGAAAATCGAAGCAGCTAGCTTCGAAATAGAATCTCCACACCTTGCTAGGGATGGGTGCAATTAGAGAGTCCATCCCGACTTCCTAACTTATTTGTTTGTTCGTCTGTTGACTAAGGGCATCCATAATGTTGTTATAGCCATATTTCTGATAAAGTACTATTTGGTATTGGTATGAAATTTGGCAACAGATTTATAACGTAGCTAGTTCCAAATATTTGTATAACATGTCCTACAACCGAATAAAATCACATAAAGAATATGTGTTCTCTGTCCTCTTCTAACGCATGTACATGCATTTTAGTGTTGATAGTTAAACAAAAAGTATTAAACTATTCCTTGCCATAATTTCGCATTCGGAGCAAGAGCATGCTCTGGTTTCCTCTTCTCCCTAATTTAGAACTATTCTTACAATATGAGGAACTAGTTTCAAAAGTCAAAACCAAAGTTTGGAACCACATTTGGCCACACACTATTTGTTTGGGTCATGGGTGTTGAAAATCAGCTGTGGAAAAATCAGCTGTAGAAGCAGCTGTTGGAAACAAAGATTAGGTGTTTGGCAAAAGTGCTTTTAATAACTGTTGGTGGTGGTTTTAGTTCTGAAATGTCTGAAATATCCCCGAGTACAGAAGATGTTGTACAAGTATTCATTTAAAATGAATTAGTTGTCTTTGATTTTTACTTAAATTAAATACCATGAATTAGTTGGTTTTCCTTTTTTTGTATACTATATATACAAAAGACCATCCGAAAGTCAAATTTATCTGGTGTATGTAGCAAATTTGCAGCAAATTTTCCAAAGACTATATTTACAAGTGTTTGTCCTTTTTTGGTTTTGGCATAGGAAAAGAAAAGATCTACTAGCAAATTTTAGCGCCGTGCACGTGTCCCCACGCTGAGAATTCGCCGCCGCGCATGCGTGGGCTTCGGCCTCCCCGCGCTCATGCACCGACGCCTCAGACTTCCCCGCAGCCCGGGTCGGAGAAAATGCGTCGGGGTTGGAGCTGGGCTTGGGCGCGTCGAAGAACAGGTGGCGGAAGCTGGAGCTCCGGTCTCCGGCTGGCGACGGGGAAGAGATCGACCCGTCCTGGGACGACAACCGGTGGCGGGGGAGGAAGGCGGGGACGGCAACCGACAGAGGTGGAGGATGGCGGCGGGGGAGGGAGGCGGCTGGGAAACCCTACCTGTCCATGGCGATAGGGGAGAAAGGGAAAGTCGAGACGAGGGGCTGGTCGTTTTCTGGACGCGGTGGCAGGTAGGTTGTAATTACATCGAAGGTGGGAGGGTAATCCTGTCTGCTGTAACTCGATAAGCGCTGAAAGCGGATCTTGTCCCGCTTCCCGCTGCCCGCGGTCGATAGAAGGATTTCCAGGTGCGCTTCTCGCCAGCATGGTGAAATTTTTGGCTATTTATTTCCTGCAATTTTGGATCTCAAAAGCTGAAGCGGAAGTTGTAACAAACACAATCTTACATTGGGGATGATCTCAGCTTTCTACTAGAGTTGCCACATTGATTTGTTTTGCTTAGTACATGACTATTTTTTTAAGAATACATGAACATCTGTTTAGTAATGCTAGAACGCTTTACAAAAATACACAAAAAAAAAAATGTTGCACGTGGAAAATATTACTTTCATGCTAGTTTTTTCTCATCGTACATATTTATTAAAGTTACATGAACATGTCATTTGAAGTAAGCTATTATTTTTTTATATATGAATATTTTTCATTTGAACACATGAATTTTCTAATTATTAAAATGATTTTTTAAATTTGACTAAATAAATAGATTTATATAAAAAATTATACTTGTTAATGGGCCGGATAAAATATCGGAGAAGCTCGACTTATGCTGCTGTTTTGGTAGTGTTAGTACCACTGCTATAACGAATATATCATTGTAACGGGATCTTTTTTTAATTCTTCTTCTTTTTATTGGCCGTGTGTATCCGTAATGTCATTAGACATCTGTGTTGTTGCTCTGTTATAAACAAGGGTCGGGCCGTGTAAGAGCAGCGCATCACCATACCTCGAAACCAACCATGCTCGGCCGTCGTCTTCCTTTCACTCGCGCGCATGAAACCCACGCGGAGGAGAGCCAGAGACGCCTCTGGAAGAAGCAAATAAGGAGGAAGACGAAACTAAAATGTGTAACACCCTCAGAATTGGCCCTATGCAAGTTTTAGCGCTTCCCGCCAAACCCGCATAGAAACGATTCAAAGGTGCCCACCAGGCACTTGCGTGCGGCCAGAGACGCCTCTCAGAATCGGCCCTATGCAAGTTTCAGCGCTTCCCGCCAAACCCGCATAGAAACGATTCAAAGGTGCCCACCAGGCACTTGCGTGCGGGTGGAAAACGAAGTAATAACATTACACAACAGTCCTCGATGGGACCCACCGAACAGATATATATATACAACACGACTCCATGAGTCAAGAATGCAGATATACAGTACAAAGATCCAAATCACCTTGAAAACGATATAGCGTCCGTCTACGGACAAGATGCAAATGGGGCTAAGAGTCCTGAAGAACAACCAATGGCGTCTATAACCCTGCCCAGGCCAAGCCGGAAGGGTAACCCTGCTAACGACGTCGATCTCAAAACCTTCTTAAACAAAAGGGGTGCCGACAAAGGGCAAAGGAAAAAGAGAGAGCGGTCAGTACTAAGGCCAGTACACGGCGAGGCTAGAATTCGGCGGTCCTCGCCTACATAGGTATGGTGGACTGAGCGGCAGCGCAGCATGCACTAAACAACCTATAGAGACTCGAGATAACTGTCGGCTACCAGAGAGGGATAAGAAAGTCCTATTCGGAACCATCTTGATACTACCACCAAACAAACCCATCCTGGTGTTTCCCCCTCGAGACCAAACGTGGAAGTCAACCGAGGAACTCACACAGTTGTCAGTTTTATTTATTCAGCTATCGTTGCACCAATTACTAGTCAGGTATAGATAATCATCCTGATATAATAAGCAGTGGGCAATTTTAGTTAACCATTCCGTTGTAGTTGCGACACTTACTAGTCAAATACAATTAGCATGAGATAACCCAAAACCCAGCAGTTGTTGGTACTTTTATTTAGCCATTCCGTTATAGTTGCAATGCTTACTAGTCAGATACAATGGTAGCAAGCGACAAACCCAATCAAGCAATTGTGGGCAGTTTTATTTATCCATTCCATTATAGTGAAGCTGATTACTAGTCATTATAAAGTCAAATTTATAGCACTACTTTAGTTATAGTTGTCTATGATCGAGATACTGTGCTCCAAGTCGTCCATAACCGCGGACACGGCTTTCAGAAATTTTTACCCTGCAGGGGTGCACAAATAGCAACACACACTCGATCAACCTCGGAAAAACCAAATCAAAACCAAATCAAGGCTTTCACGACAAAGCAATCACAGATTCAGAAATATTTCAGGGGCCACCCATTGAGTACACATAGCGAACGGTTAGCTGACTCCGAGATGGACTCAAGGTTTGTGTCAATGGCTGTAAACGACTGGGAACCCGAAAATATGGCTGGGCTTGTCGATACCGCGAAAACACTCCGCTTACCTAAACAGTACAGGTGCTCCTCGCACAATCGTAAATAAAGCAGTAAAGCATGGCATAAGTACAGGATAGTAAATAAAACCTCAAACTAGTTTGTGGCCCCAAGAAATAAGAATGAATCAAGCTCTGGCTCAGGGGGGTCCCATAATCCTCCCGGATGTGGATAGCGCGAATATTCAAGGAACAGGTATCAAGCACTCGGGGTCCTACGGGACACAAGTGGACGGTTAACAACCAAATAACATCTATTGCCCACCTGTGCCTCTGCATTTACCTACTTCAATTTTAGTTATTAAACGATAATTGAATTAAACGATAATTAAAGCCATGATCACCTCCAACATTAAACATGCGGCAATACTCCAACAACTATGGTACTGGACGACACGCAACAGCACTTGAGCAAGCGACTACGACGCGCAAGTCCAACTATCTACCAATCAACAGGTAATAGGATGTGTCCAAGGCAATATAAGGCTGCAAGGGATATCACGGATACGAAAACTAGAGCAACGCAACACAGATAGCAATAGATCAACAGGAGGGAAATAAATACTATAAAAGTAAGATAGGTAGAAAGGGGGAGATGCTCGCCTGAAAACATTGCCGAAGGTTCATTCGAAGATCGGGTCGACACTCGCATCAACTCATCGGCCTAGTCCGTGAAGAAGCAAAACACTAGCACAAACACCGGATGCACTATTTAATACTACGGCAGAAGATCGGGCATGATGCATGTATGATGTATGGCATGGTAAATATGCGGTGCAATTAGGCCATATTAAGCGGAACCAGGGTCCCGACAATTAATTAGATGGTTCATGTTATTTATCTACCCCGCAAATTAAATGTTGTAATAACAGGGCAAGATAAGTTACCGGTTCGCTACACAATTTAAGTGAGGCCAATATAAGACTAGATTTGCCCGCATATGGGCCCCATATTTAATTTAGGTGAATCGCCTAAATGCCCCCAACAACCACATTATGTATGCGACAAGAATGATTTAATGCAACAAGTTTATATCATATATCATAAAATACAGGGCTTGGAAAGGGCATCACACATTATGGGCGGAGGTCTTGGTTCGGAGGGGTTCGAGGAATCGGTGTTCGGGGGTTCGCCAGCGGATCCGTGTAGGAGGGCTCGAGGGCTTCGGGTTTCGGGATCGGCCTTCGAACTCCGAGGATCAAGGTCTTCGGATTCCGTGAAGGAGAGCTTGTAGTTCCAGGAATCTTCGGGTCTCGACCATCGGATCTGGCGACGGGCTTCGAGGCACTGGTTATAGGGTCCGCCTTGTATCTTCGGTGGAGACGGAGATCTTGTCGAGATGTACGGGTCGCGTGGTCTAAAGGTAGCATCACCGATTCTTTGGGTTTCTGGACGGGGTTGTATTAGCCGATGTAGCCAAGCCCACCGCACTGCCACATACACAAACAGTACCATTCGCCAGCATACATCACAACACCAAGGAAAACAAGGACCCGGCAAGGAGAGAGCACTGTAGCAAAGGATACAGACGGCATGAGGGCGGAGAGAGGCCGTGCAGGCGTCGGGTTGAGGACGGCATGGAGGGGTCCCACAACGTGACGAGGAGGAGCTTGGCGGGGCCGAACGTAACGGCGGACGGAGGGAAAACTCACGGAAGAGGGCGGGGTCGGGCTCGGCGCTAGAGGCGAGGAGGCGGTTGCCACGGTGGAGACAGGCGTCGGGGGCGAGCTCA